>OY987298.1:66491148-67691148 GCA_963920635.1 Pseudeuparius sepicola
GTCTGCTTCTCAATGTGCGCCCGGGTTAATGGGTTGATAAGTATAGAAAAAATCATATGTCGGATTTTCACGGAAAATCTTTCCGGTAGTATCGAATACTCACAAAAAGTCGATATTGGGTCAATGATTATTGGATCTTTCTCAACAAGTCACTGTCTAAGTAAGAAGGTACACATTTTCTGTGCGTTTCCTGTTGTGGCTTACCAGCCACCTGATATGGACTTACTGACTGGCAGGCTTCTGTATTTTTTACACTTAGTTTGTTTATAGTGCGGTTTTGATAGGTATACTCGATTTTTGACCCGTATAAAGTTCCAAAAATTCAGTACTTTAAGATGGAACAGATAAGAACACTCTGTATATTTTGCATTGGACTTTGCACACCAATACTTTGAGTGGTCTTATTGCCCATTCCACTGTTTTGAGAGGATTCCATGGCACACTTGACTTGGCAGATGTCGTTAAAATTCTTATTTTTCACAACTTTGACACCCTGCAGAATGGAAACTCCCTGTATATTTTTTAATCAAATTTGGTAAATTGGGGTTTTGGGGTGTTCTGATTAACGCTGTGGTTCTCGTGAAAATCGGGGATATAAAAAAATCAGAGCCGGCCCTGGATTTGCATTTTGAAAATGGTAGAAAGATTAAAAGAAGCGGCCTTTGAAGGCCTTTCAAACAAAAAAATTCAGGCGATTATCTCCAAAAATGAAGATTTTTGCGGATTTGAACAGTTTTAAAGTTGAACACTCTGTAGATCGACCTAATATCAACTTTTTAAAATTATTCGATACTGCCGGAAAAATCAGAAAATTTCCATTTTTTCGATATCGAACTGATATCGACTTTTTATAAGCATTCGATACTACCGAATATATTTCCCTAACAATCGGAAATTTCCAATTTTCGATTTCTTTCGATGTCGACCTAATATCGATGTTTTAAAATTAGTCGATACGTTCTGAAACTGAAACGAAAATGCCTATGCCACTTTGGCGTATGACCTTAAAGGTTGATTTAAATTCAAAATTACTTACCGATGGATTAGTATGAGGCGCCATTTCGGACTAAATTATTATTTTTGAATATATAAATTTCTCGCGCTAATATATTTTTTTAATATGATATTTATAGAAATTTGCGTGAATAATCTGTTTTTAGTCAAATTTATATATTACGCATCGCCCAAAAGTATATATTACAGTAAACGCAAAAAAATATATCAAAACACGATATATTAATTTGGTGCGCCAATATACAGGGTGATTTTTTTTTCAGAAGTCCCCGAAATAATACGAAAAAATCAAATTTGCTATGAAACCATGACACATATGAAAAAATGCTAAGAGAACGTTTTTGTTTACAATAAAAATTTACATAAGAATTTGAATACATTTTATTGCTCTACAAGGTGGTTCTATTTTTTTTCTAAAATAAATTATACTTATTACCCATTTCTACGCCACTGGTTGTTCAAGGTGTTTGATATTAACAGGTTTTATGCTAACCCATGCTGTTATAACGCGTACCAAATATGACTTAAATATCTCAACTAGTTTGTAAAATATTCAATAAATTCCACATATTTCTTGCAACTTTAACACCCTGTAACTTTTTTATAAGGCCTTAAAATGATATAGTTTATAGAAGAAAGTGCGGTTATTTTTTTGTTTTCTATCACCTGTTGAAGTTTTGCAGATATCTGAGTTATAAGTCAGAATTCTGAGTTATGAGTCAGAATTCTGAGATATAAGTCAGAATTCTGACTTATATCTCAGAATTCTGAGTTATAAGTCAGAATTCTGAGATAAAAGTCAGAATTCTGAGATAAAAGTCAGAATTCTGAGTTATAAGTCAGAATTCTGAGTTATAAGTCAGAATTCTGAGATATAAGTCAGAATTCTGAGATAAAAGTCAGAATTCTGAGTTATAAGTCAGAATTCTGAGTCATAAGTCAGAATTCTGACATATAAGTCGGAATTCTCAAACACAAATTCGGGTGGCACTTCTACGCTTTTGTACTTTTCAGCATGTAATAAACCCATCATATCTTAATCTGACGCGCTCGAGTATATCCACCTACCGATTTTTTTTACTATTCTGATCGGCTGCGCTACACGCGCGGCCCTGTATAGAGGGCTTAGATATGGTGGAGGTGGAGGTACTCAACAGGGTGCAAGGTATCCCCCTATATGTTAATCTGTCCCGCTTGAGTAAATCCCAAAGTCCCCTCTTGGGCTCCCCTACTATTATTGCAAAGATGCTTGAGAAAAATGTACTTCCGACGGCTTCCGACGTAGACGTATCCAATGTTTTCTTCGGCTTCGGACGTGTACGGAGTTAAATGTACGTCCAAACAAGTCACGTGACTCAATCCACCAATGAGAGTGCAAGACGTATACCAACTTTTATATACGTCGGACGTATAAATATAGCCACTTCCTACAACAAAACGAAGGCGAAACGAAAACGATCATGCGGGCGGGAAACTAATATGTAAGATGATTGTGGGGTTATACACCACAAAACATCAAATCCCAAACCTGACACAGAAAAAGAACATCCAGTACGTCGGACTTCGGGCTTCTGCGCTTTCTGCTGCAGCGTTACCGGTGCACTTTAGCGATGCGCGGCGCGACCTCTGGTGACGACCGGTGGTACCTTAAATTATTATACAGGGTGATTCAGTTTTAATCTGCAAAACTTCAACAGGTGATAGAAAACAAAAAAATAACCGCACTTTCTTCTATAAACTATATCATTTTAAGGCCTTATAAAAAGTTACAGGGTGTTAAAGTTGCAAGAAATATGTGGAATTTATTGAATATTTTACAAACTAGTTGAGATATTTAAGTCATATTTGGTACACGTTATAACAGCATGGGTTAGCATAAAACTTGTTAATATCAAACACCTTGAACAACCAGTGGCGTAGAAATGGGTAATAAGTATAATTTATTTTAGAAAAAAAATAGAACCACCTTGTAGAGCAATAAAATGTATTCAAATTCTTATGTAAATTTTTATTGTAAACAAAAACGTTCTCTTAGCATTTTTTCATATGTGTCATGGTTTCATAGCAAATTTGATTTTTTCGTATTATTTCGGGGTACTTCTGAAAAAAAAATCACCCTGTATATTGGCGCACCAAATTAATATATCGTGTTTTGATATATTTTTTGCGTTTACTGTAATATATACTTTTGGGCGATGCGTAATATATAAATTTGACTAAAAACAGATTATTCACGCAAATTTCTATAAATATCATATTAAAAAAATATATTAGCGCGAGAAATTTATATATTCAAAAATAATAATTTAGTCCGAAATGGCGCCTCATACTAATCCATCGGTAAGTAATTTTGAATTTAAATCAACCTTTAAGGTCATACGCCAAAGTGGCATAGGCATTTGTGTAAGTACCTACCTACTTCTTGATAATTGGAAATTTAAAATCAGAATTGCTATATATATTATGATGAATTCCTAAACTGAAAGACATAAACGTGCCTTATAATTTGTTGCCTGTATTATTGTAGGTAGTACTGATTTCACGAAAAATGAGGATTTCTTCGTCGATTTGAGGCCGTGGTCAGAATCATGTTTATGGTGCTAACGTGCGCTCACAGGTAGTCCGAATTACGTTTACAGTGCTTGCAAATTGTCACTTGATCCCTTGTCTGGATAGACAAGGCTTGAACCGACCGCCCTCGTAAAATAAACTGGACTGCTTTTTCAATATACCGGGTGTTTCATTAAAGGTGAAGAGGTACCATATCTCAGGAATTAATAGTCCTGGAGCTTTGGGAAAAAAATCTTCTTAAGTAATGTGGTCACAAAAAATCGCTGGAAATTATTTTTAAGTTCCTAGGTCGGCTGCTAGCGGGCGTATTCGAAACAGTGAATTTGAAAAATGAGTTTTCTCAAAAAAATTACTAATAAGGGTATATCAAACATAATTTTATTGCACTCTTCAGCAAATTCTGAACAATTTTCGTTAAGGATTTTTTCCTCTATCTCTTCAAATAAAGGTGAAACTGGCGGATAAACCTTGACTTGAAAAAATGTCTGTAACTCCGATTTGGCTCAACCGAATTGGTCGAATTTAAGCTTTGTTGAAGAGAGCGTTCCTTCTTCTAACAAATAATTGTCCAGTAAGGTCATTTATAGTTTCGTGGTCACCGCTAGAGGGCGCAATTTGAAAAATTTCCTGTTTATTACAATTTTCTCCGAAATTTTGAATGCAATGACAAATTTATTCTGTTATAGTCGAAAAGTACATTAAATTTATCTTCATTAGTTTCGGAGTTATCGCCAAAACAAGCATTATTATT
The DNA here is from genome assembly GCA_963920635.1 of Pseudeuparius sepicola. Lineage (NCBI taxonomy): Eukaryota > Metazoa > Arthropoda > Insecta > Coleoptera > Anthribidae > Pseudeuparius > Pseudeuparius sepicola. The sequence goes on from OY987298.1 coordinate 66,495,485, forward strand.
AACATGTTATTTGAAAGAAGAAGGAAAGTATTTGTTATCAAAGATTTCCGTGTTATCAAAGATTTCCGCCTACCGCATTTAAATGTTTTACAGATGAAGTGTACGTTCAAAATTAAGGAAAAATGCCTAATGGATATTGAGGTAAACATCACTGGTTTTGCTGAAATATGGATTTCAAAATTTTTCTACTTCAATCAGTTCCATTTTGAAAGCGAAAAATTTTTGATACCTAGTTCCTAGGGAATTTTTTGTCACTTTAAATGGTACAATTATTATTCTGTAAAATTTGAAAGCGGTAGTTGGAAATTTTATTTTTCGAATTTTGGAGTTTGTTGCAAAATAAAAAGATGCACTAAAATAATGAACCTGCAAGACCAAAAAGATAACCTCAAAAAAGTTATGAGTAGAAAACCCATTGTGCTACCCTGCCCGTCCGCCTCTGGTTGATGGGAATAATACGTTTTTAAACAAAATTGTTGCACTTCAGTTACTAAAGAATTGCACCAAGTTTCATTTAAATTGCATAACTTTTGTAGAAGTTATTGCGATAAAGATGTTTTTCAAACTATACTTTCATCACTCTGTAACTTTCTTATTATGCATTTTAGGACCCATGTTTATAGGAAACTTTTTGTTCAAAATTACATTTTCTATCTGTCATATTACGTTGGAACCATAATTTAGAAACACCCTGTATATCCCACCAAAAGGTCGGCCATATTGGGCGCACACGTCATTGGCTGTCAAATGTCAAATGCCCGAGGGCCGTGGTTGGCCGGTGTCAAATTTCATTTTTTGTTGGCACTACAAATTTCGCTTTTCCCCTAGAATGCACTCTAAATCCCCTAGAATGCACACAATATGGCGGCTATCCAGGCGGGCGCCAGCGCCCTCTGCCGGATGGCTAAAAATTGGTGGAGGGACTAGAGCCAAATCGCCGTCCAGTTTATATTACGAGGGCCGTTCTTGAACCATATGGCGTTCTCGGTGATGTCACAACTTGGCGTTTAGAATGTCCCATATTTTGAATATCCAGCTTTATTACCATTCTTCTTTTACGTTCTTCTCGTTCTTTTTACGGAAACAAATTCTCTTTGCGGTCAATATTTAGTAGTTTTTTCAATATTAACACAGTTTTGATAGGTAGATTTGTTTGTGAAAACATGAAATTTCCATACACATGAAGAAAAATGTATAGACAGACAATTACACGTGAATTGCAGAATAATAAACACTATTTTGGAATTATGGGATGATCTGTTCAACCAGTTGAAGAAGCAAAAATTTTAGATATTATATTTTGGAAGAGTATTTGTAAAGTATTCAAGAATGAAAATAGAAAAATTTGTGTAAAGCCCCAAAACGAAACAAATGATCCACTATATAAAGAAGTAGGTACTTAACTGACAAATCTAATTCAGTCTATACTTTCACTACAACTAGCCATCGACTTAATTTCAAACCAAAAGGTACCAAAATACTCTTGCTTGCTTTTTAAACTCGTTGCCGTGTAAACTTGTCAAATTAAAGGGACATAACAAGCAAGCATTTTATTTTATTTTGGGAGATTAAATTCGTTGTAAGAGATAAATTTGCATGTTTTTATTTTCCAAAAAAAAAAAACATACAACCGAATTGATAACCTCCTCCTTTTTTGAAGTCGGTTAAAAAGATTCTTCAACAATATGTTTTAACATTAAACGACCCTCTCGAGTTTTTTCGTCGTGTGGCGTCAGTGGCGATCGCCTGAAACATCGCTATGCACAGTGCACAGGTCTTTATTATAGTTTTGGTTGGTCCAGGTCGAAACAACTCAAAGGTGCGTGCCACTGTAAAAACGAAAACGGCATCCTGCCATATGGAGAGATTGTCTCAGTCGAGCGTTCCGTTATGCCCAAATTTGCTCCTTGCTGGGGTTCTTTATTCAAAGGTTTTATGACGAGAACTGGCTTACTTAGTATGCGTATGTCTTTACGGGGAATCTTCTATTTTTAACTTCATTTTAAAAGACATGACAGCCAGACTAAAATCATATCATTTTCGAATAAATGAAGATTTTTCTATATGAAGAACCCAGGATGATCAGAAATCTAAATATCTTCATATCGTGAGAATATACTCATTATAGTGCCCTCTGTAGGGCATACTGAGTAAAATCGCATCCAAAAATCTGTCACTAGCTATGGGTCTATTAGTAATATCTCACAAAAGAACGGCTATATAGGATATAGGGTAGGTTCAATTTTGTATAACCTGGTCCATAGGTACTAGCAAAAGTGTAGTATAGGGTTTTATCTTGTTGTTTTCAGCTATTTAGACACTGCCACAAATAATTTTATCGATGTTTTGAACCATTTTAATTAAGCCAATAACTATTTTCCGAAATATTTTGATGTAAACAATTGTAAAACTAAAATTAAATAAAGGTCGTGCCTCAGTGCGGTCCCGGCGAATATCTCAACGCACGTGCTCTTGTTTACGCCAGGCGTAAGAGTTGCTCGATTTTAGTTACCTATAGTGTTGAATTAAGTATAAATTAATTTCAGAAAAATTGATCTAAATAAAGCTAATTGACGCTATTTGCTACAAACACACAACCGGCCGGCAAAAGCCGTAAAAATTGGTCAAAATATGCAGGGAAGATAAAAAACATGACACATAATAGGTTAATACAAAAAATCACGAATCTTAATTCGCAGTAACAGAGTGTACAAAAGTACTCAACAATAGAAAGTGAATATTTTTCGTAATAATTACCTCTTGACGAGTTTAAAAGAGGAACTAAAGGCACTTCAAATAAAGGCACAAAATTTGATGATTTGATTAAAATTTGATTTCGTGTTTTTCGGGGTGTTTTAATACTATCCTCACAATCTGCTAATTGTTTCCTGAAATAAAAATATTTAGCCTAATAGCGTTAATATTTTGTAAAAATTAATATTAGTGGATAGTGGATAGATCAGTTTTTAGGGGCCCCTTCCGGTGCTGCCCCCCCCCCGCACGGCGGGCTCTGCGGGCGCCTTATCGCCGCCAGTGAGTCTATGGTCCTATGCAACTAAATTCCGCATTCATTATCAAAAGTTTAACTTATGTGCCTTGGTACACAAATAACTATTATAACCCGTTTTTTCGTTATAGGTGACGTTCAAAAAGGGGCTTCCTGCATCGGTAGCTAAAGAGAATGGAAATGTTGTCGAAGATCCGGTGGAGCTTTTCACTTATTTAAACGAACTAGGTGGATGCCATGGTGTTGGCAGAATAGATATTGTGGAGAATAGATTCATAGGCATGAAGGTGAGCAATTAGGAAAAATTAATAGGAATTGTATTATAGAGGAAGAGTGGATAATATTACGATGCATATAGGTCCTGCAGGTCCATCGTTTTAGTGCACCTTTTAATTCTGCAAGAAAAAGGTACTCTTATTTCATAACGATCAAATGAACCGTTTGCGTTGAAATCGGCAAAATGTGCCCCAAAACACCTGTTGACTCACATACCGCTTTCAATTGTTACAGATCAAGTGGCGCCCTCTGTGATACGGCTAAATTGACATTTTCAGCTCATTCTCCATTGCCAAAAACACAGCAGTGCCAAATTTCCGTTCAGCAGATTGACTATTTTGGGAGATGTAGCCATAATTCTATTTAAAAAAATGTACCTACTTCAACGCCCTGTATCTCTTAAACAAACAACATTTCTATAAGGCATATTGGCCTCAATCGTCATATTTTGGCCCAAAATATATGCAGTTGCTCTGTCCCATTACTTTTGGAGCACCCTGTATTTATAACAATATGGATCTAAGATTTAAGATTAGTGAGTGTAAAAGTATTTACACTGCCTTTACTTCCATCTCTTGATTTGGTTGACGTTACACCGTACTCATGATTGCCAAATAGCATGAAACACGTGTAAATACCGCTGCTACGTTTTTGCTGATTTTGAGTGCTTGTCTATTATCATTTTTTCTTGTATGTATACAGGGTGTCCCAGGTTTTTTTGATCAGGATTTTGACATTTTGTAGACAAATTACCAGTTTTAAATGCTACAGATTCTTATATTTCCAGTCAAGGGGGGTTTACGAAACACCTGGTGGATTTATTTTACACACTGCTCACACAGATCTGGAAGTGTTCTGTTTAGACAGAGAAGTCTACAGGGTGAAGCAATCTTTGCGAGATCGTCTCTCAGATTATGTTTATAATGGATACTGGTTTTCACCTGAAGGCAATTTTACAAGAAAATGCATTGAGTTGGCCGAAGAATCAACTAATGGCGTAGTCAATCTGGAAATATACAAAGGAAATGGTGAGTTTTTCAGAGAAAATCAACCTAAGTTTAATATAATTTTTCACCTTTTGTATATTGATATAAGTAGACACAATCCTTTTTACACTAGGTATGCATTTTTTGCTTGAAATAGCATAAAAATTAATTTTACGAGAAAATTTATTTTCAGCTTCGATGTAATAAGTAAGAAGAACACATTTCGTAATTATTCGTTTTTTTAATTTAGTTTTCCGTTATTAGCCTTATTTTTTTGCAAGCAAAACTTTTTTTTGTAAAAAAAAAGAAAAATAAACAGAAATAACGTTTTTTAACACTATTTTATGCCATTATAATATTCAGAACCCGTAGGTACAATCGGAAACGGCTTATTTTTTCCCGATTAACCGATAGGTTTTCCCCCTTTTTTAATCACGTGGAAATTAGTACCGTAAAATTAGGCTATTTGAGTCAATTGTTTTGATTTTTTGTGTGGTGATTTATTTGGGAGAGGTAAATATGGTTAGGGTCTACACATTTAAAGCATTTCTGCTCACTATTTACGTCAATAAGGGTATATATATTTTTTTGAAGGGCCGACCCAAATAACCCCAATTTTGGGGCTATTTGGGTTTATTATGTTTTTGTGGCTTAAACTCAAGTATCCCCCTCTGAGGGGTTATTTGGGTCTATAATAATCATTTAAAAAAAATGTTCAGATGTGAAATGGGGCTCAATTTAGTTTTAAAATAATTAAAACGACCGTTAGAGTGGCACCTTTGTTTATTATCGTAAAAAAATAACAAAAAATATAAAAAATAACTTATTTTTTACAGTCAATTGCACTTATGGTAGAAGGAACTTAAACACATTCTTTGAGTACCTAGATTTGTACTTTGTTAACTAATTTATAAAGCTAAAGAACATTGAAGTTCGAGAAATCTTCTGAAAACTCGAAGTAAAATCTTTTTTCGCTTCCTTTTTTATTAGGTGGAGATATATGCCTTATTATCATATCATGATCAATGACATCTTCATCTTCATTTTCAACAAATCTGCAATATTGTGGTGCCCCGTAGATACCAATGAGGTGCCCCGTATATACCAACCAAAATTCTCATTTTATTTTATCAAATAATACGATACAATGTTAAGTAGGTACTTCCTTAAAATATCTTGTTTCAAATTCATCGCGTTAGAGACCAAGCCGCCGAATATCGAGTCATAAATTAAATCGAAAAACCATGTTGTTTATATCGGCCAGTGTAATTAATGTTCCCGAAAAACATGTTTGTTTATATACCCTATCCACCGCGAGCGTCGCGCGAACACCTGCACATCCTAGAATCGAGGCGAGAACAAAGAACCAAGCGGATATAAAAGCGGGTACTCCCAAAACGGAAGCCAGTCGTTGCCGACCACCTCTTGCCGGGCGAAGCCCTGCCCGGCAACCCAGTGAAAGTTCGATGCCGTGCCAGCCGTAGAAGAGTCGTCGCCGAACATCACTTGTAGGGCTAAGTCCTGCCCGAGAGACCAGCGAGTGTCCGATGCCGAACCAGTCATAATAAGAAGTCTCCGACCACCAAGTGTTGGGCGAAGTACTGCCCGAGAAGTCATCTAGATTCTGCCGCCTTGCCTGCCATAGATCCAGCACCAGTGCCTCAGTACAGTATGCTGCCCGTTGAACTGACCACAGAGTAAGCGATTGAATTTTGTTTTGTTGGGTTTTGTCGATTGAGTTGCCTTTCTATTTCTAGTTAATTAATTTATTTGATTTTATTTTATTTTGAATGCTATTGGTGTTTATTTGAGGTGTCGTAAAGGATTGTTATATTTTGTCATATTTTAAAGCAGTGTCGCGTTACAGTTCTGAATATTTTACGCTAAATTTTGGGTATTTGAAAAGCTGTTAGCATAGCAGTGCCGTATTAAGTCCAATATTAATATTTTACGCTAAATTTTGGGTATTTTTAAATACGTTTTGTGCCACTTTCAAGTGATTTTAATAATTTTGTGTCTCTATTATCAATTTCGAATCATTATTAATTTACATATTTTATTATCGCATTTATGTGATCAGGCTAACTAAATTGTGTGCCAATAATTTGGGTATTATTCTTGGAATATTTTGAGCTAAATTCACGTACTATTTCCGCAGGTTTTGTTATCAGTTTATGCTATAAGCTAGTATTGTTCGCCACTTAGGTTTGAAACCAGTTACTAAAATTTAAAGATAATTATTTTGCGCTACATTCTTTATTGTTGATTCTTTTCTGTAATATTTACTTAGAAATATTTTAATAATTCATTTTGTTCACGTCTGTGCATCCTCAATTCATTTACTGTGTAATTCGTAACCTCTATATTATTACGCCATAGGCGTACCATTTACTGTTTCAATATATGTAATAAAATTCCCCTGTTGTTTCCGTTAATCCTTTTCTCACACCAAAAATAAATTAACTTTTGGACCACATTTAAAGGTACCGCTCGACCAACTAACATAAAAAACAAAGGTGCGCACCATAATATTTTCCCACAACTTTCTTTAAGAATTTAACCTTGTATTGACATTCATTGTAACGGTTCTTAGTGATTTCCAGAATGCAGCCAACATAATATTTTATAGATTTTTTCCACTGTATTTGAAAAAGTATTCAGTCTCCTTTGACATAGACATTTGGCACATTTATATCATTTTCTTTTTCTTCTTCTGACTCAATTTCTTCTTGCCCCTTCAAAACATACAGAGTCAAACCACCCATTACGAGAACGATTATACCTTGTTAAGGGTGGCCCTCCTTCCTTCCATGTATTCCAAAGATTATCTGCCTTGTAAACGACATATGGTGGAAGTATATGTCCTGAAGCTGTTCCAGCATACATAATGCTGGTGGAGGTTTTCGTTGCATTCATTATATTCTTCCCGGATACTTGCAACCCCTTTTAAAAATCATCTTCTTCGCGCCAGGATTATACATATATACGTTAGTTTCATTATAATTGATGAAATTTTCAGGTGCTATTCCAGAGGTTGACGTTTCGAGATTTTTGAAGAAGTCGTCTATCACTTCAACGGTTACACAGGCACGATTAATTGATATATTGGCAGCTTGACGAGGTCTCAGCTCGTCTTTGTGTCTTCCTAGAAAGTGGTTAGCCCACTCATATCCTGGCATATGCACCGGCCTCTCTTTGAGCGCCAAAATGCACCAGACACTGTTTCTGGGCATTTTCTTTTAACTAGATTTGAACATGAGACTCTGCAGGGTTTTCTAATTTGAAAGGTTAATAATACAACGGTTGCCACAAAACGTCCCTATATTTTAAACTTCGATATAATCCGCCTCCTCAACTTCCTACTAATACGCAAAGTTCATCAACGAACTTCGAAAATAACTGAATCCGGGAGTATGGACTCACCGATTGGTACACGGCAACAATGGCGGACCTCTCGCTTGACAGAGAGTCCGCTGCTGGTCCCGATGAACGCCTTTTCTCCGTCAACAGCCGTTGCACGAGCTCGACTCCCAAACACCACTTTGGCGGGGAGTCGCTCCAGTGGTCTCGATCGTCGCTACCGGGCAAGCAACCCACGTGTTTCTTGGCCTTTGGCGACCGGCTTGGTTCTTCCAGCACCTCGTCGCACGTTGCCCTCGCCTCTCTACTCCCAATTCCTCGCCGTTCCTTGGCCGCTCCATCCGGCTTCCTTTCTCGGCCAATCAACTCCTAGCACCCTCATCGCGTGGTCATACCCACGTGACCACGCCGGCGCTCCGGAGATCATCATGTCAGGCAACCCAACTTTCAATCGCGGGGAAGGGGTTCACAAACACGCTTTTCACTAAACCCGCGAGTTCACCAACTTTTAAGATTATTGACCAAATATAAAGATCTTACAGCTAACTTAATCTAAATAACAAAAGATATAAAATAGGAGAGTTAGGCTTGGCACACATATTATTTTATTTATTTATTTATTTATTTATTTATTTATTTATTGCCCAACAGAAAAATCCATTTACAGGACAACATACAAAGATAAATATAAAGGGAACATAGCACCACAGAAAAAATAAAGAGAACTGATTATAAAGTAAGCACAGCTCAATCAATATAATCAACATAGTATAGGGAGACCCACGCAGGGTATCTACCCTGTACAGTACAATTATCAGCGGACTAATACTAATACTACCCAACACATAACGTGAAATTATGAAAAGCACTCAATGGCACACCTCAAAAAGGAAGGCTTGGAGCAATCAAACAGATCACATTCATCAGGCAACATATTATGGAGACTGGATGTAAAATAAATTGGCGACTTAAACATTATATTAGTACGACCATAGGGAACGTAAAATGTAGATGTTAGCCGTGAATTAGGTCTTGGTACTCGTATGTTTAGTCTAGAAAGGAAAAAAGGAGAATCTATATTGTTTCGGATACAGTTATATAAAAAGGAAACACCAGAAACGGATCGGCGTAAAGTAGGGACTCTGCGCCCAATTTTTTCCAAATAGCGCTTGGCAATAAACCTTAAATCAGTCGTCATATATGGAAACCCCCACTCTGAAACGGTTTTCAAAATGATGGACAAATGCTTTCTCTTCCACAGAGGAAAACAATGTGGGATGTCCAGCCTGCTCCTGGGATTTGTTTTCTCCCCTAACATTTCGCCCAATTGTTGCTTTAGGCACCTTAAATAAATCTGCAGCTCTAGCGCGAGTGCAGCTAGAGCATTTTGCAAATCAGCCTTTGTATAAGACTTATAAGGGAGAAAGTTTTTGCCCTTCCTTGTGTTTTTATATGTTCTTTTGTAATGCCTTACAATCCTAAAATAAAAATAATACAAAATAAATGGCAAAATTTCTAACGATAATTAAAAACCTACAAGTATCGGGGCTATTTGAGTCAAACCCAAAAAGCCTCAAAATCTGACCCAAATAGCCCCACATAACCAAATTGTTGCTACAAAAGTCAATATTTAAAAAAAGCAGATATATTTCTCCAAAGCTCACCTCAAAGCTCTAATGAATGAATATGAACCAATGATATTGTTTTAAATTGCACTCACCTCTCTATACAGCCAAAAGTTTCGGAGCCTTAAAAACCAGCTGTTTTTCGACATAACCTTTATGCTGTCAAATGTCAACCAAATATATTTTTTCTTCTTCCCAGTCTTCAGTACATCTGGGTTATAGTTCTATTCAGCCAGAAACGATGTAATATTAGCATATTTTTTGAGGCCTCGGAAAGTGTGGGGTAAAAAAACAAAATTCAAATAAAAACCAAATAGCCCGACATAACCCAAATAGCCTCATTTTACGGTAAATATTCAATTGTTGTGCTGAATAACAATTTGTATGGATGTGCAAGTGATACGCAGGCATATATTTTTCAAAGCCAACTTTTTTTTGCACATTTTCTTATTTAACTTTTTTTTAATTACTTCAGGGTGTTTCTGAAAAAAAGTATTTGCCCCATAAAAAAGATTCAAAGTAGGGAAAAAGTGTTTCTTAGTTTAAACAGAGTAACTTTTTCCAATGAAATTACGCACTCGAGGCTACCTATTTACCTTTCAAGATTAACGAGCGTAACATTTACTTCGTTGTACATAAATGTTTCAGTCCCTATATATCTGTATATCTTAAAAAGTACCTATACTTAAATATGTAGACTTTATAGACGGTATCATTCTCAGTAAATGTTAGTTAAATTGTGGTGGGAGTAATAGATAGGTTCTTGATTTGGTAATGTATGCTCTTTCTAGTTTATGTGCTGGGAAGATCGTCTGAGGTGTCTCTATACAATGAAGATTTGGTATCGATGGACAAGCATTCGGATTTCAGTCCAAGTGACGCTACTGGATTCATCAATATACAAGCTATCCGACTAAAGGAATATAATCGCTTCCAAAGCCAACAAAAAAAATTGTAAATTTATCTTTAGTTGAAATAAAAATTACTGGATTCAGATTTTCGACCAGATACTTACCTTACTACATATTTACAACTTTTTTAAAATCCTTGCCAAAGCCATCTCATTAGTGCGACAGCTAGATTAAGTTAAAAAAATTTACCTCAGTGTATTATAGTTAACCTAAAGTAGTTCTGTGGTAAAATGCCAAAAGGATTTTTTAGCTGAGTTTTTTTACAGCATTATAAGTATATAAAGAAAGTTGATGAAATATTTTATATTATTGCGAATGTTTAATTAATTAATGTTAAGTGTCCCAATAAACATTTTTCGTTACCACAAGTGATACCTAGTTATATAAATATCATATAAAGGTTGCGGAGTTTTATATGAACTGAACCGGTTATCAATATAGGTACTAGGGTTATAATTAAGTGGTGTAAAGGTTTCCAACACTACTTTATAGCACTTGGAGTGACCGTTACTACAAGATATATAACATGTTTGTATAAGAGTTTCCAATACCTATATTATAAAACTATGATTTCCCGAGTTATATAACAGCATTCCTAATTACTCCTATAAAACCCTGGAGCTAATTGTATTTCACTGAACACATTATATACCTTTTGGTTGCCAATTTCGTATCAAAATAACCTTTATAGGCTTTTACAACTTTTAGTGATATAAATTACTCTTATACAAATATAGATGGCTGATTAAGCACTTATTATTGTTGATACCTGCATGATGTAGAGCATTATATTAAAAAACGAATGAAAAATGTATAACAGGAGGATAGTAAAAATAAGTGAAGTATGTGTTGTTAATGAGAAGAAATTGTTTGAAACTGTATAAAAGTGAAACGGGTTCAAATAAATTGAAAATCATTGTGGATCTATCCACCGGTATAAATGAGCCCCATGCGCTAGTGACACATACCTATATTAAAAACAAACACAAATTTAGTTCAGGACGTGAAAATTAGTGTTTAACGGGTTATCTACCGAAGGTTATGAAATTATTGCAGCCCTACATCTCCGAGAGGTCTTTAAAATAGCTTTGGTTTTATATATATTATAGTAACACTACTGGTAGCGTTTTACCTTTCGTTTTATAGTAACACTATTGGTAGCGTTATATTACCTAAGGATATATAGGAAACTTATAGTTTTATAAAAAAAATACTACAGAAGGTTTATAGCATTGTTTCAATTTATGTAACGGTACTCTAAGTGATATTATTGTCGCCAAAGCCTTTAAGGGTAATCTACTAAGAGACGCCATGATGCAAATATAGAACAGAATCGACACGACCCACAGTTACGAAATTTATTAGCATATTTTATTTTATTCCGCGGAAATTTTAACAAAATATACTTTTATCTGACACGGGCATATTTTTTAAAACTTTTTTCTCGTAATTTTTGCAAATAAAAAAAATAAGTTTTTTTAATGCAATCAACCTTGCTTATTTAGGAGTATTCCGAAGGCCCGTAAATGTTTTGAAGGTATCTTGTTCATATTTGCGGAAAAATTTTCTTGCCACACAGTCAATTTCAGGTATGCTTAGCGAAACATCTATTATTATACTTGGCAAAAATATTCACATGCCCTATGACATGCCCAACCATAACATTTTGAAGTGAGTGTAAAGGATAGGCGCTAAACAATAGTTAAACAGAGATGGAAGTAGGCGTCCGATATCTAAATCCCATGAAATATTACTAACACCATTATAGGCAAAGTTTATAAGGGTAACTGCAAACCTTATAGAACCAAATTTAACACTGAAAGTAGCCGGGTTGTATAAGTAGGTTATATAAAGGTGATGGAAACATTTACTCTACTATTGGTTATATACTTTAACACTAACAGTGGTTTAAGTTAGGTAATCTAATAGTTGTGGTTATCCTAATAAAACCAAAAATGTTAATTGGGGTGGGTACGTGCTTGGTGGTTGAATTCTGGGCGCTGTCTCCCAAACGACATAATTTATGAAAAAAAAGTAGAATAGTATTTTTTTGTAGAGAAATAAATTTTCTACCAACTGGTTTAAATTAATTTAAATAATAAATGCGTGAAAAAAAATCTGCTCCAAATAAAATAAAGTGGTGGGCATAAGTGGCTAAGTTCACACAACCTTCCTAGTTATTATTTGTGAATAGTCTATTTTTTACAAAAAATCCAACCTAACTACTTGTCCTTGGCATACTTCAAACATTTCAAACTGAAATAAGTTTTATTTAGAGATTTTAGTTTTAAGGTTATAACGAGTTTTTATTATTTATTAGGAAGTGGATAAAGGTCCGTGAGTCGCGTATCTTTAGTATATTTTTTTAAAGGTCCGCGAGTCGCCGGACATCATCATGTACAACAGGAGATTCGTCAGAGCATCGTTAGAGCAGTGGTAGAGCGTTGGAAAACCAGTCGGAAGGTCCGGGTTCGAATCTCACGTCAAGAGTTTTTTTAGGCAGTGGGTATATATACAGGGTGGTTCACTTTTATGTGGTAGGACTTTAACATTAGATAGAAAAAGATAATCTAAAATGAAAATTTTATATCAACATATATCGGGGAAAGCTTAGTTTCCGAGATACAGTTCGTTGAAGTGTTGGAAAAAATATGAAGTATTTTTTACACTGTCCGAACCAGTGGAGATATTTAAACCAAATTTGATGTGTAGTACCACCTTTTTGACTACGATATTTAGTGATAATATGAAGGTCCTGAAATAACCAGTGGTGGAGTTATGGGTTTTCACTATCACTAAATTTAAAAAGTAATTAGTACGGACCTGTCTCACATCAACGTAAATTTTTTTTTCGTAAAGTTCTTTCAATTCTCTACAAAAAGTGTATCTTGACATTTTTTTGTATCTGCCACGGTTGTGTAGTAAATAAATTATTTCGTTTCCATCTCAGCCTTTTTTGCCTAAAAATGTGTTTTCTAAGATTATTGATAAATATCGCAAATAACAGAAATTAATTATGGAACACTTATCGGATTCAGCTATTTTATTTTTAATTTTATGGAAACAATTTTAAAAATAAACTGGCACTTGGTTTGAGGTACATTACTTTATTATCATTTTAACATTTTTATCAAATCTAGTATTATTTCTTAATAATTTTTATAATTCTAAATTTGTACAGCATTCAACAATTGTTCAAAATGTGATCCATTCTGTTGCACACATAATTCACTTCGACGCCTAACGGATTGAACAGCATCGATTAAATTGCCATTTCTCAATTCATCGCACGCATTTCTGATACGATCAATAAGTTGTTCCCTTGTTTCTACAGGAGTCGCATAGACTTGTTCTTTTAAAAATCCCCATACGAAGAAGTCCAGAGGTGTTATGTCCGGAGAACGTGGTGGCCAAGCGACCGGTCCCCCTCGTCCGATCCACCTATTTGGAAAGTTATTATTTAACCAGTTCCTCACATTTCGGTGAAAATGTGCAGGACAGCCGTCAAGTTGGAACCAAGCCAACAATCTTAAGTTTAAAGGAATGTCTTCCCACATATTATTATGCTCAGCTACTAAAAACTCCAAAAAATTGTCACCATTCACTCGCTGTGGCAAAAAAAGGGTCCAAACAGATGATGGTTGTACAGTCCAATCCAAACATTGACACTAAATTCGACCTGAAAATTTCTTGGCCGGATTGCATGTGGGTTTTCTTGTGCCCAAATATGCTGATTATGAAAGTTTACTACTCCACGACGAGTAAAACACGACTCGTCCGTCCATAAAATGTTATTTAAAAATTGTCTATTTCCTTCAATTGACTATAAAATCCATCGGCAAAACACTAATCTTCTTTCTGCATCGCCGGGCCTTAAACCTTGTACGGGTTGTAGATGATACGCATGCCTGTGATCTCTTTTTAAAGCTCGCAAAATTGCAGACTTTTAAACACGTAGGGCCACTGACACTCTTCTGCTACTTGTTGTAGGATTCCTATCGAATTCACGAAGAATCTCATTGTTGCGTCTGACTTGTTGGATATTGTTTTCATTTCCTCGTTCGACGATTCTAGTTCTCAGACCGCGAGTTCTGAATTGCCGGTGCATGTTAACAAACACCGAGGGACGCGGATGGCGCCTATTTGGAAATCGCCTCCGGTATTCTCTGGCTGCTTCCGCAGAGTTCCCATTTGCAACTCCATAGCAGAAATGGATGTCAGCCTGCTCTTCATTTGTAAATTGGAACGGCATTTTAATTATTAACAAGGACAAACTGCGGCGCTGCTACGTTCATCTACTGGATGACAGATTATTGTATTATTAACTGTCAATAAGATTTTCTTTTCCATGGCACACTTATCTTCACCAGTACGGCGATGCAGAAAGGACATTAGTATTTTGCCGATGGATTTTGTAGTCAAAGGAAATAAGACAATTTTTAAATAACATTTTATGGGCGGAAGAATCATGTTTTACTCGTCGTGGTATAATTTAGAATTTTACAAATTTAGAATTATAAAAATTATTAAGAAATAATACTAGATTTGATAAAAATGCTAAAATGATAATAAAGTAATGTACCTCAAACCAAGTGCCAGTTTATTTTTAAAATTGTTTCCATAAAATTAAAAATAAAATAGCTGAATCCGATAAGTGTTCCATAATTAATTTCTGTTATTTGCGATATTTATCAATAATCTTAGAAAACTCATTTTTAGTCAAAAAAGGCTGAGATGGAAACGAAATAATTTATTTACTACACAACCGTGGCAGATACAAAAAAATGTCAAGATACACTTTTTGTAGAGAATTGAAAGAACTTTACGAAAAAAAAAATTACGTTGATGTGAGACAGGTCCGTACTAATTACTATTTAAATTTAGTGATAGTGAAAACCCATAACTCCACCACTGGTTATTTCAGGACCTTCATATTATCACTAAATATCGTAGTCAAAAAGGTGGTACTACACATCAAATTTGGTTTAAATATCTCCACTGGTTCGGACAGTGTAAAAAATACTTCATATTTTTTCCAACACTTTAACGCCCTGTATCTCGGGAACTAAGCTTTCCCCGATATATGTTGATATAAAATTTTCATTTTAGATTATCTTTTTCTATCTAATGTTAAAGTCCTACCACATAAAAGTGAACCACCCTGTATGTGGCAGTCGGCAACGATGGGCGCTGCCTTACAAAAAAAGAAGGGGGTAATTATTTCCAATGGTGTAACCCGCCCCCGATTTTCTTGAAATTTAGGCTAATTTCCTTATTTTCGCCCGACATTCGGAAATAATTTCCCATTCTTTTTTCATACAGGCAGCACCCATCGCCGAAAATGGAGGGCATACACGCCTCTTATTGCAACGATGCTTGAGAAAATTCACTTCAGACGTATCTAAATCATTTTACTTCAGACGTGTATGATGGAGTTAAATGTACGTCCAAAGAAGTCACGTGGCTCAACTCGCCAATGAGAGCGCAAGACGTATACCGACTTTTATATATAGACCGGGAGATAGTGACAGATTTTTGGACGTGATTTTACTCAGTATGCCTTTCAAAGGGCATTATGTGGTACATATTCTCACAATAATAAGGTATGAATCAGAGAGTCATCCTGGGTCCTTCATGTGAAAAACTGAGTTTTCAATTATTCGAAAAATATGCGTTTTGATATGATTTTATACAGGCTGCCATGTGTTTTATAATGAAGTTCAGAATAGAAAATTCCTCGGAAAACCATAGGCATACCCTTAGGGTGGGTCCAAAGGGCTATTATTGCCACGTGGTCTTGTATTTTAATAATTAATTTTTCCACATTTCTGAACAGGCTGCCAATGAGAAGTATGGAAGTTCTGTTTAAATTGAATGTTATTTAATCATTTAAACGACTTATTCGATGTGAAGTGTACTTGGACATGCGCAAACGGTATGCCATCTTTTCTTCAGCATTTTCATAAGCTTTGCTTAATTTCCAATAGAAGTTTGTATAAGAATGTAATTCAAATTACTCGATATTTCTGACATAAAATAGTTCAATTTAAAAAACAAAATTCTGATTTCAACCCCAAAATAATTGACTCTAAGTAGTTTCCCGAATACCCTTTCAAATTCCCAATAGAAGTTACAAAATTATTTCTGTTTGAATAAAAACTCTGACATCTACCGTAAAATAATATGGTTCAAATAAATTCCCAAAATCGCTCATGGTTTATAAACGTTATGAAATTATTTCTAATCTGTTAAAAATGGCACAATAAATTCAATTTCTCTAAGAAGTTTCAACATAATTTCAAAATTCAAAAATAAAAAGGCAATTCAGACACAAAGGAATCAAAAACACAAATATATTCCTTTTTGGCCAGTCCAACTTACTTATGGGTGCTTAGGAGGGTATTTCTTTCTTGGCTTTCTTCATTCTAAACTGGGGGATGCCCTGCGGCTGGCTAGCCGCAGGGGCTGCCGCCTGCCCTCTTCTTTCGGGCAGAACTTTTAGCGGCAACTGCTTCTCGTCGGATTACTACTCGAACTGTACTGGCACTGTTCAACTGGAACTCTTCAACCAAGGGCGTAGATAGCTTTTTCTTCCGGGGGTGGTAATAGTAATACTTAATATCACAGACCTATATAGCTTCGCTAAAGCTATATAGGTCTGTGCTAATATTTATAGTTCGTCTGTTTCCCAATTATTAGGTTTTATTGCGATTTTATAGGTGGGTATGGGTAGGTATGCATAAGTAAAGACTATTATAAAGCCAAATAAAACGAACACTAGTAATATATTGAATAACAAAATGTATAGGTACTATATATTTAAAACAAAGAACAATGAAACAAACACAAAATAAAAAATGATAAAAAATATAAAAATAAAATATATACTTTTTCTTTGATGAAAACAGAAACAAACAAAAAAATAACAAGAAAAAAATCGGTCTTTAAAAAACCGAATCTTAAAAAAACATCTATAAACTAAAAAAAATCAGTCAAAATATAAAAAATATATCCACACATAAACCAGTTTTTATAGAACTAAATCTAAAATCCTTTTGTTACTATTATTGGCAAATCTGTTTAGCACTGCTTCAGGGCAAGGTTTTATATCCCTGTTAATATGTAAAAGCGTCAACCCTACAAGCCTCTCTTGTCCCATAGTGGACCTCAACCAAGATTTGAGTCTTTCTAAAGATGAAAAACTTCTTTCGTTATTACTAAAGCTAGAGGGTTGCGGTTTTCACGTCATTGTACTACTTTTTTGAGATGAATTTGGTGGACCAATCAGATTTTAGATAAGTCTTTTATAGTTTCCGCGCATTGGCGGAGGACTGAAAATTTCGATTTTTTGGAAACCTCTCTCCTGGCTACAACTTATATATATCGACAAATTTAATCAACTATTTTTATAGATTTTTTGGCGTAGAATCGAATGGAATAATTAGTTTTTTGGTAGCGTTAATAGTTTTTGAGATATGAACCAAAGTTATATTTTTTTTAAATGGAAACCATAGTTCATATCTCAAAAACTATTAACGCTACTAAAAAACTAATTATTCCATTCTACGCCAAAAAATCTATAAAAATAGTTGATTAAATTTGTCGATATATTCCTCTCAAAAAAGTAGTACAGTGACGTGAAAACCGCAACCCTCTAGCTTTAATAATAACCGAGATTTTTGAGAAAAACACCCAGAATTTTCAAAAGTTCATATATTTTTGGATATATATTAGGATCACACAAAGGTAATATTTCAGAAGCCGAATTTGGCAGCTAAATTTTTTTGCGTTTTTTTCAGAGTTCATTATAAAAATTAATAATAGAATAATATTTTTATTTTCTATTATAGACGTGTCGTGGTAATAGTCCGGTGGTTAAGGTTCTGGTTTTCTTGGGGGGGGGGGTAATTACCCCCTCTACCCCCCCCCGTATTTACGCCCTTGTCTTCAACGGGAACTCTCCAACGGGAACTGTGCTGCCCGTCGTGCTCTGCCTGCTTAAATACCTGGATCCTTCTCCTTCTTGGTCCCTGGACCGTGAGAATCCTGGATTGGCCTTCCATAAATCATTCTGATTTATGGCCCAATAATCGTAAATCAGTAACATTTGTATATACATTTTCGACATATTTATTAATATAAACAATCGTAATTCAATCAGATTTGTATATACCTACACCGTGACATATATTTATGACTTCCCTCCTTTGGCGGCATCTCCCTGATTTCAGGAGACTTTTTCCTGGGGCTCCCGCAAAGATTCTTAGATTTTGAAGTTTTTCTTCTGCAGTTCCTGCAGGGGCACCACAGTAGCATCCCAAATTTCAAAAGAGGAAAACCAAAAATTTATCGAGGAAGAACATAATGACCAGCACAAACACATATATATATATAGATAGATAAAACTTACTATCATGGCAAATGTCTATATTTACATAACTTATGAGCAAATCTAATATTAAAAATGTATCAATTTACCCACCCTTGTACTTTCACTGTTCTATTTTCTGGTGGAAATAGATCTAAATAAATTCTTTATATAATATCAGTGCAACACGTCTATTGTCACCATATTAGGAATATAGTTGGAATAAGCTTTTTCAAAACTCTACTTCATACTTTCTGCAGCTTATTATTGAACTTCAATAGGCCACTTTCACAAGCACTAAAAGGAAAATATGTTTTCAAATAAACAAAATATGTATGCAGAAATACTGTGGGATTTAAGTACTTACATTATTTATTTATATAAAAGTTATTAATGGGTATAGTATTTCTAAAGTCACATGGAACAGCATAAAAACCTGTGAAAATTATACGGGTGATTTCGGCTGATAAGTCTGGTATTTTTACCAGTAGCAGAGCGTGGTAAAAGCTATGAAATAGATCGCGCCTCGTATATCACTGTGTTCCAAGTGAGTTCATTTATATTTTACCAGGGTAGCTCGAGAACAGGCTCTTCCGGCAACAAAATACGAGTCAAAACACTTTTTTAACCATATTAAACCCCACCTGGTATTATAAGTAAAAGCAGATGAAGGAGACAGAGACGATATATATTGTAGTAAAAACAACCCAAGTAGCAAAGTAGCTGCGTATTATTTTTTTCTTACCGAACGGAAAAGTTTTATTAACGTTTTATAAGTGCTTAAAAATAGTTAATTTGCTGTGTTATCGTCTCGAGTATTACCATTTTGCTGTGTGCAACTAATTTGTTCTGTAATATAGTTCTTAGAACGTTCTTTCAGCTAAATTATAGAACGTTTATAAAATAGTTTTTTAATTGTTCTATAAACGTTTATAGTACTACGTATACGACTGCTACACGTCTGTTTAGCGGTTACAACTAAATGGTTCGGTTAGTTTTGCGTATATAACTGTTTTATAAGAACATAATTAAGCACTCTATAAATCAGCTTTGTAAGAGTTTGGCAAATCACAGTTCAGTTCCTTAAAATATATTTTTACTTCCAAAGATGCTTTTAAAAACTATTTTATAGAAGCACTTACCACGTATTTAAATTAACAGCATTGAAGCAAGCATAAATACCAAAAAGCGCGCATTGCAATCATTACAGAACGGTTTAGGTGTGCTCTCAACACCTAACCTAAAAACTTAGGTACATTAAAGCGTGTGTATGATGTCGTTTTCAAGGGAAAATGGGTGCATTTCGTAGAAAATTAAAGAAGAATGATCATTTAATTCAGCAAAATATTTATTCGGATAATAAATACCTATAATAGCATTGCCAGTAATGCTAATGATAAAATCACTTCCACCAAAGAAGATTTAAAATCAAATACCGACAACTCTTTCAGCTGTGTTATATATGCAGCTGATGATTGTAATTTTCACCAAAAGTCTTCAACGTTCAATGAAACAGAGAAAATAGAGTTACGTGAACATCTGAACTATCTTATACATCCTAAATAAAATAAAAATATGTTGTCTATATAGCATAGATAAATTATAGGTACATACGTAGAAAATGAAATTTTATCATCTAAAAGTTTTTTCATTGTGTGCAAGATTTAAAAAAACTACTCATTATCACGCTCAATGTTAAATTAAATGTTTAAAATACGTCTAGTTGCCTGTTTTATATAAGCATCACAGGACCAACTGAAAGATCATATAAGTGCTGTGTGTGTGACTAAACTGTTTTATAAGAATTTACGCCATGTTTGGTGTGGTTAGCTTACGTTGGATCAGCGTCTCCATTTCATAAAATGTAAAAAATGCATTTTATAACAAAAAAATAATACTGTATTAGTTGACGATGTTTATTTTGTATTTAAAATTACATCCGAAGCAATAATAACAGATATTTTTAATTAAAAGAAAAACATTTATTTTAATTTTTAATAAAAAAATCATCGAAATCGATGTTTAGAAGAGGCTCTTAAAAATTTCACCATGTAAATAGTATACATTTCACAATAAATCTTAATTTGCACTAAAAATTATGTCACCCCACTATGCCATAAGTAAAATTAATTATTCGTTGTACTTTGGCACAATACTCCGCCATTCTTATCGCGTCGTCCTTTATTTCATCAACATTACAAAAAGCAGCTTAAGAGGTGCATGTATGGTATTGAATAGTCTAATAGTCTTTTTAACGTAGTAAAGCACAGCAAAACCGTTTTTTCAAAAGAGTCAAAGAGCTTTCATGATAATTTACACAGGTTGTTTGGTACAACATTTATTTCTGCTGTGTAAAGCCTCTGTAAACGTCTATAAAATGGTTATATAAATGTGTTTGTAGCTTTTATAGAACTGGTTATAGAGCGAAAACGTTGTATAAATTTGTGCCCATTTTAGCTCTATAAGGGCTCTAAGAACGCTGTAAAAACGTTTATCGGACTTCAGATGTTTTATAAGGTTATGCTCTATAAACGTTCTTACAGCTTTTATAAAACAGAAAATTGTTACTTGGGAATTGACTGCATGCTCGCCTAATATAATATATCACCAATACTTGCATGGGCTACACTGTTCGACGGCCGGCCACTTGTACAGCGAAATGCGGTGGATAGGCGTGCGATAATTTCACAGATTTTAGGATATAGGTACTTGCGTAAATAGTTGTAATCGATATGGCTTTTTAGAGACCTTTTGACAATATTGTATGGTGCATTAACCTTCACGATGTGTTTGACGACAACCTTAAAAAACCCTTAAAAGTGAAATATTATGTTGCTTTTAGAATATGTATATCTTTAAAAAACTGCGTGACGCTTATGAGTTATATATTGAGTTTTTTTATGCAATTAGAGTTTTTATGCTGTTTCAAGTGACTTTAAAAATACTATACCTACCTTCCAGGCCTTTGTATCTAACCTGGACCAACACTATATTAACAGTGTCGGTCCAGATCTAACAACAGGGAGACTTGAAGCAAGCAGTTTTATCCTTAGAATCCAGCCTCATCCAGCAAACAGCAGGTAATCATACTTTAAGCTGCCATGCTGTCATACTGTCCGCCCACAAATCACTAACCAATTAGGTACCCTGCAGTTGCCCCTCACGGTTTTGGTGCAGAAATAAAGAAGTTTACTACTCTTAAATATTTTAAGGTATTTTCAAATTTCTAAGCTTGTGGATATTTATCTTGGAAAAGGGGCCTTTTAGAGAACTAGGTGACTGTAGTTCACCATTGCAATCCTCAAGTTAATTTTAAAAAATTTAATCGTACTAGCCCATTGTGTGAGATAATTATCTAAAGTTAATTTGTAACTACAATAAAGGTGGTAACCAAAAAAAAACGAGTTTGAACTGTTATTGTTTAAATCCGGTACAACATTTTGTTATAATTTGGTATAAGGGGGTTTTGAATGAACGTTCATACAGAGTGTCTCACTTAAGAGTGAAACAACCTTATAACTTCTTTAATTTTTAACCAACCACAACGAAATTTTTACCAAAGGTACAGTTCATACAAAATTTGAAGGCGGAGAATTCTAGGAAGTAGTTTGTAAATAATACCCAGAAAACCCACCTGCACTGGCTCATTTCACACAGCAGCGCAACAACAATTGGAAAATACTGTGTTATGTTATCAAAACCGAAGACAAGTACTTACAAAATGAAGTTGATATAGAGATAATCACAGAACAGCAAATTATTACTAATTCCGAAAGTGACTCCTTCGATGACGATGTTAGTGACTATGCATCAGATTGGCAAATATTACCTATTGTAATTGTAAATTATTATACTTAATAAGATAATAAATATATTATTTATTGCTAATAATTATTTAAATTACTTTTTAATAAAATTCATCACTCGTAATTTATTTCTGTGCAATTACTCTCCAAGCACGCCACTGAAATCTGTATTAATATTTACGATTTCCTACAAATCTATTCTAGGAATTCTCCGCCTTCAAATTTTGTATGATCCGTAAATGGCATTGTGGCCTACTTATTTCCAAAAAATTAGTTGCCTACTCCAAAGTCAAAGCCACCTGCGATAATGTCACAATCGAGGCCAAAAATTCGAAAATCATATTAGGCATTTTTTTTTCAAATAATGTACTAAAAGAAGTTGTTCAAAATCGATCCATGTGCTTCCATAAAAATCCATTTCCTTTTCTCCTGTACCTACAAAGCACCTGGTACAGCCTTCAGTTGAATGGTTGCTTAGTAATGAATAACAATCAATTATTAGGCGATACACCTATGTACGAACTGCAGTTTGGCATTTCTTGTCTGCGATTTAACAACTTATTTTTCAGAATTATTGGTTGTTAATTGTTAACCATGAGAGCCACAGAAGCAGTAACGCAGTAAGTACCTATATTTTTAGATAAAAGATATATTATGCCTACAATAAGTACTTATGTAGCTATATCATCTTTTTTTATTGTAATTAGCTATAATCTATATCTAAAGGTATTTGTGGAATGAAAGAGAACACAAAGTGATACAAATAGGGTTTTTACGAAACCCTATTAGGACACCATCGACCAAGAATGCTGTGGTAGTGGATAAGTCCTTATTCTAGATACTTAGAATAAATATTGTTCGGGGAATAGTTATTTTAGGTACCTATTTACTCTTACTAGCATACCTACCTACCAGTTTGACTTTGTGATCAGGCCAATGACGTCAGAACCTATAGACAGGTTTGTTTTGATAAACGCTTGACGCCCAGAACTAATCACAATCTAAGCGCTCCATTAAATTATTCCGAAAATATCGCGAGATTGTCAGAAATTGCCCCTTTTTGTCGAGCCGTAGGGACCTTATTTCGACTCTGGGCTCTGAGGCTGGCGTCGTTAGACCATCCCCCGAGTCTTCAGGTGAGATTCCGATGCTTCCGGCGCCCCCAAACAAGAAAAACATGCGATATGCAAGTGTGATTCTGGAGGAACTATAACCGGGAATCACCGGGTGTATAGTTGGTTGATGGTTGACTTTCTGTCTTTGTTTGTAGCATGTTTTTAGAGTAGTATGCATATATTTAATCTTGGAGTCAAAATAAAGGGCATTCTAACAATGGGGCACCACGTCTAGGTTTTGACGTCATTGGATCAGGCGCAGATTCAGAATTTTCTTCAGGGGCTCACGAAAAATCTGCCGAAATTCATCCAAATTAGGTTTTAATTTAATCTCGTTATCCATATATCATATGGATATCCAATAAATGGAGTACTAAAAAAATCAAATTTTTAGAAATTAAACATCAACATTAGTTAGGTAGGTAAGTATTTTTTTTATTTAGGACGGAAGTAAAAGTTAAAGTTCGAAATCGTGAAAACGACTCATGACGTTATATTAGTGCTAGTACTACTACGACTGCATGTTTCTCTGCCTTTGATCGACCTTGGTTTGAATCGAGGTCGAGGCAGACATTTCGTTGATGGTCAAGAGCGGTGGACAAAATGTGGATTCAAATTGCTCCTCAATACCTTTATCTTTGTGATCCACTAATTGTCCTACACTCACTGGTATTACTACGGTTTTCTAAAGTTTTCCGTAGTACTTGAGCGAATCCTATCCAAGTTTTATCGGGAAAAGTCGGCTCTATCCGCAAATGGCAACGAAGACAATATAGTAGTAATTGCCCTCCTCCCCCTCACAATCATGCAGTTGTTTCTAGGATAGTCCTAGTTTGAAGTATTGTGAGGGTGAGAATTATTATTATTATGAATTAAAATAAGAAAAAGAAGAAACTTCCACGTATCCAATTATTTGATAGAAACGGAAACGCTCCTCAAAAAGCAATAAATACAGATAACCCTATAATACGAATAGTTCTCAGTGAATTAATCTTTAATAAACTCGTGTTGTTCACTATAAAGAGTAGTTCATTTGAACTAGTTGGTTCATGAACTAAGTACACCGTACACACCTCTATTAGCAAAGGCAAGTTCCATCGAAAAATATGCTTAAATAGGAATAATTACAAGGCCGATGATAGTTTGTTTAGGACAAACTTTAACAGATGATAGAAAAACTCACTTTAATTTGGGTTTTTCATACATAAACATAGGTCCGAAAGTTCTTGATTTCTGAGATACAGGGTTGTAGTTCTCTTTTTGAATTTGAATTATGTCAATATCTCCCAAAATAATAATTGATCTTCTGAACTGAAATTTGGCACTTCTGTGTTTTTGGGAATGGAGAATAAGCTGAAAATGTCGATTTCTACGTATCTCACAGAGGGCGCCACTTGCGCTGTTTTTAGATCGTGCTTATACTCGTAACTTTTTTGAGGTTATCTTTTTGGTCCTGCAGGTCCATCATTTTAGTATTTCTTTTTATTCTGCGACAAAAAGGTACTTTTTTTTCATAACGATAAAATCAACCGTTTGCGTTGACATTGACAAAACGTGCCCCAAAACACCTGTTAACTCTAGCATTCGAAACACAACATTTTCGTCTACCGCTTTCAAATTCAAATGCTACAGATCAACAAAAGTGTAGTGTAGTATAATATGTATCTAGATATAGAAATATAGAGGTACATACAAAGTATCTAGATACAGTATCTATAGTAAAATCGAGCAATCCGTACGCCTGGCATAAATAAAACCACGTGTTCAATGATGATCCGCGATTGGTCGGTAGGCTATAAAATTTCCTGCCGACTCGGCAACAGGGACGTGCTCAATCGCAAAAGTGTAGATACTCGGTTTTATCTTGTTGTTTTCGGCTATTTAGACACTGCCACAAATAATTTTATTGATGTTTTGAACGATTTTAATTAAGCCAATAATTCTTGTGTGAAATATTTTGATGTACACAATTTGTAAGACTAAAATTAAATAAAGATCGTACCTCCGTGCGGCTATGGCGGATATTTCAACGCACGTACTCTTGTTTATGCCAGGCGTAAGTTGCTCGATTTTAGTATAGATACATGTACCTCGATACATCACTGTGAACATTATAAATTATAACTATGCTAAAAAATGGCACACTTAAAATTGAAAATAAACAACTTTTTCTAGTAAAACTTTTTAACAGTTTAATAAATAAGACTTTAAGGAATTGTTTTAATGTCAATTTTGAGAGACATCAAAAGGCAAGTGAATATGTTTGAGTAATTTTTTCATTTTTAAAGTAAAAGTTAACGCTAAAATAAATCATTTCCTCTGCGTGTGATCATAATATAAAGATAATATGTTCAAACGCAGAGTGTGACTTCAACCTGTGCCCAAAAGTTCCGCTGTCTACAGTGACAGGTCGGCTCTAGCTAGCGGGTAGGGCCTTGGCTCGAGCCTTGGCGGAGTGTAGGTGTTATTTGTACGCTGCGGCTACATTGCACAGCTGGCCCGCCTATGGGATACCTACTTATACCTAAGTACCTATGCAGCAAAAGCTCATGGTGCGAACTTTTTGGAGGACAATGTATAAATATCTATAATTACAGAATTATTTCTTGTCTACAGGTGGGTGACCTTGGGCAAAATAAGAGACTTGTCCTTCATTGGAAAAGATGTGTTAATATATTGTTATGGATGTTACATAAAATGCAAGAACGTAAAAACATTGGAGACACACTATTTTGCTGTCAATTTTCATTCCGTTAATGGCGATGGTGTAAAATGCCTCAGAGGACATCGAACTCTCAACGTGTTTGCTTATGTGGAAAACTGCCAAAATCCGAATTTATACATTATGTCCTACCCGTTTTTCCAAATAATTTCAAAGTTTGAACGTAAGTACCCAGAGTGTCTAATATCTACAGCACCTGCTATGTCTACGAGGACCAGATACTTTTATTTTTGATTTTTTCGGAAAAGCATTCTTCGTAACAATTTGTTGAAATATAAATAAATACTTACCTAATATAATGCATATAATGGTTTCTTGTCACATATACATATAGCTAAGAAATGCAAATGTTTGAAAATGGTACACAATAATTATATAAAATATTTCTGATTTTAAAGAGAAATACGAAATAAAACAGATTCCGAAATTTAAAATTTCAACTAAATACTAATAAAATTTATAAACAAAAATTTAATGGACATAGGTATGTTTGCCACAATAATAATATTACATATTGGTTAATTTGGAAGAAGATTCATTTGAAATTTTGTGCTAAATTAAGCCAATTATTGTCTGAGTAAAACTCTGTTGTTGGATTTCCGTTGTCTTTGTCATTCATTGAAATTATGACGTTTCACTCAGTAGGTTAGGTACGTACCGTACTTTTTAAAATAAGGTTACCCAGATTCACTGTATAGCATAAAAAAGTGTAGCTTGAGTGGAAGTTTGTTTTCTGGCAATTCCAAGGAGACCACGATACACCCAAGGAAGATAAAATATTGCGCATGGTGGGCGGAGCTTCATAGCGATCGGTTACGTCAGCAATTGAGTAAAGTCAAACCACGTCAAACGTCATCACAGGGTCCCGCGTGTATTATCGGTGATTTTTATGCGATATTTATGCATATTGTGTATTTTTAGCGTGGAAAGTGAAGTTATTTAATAAATAATATGCGCTGTGCCGTCTATGGATGCAAATCTGACAATCAGTCAAAGAAGAATTCTTGTGGTGAGCTTCATTTCCCCAAGAATGAACTCTTGTGCAAGAAGTGGGCCCACGCGACAAAGCGAGGAGACAAATATGATGGGCTAGAAAATTTGGCTGGATTTCTTTGTTGTAAATTAGGTGATCCAAGTTTAGAAAGACACGACACGTCAAAATTCACGTGGACAGACCATTTAAGTGAGGGAGGTTTACACAAACCTTCTGATGATTTTCTCTCAAAAGTGGAGCAACTTGAAAACATTTTTAGATTAGTTAATGGAGATACCTTATTAATAACAAAAAATTATATAAATAATTTAATGCTCAAAAGCAGTAATGTTGAATGTGAAGAAAAGGCTAAACGGCTGTTTTTAGGTCACGAATGTATTTCCGCATAAAGGAATTAAATAGAACAAATACTGTTAAATTAGGCAAACGAAAAATGTTGAAAATTGCTACATAATTTTTTATATTATTATTGAATATTGCTACTTGTTCTCATTTACTTACGTGCTTTCTAATTTTAGTGCGCAAATTCTGTTTTTTTTAATGCTTTTTCTATTTAAGTGTTTTGGTGCGGCGTAATATCAATGTTTGTTAGTTTGGTTTGTTTTATTTAAACTAAGACTGTTATTAAAGACTGCAAGTTTGATATGTATATTTTATTATGAATATAATATATTTATATGTATGTGGATACTTACCTAAATTTTAATATTTTGTTTTTCTATTGTAATTTGCAGTAAGTTACTATTATTTTGAAAAATTAAATTAATCTAGAAGAAATTTTTAGGGAAAAAAGTGAAAAACT
Organism: Pseudeuparius sepicola; assembly: GCA_963920635.1. Lineage (NCBI taxonomy): Eukaryota > Metazoa > Arthropoda > Insecta > Coleoptera > Anthribidae > Pseudeuparius > Pseudeuparius sepicola. The sequence goes on from OY987298.1 coordinate 66,523,457, forward strand.
AAATTCAATTTTTTTCAAATTCGAGATTTTTGGACTTATCTATTATTTTTTTTAGTATTACAGACAGATGAGTCGAAAAACTTCAAATTTGAAAAAATTGAATTAATAGTTTTTCCCTGCGGAGTACATTTAAATTTCCAATTTGCCGCCAACCAGCCCCAGCCGATAATTTAGTTGGCCCAGTTAACTACGGCAGCACTATACAGTCGCAATTTCTTGTATGTGTGTCGTGCTCTTTGTGTAACGTACTGCCGTATTTGAATTTCACTCAATTGCTTACGTCATTGCGCAGAACGGACGACTTTCGTATGCAGGAATATCAGGCCCTGCAAGGAGACCACAAAGGAGCTTGCACACTTGCACAAGGTTATGTTACCTATATCTCAGTGTCCAACTGCCATCAGGTTTTATATGACATGCATTGCATAACCGGTAGCATAGATTCTAAAGGGGGAAGTAATTTCCCTCATAATGCACATCCAATTTCAAATATGTTAGAAAGAACTGGGGAATGCTACCAACAAAAAGTAATTAGTACCTGAAATTACTTTTGTACTTTTCTAGAAAATATTTTTGCATTCCACATTAGTGTCAATAAAGAGGTCTCTGAAGGCCAAAAATAGTAACATATGTACCAAGGCACTGAAGTTCAACTTTTTATGACTCATGTGGAATTTAGTTGTAGAGGCCTCTGGCCGAGGCAAATAAACCACATGAGTCATAAAAATAACTTCAGTGCCGAGGTACCTATATATTATATATTCTTTTGAAATCGGAAAAAAATGTTTTATTTTATTAGGCAAGAAAATAATAACATGGGAACACCCGTCCATGAACCGACTACGCGCGGCGTTGCTTGACTTTGACAATCGCTCTACCTAGGTCAAGTCAAGTATGATGTTTACATCTCGCCAAGGCCTACTTATTGAAAAAATCGTACAATAATGGGTTACTTCAGTGCCGATTTCTGAGCTTTTATTGACGATTTTGGGACACTTTACTGCCGATTTCAAGAAAAATAATTTATTCGGAAACATTATTTCTTCATATAAATAAATTATAGTATAGCAGTATACTTTTTAGTATTTTGGTAGCTACAAATTTGTTCAATTTGAATTTGAATTATTTAAACAATAAAAATTTATTTGTAAACATAAATATATATCAAAATAAAGAGGCACAAACATCTGTGTCAGTATAGTAATCCTGTTTTCCTATTTTCGGGGCATCTTCCCATTCTTCACCCTTTGCTTTTTGCTGCTGTGAAATGCGCGCATCTATTCGTAAACTAATGCCAGATTCTTCTATGCTAATGCCCAAGGCTTGAGACACACGATGAAAAATATTTTCTTTTGTAGGTATTATCTACTGCCATAATGTCTGCAACTTACCTCTTGGACTGCATGAACTGGTAAAAGTGGTCCTCTGTTACGTTTCTCATCTTCGAAATAATTTAATAGGTAACTTCGCTGGAATGTCTTTGAAAATTAAGTCTATCTATTGAAGTCTTAATCTGATACATAGGTACAGACGGATTGAATTAAGCCCCATGTGTACCATATAGGTACAAACTTTAGTTTCTCCGTAGACCATGTGTACCTATATGGCCACAGTAGCCGGCTGTGTTTAAGTTGGCGTGGCTCTCTCAGGCGCACAGCTAGCCTATTTCTTTATGGTGTAATGGAATCGTCCGGTCTGTGGTAAACAAAAAATTCGCTTAGTCCGTTAATACACAAGGATTATTTTGTGGTTAGGTTGATTTTTGACACGTAAACGTCGTGAATGAACGGAAAAAAGGGTTGCCAGAAGAGGAACTTTTTGTAAACCGTGTTGGCATTAAAAATATTATGATAAAGAAACATTTTAATTGTGACACAATATGGCACGCACGGTCCAGGACGTTCCTAAGAAACAAAAATCTTTTGTGTGGACCACATGTGCCATATTGGTACACAGCTTTATTTAACCAAAAAAGTTTGTATTTAATTTTAACTAGGGTAAGTTCAAACAGTAACAGCCATCTTAACATAAAGTTGTCAAAAAAAGTTGTTTGGTCTGAGATAAAACTCGTTTCTTGGCAGCCTGGGGCTTAACGTGTTAAATGCGTTTGTCCCGAAAGTTTTATATCAAAATCGGTGGCAAGAATAAGATCCGAGCAAATTTCTGCTCTCTTGGATAAAGATGTTGCCTCCAGGATTCCCAATAATTCCAACTAGGTCATTCGGGTTACATCTTTAAGAATACTGGAATTAATAGGCAACACTTACCTAACGTAAAGTTCGAAACAAATCGTATTTCGTAAATTTTAAATTAAGCAGACAGCTTCAGTCAGGTGTTCTTTTTATATCTAGGCTGTTTAGGCTTAATACCTACAAAAAAATTATAGCAATCTAAACAGTTTTTAAAGAGTTTTTCCTACGAGATAATTTATTTTAAGTTTGTGAGCTGCCACGTGTGTATTCACCTTGATGATAATATATGATGGAGAGAAACAAAATTACAAAAATTAACTACACCTTGACCTAATACTAAGATATCTTATTGGTTCATACTGAAAACTGTGAAAGTTTTTTCGGTAGGTACATTCAGCAAAGGAAATAAAGTCGCCACACTAGTAAATAGATTAATAACATTATTACAAACGGACTGAGGAACCCGCTAACAAGGTGCAATAGCGACAAATTGTAAATAATTCATTATTTTTTCATTTATTTTATTTTATTCATTGATCATTAATTATTTATTAGTTTTTCTTACGGCCTGATTAAACCCACCTTTCTGACTAGAATACGCCATTGAAAATTGTTGTAACCTAGTGTACAAATCCAGAGCACTCTTGATCCGTATAAAGTTTCATAAAATTTCAGAATTTTGAGATGGCTCAGAGAAAAATGCCCTGTATATTTTTGTAGTACATCTTTTCACATCAACATTTTGAGTGGTCCTGTTGACCATTCGACCATTTTGAAGGGATTTCATGGCACACTTGACTCGCCAGATGTCTTTAAAATTCCTATTTTGCTCTGTAACCAAGAGTCCCTCTTCGGGCACTCCAGTTTGTATTTGCAGGCCCTTTCGACTGAGATTATTAGTTTGATTTTGACTATTATGTAATTTTTAAGTTTGGTTTGGGTCTTCTTAGACCGGTCCGGGACGGATTCACGGCAAAACTCTGTATAACAGAAATTAAATTATCTTAGCAGGCGGATTCGGACTGCCGGGCTGAAAGTAAAAAAAGAAAACAATACCCGAATGCGCGGAATGAGAAGCTAGTTAAGCGTGTTATGTAAGCGGAAAAATTCGGCGGCTAGCCTGCAACTAATTTTCAGAAAAGCAAAAACGCGTGCGGCCGGACTGCCGCGACGGATTCGGCCTAGGCAAACGGACAGTTACGGCAAAATTATCAAGTCCAACTGAGAGGCGTTATCCCGGTCGCATACCCAGCGGCTTCCTAACAACCTATTTCCGGCGGCACAGTGTTACTATCACTAAAGACTTTTCGGCGGTCTGGTGAAAATAGTATTCAGCTGGGAGGCATTGGCCCGTTCGCACACCCAGTGAATTGCCGCTATACTCACCAGTCGATAAAGATGTCCTGTCCGTGTCCGCGTGCCGGGTTTTATGCAGTACGTCGGCCGCCAGCCGACGCGTCGAGCCGCGCGTCCCCGCTCCTCTCGCAGCGAGGCGCGCCGCGGGCGGCGGGCTGGTACAGGCGGAGATGACTCGCAGCATCTCTTCGACCTCGGCGGCATCGGCGCTTTACTGGGCGTGTCTTCTTACCCCAGCACCCAGCAAGAACGGGGCTTCTAGCTTCAAAATTGACCTGGAAACAAATCCTACCCCCTTTCTACCCCCTCAGCCATCTGGCTACCCGCAAAAATACTTTCAAAAATTCGGAAAAGTCAATGGGAGCGGAACAAATAACAGAAAAAATTATTCTCCACGGATAATTTGAAATAAAAACACGGAAAATCTAGTAACTTCGTTACAGCTCATCTTTGACACCTTAAAGAATAGAACTCCCTGTATATTTTTTGTTAAAATTTGGTATACGGGGGTTTTGGGGTGTTCTGATTAACGCTGTGTGATTAGATTTTAAATAATAAAATCGCTAATTGGTTTTCATGAAAATCGGGGGTATACAAAAATCGCAGCCGGATCTGGATTTGCATTTTGAAAATGGCAGGAAGGTCAAAAGACGCGGTTTTTGAAGGCCTTTCAAACAAAAAAAAGTTTATGCGATTATCTCCAAAAATGAAGATTTTACGGATTTGAACAGTTTTAAAGTTGGCCACCCTGTATGTATATATTCTAGAACTACATATGTTCTTACCTGTCGAAAGTTGAATTTGCATGCTTATAATCCTGCCTTTTACAACCTCGGCACTGCTGTGCCGCTGTGCCATATTTATTACTTCTATAAAATAAATTTGTCACGTAGGTACTCGTATGTTCGCCATATACAGGGTGTTTCTTAATAACATGCTAATACTTAAGGGGGTTATTCTTGGGTCCATTTTGAGAAAAAACTTCATATGAACATATATATGTCCTAAAAGTCTTAACTTTTGAGATACAGGGTGGTAAAATTGGACCATGTTAATGTTAATGACTTAAACACGTGACAACTGGACTAGGTAGACAACTGTCAAAACTTTATGTTTACAAAACAAAATCTGCTTCTTGCCAACTAGATCGTTTTGAATAATAATTGTTAAAGCCTATTCATTTAATTTATACCCTGACGTCATCGTTTGGTGTTTTTTGCTGCCAATATAAATTCTAGTGACACTACAAAAATGCCACACAAATAATAGTTAATTTTCATCTGTCATGTTGGCATAATAGGGCTGGGTTGCAATAATAATATTCAAATTTTTCGTTAAAATTTTGACACAGTTTGTCACTTAATTTTAAAAATGCCGCGCAAGATAGGTTCTCAAAATCTTGATAAACGCGCGCAGGGTATGGTGCGTGCTTTGGGCGAATATTTTGAGAGGGAAAGGAAAAACGGGGGTCCGCTGCTTCCGCTTTGTGCTGTAAAAGATGTAAGTACTTTTTATTTTATTTCACTGATATAAATTTCGATAATTTCTAAAAAATCATATTTTTGTTTCTATTTAAGAGGGTTGCAGCAGCTCTAGGAATTAGTTTTGACACGGTCAAAACAATTATTTCAAAAGGACCAGCTACTCGAACTGCAAGGAGAGAAAGAAAAAACCTGTACCTAGTCAACATTGATGATTTCGAACAGACAGCAATCCGAAATGTGATATATGAAATGTATATAGGGACAGTATGTTAAAGAATTTTGCCAATTTGCCCCAATATGCGTCTAATATTATAATTATTCTTTTAGAAAAGCACTTTACAGTGAACGCCCTAAAAGCGAAATTAGAAGAAAGAGATATTTTTCATGGTGGTAGAACATCTTTATGGAAAATATTGAGGAACATTAGATTTAAGTACCGCAAAGATGATCCTCGACGTGGACTTTATGGAGGTGCCTATAATATTGCTATAAAACGTATTAAATTTTTAAGAAATCATATGCAAGCAAAAAGAGAAGAAACACGAGAGTTTGTTTACTTGGAAGAAACATGGATTTTACAAGATTTTCCAAGATTTTGAATTAAGGGAAATATTTTCTTTGTAAATTTCCACTGCTTTATTTTTACATAAAGGCGTATCAGATGGTCCAAAAATTTTTTTAAATTAATTATTCGGAAATAGTGAATTTTTTTCATTTTTTTTTAATTTTTAAGTACCTATTAACACAGAATAGCTGTGGTATTAAGCTTTTCCTCATTTTTATTCACATGGCCTAATAAGGTTTCATATTAAGAAAACACAGTGTACATTAACTAACCTGTAAATGGTTTAAAAGTCAAATATTGTGGCAGCTGAAGTCTTCGTATTTGCAATTTGTCATAAAGTTTGGCAACGCTGTTATGCTGGTATCGATGACGTCAGGGTATAAATTAAATGAATAGGCTTTAATATCTAATTTTATACCAAGGTGCAAAATAATGTGTTTTATTTTTTATGCGAAAACCGTACGTCAAACAAAAAAAGATCAAGAGACCTCATTTGCCAAGAAAGGAATGGGGATTTCAAAAATAATTTTTACTTTAAGAAAAAGCAGTGGCGTATAACCAAAGTTATAATAAAAAAATAGTTTTTTCTTTAAATTTTAGCCCCCTGTAGTTCAAAAGTTAAGACTTTTAGGACATACAGTGTGTCCCGTTTTTCATGTTAACACCCCTGAAAATCTAAGTAGGCTGAAGGAATTGAACGGGGCATTTTTTTATAGATATGTCCCTGAAAGGTCATCATTTGCAAAGTATTGTTTTGGCATTGCCGCGAATGCCTGGCCTACTGCGATTTTTTAAAGGGGTGCGTTTTTCGAAAAACCTATTAGGCATATTTTTATTTAAAATCTGACACCACAGCGTTAATCAGGACACACCGAAACCCCCATATACCAAATTTGAACAAAAAATATACAGGGAGTTCCATTCTGCAGGGTGTCAAAGTTGAGCAAAATAGGAATTTTAAAGGCATCTGGCGAGTCAAGTGTGCCATGGCATTACCTCAAAACAGTTGAATGGTCAATAGGACCACTCAAGGTGTTGGTGTGCAAAGGTCCGATACAAAATATACAGAGTGTTCTTATTCGTGCCATCTCAAAATACTGAATTTTTGGAACTTTATACGGGACAAAAATCGAGTATATCAAAACCGCTCCACACACTATAAATGAACTAAATCTAAAAAATACAGAAGCCTGCCAGTTAGTAAGTCCATATCAGTTAAGGTGGCTGGTGTGCCACAACAGGAAACGCACAGAAAATGTATCATCTTAGACAGTGACTTTGTTGAAAAAGTCCAATACTTTAAATTGTTTTTATTTGTTAGTTGGCATTTCGTAAATTACTTTGTGTTTATCAATATTTTTTCAATGATTCCAGAGCACTCTTGATCCGTATAAGTTTCATAAAATTTCAGAATTTTGAGATGGCTCAGAGAAAAATGCCCTGTATATTTTTCTATTGAATCCTTGCACAGCAACACTTTCAGTGGTCCTATTGACCATTCAACTGTTTTGAGGTAATTCCATGGCACACTTGACTCGTCAGATGCCTTTAAAATTCCTATTTTGCTCAACTTTAACACCCTGCAGAATGGAACTCCCTGTATATTTTTTGTTGAAATTTGGTATATGGGAGTATTGGTGTGTCCTGATTAACGCTGTGTTGTCAGATTTTAAATAAAAAATGCCTAATATGATTTTTCGAAAAACGCACCCCTTTAAAAAATCGCAGTAGGCCAGGCATTCGCGGCAATTCCAAACCAATACTTCGCAAATGATGACCTTTCAGGGACATATCTATAAAAAAATTACCCCGTTCAATTCCTTCAGACTACTTAGATTTTCAGGGGTGTTAACACGAAAAACGGGACACACTGTGTGTTCATATGAAGTTTTTTTCTCAAAATGGACCTTAGAATAACCCACTTAAGTGTTAGCATATAATTGAGAAACATCCTGTGTACAGTGTGTCCCAGTTTGATACTGGACGCTTCAGAAATAAGATATGAAGGGAAAGGAAAACAAATGGTCTCTATTTTTTAATTGGTAGTCCCAAGAGAGAGTATCTCGTAGGCGGTGGTATTTGGATGGGGTAATTATTTCATGGTCTGCTAGGATTTTTTAAAATAGAAAATTTTCAAGAAACTCTATTAGGGATTTTTTACGACAAAATGTTATTATGAAAACTTGTTCAGAATAAAAAACTGAGTAGAATTGCAAAATTTCAAAAGTCTAGGTTTTTCGTCTTTTTCTTCCACTTTTTTCTTAGAAATGTGTCTTTTCTGGAACTTTTTCGTCAAAATATTATTAAGGAAAGTTGAGTATCGTGAAAAAATAAAATTTTGACGTGAAAGTTCCAGAAAGGACACTTTTTTTAAGAAAAAAGTGGGAGATCAATCTAAAAATCAAAGTAGGGTCTAGACTTTTGAAATTTTGTGAATCCACTCAATTTTTCATTCTGAACAAGTTTTCTTAATAACATTTTGTCGTAAAAAAATCCCTAATGGGGTTTCTTGAAAATTTGCTATTTTAAAAAATCATAGCAGGCCATGAAATAATTACCCCATCCAAATACTACCGCCTATGAGATACTCTCCCTTGGGACTACCAATAAAAAATAGAGACCATTTTGTTTTCCTTGCCCTTCATATATTATTTCTGAAGAGTCCAGTATCAAATTGGGACACACACTGTATTCTAGTCTCATTTTTAGAAATCATGGAAACCATGATTCATTTTTATCAACAATGAAATTATATGTATATATTTGTTATTACTACTAACCTGAGAAATCACCCTCATTCCTCTAATGAGAAGTAATACTTCTCTACCTAGGTAAATAATGATAATAAAAAAATACCTAGGTAAATAATGAAATATTTTCTATATGACATTTAAAAATTATTTTCAGTTTGTCAGCTTAACAACTGAACTCCCAGGCTAAATCTATTCAAATATGTAAAATATGGCAATATTTCAAAGTTATTAGTAAAAAAAATTCTATATACCTACACTTCGGTTGAGAAGGCCATTATTTACCTCGCATATTATATACTTCGGCGCTACGTGCCTCAGGATATAAAAATGCTCGGTAAATAATGGCCCACTTCTCAACCCAAGTGTATAATATATTCTTAATAGTCCCCAGTAAAATGGTACCTGTAATATTATGGCAACATGAACATCATTAGACTGTGAAAAGAATAGGCCTCACTTTGGAAGGTATATAAATGCTGGGTCCCCTTATTTTAAAGAGTCTCAGCCCTGGTACCTAATTACCTGCCTACAATATCTCTGATTATTTTCAAGTAAATGTATTTCGTATTTCAAGAAACGAAGATGATGGAAGTCCGAAGTTTTACTCAGCATTCAACTTTGTATACAAACTTCAAGAACCAGCAATCAATTATTTCTGTGGGAAATAAAACATACGTTTTTGTTAGATGGGCTCTATGAAGGATACAAGACTTTGACATTTTCTGAAACATCACTAGTGTTCACACTTGGTGACAAACCAAATTATGTAATGTCTGTATGGAATTGGAGAAGTGGAGAAAAGTTCTGTGAAACTCCTAATGAGGTTCTTGTTGCACATCAGATGATCAGGTAAGGCGTCTAGGTAGGTTTATAATATACAGGGTGGTTCACTTTTAAGGGCCAAACTGTAACAGGTGATAGATCTTCAAAAAATAACCGCGCTTTCTCGTATAAACTGTATCTTTTAAGGCCTTATAAAAAAGTTACAGAGTGTTAAAATTTTAAAAAAATATGTGGACTTTATTGAATATTTACCAAACTAGTTGAGATATTTATGCCAAATTTGGTACACGCTCTACCGGCATCTGTTTGCATAAAACCTGTTAATATCAAACACCTTGAACAACCAGTGGCGTAGAAGTCGGTAGTTAGTAGGTACAACTGTTTTTGAAAAAAAAAAAAAAAGAATTACCTTGTATGGTAATAAAATGTATTGATTTTTTATGTAGATTTAATTCTAAACAAAAACTTAATCTTGGCAATTTTTTCTATGTGTTTTGGTCATTTGGACTAAATAGTTTATTGTTTAAATTTGTTAAAGATAATTTGAAAGGAAAAGAAACAACGTACCTGTATATCAACCAACTATTGCAACGTTAATAAAATTCCAGTCGGCACACAAATTACTTCCGGGTATGAATGGTTGCATAGTGGCGGCAATGTTTTGATAGGTATAGTGGATATCACGAACGATGATCCCTGCGTCACAACGGTAAGCAATGGAAATTACATTGTCGACCATTGTAACACAAAAATATAACCTAAAAATAAATCGCGGTAGGTATATCGGGCAAGCCAAAAGGTCTTTACCGTAGTAAAGGAAATGTGAAAAAATTAAAATAGGCAATTTTAGTACCTGGGAGAATTTGGCAGGAAAAAGAGGGAGTGGGTAAAAGTTTGGAACGGGGAAATTTGAGAACAGTGAAAATTTGGTAACGTGGAAAATATGACCTGACTTTGACCTGGCAACCTCAGTCAAGGACCTGTTCCGCGATGGTATTGGCACCCCATCACTATTGTGAACTAGGGATTGAGTACTTTCATTTGAAACAAAATTCGCCGTTGAGCTGTATGTTCACAGATTCTAAAATATGCCATCAACATCCAATTTTTTTGAGTCGTTTTTCCAGCTTTGGACTGGAATAGTCCGGCAGCCACGGGGTAAACACAAAAATATGGGACGAAGTTTTTTCAAAACGGATTTGACATCTCTAGGACTCCTAGTTTTGATATCCAAGTGATGACAAACTGTCATCCTTGAGCAATTTGAGATACAGGGTGTCCTTTTAATACGTACCATGTGATCACGTATATTTTTACACCCCCTTATATTTTATATATTTTGGAGGTTAGGAAAAAAGTTTCAGATACAAGTTGTAGAAGCCAAAGCAAGCTTTTTTCAGCGTTTATTTATTTTTATACAGGGTGTTCAGAAAAGCGGTGCCAAACCAAACTTTTGTTTCTTTAAATCGAATACCCTTTATATTTTTAGACATTTGAAATCTGCTCATTGTCACAATTTCAATGATGTATACACATGTAATAATATGTTTGTTTCAAGCATTTGTAAAGCATTCCATCCTTGAAACTTTCAATTTTGCACTTTTGATGTTTATTTTTCGAAAATGAACCTGGCGGGTATCGTTCTTATTTTTTAATTAATTTATTAAAACAGTTATAAAAAAACGAAAAACAACTTTTTCTGCTCTACATGCTTTTTATAAGCATTTTAATATACAGCGTGCGATGACAGATTCCTCTCGAAGAAGATTTAGTGAAGCGGCCCCATGTGGAGCTACGATCCCTCAAAGGGGCTCCACGAAGGCACTTTTTCTTAACTTCAGAATCGTTTAACTGATCGCCCTCAAATTTTGTACACACTATACACTCAATAATACCCACTAACCACCTTTAAATGGACCCCCCCTGGTATACAAAGTGTCTGTTTTTCAGGTGACTCATTACTATTCATTCTAACAACAAGCCATCAGTAATTGATGCAGCAGCCCAGGTATCATTCTGTTCCAAACATGTTTGTAAAATAGGTAGCTTCCTTCAGTGCTTTTTCGTATTATTGTCTTCCACGACTCTGAACGATCGGCATCGTTGAAGATTTTTAAATTTTTTCTAAATCGCACTTTCGTCCACAGTACAAACCTGCTTGATCTCTAAAATTAAAGTTTGTCACTTCTAACTCCGCGCCGCTGCATTTTTTGTTGTTGGAGTTCCAGTATTATCGGTAACAATATTCTCCGGAGATAAGCATCTTTTAAGGGGCTTTTGGAAATATATGCGGATACGCAATTTCTATGACAAAATTAAAAAAAAATCCTTACTAGCAGTGAGTGGTCGTTTGTTCCAATTCTCTAAACATGTTGTCCTCGTAAACTTTACTATAATTTAAATTGTTTTTAAACGCTGAATACCATAGCAACTGAAAGACTCATTTTTTTCACAACCATATTTTCACGCAAAAAAGCACTTCTTATCACTCATGTCTAATAACCTTTTATTGGAATTTAAAATCTGAGAAACAAAACACTATTATAGTTGTGCCACAAGACACGATAAGGCTGTTTTAGTACGTTTTTGAGAATTGATGAAATTCCAAATCAGTTAAGTACGTTAATTCCCAAATAAACAACTGGACGCGAGCTGTTTTCCCAAGGCCTCCAAGTACTTCTCTTAAATCTGCATTGCACAATGACACTCCCGCATAGTTTGCTGTGGGAACCCGTGCACAATAACATTCCCGCACTGGTTGCTAAAATGATATTATACACAAGGACTTACATTTCTCAATTAAAAACGAACATACAATGCAATGAGGCAATTTCTTTAGAGTCTTAGAAAAAGCGCGTTTTTTGTTTCTTAATATAAATATAATAAATTAAAAAAGCATTCTTCTTAAGCACCAAAATTAAAATAGAGTAAACGCAAACTGAGAAGGTGAGTTTTGGAAAGGGGATGAGGGACTAGTAATATAATACGGGAAATTAGTCCTTCCCCATAATTCTCATCTCATTTCTGGATATTATAATATACTGAGTAGCGAATGCTATTAAATTAAGTACAGTAAATTACACTAAAGTAAAAAATCGTAAATTTTTTTATTGTAGTAATGCCCATATTGGTGGCGAAGTGTACCGATAATTACACACAATTAGGAAAAATTACGTAATTTAATGTACAACTTTGAGTTTAGACAAAATGCTCATTTGCCTGCAGACGCCCTGTACCTGTCATGTAGCTTTATCTCTAAACATACCTACCCATTTTTATAATTTTATTAGTTTTTTAACTTAGATACGAAATGTTCTAGTACAGAGAAATTCATGAATATTTTAAATTCATAACACATGTTTTTAAAACACCTTTTATATTAATGATAACTGTAATGTAAATAATTTATACAATAATATAATAATAACAACAATTTTACAGCTAAATTGTAAGATTTAGAGTAGAAATTATTATCTAATATTTACTTTCTAATATTTGAGATCAAATTGCTCAATGACGCCAGCATGTCATCAGTCGGATATGGTTAATATAGACATACAAATCTGCAAGAATCCGTTAAAAAAAGAACTTCATCCCAAATTTCGCACTTCAGGCGAAAAAACCGGTTCCGCTGCCGGAGTAGAATGATTATGGCAACCGTTTGTAACAATATCCAAGCAATAATAATAAATTGTTGAAAAATACATTTTTGTTTGAGTCCTAGGTATATTCCTAGAATTTTGCAGCGATATCTCGGACTATTAATCTACACCAATACCAATAATAACAAATGGCATTGTAATCATTCAACATAAATATGCAATACTAAATGAAAACAAATATTTTGTTTATGTGCACGGGCTGATTCTTTTTAGAGTTAAAACAACAAGTTTGTAATCTCTTGGCACTTGCTTAAAAACAATGTAACGTGTTCACATGTTCACACGTGCTGCAGAGTGCGATCGTCTGACAAAATCAATAATTTACGAATTTCAACTAAACGGTAAATAGAATGAGGCAGTCCACGATTTACTTCTTAAAAAATCTGTCTAGTTATATTTTGTCTGGGGTTTTTACAATTATTATCTTAGATTTTTCCCAACAATTCAGATGCAGCTGGGGAAAACCAATGTATTTAGCTCAAATGGCCCTCGATACTACAACTCTGGTGATATGGGATGTTTTCACAGTTTGTAGAAAAACGCTTTTTTCCAAACATTATGTGAATATGGGAAAGGACAAACCGGCGCAGTTTTCCGACATGACCTGGACCACTGACGGCGGATTTTTCCTAATTGATCGAAAAGGAGAAATATACACGGTATATCTCTATTGTGGAAATAATATTGTAGATATTTTTACAAAGGATATTTTTTAGCTTGGCAGAGATTTTACATTAGAGAAGGTTGTAGAGTGGAATGAAGAGGGAGATGTTCGCCCAAAACTTTGTTGGTACAAAGCGGGAATTGTTGCTTCTGGTCCTACACGGCTAATAAGGGTAAAAAGAAAGAATTCAATAATTACTATAGAACGTAGGTATAACAGAGCGAAATATAACAAATAATGGAGATCTCGTTGAACTTATTCATCATTCATGTCTTGGGAAGAAGAAAAAGAAATATCAATTTGTTTGTCCAAGTGGCACGTTATTTTTGTTATTAACAAAAAACTTGTAAAAGGAAAAAAAATTCATTTGGTAAACTGAGCAAAAATTAACAGTTTTTGTCACTCCATATTTTTTCTAGGATACGGGCGATTTAAGGTGGAAAAATTGCTAAAAGTGGTGAATTTTAATCATTCAAATGTCAGCTTCTAAAATATAAAAATAAAATAATAAAATATAAAGCAACCAAAAATCTGAGGTGGCACAACTTTCCGTTCTCTGGAAAATCTAGGAAAACTTCTAGAAACGGTCGCAAATACGGACTTTTTATTTTTCTTCTCCGCCCGTGGCAATCCTGGAAAAATTTTGACACCTTTGCCATTAGTAACATGCCTTTCCACGTGCCATATAAAAAATGAGGTGGCACAACTTTCCGTTTTCTGGAAAATATACGGAAACTTCTAGAAAGGGTCGCAAATTTGGAATTTATATTTTTTCTCGGCCCATGGATATCCTGGGAAAATTTTGACACCTATGCCCTTAATGGCACCCCTAATATTGAGATGGCACAACTTTCCCTTCTCTGGAAAATCTACGAAAACTTCTAGAAACGGTCGAAAATTTGGCATTTTTATTTTTGTTGTCCGCCCATGGGAATACTGGAAAAACTTTGACACCTTTTCCGTTATAGTGACAACCCTTTCCGCGTGTCATATAAAAAATTGAGGTGGCACAGCTTTCGGTTCTCTGGAAGATCTACGAAAACTTCTAGGAACGGTTGCAAATTCGGCATTTTTATTTTTGTTCTCCGCCCATGGGAATCCTGGAAAAATTTTGACACTTTTTCCGTTAGTGAAATCCCTTTCCACTTGTCATATAAAAAAATTGAGGTGGCACAACTTTCCGTTCTCTGAAAAATCTACGAAATCTGCTAGAAACGGTGGCAAATTCGGTTTTTTAATTCTTCTTCCGGGGGAAATCTGTGGACATTTTTATCTTAAGCGACAACCGTTCTGCGCAATTTTCCACAGTTTTGCAACGTTGCTAAATTTATACCGGTGAAATAAACGGTACCGAAGTCATCCCTCCTTCCCGCTTTCAAAAAACCTAAACAAAGACCTATATTCATCCCAGCCTCCTTCTCAGAGCTCAATAAATTATGACCCTAATTACAATCTTCCACATAAACCCGTTAATTATTTAAGTTTACTAGGCAAAATCTACACTTAGTTGGAATTCAAGGCGAATGGTCTTCTTCAAAAAGCCAATACCCTTAACACAGGCAAAATATCATTTTCAAACCAATGGTCTCAATGCTGAAATTTTAGTAGCTATAACGGGTATAACCCAGCCAGAGGGAGGCCACTTTGATCTAGGTCAAAAAGGCTGTAATTGCAGCCCGACCACATACGAGTATGTTGAATCCACATAGTGGGCTGTTTGATGTTGATGTAGGTGCTGAGTATAATATGTAGATAATTTTTTTAATGTCCTATAACTGAGAGCTTAAATTTATTCTTTGAAATAGGTTACTTCTTCATAAAGAAAATGTATACACTGTTGGCAAAAGTACCTCTTGTGTTCTGATTTCCGCGTGAAGAAAAAGGACGGTGAGAAGATAGAAATACACTATGTTCGGGCACAGAACTCCTCCAGCCTACCGCTTACTATAGAAGCAGGTGTTGGCAATCTAAATTGTTCATCTTTGTCGTTGAAGTAAATATGTATTTGACGCATTATATCCAACACATTTAGATTTCAATGACTAATAAAGATCCGCACTTGCCAACAGTGTATGTCAACGATATATATATGTTATATCCGACCTCAAGCATCACCTTGATCATAACCTTGTTTTTACCCTTGATTCTGTTTACTGTTGGATATTATGTTCTCATTCTCTATTGTTCAAGATGCTTACTACAAAGATATCATTTTCCATTGTATATTGTTCTAGAATGATTACTAGAACATATCATATTCCTTTTGAGTATTGTTAAAACTTGCTTACTGCAAGAATTGCAGAATTTGATCTTCCCTTTGTCTTTATATTCTTTTCCCATGAGAACCACAACACCTCAGCATAACAGATCTGTATAAATAGGACCTAGTAAAGTAAGAGTGTTAATTCTAGTCTTGTCTGTAGTCTAAGCCGAAACTCTGTAACTCGCGTTACTCAAATAAAAGTTTTTTAAAAAGTCTTCGTCTTCACGTCGCCCGTAACAATTTGGTGTCAGAAGTGGGATCCTCGATAAAAGGGTCTTCAACGAGGGAGATCCGGAGGCACTTAGAAGGACAGTCTCCTCGGGGGTCACCACACCACTACGATTGGAGCCAGCTGAAAAGGGTCTTCGACAGGAAGATCCGGAGGCACTAAGAAGGACAGTCTCCTGAGGCCAGCATCCAGCAACAACAGCAGCATCAACGACATCCAGCGAGCATGAAGTTACTTCTATTGTAAGTGAAAAACTTGAAGTGAATTTTATTTGTGATTTTTTTTTGAACGTTCTACGTTGCTATTATTGAACTTTCTACGTTATAACGATATTAACTTTTCATTTCAACATGCCGAATAACGAAGCTATAAACTCTAATGTAAACAATGAAGCAAACGCTTCAAATAACGACGAAGTACCATTTAAATTAAGCGAAATATTTTCTATCATCCCTGAATACGATGGGGATCAAATCAATTTAAATACTTTTATCATTGCATGTGATAGGGCCATGCAAATGACTGTTGGCGACCAAGCCATTTTACTTGTTATAAAAATTAAAAATCAATTAAAGGGACGTGCAGCCCAACTCATTAATTCAAGAGATTTGAGTACCTGGCGCGAAATCAAACAATTACTTAACGTTCATTTCGGAGATCCTCGCGATCTAACTTCATTAATTCAAGATTTACAAAGAATGTGTCAATCCCAAAATGAAAATGCTTTGACTTTTGTAGGCAGAGTTCAAACTCACTGCTCGAAAATGTATGCCGCAATAGGAAAACAAAGCCTTCTCACTAGGGAACAAAAAGAATCGCAAGCTACATTAATCGATAGCATGTGCCTAAATACAGTTTTGACAGGTTTAGAACCAAGAATAGGGCAACTAATTCGTGCTAGCAATCCACCCAACATGATGGATGCTATAGCTTTAATTAAGAGAGAATTGCAACTTTCTTATTTTGAAAATCAAAAATTTCAGAGGCAAAATCGTGTACCAGTCTTCAATAATAATATCAAAAGAACCAGTAATAATTTTCCAAAATTTTGTAATTATTGCAAAAGAAATGGACATACTATCAATGAATGTCGAACTAAAAATCAAAATAATTATTACAGAAATGGTCCAAATCCTTCTAGCTACTCTAACAATTTCCAAAATAACTCCCAAAGAAATAATTTCTCCCAAAATAGGTTCCATCAAAGACCATCTTTTCCTCAGCAAAATAATTTTCAAACTCCTTCTTTCCAACCTAGGAATCACCCTCAAAACTTCCAACCAAGAAATCAACCTCCTAGAAATTTTTCTAATAATATTCCTAGAAACAATTTCCCAAGAACTTTTAATAATAATTCAGGTTTCCAGCCTTCTAATCAAAATTTTACTCCTAGATTCCCAAATTCAAATCAAAATAACCAAAATAGAACTCCCCAACAACATTATCTGGGCCAAAGCGAAAATTTTCAATTAACAGCCTCGGACCAGAATCCTATTCCCAACTTCAAGAATCTTGGTATGACCAATACGGACCAAACGTTTGCATAAATACCGTTGACAATAGTAACTTATATTATATTAAAGATAATACCGATAAGTACAAAATTTTAATTGACACAGGAGCTGGTATTTCAATTTTCAAACCAGAGACGGTTCAGCAATTTTTAAATCGATGTCCAGAAAATTTTCAAATTAAAGGTATTTCTGGCCAATCAATTCCTATTACTGAAGCGGTATTTGTTTCTTTTACGGGTCCTCTTTCTCCCCATAAAGTTTATATTTGCGATCTAGATATAGGATTCGACGGAATTTTAGGCGCTGACTTTCTAGAAAGGTACGGTGCAATAGTAGATTTTAGGAATAAACAATTACGTACTATAAAGTACACGAATTACTTAAAGACGGAGATGAATTAAACGAGTTAACGAATAATAATGATAATAATAATCGAGTTGTTTATAAAAGACAAGTTAATGTTGACGAAAGATACGATAGCCTTCATATAAACGCTTATGAACGAAATAATAATAATAATGATTACACGGAAAATATAAATAATTTTGAAAGCGAAAATACGAGTTATAATATAAATCAAGTTACGATAGAACCGCGTTGCGAAAAAATATGCAAGTTTCATACGAATAAATATACGAATAAAGAAATGATTTTATGCGCACAACGAGTAGAAAAGGTATACGTGCCAAATGCTATAGTAAAAATAAACGAAGACGGTAATTTTTATACGACAATATTAAACGCTAATGCCATAACAAAGGATATTTGTTTCGAAGAATTTGAATTTGAGCCTTACATTAAAGAAACGAACGCTAGTAGTAATATTATTTGTAATTTTAATAAAACGAAAAGCAGAGTAGAAGAAATAAAAGAATCATTAAGGCTAGAACATTTAAACGAAGAAGAAAAAGAATTAATTACTAATTTATGCTTGAATTTTGAAGATATATTTTACTTTGACGGAGATTTCTTAAGTTTTACTAATGAAATAAAACATACTATCGATACAGGCGACGCTAAGCCAATTTTTACTAAATCTTATCGATATCCACAAGTTCACAAGGAAGAAGTAAAAACACAAATTAATAAAATGCTTTCTCAAGGAATAATTAGACCTTCTGTTTCACCATGGTCGTCCCCAGTATGGGTCGTTCCAAAAAAATTAGATGCTTCAGGCAAACAAAAATGGAGAATCGTAATTGATTATCGGAAATTAAATGAATTAACAGTTAATGACAGGTATCCACTGCCTAATATTTCAGATATATTAGATCAGTTGGGTAATTGCCATTATTTTACTACTTTAGATTTGGCTTCTGGTTTTCAACAAATTGAAATGAATCCAGAAGACATTTCGAAAACTGCTTTTTCCGTTGAAAATGGACATTTCGAATATTTACGTATGCCCTTTGGCCTTCGTAATGCGCCCTCAACCTTTCAGAGGGTTATGGATAATATACTAATGGGGATACAAAACGAAAAGTGCTTAGTTTACATGGACGACATTATTATTTATTCTTCCACAATTAATGAACATATCTCTCGTATTACTGAAGTTTTTCAAAGATTAAGAAATTCAAATCTAAAAATACAGCCAGATAAGTGTGAATTCTTACGAAAAGAAGTAATTTATTTAGGACATGTTATTACACCTGAAGGGGTTAAACCAAATCCACAGAAAGTACAAGCTGTTATCGATTTTCCTCAACCTGCCAATACTAAACAAATTAAACAATTTTTGGGTCTTACTGGTTACTACAGGAAGTTTATTCCAAACTTCGCAAAAATGACAAAGCCTTTAACTCGACTTTTAAGAAAAGACGTACCATTTATTTTTGATAAAGATTGTCGTGAATCTTTCGAACAACTTAAAAATGCATTAATAACTTCACCAATTCTAATATATCCTAATTTTGAAAAAGAATTTGTTTTAACTACAGATGCAAGCGCTTTTGCTGTAGGCGCGGTACTTTCGCAAGGACCTGTTGAAAATGATCTTCCCATAGCATACTTTTCAAGAACCTTAAGTCCAGCAGAAATGAAATATAGCGTTATAGAGAAAGAACTTTTGGCAATAATTGCTGCCGTAAAAAACTATAGACCTTATCTTTTCGGACGAAAATTCTTATTGGTTACAGATCATAGACCTTTAACCTGGCTTTTCTCAATAAAAGATCCCGGTAGTCGTTTAGCACGTTGGCGACTTAAATTAGAAGAATATAATTATCAAATAATTTATAAACCTGGAAAAATTAATCGAAATGCCGACGCTTTATCTCGAATCAAAATCAATCATATAAAAGAAGCTGTTTCCTTTCATACTTCCCTAGACGAACCATCTACTTCCCATGATAATCCTCAAGACATTGACCCGCCTATTGACAATAATGAGACTGACGAAATTGCTATAATCTGTAATGAATTTGACAGATTTTTTGATCTATACAAGACGACTTCAATGATCGACTATTCTAAAATCCAATATACAAATAATCAACTTTTAGACAAAACACACAAGGACATTGTACTAATTTTTCAACAAGACAAATTAACAGACCTTCACGAAAAAGTTATTGATGATTTACTTGAGCTAAATCCTGATTTTAACTATAATAAAGCAAATGTTCTTTCCAGTCAAACCATAGCTAAAAGAAAATATTATATAATTCCTGTTCCTTTTAATTTTGAAACCGCAATACAAGTACTCTTCATATCTCTTTATTACAGTAAAGATATATTCGAAGAAAATAAAACTTATTACATTGAAAACAATCCAGATTTTCCAATTTTAGAAATGTTTAATTTTTTGTTCTCAGATAAAAATTTCCAACTAACAATTTGTCAGAACATTGTGACTATACCAGACGAAGACCAAATACCTATAATAATAGATCAATTTCATTCAGGCAAGACAAACTTACATCGAGGAATAAACGAAACAATTAGACGCATCAAACAAAAATATAATTGGACAGGACTAACTAAAGACGTCGAAACATTTATTCGGCAGTGCGAAATCTGCCAAAAGACAAAAATTTGTAGACAAAACTTGGACAGTCCCTTAGTTATTACCGAAACTCCTAAAACTCCTTTCGAAAGAATAAATATCGATATCCTAGAAATCCCAGTAAAAAATAATATCCTTACCATAAGAGACGAACTAACAAAATTTACCCAAGCTTATGCACTTCCTAATAAAACAGCGAGATCTGTAGTAGACGCTCTGTTACTCTATTTTCAACATTTTGGAACTCCCTTAAGAATCCATTGCGATGTAGGTAAAGAATTTAATAATCAATTAATGAAAGATCTTTGTAAATTATACAATATAAAATTAATTTTCTCTAGTGTTAGTCATCCGCAATCAAATGGCTCCTTAGAAAGATTTCATGCCACCTTAACTGAAATGATACGCGCATGTAGTACAGAAAATCCTAACGAACACCCATTTCAAATGCTTCCTTACGCTTGTATAGCATATAACAATTCTATAAATAAAACACACGGCTTTACTCCTTACGAATTGCTATTCGGTCACACCTCGTCTCGACCTCCAGAAGTTTTGTATAATCAGCAAGAATTAATCTCTAAGTACGTTCGCGATTTAAACAATAAAATAAAGCATTATTATGAAGTGGCAAGAAAGCGTACGGATATGCGCAAACAAAAGGCGAAACAGCGATTTGATACACACGTTTCGGAGCAGCGACAATTTCGCGTAGGAGAAAAGGTTTATGTCAAGGAGTCCCAAATAAAAAATAAACTAGCTAACAAATTTAATGGACCCTATAAAATTAAAGAAATTTATACGAATTCAGCTTTGCTACATAACCCAATTACTAACCAAACTACAAAAATGAATTTTGATATGCTAAAGAAATGTCACGAATTACAGGAAGAAGAACTAACGGTTAAAGAATTCTTTTATACTCTAGATCGAAAAATCCCTATTGAAAATAATAACGTTTCCATTGAACTGGGCAACTTATTTGATGCCCCTGAAAATATTTCATTAACTCACTGTGTATCTAAAGATTTAGAAATGAATGCAGGAATTGCAAAAGAATTTAAGAATAAATTTGGACACGTAGATGAACTAAAAAATCAAAATAAGTCAATTGGTGAAATAGCAGTACTTCAACTTCCGACAAGAAATATTTATTATTTAATAACTAAAGAATTTTTCTATTATAAACCAACTTATGCTAATTTATTTAATTGCTTAAAGGAATTACGAACAAATTGTCTCGAGAGCACTGATGAAAAAGATAAAATTATAGCTATACCCAAGTTAGCTTGTGGATTAGACAAATTAGATTGGGACACAGTTCTCCCTATGATCAAATATATTTTCAAAAATACTGATATTAAAATAATTTGTTATATCGAACCAAGTTCCTAATTCTGAAACTTCGTTACAGATTTTCTTTGTTCGCTACCGCTATGGCACAATATACACTGCGACCAATTAATAACACCATAGGCGTGTTCTATCAAGAGCAATCCGGACTCAAAATTTCTAATGACAAGTGGAGTTTATTGGTATATAAAGACATTTCATCTCTAAAAACAACATTCGAAAATAATAATAAAATTTTAGAAAATATGCAATTTATAATTCAACCAAAAGACGTACGAATGGCCGCCTTTCTAAGCGAAGTTAAGTCACATCTCACTTTACTAAATCAACTTTCCGAAAACATTGCGCTCAAATTTGAAGAATTAGCTATTGATGTAAGAAGATATAAAAGAGGTTTAATTAATGGTTTAGGGTCAGTTTGGAAATTTATTACCGGAAATTTAGACGCTTCAGACGGACAGTATTATAACGATTGTATCGACAAAATTAACAGAGACGAACACGAATTAGAAAAATTAATGAAAAAACAAATTTTAGTAACTACTTCAGTAGACAACGACTCTATCAACAAATTACAAATTGATGAAATTACTTTTAATAATGACATAAAACAAATCGAAAATTACATTTATAACATTTCTGATAATTTTAATTATTACACTGCAAAATTACAAGTTTTAGAGATGGCCGAAAGACTCCTAGAATCCTATACCTTTATCGAAAGCAATTTAAATGACATTCTAAACTCTATTACTTTTGCAAAGTTACATATCATTCACACGTCAGTTATAACTCCTGAAGACCTGGTTCGTCATTTGCAAATAATCGCTCAAACTTTAAACAAAAATAATTTGCCCTTAACTCCTCAACTTCTAAATGTTGCAACTTATCTTGATTTTATAGAACTAAAGGTTTTTCAAACAGAAAATAGACTTGTTTTTATATTAGACATTCCTTTAGTAGAACCTCAATGGTATACTCTTTATAGAATTTATCCTATTCAAATTTTCGACAATAAAACTGGATTTTATCACATGGTATCCACTGATACTAAATTTGTAGCAAAAAGCGATGACCCAACTCTCTATGTAATTCTCTATGATATAAAAAATTGTAAAGAACTAGCATTTGATTTAATAATGTGCAAGGATTTATATCCTACTCCTATTGACTCACATTCAAGATGTGAAGCTCAATTATTAGAGGTAAAAACCCATTTACCTAATACTTGTGACATAGTCACAATTTCAATTGAAAGTTACAATGTACAATTGATTCAAGAGAATCAATGGTTAATAATTTTAAGTGAAATATTTCCTATAACTATTAAGTGCAAAAATCAAAATCCTTTGACTATAATGCTAGACAAAACTTCAATTTTAACGTTAAAATCTGAATGCATTGCTTATATTGGAAGTACTAAAATTCAAACGAAAAATTTAAATAAATCTAATCAAACCTATAAATTTCACCCAATTAATATACCATTTGAATGTTGCAAAGAAACTCCAAATAAACTAAAATATCCTGACTTAAAACCTTTACAACTAAATAAATTTAATTATGACGACTTAAATGTCGCAAAGCATAAATTAGACGAATATGCAAAGGATCTTGATAATATTATTAACGAACCAACTGTAAATAAGTATACGCCAATATTGACATATCTATCCATTGCTTTAATCATACTTTTAATTATTGTGTACTTTTATTTTAAATGTAAAAAGTCTAGGAACATTAAAATAGGCATTATTACTACTAATAACGGAGACGATCCTCCACAACCTCCTAGAACACGAAATCGCGTTTTTCAAAATTTAAGAAAATTTGTTACTGTCAAAAGAAGACCTTCGTATAGATTGGACGAACCTCGCGAAGAAGAAGAAATTGAACTAAATTCTAATACTAAAACATATGCCTAATTTAATGTCAAAATTTGTTAACACAAATTTTTAATATAAGGGGGAAGGTGTTATATCCGACCTCAAGCATCACCTTGATCATAACCTTGTTTTTACCCTTGATTCTGTTTACTGTTGGATATTATGTTCTCATTCTCTATTGTTCAAGATGCTTACTACAAAGATATCATTTTCCATTGTATATTGTTCTAGAATGATTACTAGAACATATCATATTCCTTTTGAGTATTGTTAAAACTTGCTTACTGCAAGAATTGCAGAATTTGATCTTCCCTTTGTCTTTATATTCTTTTCCCATGAGAACCACAACACCTCAGCATAACAGATCTGTATAAATAGGACCTAGTAAAGTAAGAGTGTTAATTCTAGTCTTGTCTGTAGTCTAAGCCGAAACTCTGTAACTCGCGTTACTCAAATAAAAGTTTTTTAAAAAGTCTTCGTCTTCACGTCGCCCGTAACATATATGAATAGATTACTCACGCTAATACAAATACCGCGGTTTTATTTTGCTTATATATTAGCGGGTCGGGGGAAAAAGACGAGGTAATTAGTTTACTTTGTTATTTCTCAAATTCAGTCTTTCCTATTTTGTAATGCATAATAAATAGTTTTTTGATAGACTTGTATATCGTATATATACCTACATCGTATCAAAAAACTGGAAACTTTGAATGTCATTTTTACTGCCTGGAACTTCTTTGTGTATATACATTCTTTTGTAAATATGCGCAAACTTCCGAGCTGTAGTATTATTTGAGCTGCTGAATAAAATGTCTAGATGGTCTTGGAACAGTTTATACTACAAAAGAAAATGTACGTACCTTTCCAACCAATAGTCCGTTTAATCTTTCAATCGCAATAAGGAAACCCCAAAGACCACCTTTATTATCCAAGTTTTTAAAACACATTGGTTATTTAATATCAGAATTTTTATAAGTATTGTTTGCAGAATTACAATCATTTCCACCTCAAAGTGTTATAGTTTATTTTGGTTTGATAAAACTGGGAAATATTTTACAATAGTTATTTATATTTTAGCACTACAAAAAATCCGGTACTTGGGTGTGCGATTGGAGTTACGAAGTCACTATGAACTTGGAAGAAGTCATTTGCAATCGAGGTGAATATTTTGTAGGAAAGACAGTTAATTCTGAAATCGTTGTGTTAGGTAAGGAATATTTAAAATTTTTATGTTTATTTTATAGTATAGTATAAATGAACTCACTTGGAACACAGTGATATATTATAAGGGGCGCGAGCTATTTCATAGTAGCATAGCTACTGGTAAAAATACCAGACTTATCAGCAGAAATCACCTATATAAAATTTAAAGGTTTTTATGCGGTCGACGTCGACCTAGTCAAGAAGGCAGCCAATAAGAAAGCGAGCGTAGCGATTTGATCGGTCGGCGTTTCGGAGATTCATGGAGCAGGTGTCGACGAGGGCCAGTTGAACAAGTCGACTACAATCGCTTATCTACCTCAGAACTAGTTAAAATTACAAGTACTTTCCAATGCTTTTCCCCGCCTAAATACTCTTATTATTATTTATATACTCCTTTGCTGCAATGAGGGATTATAATGTATAGCACATATATAGTATAATTTACATAACAATAAACAAAAAAATAGCATCTATTTATCCTTCTGTACCCTAGATCTATTAAAATTAATAGTACATTCATTCAATGCGACCATTACGATTACCGGACCACATTCAAACACAAGCAGGCCGGCCTAAGACATTTTCGGCAACATTGCCGAAAATCAGCCTAAACTCTATTCAAACTAAACGCAAGTAAAACATAAACACAAATTGTTGCATGGCTACAGAGTGATACGCACGTGATCGGCTTGCTATTGGCCAGCCGGCAATAAAGTCTGGCCCGGCCGGCGAGTGCAGCGAGTCGGTGTTTCTTACAGAGTTGTATTGAGTTGCAAGTGGACCTTTATTTTTTCCGATATAATTCTTTCGCCGTTTATTAATTGTTGGAGCTACGATTTATATTAATAGTAGAAATTTGCAGGTAAGTGAATGACTAGGTGATAAAAGTTTGTTTTTAAAGTTGTTAATACTGGGGCATATTATTTTAATATTTTACATTATAAAATTCATAGAGATCGTCTTTAATGCGACCTTGCCTCGTATTAGCCCTCAGAATTGTTCACGTGCTTCCATCGTGTAAATGTTTACGCGCCACTTGCATTCCGTGGCGTAGCTTCAAATTTTCGACCCCCTCGCCAAATTAAATTTGGGCCCCCTTAAACTGGAAAATAAAAAAAACATACAAGGAGGTGAAACTATCACAAACTTTATTTCTTAGTAAATAAAAACAAAAAAGGTTTTAAAACAAAAATATATCTACAAGGTGTCCAACCGTCCAACTTTAAAACTGTACAAATCCGTGAAATCTTCATTTTGAAGATAATCGCCGGAACTTTTTTTGTTCAAGTCAAGTGTGCCATGGAATCCCCTCAAAACAGTCGAATGGTCAAGAGAACCACTTAAAGTGTTGGTGTGCAAAGATCCAATACAAAATATACAGAATGCTATTATCTATGCCATCTAAAAAAAAGAGTATATCAAAACTGCCCCAGACACAACAGTGTCAGTGTGCCACAACATGAAATGCACAGAAAATGTATCGTCTTTGTCTTAGACAGTGACTTTGTTGAGAAAGGTCCAATAATTTAAATTGTTTTTATTTGTTGGTTGGCATTTTGTTCAGAAATAAATTAGGTACTTTTGTATTTGTTAATATTTTTTCAATGATTGCAAAGCATTCTTGATCCGTATAAAGTTTTTTTTTAAATTTCAGCATTCTGAGATGGCCCAGAGAGAAACAGCCTGTATACCTGCATATTTGTATTAAACCTTTACGAACCAACATTTTGAGTGGTCCTGTTGATTATTCAACTGTTTCGATGGGATTTCATATCACGCTTGACTCGCCAGATGCCTTTAAAATTCCTAATTTGCTCAACTTTGACACCCTGCAGAATGGAACTCCCTGTACCTATGTCTTTTGTTCAAATTTGGTATATGGGGGGTTTGCGGTGTTATGATTAAACCTGCGGTCTCAGGTTTTAAATAAATAAATAGCGAAAAGGTTTTCATGAAAATCGGGGATATAAAAAAATCGTCGCCATCCCTGAACTTGCATCTTGACAATGGTAGAAAGTCAAAAGAAGCGGTTTTCGAAGGCCTTTCAAGGCGATTGATGCACAATGAGTTTGCTACCCTAGCTTAATATACCTAGATGATATCATAGTCTTTTAGTGTAGGAGACATCGATGAACTTTAATTAGATCGCTTTTATCCATTGCTGCAGCTTCTTCAGCTTGTATAGAAAGTAATTCTGAATTGCTTATTCTATCTTGGGAACAGCAATTTCTCAAACAGTTACAGGAAGGGTCAAAAATATAATATCAAAACAGAACAGAACAGGGAGTATAGGCCCGGTCGAGGGGAGGTCGTCGAGGGTTCGAGGGGGCCCCCTTAATGGCAGGGCCCCCCCGCGACCGCGGGGTTTCGCGGTATGGTAGCTACGCCACTGCTTGCATTTAGTTTGAATAGAGTGTAGATCTATCGGCCAGGGTATTGACTTTTTCCCCATCCCTCTAACCGCTTGGTACGCTGTAGAAATCCCCCTCTAGCATTCGCCGAAGGGTCGTCAATCAATCAGCTACCCCAGCCTGCACAGGGTACCGTTCGGAGAGAGTTATACCGAGCGCAACAAATCCGGATTAGGAAATATTTTACACAAACTGCATATAATTTTGAATTAAAAACAAGTTAAAAGCAGATACATTGCAGTTCTTCGATATTATATCGAGGTATACGAATACCTCCACGTACTAGTGGAATTAAGGAATAGCTGATAAAATAATATACGGAAAACCAACGCCGTAATTCACATATTTTAATCTATGTGAATACATACACCTAAATATTTTAGCAACTATTATTAAACTCAAGCCTTATTGTAATATTATATCTTTATTTGAGAAGTGGGGGCCAATTAAAAAAAATATTGACTTATGCTCATTTCCAACCTATATTTCCCATATAGTCGGGGTAATAATAAACATAAATATATTTATCCCTTTGCTGTAATGAGAGATTATAATGTACACCTCTGTATAATGTAGATATGTAGGTATAAATTAAAAAGAATCGCACTAATCTCACTCGTTTCTTTCAATTATCAAAACATGATGCTCTAATAATTACCTAACTACACCTATGACGTCACACATATCCTTACATACTCCTATTTTAGGCCGTAATCCACTGTCAGTGCTAACAGCGCTCAGGTCGCTTACGACCAGTCCGATTTGTTAGTGCGATGATATTCTGACTGATGGTGATTCGATTCGGACAGGTCGTAAGTGCGCTTACAAAATTGAGAAGTTGAGGCTGTGTTTTATCGTGTCAATCATGTGTAACTTTTGTAATCTGTGTTGTCAAAATTACAATTTTCATCAGAAATGAACAAGACATACATTTAATAAGATTAAAAAGGCTGTTTCTTGAAGAATCATTTTACCTTTTAGACCGTGAAATAGGGTACCTACCTACGGGGGGGGGGGGGGGGGGACTTCAAAAAGAAATTTACAATTTTCCACGTTTTCTTTTCGTCTGGCAAACGAGAGAATGAAAGGTTTTGTTTTAAAAATAACGCTGAAAAATTGCCAGACGGTAATCACAGTTCGAAATGGAGCTTCCCGCGAAAAATTACACGGTGCCAGACGAAGGAAAATTGACAGAAAAATATAAAATTTTCCACAATTTTTTTCGTCCATTAATATACACTTAAAAAATGCCAGACAAGTTGAGTTGTTCGAAAATTTATTAACAAAAAACATTCAAAAGTTACAATAAATATAAAATTTTCTACGATTTTTTGAGCCTGGCATTTTGTATTTCTATTTAAAATACGTGTACATACATATACACTTAAAAATGCTAGATGAGTTTAGTTGTTCGAAAAAAGTTTTTAAAAAATGATATTTATATTGGAAACATACCTACGTATATAATGAGAATGAGTCTGACATTGACGATGACGATATTGATGACGTCGACGACGAGGACTCTGCCTCAGACGTAGACGACGATGTCAAACATTATCATTGGATTTTTTCTTAAAATATAGATATTAGTGGATTTACTTGTAACGTGTTCGTGATTCCATTGTCTTTTGATTGTTAATACTGATGCAGAGCATTTATTGTTGATGGAAAATATACAGTTATTAAATTAGCGTGATTTAGATCATATAAATGCAATGTGACCATGGATTAAGTAGTTACTGTCGACATAATATATCGTATACAATATAGGTACCTATTGTGTAGATGCATACAATTGTAAAAAATCTATAAATTTTATCCACGTGCCTCTGACAACCTTAATTAATGCTTATATCATAATAAAGTGCCTAGCCTACCCAGTTATTTTCAGTTAGAGGCTTAATTTTCTAACCTGAACAACTTTTTTGATAACATTTTTATGCATTTTCAACGAAAAAGGTGCATTACCTGAAAAGAAAAAGTACTTTTTCTTCAAATCGTAAAGTGTCCCAAAACCGTCATTAAAAGCTCAGAAATCGGCACTGAAGTAGCCCATTATTGTACGTTTTTTTCAATAAGTAGGCCTTGGCGAAATGTAAACATCAAACGTCAGACGCGGAGCCATCGCCCTTCAAAAGTGACCAAATATTCAAAACCCGGCCAATAAAGGCCCATTTAACTTTTCGTACACATTGCGAAATTGTTACCTATAGCACCGCAATCTTTCAGTATAAATATTTTAGTAGGTTTGAATATCAATAGATTAGTTATGGAGGCTGCACAACAAGCAGCAGTTTGGTTTTTCTGTTCGAAGGCGCCATGTCTTGTCATACTTGACCTGGGTAGAGAGATCGTCAAAGTCAAGTATTGGTTCATGGACGGGTGATCCCGTATGATTATTTTCTTGCCTAATAAAACTTTTTTTTTTCGGTTTCAAAAAAAATATAATATGTACCTCGGCACTGAAGTTCTTTTTATGACTCATGTGGTTTATTTGCCTCGACCAGAGGCCTCGGCAACTAAATTCCACATGAGTCATAAAAAGTTGAACTTCAGTGCCTTGGTACATAAATAACTATTATTCAACTATCAAGGCCACCTTGGCCACCAAGGCCAAGGCAGATTTTTAAAATTAAAAATCTGCCTAAAATTCTTTCAGACAAATCAGGTCAGGTCGGAAATCTTAAATTTAAATTCAAAATGTTCTACCCAAAAATACCCCATATGAATCACAGAAAACACTGGATGTTCTTAGTTAATAACAGCAATATGAAATTTTTCTATTTAGCACATATTTTTAGGTAGCACTCTGGAATCTCTCACTTACTTAAATCAGGGACTAAGCGACTTCACTGACATCGGGCTGATATATCCTGATGGGAAATATCTAGTAGCTCTGTGTGAAAGAACAGAACTGAACGTCTATGAAGTTTCCACTGGGAATCTCGTAAGTGAAATACTTATACTTACCTATTAGGTACAATTAAAAAAATAAGAGTTAATATAATTTTATGATGCATGTTTGGGAATCGCAGTGGCGTTCCTTATTTTTCTGCTTTATATTCAACATAGTTGTAGTTGTTAATGAATAAATGGGAATAGATTATAGCTATCGAAGTTAATGGTACGCGGCTCGACTCTTATTATCTTCACGCTGCAAGCTAGAAAGCCTCGTTTATGCCATTAATAGGTATATAATAGTCTATTACCCTTGTTTATGGAATCCCTAGTTTTTTTTTATGGGCTAGAAACGACGGCCATTGACCCAGATCCAAGGTTTATTTCACCCTCTTTCGATTCGCTGGCAGGAGTTGTCTGGCTCGGAGCCATCTCCTTGCCAGCTGTATATTGTCGTATCCTTAAACCTAACTTAAACCTAAAGACAAACACACAAACATACACCCATGGCACATACCGTGGTGGGACTTGAACCCAGGACGTACGGTGCCAAAGCGTGGGTCTAATCCAAAGACCCACTCGGACACCGCCGCCCCGGAATCCCTAGTTTGCTAATGTGTGATAAAGATATTACACTATTGTATGCGCAAGCAACAGATGGCGCCAAAAATTAAAGTGACCCAGCCATTGTCTACTAATTTTTTGTATTAAAATTTACTAAAAAATAGCTAGACAACTTTATTTTTGTAAAATCTGTCCTCTGTTTCTACTGAATTTCTGTAATATCCGTATGTCAGTAACAGACATGGCTAACTAGAGTATCTATAAACAAGGATATTACGTAACACAAGTTGTAATTAGCATATTACCCACCAAGCCGCGTAGCGGCAAGGCTCGTAATCCATGAGTGCGTAATTGCTTTACAACTCATGTTTTGTACTATACTTTACCTACTATCACACATATTAAAAGAAAACTAGTATATTTCTAACGTTTAATACAGATTAACTCATTGAACATCTCAGTGTACTAATGTACAGGGTGATCATTTTTAGGCGCTCGGCCTCTGTCCGTGGAAGGTATGGGGATACTGTGTATAGGAGATAACGTAGGGTGTATAATAGAGCCAAAACATCTTTTTTCCACCAACAAACCACTTTTGTTACAGCATTCGAAAGCCCTAATTTATTTGAACATTTTTTATTAAAGCAATTTTTCTTTATTCTCTTCTGTTAAAAAGTTATTCTTCAAAAACGCATCAAAATATTCACTTTTGTTAGTCGCTATTGCCAGGGATGACATAGAGTTTCAATGATTTTATTTTTGCAGATAGTCGCCTGACCTTCCTACCGCGCGCCGTCAACATGTAATCCATGGCCTGCTGTGGTTTTTTAAACTCCCGATTTTTACTAAAACCAATTAGCGATTTTTGTATTTAAAATCTGACACCACATCTTAATCAAAATACCACAGAACCCCCATATACAAAATGTAAGCAAAGCATATACAGGGAATTCTATCCAAAGTTAAAGTTAAATAGGAATTTTAATTACGGAATCTGAGGAGTCATGTGTGTCACGAAATTACCTCAAAACAGTTGAATGGTCAACAGGACCCCACAAAGTATTGGGGTGCAAAAATCCAATAAAAAATATGCAGATTGTTCTTCGAACGAACTAAGCACGTCTAAAATTTACAGAATAATTTCAGTCGTTTTCTACTCGGTGGTTGATATCTTGTAAGAAATAAATTACTTTTGAATGTTTTATTGATACTTTTTCGATAAATCTAGGGTACTCTTGACCCGTATAAATTTTTGTTGTTGTTTTGAGATAATTCCATGGCACACTTGACTCCACAGATTCCTATTTTACTAAACTTTGTCACTTGGCACCCTGTAGAATGGATCTTCCTGTATATTTTTTTGTGAAAATTTGGTATATGGAGATTCTGTGGTGTTCTGGTTAATGTTTTAGTGTCAGATTTTAAATACAAAAATCGCTAAATGGTTTTATTGAAAATAGGGAGTATAAAAATCATAGCCGGCCCTGGATTGCACTTTGACAACGGTAAGAAGGTCCAAAGACGCGATTTTTGAAAATATTTTAAACAAAGAAAGTTTAGTCTCCAAAAATAAAATCATTGAAAACTCTACGTCATCCCTGGCAATAGCGATTAACCAACATTAATATATTAACATGTTTTTGAACAATACCTTCCTTAACGGAGGAGAGTAAAGAAAAATGGCTTTAACAAAAAATTTTCAGAAAAATTAGTGCTTTCGAGTGCTGTAACAAAAGTGGTATGTGGGTGGAAAAAAATTTGGAGACGCGACGCCTAGCCTCGTATTTGCAGAGGCCTTAAATGCGCCAATGTGTTCCTGTATACGCTCTATATCATCTTACATACAAAATATGCCCATATCTTCAACCCTTATAATCACTAAAGGGCGGAATATATGCATTTACTTTCAGTCGAAATATGCGCATATATATGCATCACTGTTATTTAAAATATGCAATAATATGCATTTATTTGGCCAAATATGCAATAATATGCATTAATATTATATGTACAGGGTTATGCACATAACATTTTACCCCCCTTAACTCTTTTATTTTTCGTGATAGAAAAAAATGGTAAATAGAAAAGTTGTAGGGAATTTTCTTGCGAGTTTAAAGAGCATATCAGATCTGCCGATATACAGGGTGTTCTCAAGACACAATGCAAACCTATGTTTTTTTTAAATAGAACACCCTGTATGTTATTAGTTTTTTCAAATCTATTCTTCATTCCGATTCCAACGATATATATATGTCATATGTTTGGTTCAGAATGGCCGTTATTAGGCTTTCTGCACAAATACTATAATAACTGCCATTGTGATAAATATTTTTAAATAATTTTTATCTCAAAATGTGAGTAATTATTTAGATTAAAATTTGTATTGAGCAAAAGTTTTAAAATTATGCGTGTTACTCGCTACAGATCGAAAAAAGCCATTTGATGGGTCAAAATGTTGAATCACCACTCACGTGCTGTACATTGAGTCTTAAGGATTCAGATTTTTGTTCTCAACAAACACTTCTAAAACAAAGGAAAAAATAATATCGGGATTTATGTATCTATCTAAAGCGAGACCTAAAGAGCAAAACAAAATCTGAAGAAGCTAAAAAAAAACACAAAAAAATGCATAGGTATGTATACCTACCTAGAGAACAAAAACCAAAAACAGAAAGCAAGCAAATCCCCTAAGCTTGATTTTTCAAATTTCAGCAGAAAAAGTTCAACCTACCTTAAACTTTTCGATAATTCACACGCATTTTGACATTCAGAATCAATATCAGTGGTAGGTATTAGTATTAATGCCTTTTTTTGAAAAAAAAAAACATTTATTTTTAGAACATTTCGCAAAACTTCGGCTTGCCTTTAATTTTGCAATTTTTTATTTTTTTGCTCCACTTGGAACCGAGCTCGTCTGAGGAACACCATACTTATCGTTTTATTATTTTTAATTGCTTTGTTGTTACTGATGTGAGTGGACTAAAAGAGTACCCAACAGCCTAGATGAAAAAATAAGGAGTGATGTTTTCTTTTTCTGAAATTTGCAATTGCAAAATGCAAAATGTAAAACCTTTTCCAATTCCGAATTCAACGGGCCCCCTAAAGCCTTGGGCCCCTAGGCTACTCTGCCTATAGGGTAATCCGCCACTGAGTGTAATCAAAAACACTGCCGAATACCTCAATCTAGTAGATCCTACTGAGTACAATGGGCATGACCTAATAAGACGATCATCAGACGTGGAGGTTGGCATTCTTCAGAGGTAGCTGAAAGTTACATCGAAGAATCGATAAGCAGAAAAGTTGAAGTTTTTCGAAAATTGCTCAATAACTCGACCATAGTAAACACAGTAGACGGGTGCTGCACCAAGGGGCACCGTTATAATTAACAAAATCCACCCTACAGACTTAAAAAATTGCCTCCTAACTTACATATTTATAATAAAAATAACTGTACCATAAACACAAATTTTGATGTAAATAAAGTTTAAATTGAAAAGACCTACTCTACTTATAATTTCTATCTTACTGTGTTTAAACACTTCAACAGTCACTTCTTTATTTTCACGAGTTATTGTTTTCGGAGAGGTTTAATGAAAAATATCATTCATTATTCATCTGGAAAGGCTTTTCCCGTGCAGGCTACGCCTCACACGGGAACCTGCCGTGCGCGCATTGGAATAGCCTGCTTTCTAGATTCGTATAATCATTGACTAAGGAATTCGTACCTTAATCAATGGTATAATGAAATATACAATTTTGGGCATCATCTGAGAGCATTCCTGTGACATCGGCATCGCTCTCTCTTTCTTTACGATAGTAGGAACTTTCCTTACTGCCACTGCCCACTACTTGTATATAATATAATGTATTAGGTATACCTACTTATGAAGATATTTATTTATTTTCTATTTTGTAGGTTTCGATTTTTTTATTATTAAATACTTATATCTTTAGGTAAATACATACATTTTCCGAGAGGAAGCATTGATTGTATCTGAAAATCCGGAATTCCCCTATATCGCCATTGGAAAGAAAATGGGCTTGATGAGGTTACTTTCTCTTTACGACGTTAACAAAATAACACCTATGGCAAAGTTTCATTTAACAACTAACCCGATAACCAACATTAAGTTTTTTGAACACGGAAGAATGATTGTTGCTGGTAACGCTTCTTTGGGAGAATTCTTTATCATTGAGGTAAGAAAACAAATTATAATGTATGTATAATCTTGATGGTTTATTTTTCTTGGCCGGAACCGGATTAACCGGAAACCGCTTTCTTACTGAACGGAAGTGGGTATCTCCTTGTTATAAACGCCTAGTCCGGCCCTGTTGGACCTCCTAGGTGCTTATAGTCGTCCCCGCGTCTGGCCGTATGTATGCGTGTGTGTATGTTTGTGTGTACGGTTTTGTACGCTGTTCGCCGCCCTCTACAGGGCGCAGTTTTCGATTTTTCGACTCGAAATTTCTGGAGGATGCGGCGGGAAATTTAGTTGGAAAATTACAATACAACATGACCTCAAAATTCTTTAAGCGTCCGTAACTCCTCTGCCACAGCCGTCTCTAGGAAAGCCCTGAAGTTGAGGAAGCTGGCAACATGGCTTGCGGGTCTGCGCGGCGTGGCCTGTCACTCCCTGTCAGTTTATTTTACAAGAAATTTTCCAGAATTAATTTGTGTAGTGCGGGTGGTGCTATCGTCGCCAGATTGCTACGACGGGGCAGTGTGCCTCTGGGTGGAAACAGACAGCCCGAAGTGCTGGCCACAGATTTTTTTTTTAATTTGTTTTGTTTGTTAAAAAATTAAACATTTCTCTAAAATTCGAAGTGAAGAATAGCTCCTTTACAATTTCAAGCCTCAAGACGCCTAGAACCGTCGAAGGAAGCTAGAACTTAGTTATATACCTGACTGCAAGTCAAATGGTAATAATAACTTGAGGCAGCTAGGTTTTCTTTGCTTGACGGCAAGCGGTCAACTTGTATTCATTTTGGGTTTTTCAAAGTACGATTTAAGGGCCAATTGCATAGACAAA
This sequence comes from Pseudeuparius sepicola, assembly GCA_963920635.1. Taxonomy (NCBI): domain Eukaryota; kingdom Metazoa; phylum Arthropoda; class Insecta; order Coleoptera; family Anthribidae; genus Pseudeuparius; species Pseudeuparius sepicola. The sequence continues at coordinate 66,559,274 of OY987298.1, forward strand.
CAACTGAAATACCCTTTAAAATGAAAGGAACTTTCTAACAATCCAATCATTGTTTAGTATTGTTGCAAAAGTTTCTTTACGTAATGTTAATGTCAAAGGATAATTTAGTTGAATGTACATATTATGAAATTGACCCTAACTGAGATAATTTCAATCAGAAGAGATTACTCTCCTTCACAACGTGCTGTTCTCTGTCCGCTTGTTGTTTGTATTTTGATGAAAATTTAATCATAAGGGAAATTCGACTTACAACACCAGGAATCGTACCTACTTATTATAAATACTTATACTTATGTGTGTATTTTGTTACATTATTTACCCGCTGCTTGAGAAGGTTGTGCCTCTGCCGTTAGAGATACGGGGTTGCCGTTTGTTTTGCCTCGATTTTGACAGAACAAGTGCAACTTTGCTATCTTTAGAGATAGAATATCCGGGTTTCTTTTGTTGGGTTGCCAGGGTGGAAAATAAAATATTTCTTCGGAAATATCGAAAAAAGTATATCAGAGAAGAAAAAATCGCTATGGTGATGTGGTATTACATTTCCCAAGGTGCGGAAGAGGTCTTTGGTCGTTTTGTTTTCACTTTTCCTGATCGGCCAGTCCCGACTGCTCAAACGGCGCAGTATAACGTGAATCGTTTTGAACAAACGGGTGCAGGAACTGTGGTTCTGGGGGCAACCATCAGAAAAGAGCTCTACCTGAGGGATGAGTTGAAAGGGAGGTGGCGATTTGTGCCCTTGTGGAAGCTAGTGAACCTTGTTCGAGTAGGCGTATTTCAGAACAACTTGATACTTCTAGCAGGACAGTACGGAATATTTTAAAACGCAATAAGTACAGGTGTTGTGGGGTACAGGAGAGACAGGAAATTTTTCATTAGGACAATTTCCAACTCGATTTCCGACGACTTGAGTTTTGTGAGGCCATGAGGGAGAAGTGCGACAATGACGAGCACTTTTTAGAAATTTTTCTGTTTACAGGCGAGACCTCTTTTTCTCTCCATGGCACTCACAATCACTCAGTCGTTCGATATTTGTCTCAGGAAAATCGCCACTTAAGTGCACCTACTAGAACCCAGTACACATGCAAGGTCAATGTCTGGGTAGGTATTTTGGGTGACCAAATTATTGGTCCCTTCTTTATTGAAGGCGTCCTAACGGCCCAAAAATACCTGGACTTATTATAACTAGAACACAAGATTATGCCTGCTATTCCCGCTGCTGCTGCTAATCAGAATATCAACTTGGACCAAATGAAATATGGTTTCAACAAGACGGGTGTCCGGCTCACAATGCTCGGAGACTTCAGGAATACCTCCAAGTGAACTTTCCCGACCGCGTGATTGCGACGAGAGGCACAATCTGTTGGCCCCCGAGGTCCCCAGACTTAGCGCCTACCGATTTTTTCCTTTGGGGATACATAAAAGAGACTCTACGGGCATGAACACGAAAGAGCCGGGACATTGGAAATGTTGCGGTATAAAATAATGCAATTATGTAGCAATATTTCTCCTGAAACTTTAGGCAATGTCCGCAGATAATTTTACGATCGTTTGGGGTATTGTCAGGTTCAACAAGGGAGTATTTTTGAACCTCTTAGTATGTAGTTTTGAATGGGAAAAACTTCTTTTCTTCCCGATTAAAAAAAAATGTTCCTCGGGACTGCAGTTATTTAACTCGTGTGGTTTATTTTCCCAGACGTATAGGCCTTATAGGCTCAGTGCCTTGGTACACGAATAACTGTTTTTTGAAATCGTCACCAAAGAGTCTCAAAGTCGTCAATGAAAGCTCAGAAATCAGCACTAAAATAATAGTTTGTCTAGAAAAAAAAATAGCGAGAAGCCTACTTGCATTCGTTGAGCTACACACCCGCAGGAATTACTACAGTTTTATGGGATTTTTCGCAGTACCTACTTGAGCGAATGCTGTCCCAGTTCTATTGAGAAAAGTACGTAAGTCCTAGCCGAAAATGACACAGGAAACATATGCATCTTGCATCATACACCCGTTCTTTATTAAAGACAACCCTCGACTGAAATTCGCAGTCTGCTCGAGGTGTGGTCGTCGCCTCTCCCGGTGGATCGCTGTAACTCGCACTCGCTTCGTGTTCTTCGGCTCGTTCTCTGCTCGCCATGTCTGGACGCGGCTTATTAACGATCACTATCGTAGCCCTATTTATTACTAGTAGAATCATTTTATGAAAAAATAAGGCAAAATTGCAATACAAGCGATTTTTTTGCTGAGAGTGACCTTTATAAGCGCTTAAAAATCCCCATCAATCCCACCCCGCAAACTTGATCAAATTTCAAAATGTCGGCCAAAATGTCAGCCAAAAGTTACATTTTGGCCAATATCGTAAGAACGGTTCGTTATATCAAAAAATATTATCTGAGTAAGAATGAATCTCTTTTAAGTTTACATAGTTTCGATTCCTGCACTTTTTCTGTAGGACGTACGGTTTGACTCTAATCTGTTGAGACGTTTTCGGCCGAAATCCGCATTTTTACCATAAAGTTGAATTTCGGATGTCCATATCGTTGAAACTAAATAGTCCTATATAGAATAAAAGTTGTTCGGCATGAAGGTTCCTAATCATTTCATATTTAACTTAGAGATTATACAAACATGTAAGGCTTTGGTCGACATATTTGTAACAATTTCTAATTCAGAAGGTTAAGTAAAAAGTCATATGGTACCTATAATATCTTAACAGTTAACACTATAATTCAAGTTTCTGAATACAGTTACCTCATAATGTTGTTCATGTGTGGATCAAATTCTCTCTCTTTCGTCGAGAGAAAAAATTATTAAGAATTGTTGTGTTATTAAGAATTGTTGTGTTACCTACTTACAGAAATAGTTAGTTTATAGTACAAGGACGAAAATACCTGCATATCTATTTAAAGAAATATAGTATTTCAGTGGGGTAACCATAGGGATTTAATTGAGAAGATACAATCAACGGCGTTGTAGGATACAAGTCTTAACAGATTAGAGTCGAACCGTACGTCCTACAGAAAAAGTAAAAGAAACGAAATTAAAAGGAGTTCATTTTTGCTCAGATAATATTTTTCGATATAACGAACCGTTCTGTCTGACATTTTGGCCACCAATTTGGACAAGTTGTCGGTGTGGGATTGATGGGGATTTTTAAGAGCTTAGAACACTCTTATAGCTATCGCTTGTTATTGCAGTTTTGTTGGGGTTCGGGACTAAATCGATTCTACTATACCTATTATTGTTTTTAATACTTAAGATTACCTAAAAATTAGCTCTAAATCAAATAGCAAAGATCAGAAATTTTCTTTTTTAGGGCCTGCCTGGTACTCAGATGCAAATAATCACCAGAATCGAGGTGAACTACCAGGTGATAGATTTCTTTTTAGTATCCTCGAGCAACTGCTACCGAATGTTTGTTTTACCAGTGACTTCGAAAGATTTCCTTGCGGGTAACAAATTCATAAGATACTGCATTATAAGTAAAGACAATGTAAACGTCAAAGAATACTATACGGAAAACAAGCAGCTGTACTATAGGATTCATCCAGCAACAGGCCAATACAGGGACAGGGTATTCTATGCTTTGCCGCTAACTGCAAGACGTATTCACATGATTGAAACAAAGAGAGGGGTAAGTTGGCTCTTTCGTAAGTAAGTGGTTTTTAAATTTAGTAAATTAAATTATACAGGTAAGTATATAGGTACATATCCAGTGTTTAAATATACAAATAATGTCCCAACACCGAACTTAACCTCCGAAAGTAAATACAGAGAGCGTAGCCATAGCCTTATGTCTATATTTTGCCTATTTACTGTAGTTTTATTTAGGCGGTCAGAAATTTCAATACAGTCCATACTCGTCTCAGGAAAAACCGTAAAAAAGCAAGGGTTATAGCCTCAGGAAGAATCTATATATCGATTCCGCGGGCTCACTTGTACAGGGTGGGCCAAATTTGACACTTTTAAAGGGAAACTCCTATTTTTAACGGAGATAGACGAAAACTGATATCGGTGTCTGAGGCTCGTTTTTTGCAGGGACTCTTTTACTTTAAAGGGTCCCTGGTTTTTTATGATAAACTTAATGACGAAGACCGCAAATCCATATCTGTCACCGTCTTGAGTTACAGGGAGTTTGTCGAAAATGTGCGTTTTCGAAAAGTGCCCGTAAGTTTTCGGGTTGTAAATTTTGTGTTTCTGTAAAAACATACCTAAAGCACTTTTTTACTTAGAATCCAATGCTGCTATTACATTTTTTTTTTCAAGTCAATGGTTTAAGAGTTACCGATGAAAAAAATTATTTTTTAAATAGAACACCCTGTATATTTTTGCATTTTTTAATAGAGCAAAAAATTACCATTCCAAAAATATATAACACTTAATGATTTACTTAAGTAGTTACCAATTAGATACTATAATAGCTTTTATGATTTCATCAAAAAAGAAAAATCTTTAATGCGTTTCCAATTTTACACATGAAATCATAAAAGGTATTAGTAATTGATAACTACTTAAGAAAAGCATTAAGTGTTATATATTTTTGGAATGGTAATTTTTTGTCCTATTAAAAAAAGCAAAGATATACAAGGATTTAAAAAATATTTTTTTCACCGCTAACTCTTAAACCATTGACTTGAAAAAATGTGTAGAGCATTGGATTCTACGTAAAAAAGTGCTTTAAGAATGTTTTTACAGACATACAAAATTTTCAACCTGAAAAAAGTTACGGCCACTTTTCGAAAACGCACATTTTCGAAAAACTCAAGAACGGTGACAGATATCGATTTGCAATTTTTGCCATTAAGTTTATCATAAAAAATGAGCCTCAGACACCGATATCAGTTTTCGTATATCTCCGTTAAAAATAGGAGTTTCCCTTTAAAAGTATCCAATTTGGCCCACCCTGTACATACAGGGTGTCCCAGTTAACGTATAAACCTTATTTTCTAGGTAATTTTAAAGAAAAACGGATGGTTTAAAAACTAAACTTGTGTAAAATTTTCTGAGAAAGATGTCACACTTAGTATAGTATGTTAAAAAGTTATTTAAGAAATACAAGTTTCTAAAAAATTGTGATATCGAATTTAGCTAGGACTGTTTACTAATGAATACATGGGGAGCAATAAAACATTGTTGGTTCTCATTTCCGACTTCCGAATTGACCGGAAGTTAGCATAACTTGGTCAGACTCTTTGGCACCCTGTATATTTTGGGTTTTTTAAGTTCCTTTTGTTCTCCAAATTCCAACCCGATTAGTTTTATATAGCTATAATATCTAACAATAACCAAGCAACGAATTTTTATTTTTTTTGATAAATTTAGTCAATGATGATAAATTAATTTGCATCTTTACATGGAATGCTAAAAATATATTGTTAGAGACAACTACTATAAACAACTATATACGATTGGAATTGGGAGAACAAAATGAACCTAAAAAACCCAAAATAGACAGGGTGCCTCCTAAATCTGACTAAGTGATGCTCATTTCCCGTTAAACCGGAAGTCAGAAATTAGAATCCACTATGTTTTGTTACTACCCTATACTAATTGCCATTACTAAAATTCCGTGTTAAAATTCGACTTTACAATATTTTGGTAAAAGGTGTTTTTTTGAAATAACTTTTCAACAACACCCTTGGCATCATATTCGGATTCCTTGAACCATCAGTTTATCTTTAAAATTACCGAGAAAATAAGGTTAATCGCATAACTGGGACACCCTGTACCTACCAGCTTGTTAGGTACCTACCTAAAGCCGGCGCGCTAATAACGTGAACGTGAGACTCAATCCAGAGACGGATCCAGGCAAATCAAAACTGGGGGCCGCGTGGTAAAAATTTTTCCTAAAGGGCCGTGGTAAGAGAAATTTTTAGAATATAATATGTATTTTTGTGAAAAATAAATAATTTATTTGTCTAGAAAAAAGCAAAAACAAAAAAATGTTTACCTAAAAAATTAAAAAAAAAACTTAAATAATAAACATAACAAAACAAGAACTCAAAAAGAAACAATAATTATTTAGACTTACAAAATATACCTACTTATCACAAAATAAAATCATATTTTCTCTTCTTTTGGCGCAAACTGATCTTTTCTTCATTTATGGGTACACTGCGGTGTATACTTAATAGGGTTAAATTACTTACTCTTAGTCTGTCTTGGACAATATTGGTACGTACCTAACCAACTTTTAATTATTTTAAGTAAAGAAAAATTTATTTCCGCCGATGCATTGCTTATCAGGAAACTGGCAAGTATGCTCAAACATTTTCTTGCGTTGTCGCGATGGGACTTCGTACGTACTGGTGTTGCCAGAAACAAGCTCTATTGAGAAACTGAGGAAAATATACTAAAAACGCTCTTTAATAAAACATTAGTTTGTGACAGGTAAATATTTCATATTTCATGTACCTAAAATTCCCTAAAATGCGGCCATATTGATATTATTGATAAGTGACGGAGGACAGGGCCGTAGTCAACAGAATTTACATTTTACACACACGAATCCTAAATTTAAATAGGTAGAAATTAACATGATATTCTGTTCTTGGAAGCATAGAAAAAGGCTATATTTATAGTTTCTGTGTTTGAAGTTAGGTTAGAACCACAGACACAGAGATCGAATATCAAGGTTAAAGTTAGGCATCTGTCACAAGTTCTGACATTTCTGGCGGAAATGCTAAATACGTCCCGGTAGAAATTATTTTGAATTTTGCGGATTCTGACTTGACGTCTGTACTTCTTATATTACTATTTAGACATCCTCTAAATATTTTGATTTGTTTGTTTCCTTAATTTCAGGATGACGTGGCAAGGTTATCATCTGAAATAGTGACTGGTCACGCTTTGAGACAATTTCACTTCCGCCACACCAAGTATCATGCAATCACTTTTGGTTACGATGGTTTCGTTATTGTGAGGGACAGTAACTTCGAAAAAGTTGTGGCTATGACATGTGCACACCATCGGTACCACGGTGGAGTTAAGAAGGCATACATTGAACCGTTGGAACAATACGTAATATCTCTGGGTCATGACAACGTTTTAGTTTGTATGAAATTGCCATATAATTCAGAGAATTCGGAAAGAAGTCAGCGCATTCAAGAATTCAAGCAATCATCAAAGTATGCGTTAATGTTTAAGAGGCCCACGATAGGGTTTGACCCTGAGGGTAAATATTTTAATAACATTATTCTATTACTCCCTTACCAGTTACCTCACCTATATATCCAGTGTGTCTCTAGATAGATGTAACACGTACCGACCTCGAAGCGCCACCAACTTGAGGGGTGCCAAGTTGCCGCCGCGCTGAAACCGCGGCAGGCTTATAAACGCCTACGCGCCACACTCTATTTATTAGTAGAGTGCTTTAGGTATCTTTCATTAACCATTTGTTTAATATCAAACGAAAGTGAAACATCTGAAACAAACAACCTCAAAAAGTTGCGACTAAAAGCATAATTCAAAAACAGCTTAAGTGGCACTCTGTACGGAATACGTAGAAATTGATTTCTTCTCCGTTCCTAAGCGGTGTCACATTCCAGTTCGGGAGCTTGAGTATTTTAGGAGACACAGCAATAATTATTCAACTGAAAAAAGAAGAACTTCAACGCCCTGTATTATCAGTAACTAGTGAGATTGGCCGGTAGTTTTTGAGCTCAATCGCAATATTTTGGCCCAAAATATATATGCAATTAGTTGCTCTATGTACCATTATTAATGAGACAACCTGTATATAGTTTTACATAGTTTCGGTTCAAAATAACTTCTCTATAACTTATGTTTTTTATTTTTATAATCAACTAACTAGGAATAAAAATGCAAAAATATACAGGGCGTTCCGGTTTGTTTTGGACAAACCTTCACAGATGATAGAAAAGGTTGCTCATATAAACATAGGTCAAATTTCATTTTTTGTTCGACTTTCCTTTTATTTTTCCTAAAGGAAGACAGTTGTTAAGGAAAACATTATGTCGTCAATGTCGTACAGTTTAGATAATCATTAAATACTATAATCTAAAAATAATTCAGCCCATCTACTTCCACCAGTGCCGGAGAAGCGGAAGTCAACCCTCATATTTTTTAATAAAAAAATGGTACGCCAATGGAAAAGTAATCTATTTGACTTTACTAAATTTCCCAATCAAAAAAATATTCTTGACTTTTTTTAAAAAATGTACCGTTCTTTGAAAAATTCAATTTTGTGCGTTTTAATTCTTTTAGCAGAAGAACATCAAAGTAGGTCTAGGCTTTCAACATTTTACACACCTACAGAGTTTTTAATTCTGAACAACTTTCCTTACTAGCATTTTGCCACACTACAACTAACATAAAGGCCACTTTACTAGTGCGAAATAATTTTTTTTTAATGCCCAGGACATAATTATGGTTTTTTGTATCCATGGCCAACTTGTCGCGCAATATAAAAAAAAACTAAAATTGTGCAACTATTAATATCCGTGGAATGTTTATTTTAAGAGACAGGAAAACTTTTATGTTGAGAATTGATGGCACTGAGAAGTTTTGTCCATCCAGGTGCTCAGATAGTTTCTGTAAATTACCCATGGTCTTCGGCTCTCTTGAGGGCATGCAGCATGCAGCGCGAAGAGTTGGGCATGGAGGCCCATTTCTTTTTTAACATCGTCTGGCTGACCAAAATTGCTATATTTAAGAAGCGAAATCGCTTGATAAGAAATAAACAAAAAAAATCAAAGCCTTAAGAGAGCCTAAGACCCTGTGTAATTTTCTGAAACTATCTGACTACCCAGTTGCATAAAGCTTCCTAGTGTCATCAATTTTCAATATGAAAGTTTTCCTCTATCTCTTAAAATGAACATGCTACGGCTATTAATTGTTTTGCTCAATTTGAGTTTTTTTCATATTGCGCGACAAGTTGGCCATGGATGCCGATTTCTTTCGAGGCGCCACTTAGCTGATCAAAATTGCTACATTTTTTTTGTTACGTTTTTTTTGTAAGGCGCAAAATAAGCTAGAAAATCGCGGTGGTATTTCTATGAAAATCATTCTGTATATATTGGACTCTGATACGTTATATTTGTATATGCCTCATCGTTATAAAATACTGCAAGGTGTCTAACTTCCAAACGAGGAATTAAAAAGCTAATTCCTGCAACAAAGCGGGACAATCCAAATTATTGTGAAGCATAGGTGGTATAAAAATTTTATTGAAATGACCTTCTGCCTGTTGCTTACAGAGATCTCATCAAAACGAATCAAGAGCAATTAACGGTTGAAGCCCCTAGGCGGATAATACCGATCCTCCCTGTATACCAGATATTTAAGAAATCGCTTCTGAACTGACTGTGACGACAGAATAAATAGCTTTGCAACAGAAGCCTCCTTACGGACATGTGTCAAAAATAAGCGAGTCTCCATTTCAATTCACAGGAAGACAGATAGTATTTTAAGCGTAAATTTGGTTCTAATATAATCTATTTGCTATGTAGATTAACGTAGAATCAAATAAAATGCACATTATTCATGTATTTAGAAGAGATTTCCCTAAAAAGCGAGTCTCCTTTTGACACATGTCGCTAAGGAATTGTCTGTATTACTCGTTCGTCTGTTCGTCTGTGCTATGACATTACTGTGACATTAAATGAGTGACCAAATTATGGCACCGTATTCTAACTTGTATGTGTTTGTATTTACGAAATGCCTGCTATTTATTATTATACGTCGATGGCCCCGTCCTCGAGATCACACTGTAGTTTATGTTTCTGTGCTCTTTTTGTCGCGTATGTTTATAGAAAAAAAGTGTTTGGTAACCCGCCGTATCGATATCCCCGCGCTCGCCTGACATTCATTATAGACCGGGAGATAGTGACAGATTTTTGGACGTGACTTTACTCACTATGCCTTGCAAAGGGCATTATGTGGCACATATTCTCACAATAATAAGGTATGAATCAGAGAGTCATCCTGTTGTTGGTTGTATCATGGTCATCCTGGGTTCTTCATGTGAAAAACTGAGTTTTCATTTATTCGAAAAATATGCGTTTTGATATGATTTTATACAGGCTGCCATGTGTTTTATAATGAAGTTCAAAATAGAAAATTCCTCGGAAAACCATAGGCATACCGTTAGGGTGGGTCCAAAGGGCTATTATTGCCACGTGATCTTGTATTTTATTAATTAATTTTTCCACGTTTCTGAACAGGCTGCCAATGAGAAGTATGCAAGTTCTTGTTATGAAACTGCTGAAGGAAAGATGGCATACCGTTTGCGCATGTCCAAGTACACTTTACATCGAATAACTCGTTTAAATGATTAAATAACATTCAATTTAAACAGTACTTGGACATGCGCGAAAGGTATGCCATCCTTTTTTCAGCATTTTCATTTTGGAATGACAATAATTGTCGGAAGACTAAGGTATACAAGAAAAGAGTTAAATAGTCCTGTCGACCATTCAACTGTTTTGGGGCGATTCCATGCCATTCCATGGCACACTTGACTCACCAGATGACTTTAAAATTCCTATTTTGCTCAAGTTTCACACCCTGCAGAATGGAACTCCATGTATATTGTTTGGTGAAATTAACGCTGTAGTGTCAAGATTTTAAATAATAAATTGCTAAATGGTTTTCGTGAACATCGGGGGTATAAAAATAAAAATCGTTGTTGGCCCCGGATTTGTAGTTTCTTAAAATGGTAGGAATTTCAAGATAAGTGGTTTTTGAAGGCCTTTCCAACAAAAAAAGGTTAAGGTGATGATTTCCAAAAAAAGATTTTATGGATTTGTACATATTTAAAAGTATATTCAGGGACACACTGAATATAGTAGGTATTTTGTTTTTCAATAGATATTAGTTAGTTTTTTGATATCATAATTTAATACCTTTAAATACAGGGTGTCCCGTTAATAATGGTCCATAGAGCAACTGCATATATTTTGGGCCAAAATATGACGATTGAGGCTAATATGCCTTATAGAAATGCTGTTTGTTTAAGAGGTACAGGGCGTTTTTTGAAATTGAATTATGGCTACATCTCCCAAAATAATGAAGCTGCTGAACTGAAATTTGGCACTGCTGTGTTTTTGGGGATGGAAAATAAGCTAAAAATATCAATTTTGCTGTATCTCATAGAAGGCGCCACTTGCGCTGTTTTTGGATCGTGTTCTTACTCCTACCTTTTTTGAGGTTATCTTTTTGATGTTGTAGATCCATCATTTTAAGGCATCTTTTCATTCTGCAACAAAAAGGTACTCTTGTTTCATAACGATAAAATCAACCATTTGCTTTGAAATTGGCAAAATGTGCCCCGAAACACCTGTAGACTCCAACATTCGAAAAATAAAATTTTTACCTGCTACTTTCAAATGTTACAGATTCACTGTACCATTTAAAGTGAGAAAATACTTGCTATGAATAATGTACCAAAAATGTTTTGTTTTCAAAATGGAATGGATTGAAAATTGGCAAAATTTGGACATTCTATTTCAAGAAAACGAATGGTGTTTCGACCAATGCCCATCTGGCATTTTTTTCTTCATTTTGAATGTACAGTCGATTTGTAACATTTGAAAGCGGTAGGTGAAAATTTTATGTTTCGAATATTGAAGTTAACAGGTGTTTTGGGGCACGTTTTGGCAATTTCAAGGCAAACGGTTGATTTGATCGTTATGAAACAAGAGCATCTTTTTGTTGCAGAATGAAAAGATGCCTTAAAATGATGGACCTACAACATCAAAAAGATAACCTCAAAAAAGGTAGGAGTAAAAACACGATCCAAAAACAGCGCAAGTGGCGCCCTCTGTGAGATACAGCAAAATTGATATTTTTAGCTTATTTTCCATCCCAAAAACACAGCAGTGCCAAATTTCAGTTCAGCAGCTTCATTATTTTGGGAGATGTAGCCATAATTCAATTTCAAAAAACGAACTTCAACGCCCTGTATCTCTTAAACAAACAGCATTTCTATAAGGCATATTAGCCTCAATCATCATATTTTGGCCCAAAATATATGCAGTTGCTCTATGGACCATTATTAACGGGACACCCTGTATAGAATTTTATGAAATATTCAACCGTTTAATTCTAATCGATTAATAGATAGTTAGATTTATTGAACCACTAGACCACAACTAAATACAATAAGCACAAAGTATAAGCAGTATAAGTTAAATACATTACAATTTCGGATCTATTTTAGGGCGGTTCAAAGATAAAACTTGGTCTGAAATGGAACAAATATTAAAATTTGAGAAAGAGCAAGAGATTTGCAGAATAGAACGTCATAGTATTCTTAAAGAATTCCACTCAGTTCAAACTTCTCTACAGCAACTGGTGACTCAAAATATCGAAGGCCCTCAAAACGAAAATATAGATCTAATAGAATTTTATCTAGACCAGAACAAATATCACGCAATGCAACAACGCAATAAGGAAGACTGCAAACAAACTGATATTTACCTGAGAGCTCTGATCGCAGCTCAAGACAAAGTTTCCGACTATATGATCAAAACTTACTGGTTAACCATGGGAGTTATTTGGAAAGTTATTTATGGTTTTTTTGCGAACTTTCAGGCAACAAACTACTGCTTACTACCAGAAAATATGGAGAAATTGCAAACACTCGCGTGGATTGAGGAACAGAGAAAAGTTGAACAGTTTCTTTCTAGCCATGATACGTTTGAACCCTGGGTTCTGATACCAAAAGAGTAAGCTATTTTTTGTTTATTTCTTGTCAATTGATAAATATCTAATAAGGGCAGGTCTCTCTAGAAATGCACACATTAAAACTTTTATTAGTTGCTTCGCATTAAATGCGGAAGTATGTTACGGATTATGGGCTGTGGAGATCATGTTGTGATTAAAAAATTGTCAAATTTGGAAGGTTAGCTTAACCTCAGGAAAAGGGTTATAGAACCCTAAATCGCGAAGAAGGCACCAGCACAGTGTCCTAGCACAACCAAACTAGGTCAATCATTGTTATATCAATTTTGTGTGTCCACGGATGGACTTAACTATCCTTGTAAAATTTTTTATTTTCAATTCTTCGAAAAAAGTCATTCTTCATAAAAAAGTCTGCTTGTTCTTAAAATAAAATTGGCATGGAAAAAGTTGACATTACTTATACTGGGTGACCAGAAAATTAAAGAAACTTTAATTAGGATAAAAGTAAACTACCTCTATTTGTAGAGATAATGAAAAAAGTTATAAGAAAATTTGCTCAGCGTGGTAAGCTACTTAAGTGTATAAAATTTCAAAGCGTTAGGCCTACTTTGATTTTTTGATTGTATTCTCTTTTTTTGTCAAATAAATGGTTTTCTGTAAATAGTACGACAAAACTCTATTAAGAAAACTTCCCCAGAATGGAAAACTGCCCACGATGACAAAATTTTGCGATTCTAGGCCTACATTGTATTTTGGAAAATATTGGAGGAAACGCAAAGTGGGCCTAGGATTGTCACAAAATTTTCCATCATACACAGTTTCCTATTCTGAGTAACTTTTATTTATAAGTTTTGTCTTACTACCTACAGAAAATTATTTAATCGAAGAAAAACAAGAAAAAATCAAAAAATCGAAGTAGGCCTAACGCTTTGAAATTTTGTACACTTAAGTAGCTTACCACGCTGAGCAAATTTTCTTTATACCTTTTTTCATTATCTCTACAAATAGAGGTAGTTTACTCTTAGGCTAATTAACGTTTCTTTAATTTTCTGGTCACCCAGTATAAGTAACGTCAACTTTTTCCATGCCAATTTTATTTTAAGAACAAACAGACTTTTTTATGAAGAATGACTTTTTTCGAAGAATTGAAAATAAAAAAATTTACAAGTAGATATAGTTAAGTCCATCCGTGGACACACTGTATATAAAAAAATTCTTTATGTTAGAGTTCCTTTAATGGGAGAGTTAATGCAACCGACGTCAAAAAATAGCATCTGTACCTACTTTGTTGGTTTAATTTTTAAAACACTTTTTTTAGCAACTTCTCTCTTGCCTACTGTAGAGAGTTATAATGAGTACCTAATGCCATCGAATTGATAAGTAGTAAGTATGGTCGTTAGCATGGAAGTAGGGTAGAGAGAAACTGGCAGCCCAACTTGAGTAAGTTGTAACGTTGTCGCAAGGGCGATTTTAAATTGTTAGAAAAGCAGGGAATGGTTTATCTACTTTGCTAGTCAGATCCTCACCTTCAGCAAAGACATTCAAAACAATCCCAGGTGTTAGAATTGGTGGTTGACATAGGACATATCTGAATATACCAACAAAATATTGTCATTAAGCAATTATTTTGGATTCCTTGCGTTCTCCAAGGTGGGGAAATTGGCGTGCCGTCATGTGCCTGCTTCCCCATTTTTTACCATATTACTTTTAATTTGTGTTAATTAAATGTTCTATAATATGTTTCACTTACTGAGTTATGAACTAGACATGCATCTTGCCTTCCTACATCAGAATTCTGCGGCTAATCTAACACACCTTGTATTATCGTTTTCGGCATTTCCAGTGGCGAAAATCCAACGAAAATCGCGGACGAGATACAACACGTCCGTCGGCAATTGTACAAAATCAAGCACTGAATATTAGAGCGTGATTAGATAATGCGGCTGTCGGAGAAAAAAAACACCTTTTCTTTTAACGTTTGTAGACAGTTTGTACAGAGTGAAGCAACTAGATACGTGTGTTCTTTGTAATAATTGAGGATGAGACCGAGGTATAATGAGTTAATATCAGGGACCCTTTAAAGTAAGGGGACCCAGCATTGTACTTGCCAAAGTGAGGCCGTTTCTTTCCCCATTCTAATGGTCTCAATGATGCCAAGTATGCCATTTTATTGGAGAATCTATGAATATAATAGGTACTTTGATTGTTAGTAAAAATTAATAATGGTTTCTAAAAATTAGACTTTACAATGTTCTGTCAACAAACACAGAATATGGCAAGTGTCAAATGAATCAAATTAATTTTATATTTGAATTTGGTTTCCTGCAATTATTTCCAGGAATTTAAGTAATATAAGTATGGTAAGTCAGTGCCGATTTTGCTTATTTGAGAATTTATCGCTATTACACCTTGTTACCAGGTTCTTCAAACCATTTGTAATATGTAGGTATAATAGGTACGTATTCTCTTGTTGAATGTATCTACCCAAAGAACTTTCACAGATTTCGGAATGGACTAATAAGATTAGGTCTTGTACTTAGTTCTAATCATATAGTTTTTCTCGGTGCTCATTTTTGTAATTTTATTTCTCTTCCAAGGCACCTACCTCACAAATAAACTTATAAGTAGTTGTAGATAAAAACTGTTTAAAAAAAAGACCAAACTGAAGCTACCCCTTAATAATTTAAAATTTAGGAAATACCATTTTTGTTTTGAACTACTTACTTATACGTAATGCCCACACGTAATGGGAATTGTAGGATTACTAAAGGTGAGACAAAAAAAATCTGGTTGCAATTATTGGGACTACTACAGGCGGCCGCATTACCTTTACCTAATTGACTATCTGGAAGTTAGAAAACTTAAAAATTGTGACCTATGATGGGAAATATTTTGCCTCCTTTGGAATCTATGGCACTGGCATGTCACATAAAACCTGTTGGCAGTTGGACACTGACATATAACATAACCTTGTACCAGCCCACTTATGTGGTCTCCTTGGAGATATACAGAAAACAAGGCTTCACTTCTCCTAAGTGATAGACTGTGACTGACATGCTGAGTCCCCTTATTTTAAAGAGTCCCTGGTTAATATAAGTTATTATCTATGGTGATTTTCTAGTTTATCCACTTTTGGGTTAGAGAAAAACTAAAATTACCTTTGTGTTGTACATAATCCCAGAAACACGGAAACCACTTTCATATGTTGCGCTAATGACCGGAAGTGTCCCGAAAAAATTATTGAAATCTAGATAATAATACGTACAAAACCAGCGCCATGAGCTATGATGTTTTTCAGGCTATTGCGGGTGCGCTGACTTGGTTACTAGGCAATGTAGTCAAAAGCACGAATTAAAAATGTTTCCTTAAAAATTTTCCTTGCCCTGAGTGTAGCGATTTCCTTATTTAATTACAAAAGTCTAGAGAATATTTTCGAAACGAAATTGACATCATATTTGATATTTTCCTTGCCCTAAAAAGAAACTTGTTTAACTCCCACAGGGTCATTGTAATGATAGAAAGGCGCAACTCCGTTGCAACTCCCAAAGGGTCAAACAAATGGATAGACAAGGGTCAAACATTTTTAATTCGTGCGTTTGACAACATCATGGCGCAGGTTTTATACGTGTTATTGTCTCTAGATTTCAATAATTTTTTCGGGACACTTCCGGTCATTAGCGCAACATATGAAAGTGGTTTCCGTGTTTCTGGGATTATGTACAACACAAAGGTAATTTTAGTTTCTCTCTAACCCAAAAGTGGATAAACTAGAAAATTACCTTATCTATTATTAGGCATGTCACTAGTTGTATTTAGGAAGAGAATTTAACAACTACAAATAATTTAATTATTCGGCTTGAAGGTATCGCATAATCTAACAGCCAAACTTCTTAGGACTAAATTAAATAGTAAATTTATAAATATTTTACCTATGGTAATAAATTGAAACCATGCTTTAAAGTTAGAGTCAATTTGACACCTGTCAGTCTGTCATTAGAGCAGTTCTGAATATATTTTCTGTGTTAATAGATATTTAACGATCTCAGTAGGTACCTCTAATGAACTGATAGTATTTTCTAGTATTTTTTAGTATACCTACTATATTAAATTTGGTAATGTGAAGAAGTTATCAGCTTATGCGTAACTACGGAGTGACTAAGAAGAGAGTAGCTGAAATAGTCACCTAATATTTTAAAAATTATGCCATTTCATTGGTTCATATTGGCAGGCGTTGAATAGGTAGGTACCTACTCATCATAATATCGATCATTATTATATTGGGGAATGTGTAACAGTGTCATTTGGATATGAACGCAATATTGGATATTAGCACAGACCTATATAGCTTCGCTAAGCTATATATGTCTGTGATATTAGAGACAGACGACCGGTGAAAAAATTAAAGTGGTCCAGTCATTGCCTTCTAATTTACTTCTATTAAAATCTACTACCATCGAGTATTCATAAACAAGTACCGATCTCCAAACGTCTCCAACTTGAGTAGTGTCGAGTTGTCGCCTCGCTGATGCGCCATCCTCCACTTATTAGATATGAGTATACCATATGTTATGCCATAGTGAGATATAATTGTTAATATTTTAAAAGTAGCTTGAAGCTAAAGTTCTTGTCACATGGATACCAAAATTGCTTTGAATTCATATGCAAAAACTGTAGATAATTTGATTTTCTATAAGTTTCATTTGAATGATTTCTTAATAAAACAGGGAAAAAACTATCAACTAAAGGCAATTTTTTGGTCGACAGCCGACAGCGAAAGTGTCGTTAGATTTCGTATTTTTTAAGTTGTATGGCATAAAATCTAATAGTATTTTACCTGGCAAAAATTTAGTACAAACATCTCTGTCTTCATTTTAATCATAAGATCTTAAAAGCATATACAGTGTGTTTCACTTTAAAACGGACAATTCCGTATTTTTCGAAATTTTGGCCGATCTTCAAAATTATTTTTTTTAGCATATTTTATTCAAAGAGCTCTATCCTGTGGCCTACAGTTTTTTGATATACGATCATTCCAGGGCCTACTGCAATCAAATGAAGACCCCAAAAATCAAGAAATCGTGTTAGGCATTTTTTGTTTTAAAAAATGATTAGTGCCATCGAATTCAGCTTAGCTCAGATCCCTATTTTCGCAGTTTCAATATTCTAGCCCTTACAGAGTGTTCAGAAAATAGGGCCAAATTTCGAAAAAAATTGCACATTTAGGAGTGCCCTGTATAAAACACGGGCCTTATTTTGTGAATGTTTTTTCACAAATCGAAATGGTCTTGCCCAAGGTACTATTACAAATGATTTGGTATGTCTATCTGATACAGGGTGTTCGGAAAGAAAAAGCGAATTTGCCTAATTTTTTTAAATTTATTGTCGTAAATTCAAACCTATTTTTAAATTTTTTAGCTTTTACTAATCCTCGTTATAATTCGTCCAACATTTTTTTTGCGATTAGCAGTAACCCTCTGCAGCTTGCTGTTCTTCCCCTTAAAAATTGCTTGGAATGTGTGTCGTTCGATTTCAGAAGAACAGCTGCAGAGGGTTACAGCTAATTGCAAAAAAGGTTGGAGAAATGTATACAGGTTGTAAGGAGCATTAGTAGTAAATTGGCTTTTTCTTTCCGAACACCCTGTATGAGGTAGACATACGAAATCATTTGTAATAGTACCTTGGGCAAGACCTTTTCAATTTGTGAAAAAACATTCACAAAATAAAGCCCGTGTTTTATACAGGGCACTCCTAAATTGCCATTTTTTCGAAATTTTGCCCTATTTTCTGAACACCCTGTAAGTGCTAGAATATTGAAACTGCGGAAATAGGGATCTGAGGTAAGCTGAATTCGATGGAACTAATTATTTTTTCAAACAAAAAATGCCTAACACGATTTCGTGATTTTTGGGGTCTTCATTTGATTGCAGTAGGCCATGGAATGATCGTATATAAAAAAAACTGTAGCCCAAAGGATAGAGCTCTTTGAATACGATATGTTAAAAAAAATAATTTTGAAGATTGACCAAAATTTCGAAAAATACGGAATTGTCCGTTTTAAAGTGAAACACACTGTATATGCACTGGAATTATTATTTTTCCAAAGGTTTTCATAACCTAATATAAAGCAAAACAGTGCTTGTAAGATCTTATGATTAAAATGAAGACAGAGATGTTTAATTTTTGCCAGGTAAAATGTTATTAGATTTTATGCCATACAAAATCTAACGTCACTTTCGCTGCCGGCAACCCCCTCTTAATAGTTGGAAAAATACGATTTTGGTCAGTTTCTCCGATCTTTTACAAACCTTCAGAAAATTGACAGTCCCTCCCGTTTTGTCGATATTCGGTGTTTCTGATACAGTTTATAGGGACAAGAATTTTTAAAAGTGAGTAAGTAAAAAGAGTCTTGTACTCATCACCTAGAGTCCGTAGATAGCTCGGAGCTGGCTCGGAACTCTTGAGCTCGAAGCTTTTAAATTTGTGCACACCAAATTTTCTGAACCAACGGTGGTGGCAAACAAGTTGTCTTGTCTTGTAACGTAATAAACACTATTACTTTTCCTTTACGATTTTGATAGTTCTGTAATAATTTTTCGTTACAATTTTTACGCTTTTACGGCAATAGAAAGATGTTAGTTTGTGGAGGTCGAGTGCCTCTTTTGTTCTTCGGCGCCAGTTTTTTATAATGGTATGCTCCACTTGTCTTTTCTCGGATAGTTCAGTGAAGAAAAAAATTCCAAAGTTCGTTTTAGCCACTTTGTTTTGTTTTGTTTGTTCTTTTGGGGACTAGGGAGTAAATAACTCGATAGACAAGTTTTTAAAATTTATTTACCAATATTTATATAAGTATAATATACAACGCTACCAGTGTATTATTCTCAATAAATTATTACAAAATCAAAGACTATAACTAAAGTTGAAATGTGCCACAACGAGAAAAAAAATGCAATTTTTAGCAAATGGAACCTAATTTATTGTTCAGGCCAAACAAAAATATACCTACACCTGTAAACAAATTAATATGATTAAATTTTGTATTGGCGGCGACGGAAAGTCTATTCTGTGAGACGGTACTAATCGAAGGCCAAGAAAATGCGACGGAGGCAACTAAATAATCTAACTAGCATGGTATAACAGCACTGATGAAATGAAATGGTTGATAATAAGAGAAAATTGAAAAGCTGTGAAATCTACGGTTATGTAAGGAAGAAACTCTCTCAGTATCAATGTGGTACACACAAAATTTTACCATAGGCCTTAGGTGAAGGTGTCAGATCTTAGTTTGACAAGAAAAGTAGATAAAACGGATTTGGTGTTGCCCTCTGAGAGGCCTGGTTTTTATTATTTCTTTAATTCACGCAGGATTTCGAGACGGACCAGGCCTCTTGCCTAGCAGCAATAAACAATGGCAAGTAGCTAGACTTGAGATCAAGTGGAAAAATAGCTTGCAATCGACTTTTTTGGTTGGTACTCAACAAGCAATGGCCGGCAATAGTTTGACTCCTCGTTTTGTAAAAGTCCTGGCCACTTGTCTAGCACCACCAGATGTTAGCGCTCAATAAACAATGGCCGGCAGTTACACCTGATATCAAGTACAAGTAATTTATCTTTGATCTCGGGTTTTGCAGTGGTCCAGGCCTCTTGCCTGGCAGTACCAAGGGTTGGTACTCAACAATCGCAATGGCCGACAATCAAACCTTTTTTATAAATATAACTTCGGTACTACAACAAAATGAAATGGTTACCACAGTGGCGTTCCTAGATGTGTGGCCGCCCGTCTGCAGAATATAATAAAAAATGTCTTTCAGGTTATAAGAATTTCAAAAATCTTGCATTTCTAGGGTTTTCCGTCTCTTGTAATTACCTACGAGGTAATAGCAAAAATTATTATGTAGCTATAACAAAAATATTAATAGGTATTATCAAAAAAATATACAGGGTGTTCGAAAAATAGACGGAGATATTTTAGAGGGTGATTCCCTGTTAAGAAATATGAAAAAAAGTTTCTATAAACATGGGTCCGGAAATGCAGAGTTTTCAAGATACAGGATGTTAAATAAAAAAAATAAAACATGAAATTATTAATGTCTTAAAAATTATTTACTCGATTCTGTTGAAATTTGGCAATGTTATTTGTTGTATTAAGAGGCTAATTTCGCCCTAACTAGATTAAATTTATTAAGTCCAGTGGCGTCCCGGGGGGCACCTTAGCGAATATTATTATCAAAAAAATGTACGCCACTACCTTTTTTGTAACTTTAATATTTTTTGTTTGATTAAGCATCTAAAAATACAACTTCTTTCCCTCTTGTATTGTTTTCCTATCTCACTTCGTTTTCGAGAAAAAAAAATAAAAACCGTTTTATTGCATGTCACTGGACAAAATTGGTTGTAGTGTACTTTATGTTATGATATTGGAAAAGTTGCAATAACACTGTTTCCTAGAAATGCTTTTGATTATTTGTTTTCCAAGGCACTTGTGATTTTTTTTGCAAAAATTGATAAACCAATTTTGTCCAGTGACATGCAATATATTTAACATCCTGTATCTTGAAAACTCTGCATTTCCGGACCCATGTTTATAGAAACTTTTTTTCATATTTCTTAACAGGGAATCACCCTCTAAAATATCTCCGTCTATTTTTCGAACACCCTGTATTTATAACGACAGTGGCGTATTCAGGGGGGGGGGGGCAAAGGGGGCAATTGCCCCCCCCCCAGAGCTGTCGAGATAAACGAGATTTGTAATATCAAAATTAATAATACCAAAAATTATATACTCCTGGCCTAATCTGAAAATGCAGTGAACTTCAAACATATACAATTTGTTATTTGTTTCATCTTGTCTTCTCGAAATTAAAACCTGTGCAGTAGATTTGAGAACGCGCCGCCGTATATTATGCACACACTCCGTCGGTCGCAGCCCGTAACCGTAAATTAAGCAAAACAACCTACTAAACATATTTTGCACAATTACAGTGTGCCAGAAAGAACATTTTCAAAACTGAAAATTTTAAAAATTTATATTAGAAACAATATTAGCGAAAACCGACTGAATGGGTTAACACTCCTTTATGTGTATCTACCCTGAAATACCCATATCTCCTGAGGAGATATTTGACGAGCTCAAGACCAAAAAAGAATAGGGGAAGGTGGGGCAAGTTGACGTGGTTAAGACAAAATGGATTCTAACAAAGAATTATGCAATTTTTTTAAAACTAATTTATAATGATTTTAAAGGTACACATGTTTGCTATCTTTTATAAAAAGAAAAAGAAGTAACTATTGCTTTATAACATTTAAAAAATATTTTTTAACATTTTGTGCATTTTTGTCATCTTGCCCCACCTATGGGTCGAGATGGCGAGCATATTGGGGCAAGTTGACGATTATATACAAATGTCACACTTAAATAGACATTGTCCTTCATATCCTGTGCACGATTCATGCCGTACCACGATTCGCACCAATTACCTACACTCTATCCAGTCTTCAGAGTTACCTATTACAAATCACGGGGCAAGAAGACGAGTACTGTGGCTAGATGACGATTTCGTTATCTTGCCCCCGCCATCTTGCCCCACAGGTGCCCTAAAAAGAAAAATGTGTCATACTAAACAAACTAAAAAAATCAACACATGCCATATCAAGTTTATATTTTGTATAAACCTACTGGATGTGGTTATTGATAGAAGCATGTAAACCTACCATTAAATTTTCTGAGAATCCTTATTTTAAACCTAAAGAATCTTAGAACATTATTCCTGTAAACACAATCAGTAACCTAACTCGTACAGTACTGACTCTAGCGCCATCTCTTTGAGTAGGGAGTAGTAATGTGCCAGTTAGAATGTTACAGTTATTTCAGTGCCCAGATCTCTTTTTTCCCTTTTTAGAAAATATTAATTAGTCATCTTGCCCCGTTCGCTAACTTGCCCCACCTTACCTACTTGATTTTGTGATACAGATTTTACTGGTTCGAAGAAGAATTATTTTTATGTTATTCGGGGTGTCCGGTAACAACTTAAAAAATTAAAATGAAAAATGGAAAATATGACGAAAAGTTCATATGAACATAGTATAGGTCCGCAGATGTTTGGTTTTCGAGATGCAAGGTGTTGAAATTGAAATTTTTTCGATTTTTTAAGTAACTTTTTGAGACGACAAAATTTTCTTGCAAAGAAAACAACAAGTTAATTAATCTGTCAAAAAATAAATGTGCTTGTTTATTTAAATTTTATTTTGAATCTAATTGCAACGAATGTCGATATGAACCTATATAGATGCAGAAATTTGAAAATTTCTCGAAAACGGTCACCTTTGGCGTTATTCACGAAGTATACCTACCTTTCTTGCTTAGAAAACGTGTGGAAAATGTCGTAAAAGTTTACTGTCAAAAAAGTTAGGGCAAATTAAATTAAATAATGATAGCGTACGCAGCGCCCTCTACGGATTGCACCAAAAATAATACCAAATTAAGACTTCTCTTCCCAAAAAAACCCCGGCTACCAAATTTTGCAAGAAAATTTTGTCCTCTCAAAAAGTTACTTAAAAAAATCGAAAATAAAATTTCAATTTCAACCCCCTGCATCTCGAAAACCAAACATCTGCGGACCCATGTTCATATAAACTTTTCGTCATATTTTCTTATTTTTCTTTTTAATTTTTCAAGTTGGTGCATTTATTTCCGGACCCTCTGTATTTATTTATTTTACAAAAATATGTTTTTGTTCTGTTTTTATTCATTAAAATTATCGACAGAGTTTTGTTATTTATAACTGATTGCCCCCCCCCCCCAGATGTTAATCCTGGATACGCCACTGTATAACGATAAAATAGGTACCGCAGTCAATCGGTCTTATTATAATGAGTAATATGTTTTGGGTCTGGTAGAATTTCCAGACTGAAAGGAACAAGGTAAATATTTCTTTAAAATAAAAAATGTTTTAAAATATAAAAAAATAAAAACAAAAACTACAAGCAAAACCTAAAACATCACTTGTCTTACACGCGTTATGTGAATCCCTTACGAAATTGGCGCCCTACAAACGTCACGCCGCTCCGCGCAGTTTCCACAGAGCAAAGAACAGAATAGAGGTAGTGCCGACTGCCGACGGCCGACCGACGCCGCCGATGCGTTACGGGTTCATATAAATATTATTGATATCAATATGGTGTTGTTGCATTGTTGACGATATTCTTTTTGAGGGCGAATGCAAGTAATGTAGAGACTTACTAACTTTTTTCTGAACAAATATTTTTTCGCGATGGAAGGGCGGCCTGTGGCCGCCCCTGGATTTGGCCGCCCGTCTGCAACGCAGACCGCTGCTGCCGGGTCAGCTCGCCGTTACCATACAAGAGTTTCTTACCCATACTGCTAAATCGGTTGTCCATAAAAATCTGATGAATTCGTATTTTTCGGGTCCCCTTTTATACAGACAAAAAGGGCCCAGTTGCTATGCCGGCATCGAGGCTTGGTGCGATGCGAAATAAAAAAAAAACAAGAAAAATCTCATACACTAATAGCCGGCGGTGTGACGCAGCTTCCGGTACTAAAACTAAATAGTACAAATAAATTCAATCGGTTTTCCGTCTCTAGCTCTAGAGATAACGATTATTTTCTACTAAATATACAGGGTGTCCGGTAAGTATGGGGCAATCTCAAGGGCTCAAGTAGGGGACGTCAAAATATTTCGATTGAGCTTAACAATTATGAGCATTGAGTAAAGGAATAATTTATTCCTTTACTCAATGTTATGAGTCAAATCTCAATAGTTACTGAGATATAGGGCGTTGTAGTTGTTTCTTTTTAATTAATTTATAAGTTTAAATTAAATTATAAAAACGTGCCCCAAAACTGTTCAACTCCAACATTCGAATAATAAAATTTTCAACTACCATTTTCAAATCGATCCAAAAATAGCGCAAGCGGCGCCCTCTGTGAGGTACTTGTAGAAATTGACACTTTCAGCTTATTCTACATCCCGAATAACACAGCAGTACCAAATTACAGTTCAGCAGGTTTGTTAATTTGGAAGATATAGCCATAATTCAATTTCAAAAAGAGAAGTACAACGAAATATTTTGACTTCCTCTACCGAATCCTGTGAGATTGCCCCATACTTACCGGACACCCTGTGTTTACAAAAGTATTGCCAACCTAAAATCAATATAGCGGCAATTAAAATG
The DNA here is from genome assembly GCA_963920635.1 of Pseudeuparius sepicola. NCBI lineage: Eukaryota > Metazoa > Arthropoda > Insecta > Coleoptera > Anthribidae > Pseudeuparius > Pseudeuparius sepicola. Next base: position 66,584,100 of record OY987298.1, read on the forward strand.
AATTACTTTCATTTAATGCATACCTACATTACCTACACCTAGCGCCGGTAAAAATAATAAAAACTATCCGGCGCGGTGCGGTCGGCAGAAAAAATGAAAAAACGTTCCTTTCTAGTAAAAAAAATAACGAACTTCGTTACAGTCTTTAAGATTAGGCAAAATTAAGGACCCAAGGTCATAGAAACTTTTCCACTTATTTTGAGTTCCACTATCGCTACACGATACCTACATGCCAAACTTTGAGGTTTAACTACCTACTCTGCTGACCCATTTTGAAGACTCCTTTTCCATTCCGCAGCAAGCTGCTCGCTTTGGTCAAGAAGCAACCGCGTCTGCCGCGCGAGGACTACAGCGGGATGGCGACGCAGCGCCGGCTCAAGCAGCTGGAAGAAGCCGAGACGGAGAAGACGCAAGAGACTCGCGTCGCCCTCGCCGGCTCCGTCTCCATGCTCTACATCGACGTCAGCCCCGGCCACTACCAGCAGCGCCAACTGGTCACCTTCTACCAGTGCGAGCTGCAGCAGGCCGTCGCCGAACGCGAGGTGAGTATGCCTAGATCGTTTTCATCGGTGCCAAACTGAACACTGAACAGCTTTTGATAATTCCATAATATCTGTTACTCTAAATATATCTACTCCCTCAATTGGGAAGTTTCCTCTAATCGAATTTCGAGATAAAATGCCAATCAGCGGATGAAGTATCACCAAATTACACTACTAGCACATATAACTTTCCTCGATAGTGTTGCATTAATTAATAATTTGAAAATAAAATGAAGATTTTTTAAATCTTCATTCGTTTTGCCGACGGGGGTTTCTACGTCACAATAGTTCCCGAAAATTGCCGAACGCTATAGCTACGAAGAAGAAGAAATAAAAATAATTGGACGTTGTGAAATATCCTTCAGCTGACAGCGGACAACATAACATAACCGGCAAATCCCAACTTTGGACAGTTTTGTTTTTGATGATAGCTTTTGTCCTAGAAAGAAGAAATATATTATTTATTATTATCTTCTAGTCTAAACAATAATAAAGAAGAGGATGGCACGAGTATAAAGGATTAATTTTTCTATTTACTCTGGGGAAAGGTAGGTAGGAAATCCCAGATTAAATTATCTTAATGTAATTAATTTATTGGGTTTACAGCTTTTTATCGTTTACAGGTACAAGTTTATCAGTATTAAGTATACGTATTCTTGCAGTGTGTCTAGGTTGTGGTAATAAGAGATTCTGATAAAATAAGTAAACCACAGTTTCTTTTTATCTGGCGCAGTGGGCACGGTGACAAACATTTTGTTAGTAGGTACCTATTATCGGACGTATATTTGTGCAATAGCTAACGAAGCACTTTTTCGCCATTGTGAAGAAATACACACAAATACAACTCCTTTCGATTATTCTCAGTATTCTTCCTCGTCCAAATAGTAAAATATTATTATGTCACAGTGGTGTGGACGGTCGAACGCAAGGCCTTTATTTCCTGAGTTGTCAGATTTAATCGTGGTATGACATTAGAAAGATGCTTTATGTTTATTTTAGTTATACCAGTCCTAAATCATTTTACTTTCATGCACAAAAGTAACTAGGTATTCTAAATATAAAATTATATTATGAAAAATCGACTATACATATAATGAAATAGGTATCATAGTTCAATCTGCTCGAAAACGTACAACCTGAGAACAGTGGAAATTCCTATGAATAAAGGGGTTCTTTATTCATTGGGAAATTCCAATCTGGGCATCGTTCTGTGACTTGCTTCACAGCGGTTTACGGCATAACCGATACAGCCAGATTGGAAGGAGAAGATATCGCAGAGTACGTTTACATAGGGAAAAACTATTGTGAATTTTTAAAAATCGCTCAAATTGGCGGGAAAACAGAAAGTACAAAATAGAAATTACATGTACTACGATATTGTTGAAGGTAAAAAGAATCCACAGGTATTAAATTTAAAAAACCGTCAACTTCCCTATAAGAATAGCAATTTTTGCATTACCACTGTATTATTCCATCTTGCGGTAGGGAATGTCGAAATTTTCGTCATCTACATGGCACTGCTGCTATACCGTGACATGCGTCTCCGCCTCCATATTTGATGCGACGGTGCAACACTACGTTTCGACCCTCACTCTCACTCATTATTCATTGTCACTATTATTTTATTACTCCATTTTTGTCGAACAGTCGAAACCGCCATCATAATATTGCTGTATCTTTGAGCATTTTAGGAACGACTTCAATATATTATATTTGTATATAATATTGTCTTTAGTGCCTGAGACAGTTTTGATATACTCGAGTTTTGATATACCTACTCGAGTTTTGACATACTCGAGTTTTGACCCAAAAAACAAAAAAATCAACATTTTGAGATCGCACAGAGGCCTTGTATGTTTTTTTATTGGATCTTTGCACACCAACACTGTGAGTGGTCTTGTTGATCAGTCAACTATTTCGAAGTAATTCCATGGCACACTTGACTCGCCAGATGCCTTTAAGATTCCTACTTTGGTCAAATTTGACTCCTTGTGGAATGGAACTCCCTGTATATTTTTTGCTTAAATTAATTTGGCACATGCCTAATATGGTTTGTCGAAAAACGCAGATTTTTAGGGGTGTAAACACGAAAAACCAGACACACTGTATAGGGTGTTCCGCTGTTCCGCTTTAAAAAAACTTAAGTTTGATTTGCATTTGCGAAACTCCCTGTATACCCTGCATACCCTGTTCATCTTACGGAAACAATAAGATTAAGATTAATAACTAACAATACATCTTTCTGCCTTTGCAAGTACAACATTTATTTTTACTGTATCACATTTAGGTAGTATCTAACAAACCAAAAATATTTTTCTACTCCCACCTAGAGGCCCTGTATGACACGAAAAGTGACAGTTATTCGTTTTAACAGAGGTTGGACAACGATCGGATCTCTCTCTCTCTCTGGCGAGGGTCTTATTTTCCCTATGAAATTCATTTTGTGCAACAGACATATATTTTTTCGCTCTTTCTATCATTCCCCTAGCAGCAGGATGTGTCAAAATTGGATTTTAAGGTTAAGCTAACGACATTTAACTGCCATAAACGTAGGTAGATGAGGGCACAGTTTAAAATGTATAAAAATATAGATAAAACCAATAAATTGGGTAGGTAGTAAGTATATTATTTGCAAAGCTTCACTAATAATAATTATTGAAGTTTGAATGGAAAAGTGAAGAAACATATAATTTGTTCCAAGCAAACAGCAATTTTAGGATATCAGGATAAAAACATTTATTAAATTTTTGTAGGAATGTGGTATACTTATGTAGATACATAAAATTAAACAAGGCTCTAGCATACCAACTAACTAAACTTTCGAATATTTCTTCAATAGGAATCGTAGCTGCAATAATAATTATTATTCCTTTCATTTAAAAATAAAAATCAAAAAGGTCTTTTAAATGGTTTAAACTGTATGGTTTCGTTTCTTCAAACTCTCTTCTTATACCTACCGTCAAAATTTTAAGACAATTAATACTGAAATTTGTACGGAATAAAAAGTTGGAAAGTTTGTTTTGGTAATATGAACACTATTGAAAAACATGGTTAATAGAATTAGGCTGAATAAAAAAATGAGTACCTAGGTATTTAATATCGATATTAGTCTTTCTTTCATTTTTTGTAAATAAAAGTTAATAACTTTTCAATGCAAGAGAGATCATCTATATTTCAAAAAAGAAGACAACAGTATTTTTGTTTTCAAAGATATATTGTAAGTAAATAGGAAAAATCAAACTAGTACAAGTTCTCAGAAATTTATACATATTTAATGGTTCTTTCTTGCTAAAGTCACGTTCATCAAACGTTGCAGGAGAGGATCGTTTCTTCGGCACAACCTGACACTCAAAATCCATGTCCGGAGAAGTGAACCTGTGAAAGTTAAAGAACTAAATTTAAGCTACCTAAACATAATAAAACGCTGCCATCAAATGCTATTTTTTTATCAGCAAGAAATTTGTAATGGAATATTAATACAAAATAAGCTCACACATTTAACTGACTACACAAAAAGGGTTCTTTATATAAAATTCCCACCCGTGTTAACTTCTTTTTTGTCCGATTTTGTTGGCCTTAGTGGAAAATAAAGCTCCTTCAAAACTGTCTCTCTCTAACAGTTATTATAAATTCTAAAATATCCTTACAAGTAAGATTTTGTAAGTATTTTATTGCTATTCGTGGCGTTTTTTCCTGTAGGAGGTTTCGAAAAAATGTATTAGAACAAGTATTTACGAATTAAATTATATTACAGTCTCTTTCCAAATTTCACGATAGGAAGAATTTTCTAATTGCAAACAACTTTTTTCGTATTTTTTAGTTTTCTCCTTTCGAGAAGCAACGAAAATTTTAAAAAATTAACAAAATAGCTCAAAAAATTATGGAGGTGGAAGTTTTGATGTGGAAGATCCTGTATAGTTTTCTGGAGTATACGTCTCTTCGTTATGAGAATTTTGTCGTAGAAAAATTTCCTTTACAGTAACAAAATATTATAAACCAATCCAAAGTTATCACGCACAACTTATATAATAAATACATTTTTTATTATTCCATGAAACGAAAAATGCCTATGCTGGTCCAGTAAATACCTATACCCAACAGGTTTTACCTCCTTGAAGGCAAAAACTTTAGAATTATCTCTTTAACATTGGGAAATTTTCATAAGAATTCTAATAAGTGGTTTGTATAACCTTATGGACTTTTATTGAAAACAAATAGGTACTATAATATTTAATATTAATTTAGGTACCTTATGTTATGTTGCTGATGCAGATTAAGGAAATTATTCTGCAGATTAAAATCACAGATCAAACAAAAAATAAAAAGGAACTAGATACTTATGTAATTAAATTTACTTACCTCGCAAAGTTTCGTATCATTTCCAACTATCATGTTAGGGTATTTCATTTGCACTTTCCATCGTGCTCGTTCTTCTGCGCTTTTTTGAAAGGGTGTTAAGAAAAATCCATCCTGCTCAGAATTCTTGCAGTTTCTTATTACGCAAGATGTCATTTTTACCTTTTAACACTCCTTTTTTCAAAAGAAAATTAGCACCCTCAATAATCGTATATTTATTTCTTATCTATGCTCAATAATTTGTTGACAGTTTGTTGACAAACTGACACCTGCCAATATAAAAATATAATAAAAACAATGTTACTAGATCTGCCAAAATCTGTTGTCCAACCTCTGTTAAAACGAATAACTGTCACTTTTCGTGTCATACAGGGCCTCTACTCCCACCCACGTGGATATTTGCCGCGTTCTTCACAGTCTACAGAATGGATAAAAGTAGTCAATCCTACTTAACTGAAAGGATATAATCTAAATTAACCAATCATAGTTAAGATTTCGTCACGTGTTGACGCAGATAATAGAGCAACCCTTGAATTTATTTTATTCCAAAACGCCAGTGCGATCTAAATTTGTTTTAGCAGCTATTATACTTATACATAGAAAAATACACTGTACAACTCGAGTTGTATCGCACGATTGAGCACTCCGTCTCCGGTATCATACTCAATCCTTGTCCTCTTACGATTAATAAGATCGACCATATCCACAATTGTTGTTTAATAGTTGTGAGCGAATGCTATCCTAGATATGTCTGGAAAAAGTAGGCCTTAGGCGCAAATAACAAAGAAGCCTAAATAATAGTAATTGTCACTCCTTCGCCGCACAAGCATGTGGTTGCTTCTAGGGTACCTACCTACTCCTAGTTGAGAGTATTGAGAGGTGATACTTATTATTACTAAATACAGGGTGATCCATTTGAAATGGAAGCACCCCCCGTAAAATTTTTATTTTTCATCCGATTTTAACCAAGTTTTTTTCTAAAGATAGCGATTTTTTTATTTAAAATCCTCAGTGTTAATCAGGACACCCTAAAACCCCCACATACCAAATTTGAACAAAAAATAGACAGGGAGTTCCATATTGCAGTTTGTCAAAGTTGAGCAAAATAGGAATTTTAAAGGCATCTGGCAAGTCATGTGTGCCATGGCATCCCTTTAAAACAGTTGAATGGTCAACAGGACCACTCAAAGTGTTGATGTGTAAAGATCCAATAGAAAATATAAAAGGTGTCTTTCTCAAAACCGCCCCAGACACTACAAACAAACTGAATAAAAAACTACAGAAGCCTGTGAATCAGTAAGTCCATATGAGTTAAGGTGGCTGGTGTGCCATAACAGGAAACGCAGAGAAAATGTAAGGTGAACTCGTAAGTGCGCTATATATTTTTTCGTTTTCAGGTATTTTAACCTCCGAAAAATATATTTTTCTTATTAGTCCATTTTCGACTGTACAGTGCATATATAGGTCACTTGTTTGGCGATCTGTAAAGAAAAGTTGTAGAAAAGTAATGGGGTTTTAAAGATCCGGCATTTTATTATTTTTTTTTACAAGTTGTACGCACTTACCTCACAGGTAGGGCAAGTGCGTAGAACAAGGATTCCGCAGAACTGAAATCGGTTACAACTATGGGAGAGGTAAGTGCGTGTAAACTTTTTTTTTCTCTTTCTAATGTTTTTTTCAGAATGCAAATATCTTTAATAGTTTAGAAGTTATTCTCTAATAACGAAAATAAGCAAGGTGTGGATTTACAGAATGAAAAATCGCGTTTTGAAAAAAATGGTATTTATTGAAAATAAACTCAGTTATCATTCAGTTATCAGTAATAAAAACAATTAAAACATATTTCCTACGTAAGTATTCTTAAGTACCTGAGTAAATCTTATAGATATATGGTCACTACTGCACATCATAGCCTGCAAAATTTATACCGAAGATGAATTCCCCTCTTCTCCCTGTAACTGGTTTAGGTAAAACAGATTGAATATCATCTATACATGAAATAGTGGATATGTCTTCGATTTCTGGGTAAATAAACGTGGAATTTGATATTAGCTTGCCTCGAGCTCTTCTGAGGAATTTAACCACAGGTTCGCCATCAACAAAATTTTGAATTTGGCCCACGTAGTATTTCACCGTTTTCTTCGATGGAAATTTAACTAGCAGCCAGTCACCAGTTTTACAGTCACTCGAAGCTTTAAATAGTTCTTTGTCTTCTTCTTCAGATTCTCTTTCTTTTTCTACCAAATCACTTAAGGTTTCTTCATCGCTACTGTCTTTCAAACTGTATGCGTCGTTATCCAGGTCTGAATCTTCCGCAGTCTTATGTTTAATAATTGCTTTACTTTTTGTACGTTTTGCCAACTTCTTCAGTGCACATTCTTCTTGTTTTCTCTTCTTTGCAGCGTCTTTCTCTATTTTTTACTTTTCTTTTTCTTTTATTCTCTGGAACACTTGTTCGCTGGTTAGTAATTCGGATCCAACACTTATTTTGTTTCGGGAGTGATTATCGGACTTTGGAATTTGTTTGACAGTTCTCAAAAGCAGCTCTTCAAAAGAAGATTTACTGCCTGTTTGAACAAACGTCTCATGTGTTGCAGAAGAGGTTGATGGTTCTGATTCAGAATTATTACTCTCAGCAATAGTGATACTAGTCTGTACCTCTACTTCATTTGACATGTTAAGTTCATTTGCTTTGGTTTCTATATCTCTCCATTTTTTTAACAAAGCTTGGTCATATGCATCATTAGAAATAACCCCATCATTAAAGGGGTATATACCACCCTTCCTAAACCCACTTGCTATAACATCAGGCCTAATTCCCATCCATAATTCTCCTACAATTTGTGCAAAAACGTTCTTTGGGAGCTTTTGGCCAACATGCATCCTTTGCCAAATGGTTAATTTTTGGTCCCATGATGTTTTCAAAGATTTGAATACACTCAAATCAAGGGGCTGTAGGAGGTGGCTTGAATGGGGTGGTAATTTTAGAATGTGGATATTTTGTTGTCTGGCAGTTTCAATCACATTTATTCCAATGTGGGTGGTATGACCATCATATATTAGTAATATTGGCCTTTCATTGCCAATTGATGACAGGAAGGTGTTGTTAATGTAATTCTGAAATATACAAGATTGCATCCAGCCATTATCTGAAACAGCATAAGCTGTGCCAGGAAACTCTGTCCCTTTTTGGGCTACCCATCTGTCTAATATAGACCACCCTTTGCCTTATATATAATTAGTGGAGGGGCTTTGTCCCCTGCTGCATTACATGCCACTAAAACTGTGATATTTTCTCTCCCCGATGAACTTGTGGTTCTCGTTGCTGGAAAATTCTTCCTCCCTATGATTTTAGTTTTGGAAGGATCTGTGCAGAAGGAAGTCTCATCTAAATTCCATATTGCTGAAGGTTTTTCTGTAAGCCCAAGCTCTTGTAAAGTTGTTTTTAATAAGGAAAAGTATTCATTAATTACAAAAGGATTACAGGCTTGCTTGCGCGCATATTCTACGCTTTGAGTTTTTTTCAAAGAGAGCATTTGACGGCTTTTAAATGCTTGAAACCAAGCTTGGCCTGGGATGCCGTTTTTGAATGGGGTCTTTATTTTATTTTCCGTTGTATAGTCACCAACTAACTCTAAAACTTATTTTTTGGATAGACCGAATCCGTGTTTCTCCATATAAACGATATCATCTTTCAGCTTTTGTTCTTCACATGCCAAAAGAACTGGAGGACGTCCTTGGGTGCCTGATTTTTCACCACGGCGATTGTTGACATGATCTGCAACTGTTGTGTAAGGAATATTGTAGTGTTTGCTGGCTCGATATAAAGTACATCTTCCAGCCCGGACTTCTTCTACGGCTTTTGCTAGATCTTCTTTTGTATATTGATTGTCTCGGTTGGTTTTGCGGACATATTTCCTAACCATTTTATCTAAAAAAATACATCTTATTACCATGAGGCTAGTGCGTTATATAGGGTAAGTGCGTTATAAATATTGCGCACTTGCCCCCCCCCCGCACCTGCCCCTTATTAAAAAGAAATAGAGGCAAGTGCACCATATCAAGTATTTTTGAAAAAAAAAGTGATCATTAAAAACTAATACGTACCAACTATATCCTAGGGTGTTTCCTTTGCCAAAAATCAAGTACGAAAAATTTAGTACGAATTTTAACAATTTTGAGGTTATCTCCCGAAAACGTTACCAAACCGACTGCTGGAATTTTTATATCAGCTCACACATACCGCCATTTTAGACGTGCGCAATACTGTCGAATCAGCGCCACCCTTGTTTCGCTAGTGGAACTAAACAGTTGGAATGTGGTTTCATAGATGGCATCAGTTTAAAAGCTCTCTGGGAATTTCTAGGGAGATTGTTCGCACTTACCCCTTTTACGCACTTACCCGAGTTCACCTTATCATCTTAGACAGTGAGTTTATTGATAAAGATCCAACAATTTAAATTGATTTTATTTGTTGGTTCGCATTTTGTAAATAAATAAATTACCTACTTTCTTGTTTATTAATGTTTTTTAAATAATTCCAGAGTACTCTTGACCAGTATAAAGTTTAATAAAAATTCATCATTTTGAGATGGCCCAGAGAAAAAGACCCTGTACATTTTTGTATTGAATCTTTGCACACCAACACTTTGAGTCGAGCTTTGAGTAGTCCTGTTGATATTTCATCTGTTTAACGGGATTCCATGGCACACTTGAGTCTCCAGATGCCTTCCCACTAAGAATAGAACCTTGCAAAAAGTTCCCACAATGTTACATCTACTTAGACCATGTAAAGTTGCGTACTAAAGTTTTGCCAATTTTCCAGGAACGTTTCTATACGAATTTTGCTTTTGCAAGATTACCAAAACTTCTTCTTACAACTTTGGTAGCATATTATTAATGTAAAGTTCCTGCAACCTCCCATTCAATTACCCGTGAGATGTTACATTGTTAGGCTCTGTGAATGTTGTAGCAACTTTTTTAAATTAATTTTAAGACAACATTTCACAGTGAAATTCTTGCAACCTCCCATTCATTTACCTGTGAGATGTTACATTGTTAGGCTCTATGAACGTTGTGGCAAATTTTCTAAATTAATTTTGAGACAACATTCCACAGTTAAATTCTGGCAATCTGCCATTCATTTACCTGTGAGATGTTACATTGTTAGGCTCTTATGAACGTTGTGGCAACTTTTTTAAATTAATTTTGAGACAACTTTCCATAGTAATATTTTGAGAATTTAATATCTATGCGTAGGTACTTTGAAACATTGTTGCATTAAGTCACATAAACATTTCGGTAATTTTTTGAAATAAAAGCACGCGTCCTCTAACATTAAACAAAAAAACCTCTGTATTTTTATTCTCTTCTTATTGTCTATGCGGACAAAATGCGAGGTTGTCAGACTAACCAATTTTTCATAACAAATTCAAATAAGACTAAAATAATTGATTTAACGAATTAATAATATGGTTTTAATTAAGAATACAGAATATCTATACGAAGCCCTTCTTTCTAAATTGTGGCATTTATACCTATATAACCTATAATATAGAAAGGCGTAATAAATGGTGTAGGTAATTTCAATTTCCCTTAAATAACCTAACAATACAATATAAATAAAATGACTCTAGGGATTTGGCACCAGTGGTATGTGGCAATAAAGACGTTTAAATAGCAAGACTTTATTATATTTTTTGTGATAATTTGAAAATAGAATAATTTCTGGAGAAATCTGGCAACAGCCTGCGCGCGTTTTCGGCGGTTGCCGTCTAGAGGTCGCGCCGGTCGCCGACGCCGAATCCGAATTCTCGAACGTTCGAGAGGAGACACCATGACGCCATCGTCGCCATCGCTATTATTTTTGTATTATGTGTTTCGTTTGTGCGTGGGAATAATAGTTTATAGTTTAGTGTTCCCTTCCACAATGGCAATCACCGACGACAAGGTAAGCTACTTGAACTACCTGTATAGAGAACATAATTTATATTGTTCAGGTGGTACAGTTTGATAGTTCGATTTTTATTTATTTATTCCAATGACGTCAGAACCTATAGACAGGTTTGTTTTAAACGCTTGACGCCCAGAACTAATCACAATCTAAGCGCTCCATTAAATTATTCCGAAAATGTCGCGAGATTGTCAGAAATTGCCCCTTTTTGTCGAGCCGTAGCGAACTTATTTCGACTCTGGGCTCGGAGGCTGGCGTCGTTAGACCATCCCCGAGTCTTCAGGTGAGGTTCCGATGCTTCCGGCGCCCCCAAACTAGAAAGTCTGAGGCGGTTTTGATATAAGTACTCGAGTAACTCGGAATTCCGACTACTCAGAATAATTCCGACCTTTAAACTCGGAATTCCGAGTTACAAGTCGGATTTCTGAGTTGTAAGTCGGAATTCCGAGTTATAAGTCGGAATATAACTCGGAGAAATTTTTTTTTGTCACAGGTGGCCTCTCTGCGCTTCCGTATCAGACTCTATAATAAGGGACTAAGTCTAAAAAGTACGGAATTATGCCAGCCAGTAAGTACATACATGGTGGGCCACAGAAAATGTGTCATCTTAGACAGTGATGACTTTGTTGAGAAAGGTCCAATAATTTAAATTGTTATTTATTATTTGTTGATTGGCATTTTATAAAAAAGAATAAATTACTCTTGCGTTTGTGAACTTTTTTCAACAATTCCAGAGCTATAGATATCTGTGACCCGTATAAAGTTTCATAAAAATCCAGCATTTTGAGATGGCCCAGAGAAAAGAACCCTGTATATTTTGATATTGAATCTTTGCACAACAACACTTTGAGTGGTTCTGTTGGCCATTCAAGTGTTTTGAGGGGGATTCCATGGCAAATTTGACTTGGTAGGTGCCTTTAAAATTCCTATTTGCCCAATTTTGACACTGTAGAATGGAACTCCCTGTATATTTTTGTTCAAATTTGGCATGTGGAGGTTTTGGGGGTGTCCTTAGATTTTCAATTAAAAAAATTACTACTATGGCTTTTCGAAAAACGCACGCCTTTAAAAAATACGTCACAGGGAAATAATACGTATAAAAAATTGTCCCGTTCATTTCCCGCAGCCTACTTAGCTTTTTAGGGGTGTTAACAAGAAAAACCCAACACACTGTATATTTTTGCATTTTTGAAATCCGCTCGCCAAGACAATTAAAATGATACAAAACTTTGTATCATTATTTTTTTTACGTTTTTGAAATATTCCGTTTTTGGTAGACGATTAATGCGATAACAAAAAATATGTATTTGTTGTTACCGAGAGAATAACACAATAAAATTGCAAAATGTTTAGGAGCAGTGGCGTATTCAAGGGGGGGGGGGCAAAGGGGGCAATTGCCCCCCCCCCCCCCAGAGCTGTCGAGATAAACGAGATTTGTAATATCAAAATTAAAATACCTAATCTGGCCTAATCTGAAAATGCAGTGAACATAAAAAATCTGCAATTTGTTATTTGTTTCATCTTGTCTTCTCGAAATTAAAACCTGTGCAGTAGATTTGAGAACGCGCCGCCGTATATTATGCACACACTCCGTCGGTCGCAGCGCGTAACCGTAAATTAGGCAAAACAACCTACTAAACATATTTTGCACAATAATAATTACAATGTGCACCGCCACGTCAGAAAGAACATTTCCAAAACTGAAAATTTTAAAAATTTAAACAATATTAGCGAAAACCGACTGAATGGGTTAATACGCCTTTATATTGTGTACCTCGAAATACCCATATCTCCAGAGGAGATATTTGACGAGCTCAACACCAAAAAAAAGAATACTTGACTTTGTGATATAGATTTTACTGGTTCGAAGAAGAATTATTTTTATGAAATACAGGCTGTCCGGTAATAACTTAAAGAATTAAAAAGAAAAATGGAAAATATGATGAAAAGTTTATATGAACATAGGTCCGCGCAGATGTTTGGTTTTCGAGATGCAGGGTGTTTTTAAGTAACTTTTCGAGACGACAAAATTTTCTTCCAAATAAATTAAAAGTAAAAAAATATTTTTAAAAAAAGCTTTTATTTAAATGCGCTAAAAAGAATAAAATAATCTTTTCTTTTAAAACTTTTACTATCAACTTATAACGTCATTCCACAATTTATATGATATAAAAGCTTGTCGCGAGATTTAAGTAGTGGTATTTACTTAGTTTGAAAACTTAAATCTCGCGACAAGCTTTTATATCATATAAATTGTGGAATGACGTTATAAGTTGATAGTAAAAGTTTTAAAAGAAAAGATTATTTTATTCTTTTTAGCGCATTTAAATAAAAGCTTTTTTTAAAAATATTTTTTTACTTTTAATTTATTTTGTAATTTTTAGTTTGGCCAGGTGTCTGAGTCTATTCATCTCAGTTAACGCATCATTGTTGCAAGGTCGTTTGCCGGTTAGTTTAGAACAGTCTAGCTCTTCAATGAGGAGACCTTCTAATGATCTAACCCTACTTAAGGCCACGTATGCTTGACCAGGCGCGAAGAGCTTGGAGCTTAAATATACAACGAGACAGGTTGCAGACCAATGCTGTTGACGCCTATCTCACCAAACTACACAAGTCAAAGTTAACTAGTCCGCCATCTTGGGTGTTCCGCCATGTTGGATTTAGAATGACGTCACACATATAATCATGCATTGTCATCCAAATTAAACGTGTGTACAAAATTTCAGCTCGATCGGTTGAAATTTAACTAGTCCGCCATCTTGAGTGTTCCGCCATGTTGGATTTAGAATGACGTCACACATATAATCATGCATTGTCATCCAAATTAAACGTGTGTACAAAATTTCAGCTCGATCGGTTGAAGATATCTGCTTCAAAATTGAGTTGCAAGATTCCACCCGAACAAATTACATACATACATACATACATACATTGCAAGTTAAATAAAAGCTTTTAAAAAAAAACAAGTTAATTAAACTGTCAAAAAATAAATGTGCTTGTTTATTTCAATTTTATTTTGAATTTAATTGCATAGGAGTGTCGATATGCACTTGCATCGATGCAGAAATTTCAAAATTTCTCGAAAACGGCCACCTTTGGCGTTATTCACCAACTATACCTTTTTTGCTTAGAAAACGTGTGGGAAGAGGATACAATTTTGTCGTCTCAAAAAGTTGCTTAAAAAAACACCCTGCATCTCGAAAACCAAACATCTGCGAACCCATGTTCATATGAACTTTTCGTCATATTTTCCATTTTTCTTTTTAATTTTTCAAGTTGGTGCATTTATTTCCGGACACCCTGTATCTATTTATTTTAGAAAAATGTTTTTGTTCTGTTTTTATTCACTAAAATTATCGACAGAGTTTTGTTATTTATAACTGATTGCCCCCCCCCCCCCCAGACGTTAATCCTGGATACGCCACTGTTTAGGAGCTTCTCTAGATTTTACTAATATTCGATATTCTCGAAATAAAATAAGAATTTCTAACCCCTAAACATTTCGAGATTGGTTAAAACAAATCTTTTTTGTTGGTGCACGATCGTCTATGTTTGACTTTTGGATGCGGCAATGCGGGCCGAACGGTTGGGCGGCGAGGCCGGCCGCGGCCCGGCCGTATCGATCTCGGGGCGAAGGCCGCCGTGGCATGCGAGCACGGGCGCGAGCGAGGCGCGCCGAGGCAGCACGAGCCGGCCGAACGCGCCGAGGCGTGGCAGTCCGACGCCAACCGCACTTTGTACGTACGCGTTCGAGTCGATTTATTCGTCACGTCGACTTGAATCCGTGTTCATTGGTAAGTATGGAGGCACAGCATTTGAGAACTTGGCAATATCGGTATTGGTACTCATATAAATAAATACCTATACTCTTCAGTATTTAGTATTCAAATATCTAGTATTTAAATATTTTTCGGTGTCCAGTATTTGTACAAATACAAAAATACAAAATACAAAGACAGTACAGGGTGTCCCAATTAACGTGATAAACCCGATTTTCTCGGCAATTTTAAAGATGAATTCATGGTTTGAAAACCAGACTTCTGTAGTGCCAAATTTTCCAAAAAAAATGTGAAGTTGTATTTTAACACGAAATGTGCCGGTTTTCATTTCTGACTTCCGGTTTTACCGGAAGTGAGCATCACTTTGTCAGATTTTTGAAATATCTGTATATTTTGGGTTTTATAAGTTCCTTTTGTTCTCCCAATTCCAACCATATATACAGAGTGTCTCACTTAAGAGTGAAACAACCCTATAACTTCTTTAATTTTTAACCGACCAGAATGAAATTTTTACCAAAGGTAGATGGCAATGATGGCATTGTTGCCTACTTATTTCCAAAAAATTAGTTACCTACTCCAAAGTCAAAGCCACCTGCGATGCCACAAACGAGGCTAAAAATCCGAAAATCATATTAGGCATTTTTTTCTCAAAAAAATTTACTAGAAAAAGTTCTTCAGAATCGATTCAGAACCCTAAATCCAAAATTTTGTCAAAATCAAAAAAGATTAAATAAATAAAATGTAAGTAAAAATTTAAAATTTAAATTTTTAAAATTTGTTTTGTAGCTTTTATTTTAAAATAATTACTTTATGAAAACAATTTGCATTCAAAACTTCTATCGCACACTTTTCTAAACACAGAAAATTATTATATTGCTGTTTTTGGAATTTAATTTTTTTAAATTAATATTTTTTGATTTTGACAAAATTTTTGATTTAGGGTTTTGAATCGATTCTGAACAACTTTTTCTAGTAATTTTTTTTAAAAAAAAAAGCCTAATATGACTTTCGGATTTTTAGCCTCGTTTGTGGCATCGCAGGTGGAAATAAGTAGGCAACAATGCCATCTACCTTTGGTAAAAATTTCGTTCTGGTCGGTTAAAAATTAAAGAAGTTATAGAGTTGTTTCACTCTTAAGTGAGACACTCTGTATTTTCATATAGTTAGGTATCTCTAAAAATAACCAAGCAGTAAATTTTTATTTTTTGATAAATTTCGTCGAATATGACAAATTCACATCTTTGCATGGAATGCTTAAAAATATATCGTTAGGGATAACTAGATATATACACTGTGTCCCACGATTAGTGAATTTATAGGTGTAAATAACAAAAAAAAATCAGAGTTGAAAATTGAGCTTCTGGGGTTTCGCCCTGCTTAGTTTGAAACTAATTTTTGACATAATTTTACTTTCGAAAAATCAAGTACGTATTTTGAAAATACTGATTTTGTACACTAGTGAAGTGCCCCGTCTGTAGCTTTTACGACAAAATATTATTAAAGAAAGTTGTCCAGAATTGAAAATTGTATGCTACGTATGCTTAATTTAGTTATAATCGGCTACATTAATTTTTGACTGTTATTTTATCATTAGGTGTGCTTGGTTTTTCTATTGTCTGTGTAGGTAGAGTTACTGTCAAAGTTATTTTAATGCATAGGTACACAATTTTCAATTCTGAACAACTTTCTTTAATAATATTTTTTAATATCTTTTAGCAAAACGTCACTTTTTCCCACTTTTCCAATAAAAAAGGGACAAAAATCAAACGCGGCCTATGATTTTTAAATTTTGCACAGATACTCAGTTTTTCATTCTGAACAACTTTCTTTAATAACATTTTGTCGTAAAAGCTACAGAAGGGGCACTTTACTAGTGTACAAAATCAGTATTTTCAAATTTTCCAAGGTGTACTTGATTTTTCGAAAGTAAAATTATGTGAAAAATTAGTTTCAAACTAAGCAGGGCAAAACCCCAGAAGCTCAATTTTCAACTCGAAATTTTTTTGTCATTTACACCTATAAATTCGCTAATCCTGGGACACACTGTATATAAATATATATGTGGTTGGAATTGGGAGAACAAAAGGAACTTAAAAAATCCAAAATATACAGATTGTCTCAAAAATCTGACAAAGTGATGCTCACTTCCGGTAAAACCGGAAGTCAGAAATGAAAACCGACACTTTTTCGTTACTCATTACTAACATTTCGTGTTAAAATCCAACTTCATAATTTTTTGGAAAACGGTATTTTTGAAATAACTTTTTAACAACACCCGGTATATTAAGTTTGACGTCACATTCGAATTCCCCGGAAAATTCTACACAAGTCTGGTTTTCGAACCATGAAGTTATCTTTAAAATTACGGAGAAAATCGGGTTTATCACGTTAACTAGGACACCCTGTACAAATAATAATATTATCTGGTTAACAATTTATATATTCGATATTTAAAAATAATATTATGTCCTGCTTCATTAAAATAATGTTAAACATTTTTAAAGCATTTAAATAAATATTTCATGTACTGAGTGGTCCAATTGAAATAAGGACTGGTTTTGATTTTCTTTATTTTGTATTATAGCTGAAAATAAAATTCAACAACTATAATTATTAGTATTAGCATTAGTATTTAGTATTTAAATATTTTTCAGTGTCCACTATTTGTTCAGTACAAATAATAGTACCCGGTGATAGGTGACGGAAAGGGTTTTCATTGTTTTCATCAACAAAATTTGCGTTTTACCCATACGAACCCTTAATTTGAATAGATATAAATTAAAATTCAGCTCTGTTCTTTGACGCACAGCAAAAGGCTATACCTAGTTTCTGTGTTTGAAGTTAAGTTAGAATCACAGAATATCAAGGTTAAGGTTAGGCCTCTGTCACAAAGTTCTCACATTTCCTCCAGATATGCTAAATACGCCTCTGGACGAGCCCAAAATAATGCTGTCAACCTTGGATTACCAAATTAAGAAATGTCATTTCTAGTGTACAGTGTACAGTTAAAGAGAGATTTTAGTATATAGTCACAAAATCATCATTTTATTAGTTTTCTGATGAGTTTGAGAGAACAGTAAAAATTATAGCAATAACAATATCAATTTAGAGTTATAATAACATAAATTACGTTTGAATTTAATAGTAGGAAGTCATTGCTATTATACATAGAAGCAATCATTAAAAATGTTTTAAGATCCCTGAATACAGTGTGGTCATTTAAGTGTGCAACATATGGGATTTTTTTATTAATTGCACAACCAAAATGCAGATATATTGTCGAAAGTTGATGCATGTTCAATAATCATATTAGGTGCACTGTGCACTTAGAATGGTTACAAGTTAAACAGCATACAGAGGTCAACAAATAAAAAAATTGTACAACAGTAAAGTACCCTTATTTCATAAAATTCAGCAAAATGTTATTAAGAATAGTTGTCTAGAATTAAAATCTCTGCCTAAATACCAAAATATCGCCTCCTATGAGAAAGATTTTTTTCGTCAATTAATTTCCAGTTTTTTAATAAGCATTTAAAATAAATATTTTGTAGCTTACTTGAGACTCTTTTAATATACACATTTTCATTACTAATGTTTTACATTGTTCAGAAAAAATTTTGCGAAATTTTAAAGTTTGTGATTCCCTAAAAAATTACAAATCTAAGTTAATTTGACAAATCTGCTTTAATTTGAACAAAGTAATGTGAAATTTATTTAATTTTGATTAATTCATGAAAATGTTTAGGGTGAATATTTAAAAAAAAATTGGAAATTTTTGTTTAAAAAAAAACTTTCTTAGGAGGCCATGTTTTGGTATTTAAGCATAACTTTTAATTCTAGAGAACTTTTCTTAATAACATTTTGCTGAATTTTTTGAAATAAGAGTACCTACTTTACTCTTGTATGTACATACAATTTCCTTAAAAAAATTCCTTAAAAAAACCTCGAAAAAAACTCATTTTTGCTATTTTCTTCTATAGAAAGTATACCTACCGGAAAAAATTTCATTTTCGAAACAAAAATACGTAGAACTGTTCAATTGTATTTCTTAACATGCATTCCAATGCAAATGGCTCTGCTGTTACCCTAGAACTATAAAATGTTTTTCTAGGTTTAGAAATAAAACAGTTAAAGGGGTGTGGGGAAAACTAACTGTTTTTTTTAATTAATTTCAAACATTTATTCAATGGAGTAAAATGAAAGGATATTAAAACAATAACACACAAAACTATATAGTAAACTCACAAAATTTCTCTTATTTATGCGGTGTTCTTAAATAAATCAATAAAATTTGAAAATTTAACATTTTGCCTTTTGTGGTACATAATTGCCTGTTAATCGTCAAAACACGTTTTTTGCGAATATTTTATTTAATTAGCACAAAATGAAGTAGAAGATACCCGAAATTCTAATTCTTTTAAACTTTCTTTTTCACAACATTGCTAGGAAAGTAGCAGTCAATTGCCAATTTTGAATAAAATCTCAAATCCGTTGCAAAAATGTAGCTTGGTGGGGTGGGGGAGGAACTCGTAATGCTGATCATGTTCTCCGGGCCCCGGAGTTACGCCACTGGTGGAGCGAAATGCAACTAAAAATGTGCCGATTTTGTTCAGCGTACAACCAGCTCAGACCCTATAGATATTTGAAAGTGGGCAATTCTGCACATGAAATGGCTGCTATTTTTCGCAGGGCAGAACTTCTTTATTTGGAAAAAACGCCAAAAATTAGCCTACATGCAGCGAATCAAATGAACGAAGCCGTGGAGAAAGTTTTTATATAATATATTTTTCTGCAGAACTTACGTCTTTGGAAATATGATTTTTTTGTGGTACGCGCAATATTTACACTCGTGCTTGTTGTTTATAAAAAGAACTTGCATTTCTATTATTGTACGTCGCGTCGGTATATATTTTGGTATATATTCAAGATGGTAAATAATGTCTTCATCTTCTTCAGACTCATCTAATATATCTAGGTAACTTTGCATAATACACGATTTGTACAGAGTGTCTCAAATAATTTTTTAGGTCAGATTATTTCTTATTTTTTAATTTAGTTTCAGCTTAAGAAAATCATTGTGACAAAGCATTTATTTTACCACCGATTTTCATAACCGTTTTGGTCAGGCGAAACCCTATTATAGTTCAGTTTTAGAACTGTCTGTTTTTTCTTTTCTTTTTTTCAACGTCTTAGTTTGCCACCGTAAGTATCTAATATGTTTTTGAGCAAGACTCGAGGAATTCAAAAGACTCGAATTTAAAAAAATATAGTAGGGTAAAATCATAAGTACCTAATAGGTACCTAACTGAAATTGCATTGCTAGTTGGATTCATAGTTTGGATATCCCATGGCAGATGACAGACATGCATATTGCTAGGTGTATAATTTTGTACTCGAAATACCTAACCATTTTGTTCTATCACAGTACCTAGAATGAAGATGGACTTGACACAAGAATCTTGCTTAGACCTTATTGGTGAATACCAGAATCGCGAAGTATTATGGAACCCACGCCACCCTTCGTATTACAATAGCAATAGGAAAGAAGAAGCTTGGCGAGAAATAAGCGACAAATTTAGTAAAGACGTAGAGGATGTGAAACGAAAACTAGAAAGTCTCAAAGGCTCCTATAGAAGAGAAAAAACTAGAGTTCGAAAAAGCGTGGGAAAAGGTTAATGCGTCTATTTTTTATAGTTATTATTATTAACCATATTGTTTTGTTTTATGTAGGGCGAAAGCAACTATATACTTCAAGGTGGTTTGCATATGACAGTTTCAAGTTTTTGGATAATCGAGATGATAGGAAACTCTCAAGTAATGTAAGTTGCTGTAAGGCTTTTTGTTTAATGTTTTAAGAGCATACTTAATAATGTGGATATTATTACAGAAAATATAGTCCCCCAACAGAACGCTCCTTAATGGTGCATCTGTCAAATAGATTCCAACTTATGACTGAAAAATCGAGTACCTACCCAGAACTTGTTTTTAAATTATATTTTTCTGAATACTAGGTATCTTTCCAAGTTGTAGAATAAATGAGATGAAATAGTGGAATACACGCAATCAGCAGATTCAGATAAGTTTAAAGGTGAGGTCTATTTGACAGCTGTCCTCAAGGAGGTTCCTGTCGTGGAGCTAGACCGTGGTCGAAATCATGCTTATTGCATTAATTATTGACCTTAAATCATATTACGTTCCGAGGCCAACGATAAAGACAGGCCATGGCGCTAATGCATAATCGCGTAGTCACGTGACCAACTTAGTCCTATATAATAAAAGGCATTTTGGGAGATAAGTAGAAAAAACAAATTTCGTAACAATTTGGCGAGTTTTCTTTCATCTATTACATTATTGGTTTTGTTTGTCCAGGTTTTCTCTAATTGTTTTTTCAAAATTTTCAACCTGCCTCAGCTGTTTTGGGCTGAGAGTTAAACGGCACTGCACTCAAATATTTTAGCACATTCTCAAAAATTGTTGGGACAGCACCTTCCTTAAGCTTCGGTGATATTCTCTATAGGTATTTTCCTCCCACAACACATTTGTCCACTTTAATTGTTCAACTTTCTTGAAAATGTTTTAGCCACATATACTTAAGGGTTTTTTAGAAATTAAATCTCAGTTGGAATTTGACGAATCCCTTTTTGGCGCAAATTTTCATCCCGAGGCAAAGCAAATGTTGTTATGGTGAGATTTTCTTCCTGGCTTTTGTAATATGTATAAATATAATATAAACAGACCCAAAATTTGGTATTTAGGTTATTTTTTAAGAAATAAAAATGAAAACTCCCCTCAATATACTGTAAAGATTGACGAGGTCCCAGTTGATCGGCAGCGTGAAAGGCCGAATAGGACCGTATCAGGGCGTGGGTCGACAACGAAAATCCTCGAGTACGTTACCACACTGATTTATTTCGCACAAGGTGAATGGTGAATACAAAATACACAAACCTGAACGTGGTCAACGGGAGCGGCTTCCAGCCACCCGGACCGTCTGAACTCGCGGATCTCCCGTAAGCAGTTCACCCGTCTGTGTCTCAGGCTCCACTGTCCATGTCCATTCCGGGGGGAGAATTCCCCTTACAGCGCTCATGCGTCGGCGCAAGCGGCACCAATACTCCTGGACGACACGGCTCCCACCCAGAGGCCATAATAACACCTCGGCGGTTCCCCTCCGCCAGGACACACGCGCACTAGACACAAACTTGTTTCTAAAATATAAACTAAGACGTTTAAAAACACTTTAAACATTTAAAACTTCTCAAAACCCAAGCTACCGCTTTGAGTTATGTGAAAAATGACATGTAACGTCGGACTAAGATGGTCACGTAATTTCTGTGCGCCATGGCCTGTTTTAATCTTAGGCCTCGATTACGTTCTCGGTGACGTCACAATTTGGTGCTTACGGTCCAGACGGTCTCCGGCGTGAGTACCGCGAGCTTGTAAACAATACATATAATTACATAAAAAATGGCACAAAAAGTGCAAAATTTTGCTTGAAGAAACGAACGTAATAATTACTGTCCATATGCTTGTCCCCAAGTAAGTTAGAAAGAGCGTTTACGTAAAAGTAATATATGTATCATATGGATTATTAAAATTTAATTTAATTTAATTTAATTTAATTTAATTTAATTTAATTTAATTTAATTTAATTTAATTTAATTTAATTTAATTTAATTTAATTTAATTTAATTTAATTTAATTTAATTTAATTTAATTTAATTTAATTTAATTTAATTTAATTTAATTTAATTTAATTTAATTTAATTTAATTTAATTTAATTTAATTTAATTTAATTTAATTTAATTTAATTTAATTTAATTTAATTTAATTTAATTTAATTTAATTTAATTTAATTTAATTTAATTTAATTTAATTTAATTTAATTTAATTTAATTTAATTTAATTTAATTTAATTTAATTTAATTTAATTTAATTTAATTTAATTTAATTTAATTTAATTTAATTTAATTTAATTTAATTTAATTTAATTTAATTTAATTTAATTTAATTTAATTTAATTTAATTTAATTTAATTTAATTTAATTTAATTTAATTTAATTTAATTTAATTTAATTTAATTTAATTTAATTTAATTTAATTTAATTTAATTTAATTTAATTTAATTTAATTTAATTTAATTTAATTTAATTTAATTTAATTTAATTTAATTTAATTTAATTTAATTTAATTTAATTAGTATAGGTATAGTCTTCATTATCACAACTCAAAGAAGACGAAGAATCAAGACACAGTTCTGGATCACTGCTATCGATAAAACACAGCCTCAACTTGACAAGTTTGTTTTGTAAGCGCATTTATGACCGGCTCAAAGTCGAATCACCATCAACAAATCGGACCGATTGTACGCGATCTCAGCGTTGTGAGCACTGGCGCCACTGGCAGTGCGATTTGGACCACGGCCCGTTTCTGTAGTATTATGGAAGGAATATTTGTAAGAAAAGGGGATATCTTGTTACAAAATTAAACATCCCAACGCCTATAACTAGATACGTATAGGTACCCCCCCCGTCCGGTTAATACAACGTCATTCATTGGTGCCATTATATGGGTCGAGGTACTACAGAATAAGGCATAAAATAATGAATTATTCACTGGTTTTACTGGTTTCCACACAAAACAGAGCATGCTATAAACGTCAATATATCTAGCTAAAATTATTTGATAGTGATGGATAAAGTACCTACAGTGTGACCCATTTGTTTTGGGGTCAGTCTGTAAAAAGTGTATCAATCGTGCGATTTGGCTGATTTTTTTTTTAAATTGTAGAGCTCGATGAACTGCACATTTTGAACAAAAATTGCCTGGTTCGCATAAAATCCAAAGCCTACTATGACCGTTTTTATGAGCAAAATTTTAAGAAACCATATTAGCGTTTTTTTTTGAAAAAATCTGTGTGCGCCAATGGATTGAGCACCCCTCGAAATGGGTATGTACAAAATTTCATCAAAATATTTCAAGTAATAACGATTTTGTAGAAAAATTAAAAATGCAGCCAAGGTACGTCTTTATTTTCAAAAATTCAAAGTTGGCCATGGAAAATAATTGAATTGTAATAATACAACCTTATGCTTATAAACACAAAACATAAAAACAATTAAAATTATAAAATTTTTGTAACTTCTACCAAGCCTCCATTTTCTACAATGCATTTGTCGTTCCTCTTGCGTACATTCAAAATTACATTTCGTATTTGCTGTGGAGTAATTTCCTCACAACTACGGTTTATCCTAGCTTGCAGTTCTTGTAAATTATGGGGTCTTGACTTATAAACATTTTGCTTAAGTGTACCCCAAAGAAAAAAATCTAAAGGAGTTAAGTCCGGAGATCTCGGTGGCCACTCACAGAAAGGACTATTTCGCCCTATCCAACAGTTTTCAAAATTATTATCTAGCCAGTTTCTGATTAAACGAGCATTATGAATAGGACTGCCATCTAACTGTAACTTTAAATTTAAACGGTATCTTAATGGTAACTCATCTAAAGCATTTCTAAATTCAATTTCTAGAAAATTCAAGAAGCCAGCCGCATTCAAATTCCCTTCAAAGAAAAATGGGCCAATTATTCTGTCGCGTAGTATTCCACACCAAACGTTATTTTTTTGTGAATATTGTCTCCTTGCATTTATTATAAACTCTGGATTTTCAGCTGACCAGTGACGGCAGTTTTGACTTGATACTACACCATTTGTAGTAAACGTGGCTTCGTCGGTGAATAAAATTTCATTTAAAAAGTTGCCATTATGGAGATATTCACCTTGCAGCCAATAGCAAAATTCTAATCTTCTCTCCTCATCTCCTGGTTCCAGGGTGTGCAAAAATTTTGGCTTAAACGGTTTTATTTTGTTTTGTCTCAAACATCTCCTTATACTCTCTCTGGGTATATGAAGGTCTAAACTAGCCGTTCGAACACTATTTCGAGGATTGTCACTAAAGTATTGCAGAATTTGATTGTTATTTTCAACAAGTCCACGGCGTCCATTTTGCCTAGTTTTTAATAAATTTTTAGAAATCGATCCAGTTTCATCAAAAATATTGTTTATACGTTGTACAGTACTTCGACTCACTGATCTACCTGGGTGTCTATTGTTAAATTCGGCCGCAGCTTCTGCTGCCGAGCGCTCGTTGTCGCCCACGAGTCGAACAATTTCTATTTTGTCTCTTATGCTTAAATATTCCATAATTATGATAATTAATTGTATTGAGCACAAACAATTTCTGAACTCAATTTAGACAGTTTGACACTTAATAAAAGTAAACAATTCAATTATTTTCCATGGCCAACTTTGAATTTTTGAAAATAAAGACGTACCTTGGCTGCATTTTTAATTTTTCTACAAAATCGTTATTACTTGAAATATTTTGATGAAATTTTGTACATACCCATTTCGAGGGGTGCTCAATCCATTGGCGCACACAGATTTTTTCAAAAAAAAAACGCTAATATGGTTTCTTAAAATTTTGCTCATAAAAACGGTCATAGTAGGCTTTGGATTTTATGCGAACCAGGCAATTTTTGTTCAAAATGTGCAGTTCATCGAGCTCTACAATTTAAAAAAAAAAATCAGCCAAATCGCACGATTGATACACTTTTTACAGACTGACCCCAAAACAAATGGGTCACACTGTATATAGTTTTCTACTCGCATATAATGGTCGTTATTACCTCGGATACCACTTCAACTTCTTTCAACATCAACCTTCTCAAGAAGGCCCATTTTATTTTTTGTTCACAAAATACCCGAGTTGAAAGCATGTGAACAAAGCTCAAGATCCGTAAAGTAACAAGGTTGCTTCTTGTTGAGAGAGAGCGTTCTGGATAACATGCTGACAATGCTGCTAACAATGCTGACAATAATTTGTCGGCAAGGGCAACATACGGAGGAACGCCAATCACATCATCTGACATCTCTCTCTCTCTCTCTCTCTCTCTCTACGATAGTCGTAACTTTACTAATCTTGAACAAAGCTCCCATACTTTCATACTTACCTAATATTTTTTCCCGTAAGTGCACGTCCACACATAACGCGGACGGCGGACCGGAGAGCAGGGCGGAAAGCGGAGAGTAGTGCGGGTAGTGTCCACACAGTCAGCGGATTGTGACAGCTTTGAATGGCGTATTGCGCAGAGAGGTTGGAAGTAAAGTGGAAACATTAAAAAGTCGAACTTTATAGAAACAGCTATAAAAATGTCGATTACTGCATTATTTTTATGTGAAAATTCACAACTCAAATTTCGGATTTTGCAAAATAAACGTACAGTGTGGGTACATGAAATAAACCTAAGCATGGAAACACTTGGTGAATTCCATCATCTGTACAAAAATAATTTTGGAAATCTCGACCCAAAGTTTGTCTAAAACACCTCGGTTGTGGTGATGTGAATGAGTTATATGTTCCATAGGGGTTTGCGACTAAAAATTTCACTAATTAGCATTTCGCAATCCATATTGTTTATTATTAAGTAGATATATATAAGAATACAACGCTCAATTTTTGAGGTGAAATACGCGCCAATACGCCGAAAAATGTCAAACTGACTTGAACCATTGAGTAAAGGAATAATATTCCTTTAATCAATGCTTGAACGCTCCACTACCAGCGAGCAAGCACGCCTACTCTCCGCTCCCCTCTCCGCGGTATAGTGGACACGATATTGTTTTGAACGCTCCGCTACCATCTCCGCTTTGCTCTCCGGTCCGCCGTCCGCCCTATGTGTGGCCGTGCACTAATGCTTTTACGGGAATACCTATTTTCTGGCAAAACTCTTGTCAAACTTCATTTACCGATTAAAAATAACTAGGTACAATTAATTTTCCAAATGGTTTTAAAGGAGGAATTGTTTTTAACGGTTTTTACGACTACAATAATAGGAACCAATGTATATTTGTCTATTTTTTAGAATGTCCAAGTGAATGAGTCTGAAGAAGATTTCGACGAATTCGACCACGATGATGCAGACAACGGTTTGGATTTAGGCCAATTAGAAAATTCATCCGAACCCGGCGACAATGAAAACAATTCCCAACCGATCATTATCAAGTATGAACCCAGCGAAAACTTGTTTGCGCCATCCAAGAGTCAGTATTTGAAACGAAGACACGTCGACGATGATGCGAAAGTTTCGGTAGTGTTCGACTCGATACAAAAGGCTGTCAATGTTATGAGTCCCGCAGAGAGAGACGAGTGTAGTGTTTTTGGTGAGCACGTCGCCAACAAGTTGAGGAAGCTGGACGATCGACTACGCGCGATGGCGCACCATAAAATCGGCAATGTGCTATTTGAATTGGAAATGGTTCAACATAACGACGTTGCCTTTCCGCAAAATCCTTTCGCACAGCACGACAGTCAATTGCCGTCTAATGTCTAATAGTTGTTATTTTGAGCAGCATTAGGTACAACTGGTTCCTGTTTTCCGTGCACCCACATAAAAAATATACCAAGCATGGTTATGTTTTCATTGAATAAAACTGAACAAAACTATTATATTTTTCAAATTAGTAATTTTTTATTGAGTTTCAAATTTTACACATTTTATAAAAATAGATTTACTATCGTATGGCATATAAAATTTACTTTAAATAGAGGTGTTTATTTCAAAAGCTATTGGGGTAGAGTACTTTATGACTTATTTTTTAAAATAAACAATTTTTTTAATAACTTTGTTTTAATTTTATTGAATGCCACGGTCCGAATCATTCCCATGGCGGTAACAGCGCGCTCACGTGCCATTGGAATTAAGTTTACAACGTTTACAAATTGACACTTAAACCATATGACGTCACAACTTGGCGCTTACTATGCCGACGTTCTCCGGCGTCAGCATCGTGAACTTGTAAACAATATAACCTCAATTTTATAAGGTTTTGGATTTTTTTTTATATTTTCTAAAATTTATTTGTGGCGTAAACAGATTCATTGAATTTTAATTGGGTTTTGGAAATGTTTGGTAGGTATTCGTTTTGTCTTGTCCCATCAAAAAAATGCAACAAAATGTGCAAATTTTGCTTAAGAAAACTAACGTTATAATTACCCACTCTTTGCTTGTTCCCAAACCAGTCAGAAAGAGTACCTACATATGTATAGAAGTAGGTATATTTAATATGGATATTGATCATAATAATATAATAATAATTATTAATAATATGGATAAATATCACCATCAGACAGTTAGACTATCAGACAGTGACAGATTTTCCTTACTGATTTTCTCATTTATATTAGACCGGGAGATAGTGACAGATTTTTGGACGTGATTTTACTCAGTATGCCTTGCAAAGGGCATTATGTGGCACATATTCTCAAAATAATAAGGTATGAATCAGAGAGTCATCCTGGGTTCTTCATGTGAAAAACTGAGTTTTCAATTATTCGAAAAATATGCGTTTTGATATGATTTTATACAGGCTGCCATGTGTTTTATAATGAAGTTCAAAATGAAAATTCCTCGGAAAACCATAGGCATACCGTTAGGGTGGGTCCAAAGGGCTATTATTGCCACGTGATCTTGTATTTTAATAATTAATTTTTCCACGTTTCTGAACAGGCTGCCAATGAGAAGTATGCAAGTTCTTATTATGAAAATGCTGAAAAAAGGATGGCATACCTTTCACGCATGTCCAAGTACTGTTTAAATTGAATGTTATTTAATCATTTAAACGAATTAGGTTTCCGAGGAATTTTCATTCTGAACTTCATTATAAAACACATGGCAGCCTGTATACAATCATATCAAAACGCATATTTTTCGAATAATTGAAAACTCAGTTTTTCACATGAAGAACCCAGGATGACTCTCTGATTCATACCTTATTATTGTGAGAATATGTGCCACATAAGGCCCTTTGCAAGGCATACTGTGTAAAATCACGTCCAAAAATCTGTCACTATCTCCCGGTCCATTATGCCTTGGAGAGGGTTGAAAGGTAAATCGATGCTAAGTCGGAAAATAGTAATTTTAAGTTTGGCCCTCGAGGAAAACATACGGAAAATTCGATTTTTCAAAACAGAAAAAACGGTACTATATCTCACTTATGCCATGTTCACCGTATGATTTCTTATACTATTCCGACCTCGAAAACCCAAAGGCATAAGTGTAGCGTGTGGAAAAAGGGTTGAATTAAGGGTGTGGCAGATCACATAAAAGAATGACTTGGTTTACTGACTCCGTCAGTTATGCCGTTCGAAATGGTGAAAACTTATATCCTCACTAGCCCAAAAATTGATTGGCAGAAGTGACGCGTGGGGAAAATGCACTTTTGGGTCGGAAAATAAGTCGAAAATTTTTTTTTTCGTCTACTGATTTTGTCAGGGATAAAATGAATTGCAATAAAACTTTCTATAGTTTCAGAGGCATAAGTTCATAGACAAAGCACCACCGTTATTCTGTGATCTACCAGATCATATTGGGGAGTCCCCTAGATTAGCCCAGCTTAAAAAAGAACTATTTGCATGGATTCGCATTCGCACGCGCACCATCCCTAGAAAAAAAATTCATCAATTAATAGATAATAAAATGTGTACAATACATAAATGAAAAATGATTTAATAAGCACCAGCTGTATAATATCTACTTCCTCACTAAATGTAGTCATCCTTCCTTGCCAATGGTTTATACAATTATAGTATCTATACCTACTAAAATCAAATATCCCTTACGCCTGATGTAAACAAGTACGTGTGCGTTGAGATTTTTGCCAGAGCCGCACTGAGGCGCGACCTTTATTTAATTTTAATTTTACAATTGTTTACGTCAAAATATTTCGGAAAAAATTTATTGGCTTAATTAAAATGAGTCAAAACATCGATAAAATTATTCGTGGCAGTGTCTAAATAGCTGAAAACAACAAGATTGTTGTTTTGTTAATTTTGATGAATTA
The DNA here is from genome assembly GCA_963920635.1 of Pseudeuparius sepicola. Taxonomy (NCBI): domain Eukaryota; kingdom Metazoa; phylum Arthropoda; class Insecta; order Coleoptera; family Anthribidae; genus Pseudeuparius; species Pseudeuparius sepicola. The sequence goes on from OY987298.1 coordinate 66,613,630, forward strand.
TTTTAAACCATTAGTCACTTTTGTAAACGTATTTATTTGAAAGATATACATGAAAAAGGCTCATACAACAAACTACAAGTGTTGCTTCTGATGTCGGAACGCGAATGTCGTCGCCAGTCGACATTCGGCCTCCCTCGGTGTTCCTCGCTGTAACGGACGAGAGTATGCGCGAAAATAGTCCTTACGGTTAGCGCGGAGCGCGGATTCAAATTTAAATCTGTGTGACGTAACATGCCGCCCGCCTTGAACTGACTAAGTTCAACAGAAGAAAACATTTGGAAAACGTCACTGTTCTATAGGCAGTGCGCACAACTTTAGAGCTGATCGTGTCACAATACCATTTTCAGTTTTTATAGAAACAATTCGCGTCTGCCCGTCTTTTGCCGGAAAAGTCTCCAATACGCGTCCAAGCTTCCACTTGAGAGGTGGTTGGTTGTCCTCTTTGAGAAGCACGAGAACCCCTGGTTTGAGAACATCTTGATGTCTCGACTTCCATTTGGTGCGGACTTGTAAATTGTTTAAGTATTCAACTGACCATCTGGCCCATAGATGTTGCATCATCTGTGTTAAATGCTGATATTGACTTAGACGGTTTGTTTGCAAATGGCGTAAGTCAGGTTCGGGTAAGGACATAAATGAGGATCCGATTAGAAAATGTCCTGGAGTTAATGCTTGGAGATCTGAAGGATCTGAGGATAAGGGTGTCAATGGCCGGGAATTTAGGCAAGCTTCCACTTGATGTATCAATGTGTAAAAAGCTTCAAATGAAAGTATTTGATTTCCAATAATTCTTTGTAAATGATATTTTGCCGATTTGACGGCTGCCTCCCATATTCCGCCATGATGAGGCGATCGAGCAGGAATAAATTTCCACTGAATTGATTCTGACGAGAGATAATTATTAATGTCATTTTTAAAGCTTGATGTTGAAAGAAGTTGAATGAAATTTTTAAGTTCGTTGTTAGCTCCTGTAAAATTTGTAGCATTATCTGAGAAAATTACAGAAGGTTTGCCTCTTCTTGAAATGAACCTTTTTAAACAACTTAAAAATGAATCTGTGCTTAAATCGCTTACCAAATCTAAATGAACAGCCTTTGAGCTCAAGCAAACAAAAATGCATAGATAAATCTTAACAGTTTTGGTAGTTCTGAATTTGTTTGGTTTGACTGTAAATGGTCCAGCATAATCTATGCCTGTATTCAAAAATGGTCGACAAGGAGTAATACGTTCACTTGGTAAGTTTCCCATAAGATATTGAATTGATATGGGTTTTGAACGAAAACACACAATACATGTTTTTAGTACCCTTTTGACTGTGTTTTTACCACCAATAAGCCAGAAATGAATACGAATTTGGTACAGGAGGGACTGTGGCCCCATATGTAAATATTTATAATGATACTCTCTTATAATAAGATCTGTACATTTATGATGTTGGGGTAAAATAAGTTGGTGTTTTTGTGAAAAATCAAACGTGGTTGATTTATTAAGCCGTCCACCTACTCTTAGTATTTTGTTTTTATCAAGAAAGGGGTTTAATGAAAGAATTTTGCTTTTTGAACTAAGATTTTTATTTTTTGATAGAGTTACAATTTCTTCATTGAATACATCGTTCTGACAAACTTTAATCAATGCTAACTGTGCATTCTCTAATTCTGTTATAGATAATGAACCGATAAGTTTATTATTTTTATTAAGGGTGTTGTGTTTAAATCTGAAAATGTAACAAATTATTCTTTTTAATTTTGATAATGAAGAATATCGATCAAAAATATTGAAGTCGTTTTTGAGAACATTAGTCAATGTAACTTGAGTTTTTCTTGTTTCTTCAATTTCTACTGGTTTATTGATTTTGTGCTGTGGCCACTGTTGTTGATCTGCAGATAACCAGGTAGGTCCGTGCCACCACAATTTGGATTGAGAAAGTTGATCCGGGTATGCTCCTCGAGATGAAATATCTGCGGGATTGTCATGTGTGTTTACATGATGCCATTGATTTTTCATGCTAAGGCTTTGTATTTCGGCCACTCTATTTGACACGAAAGTCTTCCATTGACATGGCTCGCCTTCTATCCAGCATAAAGTAATTGTCGAATCACACCAGTAGAAAATATCTTTTATGTGCATGTCAATGGCTTGAATAACCTTGGCCATTAATTGTGCTAACAAGAGAGCACCGCAAAGCTCTAGTCTTGGCAAGCTAATGTTTTTAATGGGTGCTACCCTAGTCTTGGCGCAAAGTAATTTTGTTGTGTGACTTCCAAGTGCATCCGTGGATCGTACGTAGATGCACGCACCGTAAGCTAGCTCTGAGGCATCGCTATATCCATGAAGTTGCACCTGACATGGTTGTGTGCATAAAACTTGTCTTGGAATATTTATGTTGTCAATATGTTGTATTTGTTCTTGAAAATTAATCCACGTTGTGTGTAAGTCATTTGGAATTGATTCGTCCCAAGAAACATTGAGTTTCCAAAGGCGCTGAAGAATTAACTTTGCCTTGACAATGCATGGAGCAAGTAATCCTAATGGATCAAAAATCTGCGCTGTAAGTGACAATATAATTCTTTTTGTTACTCTCTGTGAAGGCTTGAATGAAGCAACTGAAAATTGTAAATTGTCATGTTTCGAGTTCCAGAGTAATCCTAGAGTTCTTGTGATTTCTCCTTCTGAGATGATATGTTCGACATGTGAATTTGTTTGTTCATCTTCAAACACATTTGGATCGTTTGAACTCCATTTTCTCAGGGTAAACCCTGCTTGTGATAATATGTGTTGAAGTTCAAGTTTTAATTTTTTAGCATTTTCCACTGAGTTGGTCCCAGTTAATAGGTCATCGACGTAAAAATTTTTGAGGATCACGTGACTTTTGTGTTTTCGAAATCTAATTAAAATCGAGAAAAGATCGTCTTGCAAAATGGGTCCATTTTTGAGTGTGTCATTCAAACTGATCCCAGTATCGGTTTTCGAAGAGCCGTCAAATACGACCCTTAACTTGGTCGTTGTGCTAGTGTCTTTGACAACGCCATGGTGAGGCAAATAGTATATAGGTATATCTGACTGCTTTGCTTGGGTAATTTCTTCTGGACTGAGTGCTGACATGTGTCCTAGGCTTTCATATTCAGCCATGAATGCTTTGTATTGTTGTGCAAGTTCAGGGTTTTTTAAAAGTTTTTGTTCAAGAATATGAAACCTCTTCTCCGCTATTTGATAAGAATCTCCGAGTCGCGAGACATTTTCCTTTAATAAAAGTGGAACAATAAAACGTCCTGATTGATCACGTTTCACAGTTTTCATAAATTCTTCTTGACATTCTTGTTCTTCATTGCTATACCTCTTGACTGAAATGCACTCTTCGAGTTCCCAGAACTCTCTAAGCTGATCTTGAATGTTGATTGTCGATAGATGACTAATTGCTTTTGATTGTTGGTGTTGGTTGTTTGGTAACAAGCCACCTAGGATCCAACCTAATTTTGTTTTTTGTAATATTGGATGATTTTTACTTACCTTTATTTGCCCGATGCACAATAAGTCGTAAAAAATTGAAGCACCAATAAGCACATCTATGCTTCCCGGTATATTCAATTTTGTATCTGCAAGTTCGATACTGCTTGGTATTTGAAATGAATCGAGATTTAATTCGAACGATGGTAATTGATCTACTATTCTGTCAAGCACCAGAAAAGTCATATCCGCCTGAAAGGAGTTTAATTTTGACTTGATTGTTGTTTTTGCCATGGCATGAATGTTGGTGATATTCTCATTGAGACCAGAAACAGGTAAGTAGGTATTTTGCATGGGTAATTGAAGTTCCTTGCATAAATTGGTAGTTAGAAAGTTTGATTGCGAACCTGAATCTAAAAGAGAACGTGCTTCGTGAAAATTGCCAAATTTATCTTTAATGAGTAGCATGGCGGTGGATAATAGGACTTCTGGTGGTGACTTCTGACGTCACGCAATTGTGCTAAGGGCATGCTTGGGCTCTGAACGCGGTTCTGAATTATTATTAGTGCTTGGTGTTGATTGATTGTGGTTTTGAACGTTGTGTTTGTTTGGTTGAATGTTTGGGTTTGCTTGATTGTGATTTTTTTGATTGTTGTAATTAGTCTCTGTATTTTGAGAGTTGTTTTGTGCGTATTGATTTGTCTCATTATGTAACAATGAGTTGTGTTTTCTACCACAAAACTTGCAACCTCTGCTGACACAAGTTTCAACAGAATGATTTTGTTTAAAACAATTTTTGCATATCTTTAATTTTTCTATTTCGCTGTACCTAGATTTGATTGATAATGCCAAAAATTTCTGACAATAAAAAATCAGGTGGGGTTCTTTGCAAAAGAGACATGGTTTATTAAATTGATTTGAAGAAACTAATGATTTTGACGAAGGACCTTTGTGTTTAAATTTAAATGATGAATCTGGTGTGATTTGTTTGTTAATATTTTTACTGAGATGTAATGTTTCAAGTAATTGACATCTTTTTGCAAGAAATTCGAGGAATTTTTCCATGGTTGGTAATTCACTTGTTATATTGTCTGATTCCCATTGTCGCAATGTTGTGGGGTCAAGCTTGGTAGAAATTAAATGAATAAGGAGGGTGTCCCATGATTCCACAGGTTGATTAAATGATTTTAATACCCTTAAATTTTTATTAACATCGTCAAGTAATTTTCTAAGTGAGGTTAATGACTCTTTTTCGAGGCGTGGTATGTCAAAAAGGGATCGTACATGATTGTGTATAATAATACGCGTGTTTTGAAAGCGTTCTTTTAAAATTGTCCACGCTATTTCATAATTTGTTAAAGTGACTTCCAATGATTGTATTACTGTTGCCGCTTCACCTTTCAGACATGATTTAAGGTAGTAAAATTTCTGGACCTTATTTATGTTACCATTACTGTTTATCAATGTCTCAAAAGTGTCGTAAAATTGAAGCCATTCATCTGTAGAACCACAAAAACTTGGTAATTCAATTGGAGGTAATTTGACATTATTTTGAAATGACTGAAAATTTGATTCATTTGTGTTTACAATGGATTCTTGTCTGCTTGAAAAAGTACCGCTGTTTAAATTGCTTAAAAGCTGGTTAGCATTACCTATAATTTCAAAGTAGATATCTTCAAATGATTCTTGTTCATGCACATGCAAATCTATGTTTTCCTCGTCGATGTTTATTATTTTTAAATGGATTGTGTTGTAAGACTCTAACAGAGATTGAGCTGATGACAAACGCACCTGTAATTGACTCAATAATGATTGATCTTCTGTGATTTTTAATAGAAATGTTTTAAATCTTGTTAACTGTGATTTTATAGTAGTTCTTTGAGTTTTTAATTGTTTTAACTCTTGCTCACTTGGCATGATTTATAGTGGAATCAATAAAATGAAATGAAAGTTGCCTGGAATTAAAGGAAATGGATTAGAGGACTTATCTGTTACGCCAAATTGCTGTGAAGCCGCCCGCCGTCAACCACTGGTGGAATTTGTCCGAACGCTACAACAGCTGATGCTCGACGTCTTGATTTCAGCCTCCTTTGTGTTGGGAGGTGTAGTCCGCCTATCCGTTTCTGCGGCTGCTCAGCGTACAGTGGATGTCTTGTTGTACTACCCCACTCTCGTACTGGTCCGCTACCTGAATATCGATCGCCACGGCCGCTTCCCGTCGTCTGCCGGTGAACCGAATGGTGCGACGATTTTCTTTGCTTTTCGACTGTTTTTCTTGGGTCACTGTGTTCCATACGGCTCAAGGAGCCAACTTTGTTGTTTTGTTAATTTTGATGAATTATTTTAAACCATTAGTCACTTTTGTAAACGTATTTATTTGAAAGATATACATGAAAAAGGCTCATACAACAAACTACAAGTGTTGCTTCTGATGTCGGAACGCGAATGTCGTCGCCAGTCGACATTCGGCCTCCCTCGGTGTTCCTCGCTGTAACGGACGAGAGTATGCGCGAAAATAGTCCTTACGGTTAGCGCGGAGCGCGGATTCAAATTTAAATCTGTGTGACGTAACAAAGATAAAACCGCATAAATACCCTTTTGCGATCGAGTACCCCTGTAGCCAGACGTGCTGATATTTTATGGCCTATTGACCAATCGCCTTATTTCGAGGACGACTTCGAACACGTGTTTTTATTTACGCCAGGCGTAAGCGTAAGAGTTACTTGATTTTAGTATGGATTTTAGCAAGTTTCAGCTTAATTTTTTTGCTTATATTATTTTGTTTTATATTATTTTATTTTGTTGTCATTGCCAATAAGGGCCTTAGTATTGATTGCAACAGTACTGTAATATGAACTCGCACACCGTAGGTAATTGTGTAAATCAATACAATAATTGGGCCATGCACAAGGTTTTACCTTTTATGACATTTTTTTGTATTTATTTGCCTCCTCATTCTGCATAATAATAATTGTAATAATAATTTGTTGGTGGGCAATAAGAAATGCCTCCAATCAACTTCTATACCGTCGGAAAATGTATCTGACCAACAACGAAGTGGCCCGAGCCTACCACAAGCTTCAACTTCAACAGAATGATTTCTCCTAATGAGGCACAAAGGTAGATTCGCCTAATCTGGTCCAGGTAAAAATAAACTTTTTTAAATAAAGTTGCGTAAATGTTGAAAAAATTTAAAAATCGAATTATCTTTTTGCCGCACTTTCGTGGGTTAAAATGGCTATAGAAAAAATATCAGTCTTGCGCACGTTGACAAGAATTCTCCCCCTCTATATCCCTCTGTGAAAAACCCATTTATGTTATGTTTTCTGACAGCGACAGACCTAACCTTAATGTTTTGTGATATTCGTGACTGACACGTCACACGTGTGAAAGACGAAGAAAAAAGAAAATGAAAATAACAAAGATACGAATGATAATGGCAGGCAAGAAGCCCTGGTGGCCTCTTCAAAAGATTTTGTCAGTAAGAGATTCCCTTGAGAATTTTGTGTAGTATCATACAGCCCTTAGTTTAGTTTCGTTTAGCGTAAATTTTCTGTGATTTCGCCCATAAAATTATGGTCACCTACAATGCTCAACAATGTTCCTTCTCAAGTGATAGATATTATTTAGTATTATTAAATACAAATAGAAGTCTATTTTTATTTATTTTATTTTTATTTATATAGACTGAAAAACTATTCTTTATTATAATATTGTTTCTATTAGGTGGTGAAGGTGAAGGGTAATTTCAAAATAGCGCCTCTCCCAAGATTATTGTTATTGTATACTGCTATGGGTGTACCAACCAGTACTAACCACAAAACAAAGTACAAACTACTAAGAAATGGGGGGAGAAATTACCTTTGACGTCACTTTAATCGCCCTTCTCTGTCGTTTGCCTCTATGTACAAAGTAAAAAACACAAAACAATAAGTTTAGGTTAATAGATGATCACGGCGTATCACAAAACATAATGGGTATCTTTTTTAATATATTAGTATGTAGGGTAGACAAACGTGAAACGACTAAACGACGATAAAACCAAAATCTTAGCACTACCTATAGCATTACAAAATGTTAGAAAGATAATACCACTTACTAGGAAGAAAACTTGAGTTATAAAAAAAGAAAATTTTCCATAAAGTTTTACTTTTTGACATAAAAATGTTACGATTTCACAGCGACATCTGCGTTACGGAAAATAAAACTCCAGGGACAACACTGAGCAGTTCACAACTGGCCGCCATTTAGTTCGCAAGTTTGCATTTACTATTTTATTTTTATTGAACTCGGAATTCCGACTTTTAAAGTCGAAGTCCAACTTTGAAATAGAAATTCCGACTATGATCTCGAAATTTCGACTTTGAAAGACAAAGTCCGACTTTAAAAGTCGAAGTCCGACTTTCAAAGTCGTAATTTTAAAGTCGAAACTTCGAGTTCAAAGTCGGAATCTCGGGTTCGAAGTCGGACCTTGACATTTAATGTTAGAATTTGTCTTCCAAAGTCGAAATTTTGAGTTTAAAGTCGTAATTTCGATTTCAAAGTCGGACTTAGACTTTAAAAGTCGAAATTTCGAGTTCAATAAAAATAAAATAATGGTGTGGCTCTTCTACGCTTCCGTATGTCTATGAGAACTTTTTTGTAAATTTTATTTCAACAGAAAATTTTTTTATCTACGAATTTTTTGGTCTTGTTATTTTTTAATAGTTTGTCTGAGAAAAACATAATATTTGTGCCGTATTTAAATAAAGTTATTGACACTCATGATTTCGTAAAGACAGAGTAAGAAGGTTGTCATTTTTGTTACTTTCGTATTTTACTGTTTACTAGCGCGGTAGGAAATACTTTTTCTACGTTCAAAGATATTTGAATCAACCGCATAACTGGTCAACCGGATAACCGGTCAAAATATACCTACAATTGAATAACCGGTTGTGCATTGTAACCGGTTAAACGATTTTACTTGGACTTCTTTCTAACAAGTTATACAGGATGATTCAGTGTTACTTACATTAATTATTGTATGGGTAGATTGGATAGACGCAGACAATTCGGAAAATATGTGTCACTTTTTCCGGCTTTGACTAGCTCCTAGATTTAGGTAATATGAAATAGGAGAAAGGAAAGGACTGAAAGGAGAAATAATAAATGACAAAGATTTTATTATTTAATTTATTATACTTTCGTAAACTCTTGGCTTTGTCTAAATAAATGCAATGCCATGTCTATTATGTTTATGTTTAATAAAAGTATGAAGATGAGGTATAATAACAGGTATGTTTGTTTGCGAGTTTTCAACTTTTGCGAAAGATCAATGGAAAATAATAATACTACAGCTTGCGGTATTTGCGGTAAATCACAGTCAAGCAATATACAACAAAAATATAGAATAAGCAAAACAAAAAGATAACTTCCGGTCGGTACTGTAGTTTACAGGTTATTCAATAATAATTGTGGTAATTTACTGTTATACTATACTACTACTAGCAATTTATATTTATTATTATTATCTAGCTTGGCAAGTAACTGAATAAGTGCTCTGACCAACTCGGTTAAGCGGTTATATTTTGACCGGATAATTAAATATCCGGTTATCCATTTATCCGGTTAATCGTTTGACCGATTATCTGGTGGACCGGATCCGGTTAACTGGATAATCGGTTGACCGGTTAATCGATCAAAACCGGTTTTGTCTAATTTTTGACTGCGGTTTCCGTCAGTGTAAATGACCAGTTAACCGCTTTTCGCTCACAGCCCTAAACAGTAACCTTAGATATGAGCGCGTCAAGGTGCACCAACAGCAGCCTTCAGCGTCCTTTGTCGGTCGATGGTTGTAAAACATTTGTGGAAAGGAGCCTGAACGGATGTCCATCTTCTTTTTAGAAGGTCTGTTGTTACAACAGAGCCCCATGTGAGCTTAGAACAAACCGAGTTAAAAGTAGTCGGAGCGCGTTAGAGTGAAGCTATAGTGTATACTGCGGTTCTACGATAAGTGCTGATTACACACTGTTATAGATATAGAATCCTATATTGTAGCTGCCCAGAGTAGTATAATAGTATTTATTGATATTATGGAATTTACTTGAGCTCGGGCATTTTATTTTGCCATTTTGCCATTTTACCAGATATTATATTATTTATTACTTTTCAGGTAATAAAATTAAAACAAAATTACAATCGATGTTTCGAGAACTCAATGGCAATAAAAGAAAGAGAGATGTACAATATCAAAGAGAAGAATGGCCGGCTACGCCACATAATTTCAGAATACAACTATTTTTCCGACAAAAAAGTGTCAATTTCAATAGTCGGTGAGTAGGTATGCCAGTAAGATATTTTATATAGTGTGTTCCAGGTAAAAGTGTCAACCCCTTCTATTCAGCGCATGGGCGGTTTGGAAAAATCGCTTGCACCCGCTCCTTGATTTTAGATTGAAGAAGGGGGGGGGGACACTTTTTGAATCACGTTTCAAGAACCTCGATTTGTAATTTTGGAGAGAAATGCAAAGTATCTAAACATGTTGTTTCGAATTGAATATATGGAGCTAAAATCTGAAATTTTAACTAAGTATTCATAATTTTTTTTCCTAAAGATTTTATTATTTGAGTGAGAATTTACTTCAAATTTAAGACTTACGATAGTTATTTAATTGGAGTAACTTTTATATTTTGTATTAAATTTTTCTCTAAAATTACAAAATGAAGTTCTATGTCAATCTTATTTTGCAAGCAAAAATATTCAAAAAAGTTTATCTTCTTGTTAACTCAATCCGAGGACATACTGTACCTAGGTACAGTGTCCTCCAAAAAGTTCGCAGCATACGGAGAAATGTTTCATTTTAAAATTTAATTTTGGGGTTACCTTTCGCTTGAAAAAAGATGAAAAATGACCCACTCAAACGTGGTCATGTGACTTTCATTATCTGTCAAAAATGACATTTAAAAAATATATCGCCAAAAATGGGTTTATTTGTTAAAATATCAAAAAGTTTTACTTAAAAAAGTTGTTTCTTTTTCAATTTTACGTATGTGTACCATATTTGAACGCTATAATAGAAGATTTAGTTTTTTGCCAATTTTTAATATTTCTGAAAATTTTAAAAACTTGTAACTTCGTTAAACCTTTTTTGTATCACTAGCTTTATCATTCTATTAACTTTTTATTATTAATTGATGATAAGAATAGGTATTTTTCAAAAGAAAATTATATTAACGCTTTAAAATTTTGTTGTTTGCTGCAAAGTTGATGTACCGTCTAGCATTTAGGGTATAAATTTAGTTACATTACGTTTTACAGTTCTAAATTAATTGATGCCAAAATAATAATACATTAGATTATTATCAAACTATTTTACGTATCTAAGCAAAATTCTTGACTTTTATGGAACAAAAAATAATTATTATTACCTTTATAAGTTTAATTTCGCATTAATAGATATTGATGAGTAAGCCATGAAAAAAATTGAAGCAATTGTTTTTACCATTCTCCGTTTCAAGAGTATTAATTAAACTGTCAAATAAAAACAATTATTGCTTCAATTCTCTCAATATCGATTAATGCGAAATTAAACTGAAAAGTAATAATTATCTGTTTCATAAAAGTCAAGAATTTTGCTTAGATACGTAAAACAGTTTTATGATAATTTAATTTATTATTATTTTGGCATCAATTTAGAACTGGAAAACGTAATGTAACTAAATTTATACCCTACATGCTAGACGGTACATCAACTTTGAAGCAAACATAACATAATTTTAAAGCGTTAATATCACTTTCTTTTGAAAAATACCTATTCTTATCGGTAATTAGTAATAAAAAGTTAATAGCTAGTGAAGTTACAAGTGTTTACAATTTTCAGAAATTTCATAATTATTAAAAGTTGTCAAAACACTAAATCTTTCATTAGAACGTTCAAATTTAGTAGACATACGTAAAATTTAAGTAAAACTTTTTGATATTTTAACAAATAAACCCATTTTTGGGGATATATTGTTTTAAATGTCATTTTTGACAGATATCAAAAGTCACATGACCACGTTTGAGTGGGTAATTTTCCATCTTTTTTCAAGCAAAAGGTAACCCCAAAACTAAATTTCAAAATAAAACATTAATTAAAAACTTCCCCCCTTATGCTGCGAACTTTTTGGAGGACACTGTATATTATGTTTTCGGAGGGTATAAGCAATTGCTAATTATTGTGCAGGCTTATAATACATTTTATTATCAAGTGAAAAATTGTCAAATTAATTTAAGATTTAAAAAAATATTTTATAAATTTTTAAGTAAAGGCATTTTGTTTAATCGTTATTCTCCGGGTCCCATGTGTTAATCACCCGTCACCCGAAACAGATCCGGAATGGGACCAGGGCGAGAACCCGATCACGGTGACGCGCGTGACGGACAAGGAGATATGCTCGCGGCCGTACGTGTCGCCCAGCGAGCAGGCGCTGCTGGACGCGAAGGAGGCCGAGGAGGAGCGGCTGCGCCTGCTGCTGCTCGCCGACGACTTCCGCGAGCGCGCCCTCATGAAGATGATGAACGGCGTGCTGGAGGTGCGATGGGAGGACGAGCTCAAGAAGGACGTGCCCAAGCCCAAGTGCATGGTGAGTGCGCATCCCAGGCCAAAAATAATATAGGCGCTCCTTTCTTATGGCATTGTAATCAACCAGCATACCGTACTTTCACCGTTTTAGTAGACATAGGTGAATAGGCCGCGCGTCGCCGTGCGTCCGCTAGGTTTGTCAGTCGTTGGCGGGGGGAGTGCACAGTAGTCCCGCACCTCTTATCAGTCGAGTTTTGCGAGCAAAAAACACGCCCCGCCCCCCGCCAACGACTGACGAACCTAGCCGAATACACGGCGGCGCGCCGCCCAGCCATGGCAATGTCTACTCAAACGGTGAAAGTACGGTATACAATACGAAATTAAAAGTTAAAATAGGTGTTCGTAATGCTCACAACGGGCATAGGCAACAAATATTTTTAGAAAACAATTATTAGAGCAATCAATAGAGCAAGCAAAATTTCTTTCATTGAGTTTTACTCCGCACAAGGATTACTTTTCAGCTTTTCAGCCCCTACCAATTTAGGTAGTATAGATTCTGAGGTGGAATCCATCTAAAAGTCACAATGACATAGTGAGTTCATTGAACTTACAATGGGGCGAAGAGGAATGTTAGTTTTGTGTATTTTTGGTAAACCATACAAGTGTGGAGGTTTTGAATGATGCTGGGTCCAGAGGGTCCTTTGTCTCTGTGTGATTTGTTCACGGTATTTATATAGCGTTTTGTATAATTCAGTTTCTATTGAAGTTGTATGGTCTTTGTTTATCCTCTTGTAAGTTCCTCCATTTAATATAAATCATTTAATTTATTACCATACACAGTTTTTTCTAAAATAACAGTTGCATTTCCCTTATCTGCTGGTAATATTTTAAATTATCCTATCTGATTAAGTGATCTAATTGCTTCTTTTTCATCCTTTGAAATATTTGACATATTTGTTTTAAAATATTTTTCTAAGATTATTTTTTTCCTGACTCTAAATTCTTACCGATGCTACTATGTCAAGCTTATAAATCTTGTTGTCAGCAACAGTTTGGTCAAAGCATATATAGACCGGGAGATAGTGACAGATTTTTGGACGTGATTTTACTCAGTATGCCTTGCAAAGGGCATTATGTGGCACATATTCTCACAATAATAAGGTATGAATCAGAGAGTCATCCTGGGTTCTTCATGTGAAAAACTGAGTTTTCAATTATTCGAAAAATATACGTTTTGATATGATTTTATACAGGCTGCCATGTGTTTTATAATGAAGTTCAGAATAGAAAATTCATCGGAAAACCATAGGCATACCCTTAGGGTGGGTCCAAAGGGCTATTATTGCCACGTGGTCTTGTATTTTAATAATTAATTTTTCCACGTTTCTGAACAGGCTGCCAATGAGAAGTATGCAAGTTCTTATTATGAAAATGCTGAAAAAAGGATGGCATACCTTTCGCGCATGTCCAAGTACTGTTTAAATTGAATGTTATTTAATCATTTAAACGACTTATTCGATGTGAAGTGTACTTGGACATGCGCAAACGGTATGCCATCTTTTCTTCAGCAGTTTCATAACAAGAACTTGCATACTTCTCATTGGCAGCCTGTTCAGAAACGTGGAAAAATTGATTATTAAAATACAAGATCACGTGGCAATAATAGCATTTTGGACCCACCCTAACGGTATGCCTATGGTTTTCCGAGGAATATTCTATTTTGAACTTCATTATAAAACACATGGCAGCCTGTATAAAATCATATCAAAACGCATATTTTTCGAATAATTGAAAACTCAGTTTTTCACATGAAGAACCCAGGATGACTCTCTGATTCATACCTTATTATAGTGAGAATATGTGCCACATAATGCCGTTTGCAAGGCATACTGAGTAAAATCACGTCTAAAAATATGCCACTAGCTCCCGGTCTAATAAAACAACCAGCAGTATCACTCCCCTTGGCGGGAAAATTCTGCGCACCTGTTCGCGCAGCCGCCATGTGGGAATAGATTCTGTCAAATTGATGCAGTGTCGGGGCGATTGGGCAGTTCTTTTTTGGCTGTATGATAGATATTACAGTGCCGTGGAGTGTGCTTTTTTGTAAATTGTGCTTTGTGCTAGTATATTTAAATAAAGAATCCCAGGAAGGAGTCAAAGCTGCTTGTGCTTACCACCCACTATATACTTTACTAATACTACTCTGTATTTTTGAATTGATTTTCCCAACTACACCTCTGACTTCTATTCCACTAATATGGCTCAAGGTCATTGAATTTGCGGATGATTTTTCAAGAGTAAGATATACTGCTGGTTGTTTTATATGCTCTGGTTTGGTGGCGAAAAACCCAATTAAAATTCAATGGATCTGTTTACGCCACAAATAAATTTTAGAAAATATTAAGGAAAGCTATTATTTTTATATAAATTTTGTGAATCAATTACTTCTAACAAAGATATATACAGGGTCCGTCAAATGTATGGAATAATGGGTGAATCTTTTTTATTTTTGTTTTTGAAAAAAAAATTGTTATACAAAAGTTTCTTGGTTATTTTTTGTCACTTTCTGGTGACCTTGAATTTTTTCCATCCGTCATAGTTACGTTGCTATGGTGACACACTTTTTTTTTCAAATGGCACCCCCTATTTTTTATTTAGATTTTGTGATCAGAGTTCGTCTGCATTAGGTACTTCAAAAATATCTAATGGTTGCATAAGAAAATAATCGACAAAAATCACTTTCACGAAAAATCAGCGTTAATTTATTTTTACCTTAATAAAACTTAACTTAAAGATAATGTTCAAAGTGTGCACCGTCACGCTCTATACAAAGTTCCAATCTTTCTACAAACGATCTTCTTACATTTTGAAATACCTACTTCGTCCCTCAGATCCCTCATTTCTCCAATAATTCGCGCCCGAAATGCAAAAAAGTGCAAAAAACCGCAAACAGAAAAAGAGGACAATAACATGGGACCACACCTTGCTGTTAACGCTGATTTTTCGCGTGAAAGTGATTTTTGTCGATTATTTTCTTATGCAACCATTAGATATTATTGAAGTACCTAATGCAGAAATGAACGCTGATCACAAAATCTAAATAAAAAATAGGGGGTGGCGTTTGAAAAAAGTTGGTCACCATAACAACGTAACTATGACGGATGGAAAAAATTCAAGGTCACCATAAAGTGCCAAAAAATTAACCAAGAAACTTTTGTATAACACATTATTCCATACATTTGACGGACCCTGTATATCTTTGCTTCTAACATAACCTAACCTAACATAGCCTAAAAATATTTTTTCATCGTGAACAGTTGTTATCTTAATATATTCATTGTAAAATAGACATGCGAGTTGGATAAATAAAAGCTTTGTTCCAACCTTCGTTTTTGGTAAATCGTTCTCAACGCACATGTCTGTAAAATATATCTATGGGTTGCTAATAAATTTATGTCTATATTTAGAACTGCTGACAATTTGAAGTTTGAAATCCGTGAACATAACCTTATTAAAGTAAATGTCGATTCAAAGTTAAACTAACCTTAATAAACTAAAATGCTACTAAAAACGGCTTTATTTTGATGGACCTGAATGAGGGATGGCACATGTCAATAAGGAACTAGGTATTAGGGGAAAGGTGGGAGGATTGGGACGGGTTTGGTTTGGGACACTTTCAAATTTCCATCTTTAAATATGTCTGTGAGTAACTACACTTTGTTACTAGATGGCGCCCAGCCTTAGAGTTATAATGCAATACAAATCTCCAGTCGGCTTTTACTAGTTGGTGCAGTAGGAGGTAAATATATTTATTGCTACGTTTTCTTACATTTTTGCTTTGGCACATGCTTTTTAATATAACATAACCTAACAAGATTGTGAAAAGTTGAATAGGCTTGCAGTATTGCGTAATTTAGTGGACATTTATCGCCAGTTACGGTGTCCCTGAAAATTAACCTCACCTTTGTGAAATCCTGATTTATGAAATGTGTAGACAGCAGGAAGGTTTGGACCACTTGATATAGGGAGGTTTGGGACAGTGTCCCAAACCTCCCTCTGCCAATGATTATCTAAAGTTACTGGATATTTCAATATTTCAAAACAATTATCATGCCTCATAAATAAAGACATTTTACCTCAAAAGAATTTGTCCATTTCCAAAGGCAGCTCCACGTATTGAAAAAAGTGGTGTCCGAAGACCTGGAAAGTCAAGGGTAGTAACGGGGACACCCGAAAAAATGAAATAGAGGAACAACAACTTTGCAGAAAAAGGAAAAAGGAGGTAGAGAAAAGAAAAGCTACGAAATAATAAAACCGATAGTGACAACAGAATGTTCTTCCTCTGAAAACAAAGACGTTGACGAAAAAACTATTGGCAGAGATAGAAGATAGAAGCTCTGGTTTAGAATTTAGTAGCGATGAAGAAGACAATAATTCTACTGAACTAGACATCAGTGATAAAACATACATCGAAGGGGATTACATTTTAGTGAAACTAAAAGTAGAGAAGGCAAAAGATAAAACTTTGTACATTACATTGGAAAGGTGTTGGAGGTCCTGCACTTTGAAATGTCCTCTTTTAAAGTGAAATACCTTCGTAAAAGTGTAAAAAACAATGAATTCTATTTCCCCAACGAAGAAGACATAGAAGAGGTTTCTGTAAACAAAATTGTAGGAAAACTGCAAGCTCGAAAAATCAAGGGATCGGGTAAAAAAAACAGTAAATATTTACATTTTAAAGAAAATTTGACAATTTATGAAAATTTGCGATAATTTTAAGCATGTACCAAACCTCCCACTAGGTTGGTCCAAACATCCCTATGGTAGGGAGGTTTGGGACAATTTTAATTTTTTTTAAATATAGGTACAAAACAAACTGTTCAGTTTTTATAAGAATTAAAGTTTTATTTTCGTCTATAGTTGTCTACTCTTCCTTTTGTGGAATTTTAAAGAGCTTTCAAGTATTACAACCCATAAAAATATGCCCCTGAAAAATATCGTCCCAATCCTCCCGCCTCTCCCCTACTGAAAGGTCTTTTTTTATCTTTCGGTTTCATATTTCGCATTAGTTTCATTTTTCAGGTTAGTGGAAGAGGAAATTTCCAGGCAGACCATACTATTACTACTTCGGTGATACCGACTATGTATGTAGATGCCTAACATGGTATTTTAAACATATTTTAGGTAGAAAAAGATCCATCGCAATTTAACGAAGATGATTTACGTGCGATCCGGGACTACGAAGAAAAATGCGTCCAACTACAGGTAGAACGTGAGAAATACAAAAGCCTCTTAGAAGTTGAGTTTACAAAGATCAGCGTAAACCTCAGAGAGTCGATTAGAAAATTTAACCAGAAATTGTGGGATTGCACCACATTCAAATATTACATTGACTCAGGAATGAACCAAGAGAATCTTCAAGTCAATCGGGCTAGAGTCAACCAATGCATGAGGATCGATTGTGACATTAGGGAGAAAAATATTATGTATGTATAAGATTTTAGTAGTAACGCCAGATACTTTCCCCCATAGTCTTATTATTTTAAAAAGTTTTTATAGGGAACGTTCCAGTAATTTTTCATCATTTTTATTGGGATCTACACCACATAATTATAACAAGCTGTCTGTTGTATAGCAATAAGCAAGGTCAAATCGTGCCAAAAAAAATTCACTAGGTGCATATAATTTGAAAAGGTACTTTAGTGGGAAAATTGTAGCTATCACTGTCTGGTAAGCTTTTGCTCTCGGATTTATGTAAGCTATTCTTTATAAAAATAGTCGAACTGATCATCTGGCATAGTGTTGCTTACGTCAGAAAATTAACACATGGGTGGAGGTGTTAAAGAAATGGTGGGACTACACCATATAGGTATAGTCCAACAAACGAGAGAAGTCCAATGAAAAACTCAATCTAAGCGCCAGCTGTATGTTAGCAAAGTGGACTTGGGCGATTAGACCGAGATTGAGTTTTTCATCGGACTTGTCTCGTGTGTTGGACTGTACAGGTGTTAATGGTTTAAACTATCGATTAGAACAGCAACAGTGTGCAATTTCAGACTAAGCTAATAAGTCTGAAGTCGACCAAAAAAATAAAAATATATTTTTCGAACTGCATTAAGACCCCCAACTAACTGCGCTTGCCTCGTCAGCTTATAAGCTCGCTCGTCAAGGCTAGTGCGCAGTTGTCAGTTGCACAACATATCGAAAATGTATGATATGAAATATTCTGCTGTAACGATAAAAACATAATGGTTTAAATTCATGTATTACCTTTTTGACTCGCTTTTTGATTTCCAATGTCAATCATTTTCGTATTTTGTAAATATCAATGTACCTAAGGCCCAAACATGTTGAGCATGAATAATTAAAACGCACTACCTGTATTTCCATACGATTATAGCGGTAGTAATTTTCTCGTGTAACAAGCCGATTCTACTTATACTAGGGTACACCAATCAACAATGTATACAAGAGCATGAACTATGAGTAGAGTCCGGCGACAGCGGTTTCTATGACCCACAGTGCGAAACGTCGAGAGAAGCAGAGTTCGTTCCGTGCCTTCGACTCGGTATTACTGTCGACTGCGGCTCGCCGGGCGCCGGCCGCCCGGCTCATTCACCCAAACAGCTCTCCGCGACGACTGGGCTGATTATTAGTACGCCGTAACTGCGCGTTGCGCACAAGCGGCAACATAGCATACCGGAGGGCGGAGTTACTAGGATAATAAGATTGATTTGCCCCATGTTCTAGACTTCGGAAAAAAAAAATCACATTTTCCTTTTTGATAGGCCTCCCCCACTGTGTAGTTAAATTTTTTTTATATCAACTTAAAATTGTTTCAACCATGGCCTCCTACGATTTACGGCTCACTTCGCGTCCTTTCTGGCCTGCTCATTGAAGTAGGGGGCGCCACCAACCGTACCAATTTCAAGATGGCCACCGAAGTCATTTTTGGTCATTTGTCAATTGACAGCGTTTGACTTGGAATTTTTCATAACCTAAAAATTGCGCGCCGTGTTCAATTTATGGATAAAGACGTTGATTGATTCCTTCCTCCATCGACGATGAAGATAAAATAATAATTACTATTATGAATTAAAAACCTCTAAACTGCTGAGATAAACAAGCCGATTACTAGGATCTTGTGATAAAAGGGATAGCGGCAAATCGCGGCTGTGTTTACGAACGCGTGCGTGACGCCGTGTTCTTTCTGCTTTTCCAAAAAGAAATACAATTTTTATATTAGATTTTCATCAGTGTTGACCAGTGCTTCGAAATTTATGAAACAGTTACCTGTAAACTAAACAGATAGTTGCAAAGAAATACATATACAATATGATTGTATAGGCACCTATGTAGCTTGCAATTTGGTTCTGTTCAAAGAACTGCTTCTGTGTGGGGACACAACCGGAATAGAATAGATGATGGAATATGGAATTCATTGCTGATAGGATGAAGTATTTTATGAGTATTATCCTTGTTTAAACAAGGATATTATTACCGAATTCTGATATATTCTGAAGGTGGGTTTATAAGACAATTTAACGTAATTTAATATCAACGTAACGTAACATAAGAATTTAGTATACCGTTTATGCAAGGATTATTTACTAATTTTAAGTCTGTGCAAAAACGGGAAATGACAAAATCAAATTTTTGCACGAAATCTATTAGTCCTCGATTTCAACACTGGAGGCCTCTTGGGCCAAGTAGAACTTCGGCCCCTGGACACAAAAATACAAAACCTAACCCATAACCATCCTAAATAATAAACAACCAGTGCTAGTGAGTTTTTGTTTTCACTAGTTGTGAGTTTTTTCTTAATGTTGGCAATGAAATTACACATGTAGATTTTTTTAAATTTTAACGTAAAAAAAGTTGTTAACTTTTACGTTACATTAAATTATGCCGCATAAACGCTCCCATTGAATAGCATATATATTAACTTCTCTCCTACGTTACGTTAATGTTAAATTATGTTATATTGGCTTGCATAATAAACCCACCGTAAGGTGCCAAACTTTTATAGGTAATATTAAACCAACAATCTACAGAAATCTGGCCAGGAAAATCGTCAGATTATTGATGTATGGATGGACTAAAAGATTAATAACACACTTATAGGATTTTCTGTTCTGATGCACAAACCTAAATTGCCAGTGGTATAGCCTACACATCGAAAATTGCTGCGTATTCCTTCTTGAAAAATGCCCGGACTATGAACAGCAAACTACACATATATTTTGTTATTATCAATATATTTACTTTTATTTTGTACTTATTGTAACAAAATGTAGAATTTTCAGCAGTTTTTTCCTGTACCTGTAGGTATTTTGTTTGGATCGGGAACACATCAAATTAAGCCAAAGACATCGAAGCATTTACCCCAATATTTTTAAATGATGTGTTGTCAATTACAATGAATCGAAAGTTGATTTTATTAGACGTAGGTGCGTATAGTAGCACAAAAAAATTAAATAGCAATAGGATTAGAAAGATTTTTTAAGTGGCCACACAACATGCGTCATTACAATGAAAAGTTTGATTTTAAAGTGGGTGATGTATAGAGCGTTCTATAATTATTGGAAAAGTTGGTTAAAAAGCTTTTCAGTCAAAACGATGTAAAAAGAGGTCACAGTCCGAACAGTTGAAGAAAAACATTAGGACTGTGTGTTTGTAAGGTTATTTCTCTACAGGAAATATTGGGAAGTTGGACAGTGATAGGCTACAAACACAACATAACATGCTTTTAATATCAATAAATTTATTCCACTAAAAATACATATCAGATATGGTGACAGCGATTTTGTCCTACCCGTGAGACAGAAAATTGGGCCTCTTCCACGTAGAAAAAATTAAAAAGTACCTATAACTTCTACCGAGGTAAAGTGTCGATGGTATTTTTCCAAAGGGCGAATACGGATTGGGGATTATACAGTAGCGGTCATAAAGTATCCCGGCCCCCCCTGCGGTGATGCATCTTGGTGCCCCCCCAAACTTTCCTTTCTCTTCCTTTTCTATAACAACTACTATAATGGTTTTTTAAAGCAAAATTAAAAATAATAACGTATATATAAAAAAATATATAGATTGCAACTGTAATATAATTTTTTTGGGTCGAAACAATCTATTTAATGCCCCTTTTGGTGCGATTAAAAAAGGACTCCACAATCCGGTCAGTATCCACCTGAAAATAATTTCAATACTTAAAAGAACCAGACCCGACTCATAGTTGTACCACAGACCTATATAGCTTCGCTAATATAGGTCTGTGGTTGTACGTAAGTAAGATTTAATTTAAGTTTCGAAAAAGTCCTCTCGGCACTAGCTGTTGTTACCGGAATTGTAAAATACAATTGAATAACTATACACAAATCTGGTAAAGCTGAACATACATATTTGTTTTTAACAAATAAAAATTCTGTTAAATCTCTAATAGTTTTCAGCTCTCTTAGTTCTTCCTTGTACAATGAAAGAAACTGACAATTTTCTGGAATAAAATTTGTTGAAATTTCTTCATTATATTTTTCAATTAATTGCTGGCAATGGTTACATTCAGCAAAATTGCAGGTTGCAGTATTTGAAATATTTCACATATTTTAAGTAAGCTCTTAAATTTGTTAGATACTTGATTAATTACAATGTCCAAAGATACATTAAAAACTGTCAATTCAAACTTTTTACTATTATTCTCCATCATCTCATCTGAAGCTAATTCATCGAAAAATAATTTTCTTTTTTTAACTCTCGTATTTTTGAAGGTTGTTCTTATTCCCCATTTGTTTTTTACATTTGTAGTTTGGGCACAACTTCCTTATTTGCTTCAATATGTCAGCAATCTCCCCGCATTTATTTACAGTCCAATAAGTGGAATTGTGGAAGAGGCCAGGGCCCCTTCGAGGCCCCTTTGGCCCCTTCAAGGGTAGCTTCGCTACCCCTGCTACCCCGTTATGACCATGGGCGCCCATAGGGGGGGCAAGGGGGGCACGTGCCCCCCCCCCCCCTGGAGATTCTCAAAATCCCTTCGCGTTATATATTATATTATTATAGTTGAGGAAAAGATTATTTTCATATCCTTCCAGGTATACAGGGTGTCCCGAAATTAGCCTGCCATAACTTACCAACGTGTTCTACGACCTAAAAAAATGAAAAAGTTCCTATAAACATGGCCTTAAAAATGCCCGAAAAGGGGCAGTTTCACAAACGGTTTTTTCCAAATTTTTCCAGAACGAACAAAGATAACATTCTGAAATTTGGTATGTGATGTACCTGTGTGATTTGACATTTGCCGGGGTAGCGATAGTTAGACATTCTTAATCATAGGCATCCTAAATAGGGGGTTAAGGGGTTAAAAATACCCTAAATATTTTGTGTGTGCTTTTTCCCCAAATTTATTGCGAAATTATAAAATTTCAGGGTATTCTACGAAAAAATGGTGCTCTTGTTGAACTTTGATAGCGAGTAAAATCGTATTGAGATTTTTTTGCAGAGGGCCATGAAAATGCGTATTAGAAATTAGCCTGCCATATCAAAGTCTAGAGAATACCTCTAGACTTTGACCATATTTTACCACCGTGTTCTGTGACCCAAAAAAATGAAAAAGTTCCTAAACATGGCCTCAAAAGTGCCCCCTAAGAGGGCTATAGCTCCCGAAATGGACACTTTGGCATACGGTTTTTCTAAATATTTCCAGAACGAGCAAAGATAAAATTCTGAAATTTGGTATGTGACATACCTGGGAGAATAAACCATGAAAAAAGCGCAGAAAAAATTTTGGGATATTTTTAACCCCTTGACCCACCTCATTTGGGACGCCTATGATAAAGAATGTCAAACTCTCTCTACCTCGGTAAACGTCAAATCTCACAGATATATCACACAATAAATTTCATAATTTTATCTTTGTTCGTTCTGGAAATATTTAGAAAAAACCGTTTGCCAAAGTGTCCATTTCAGGGGCTATAGCCCTCTTAGGGGACTTTTATGAGGCCATGTTTATAGGAACTTTTTTAATTTTTTTGTATCAAAAAACGTGGTGGTAGATTATGGCAGGCTAATGTCTAATAGGCATTTTCATGGCACTCTGCAAAAAATTTTCAAAACGAGTTTACTCGAAAACGATGCATGCTATCGAAGTTCAACAAGAGCACCTTTTCTTGATAGAATACCTTAAACTTTCATAATTTTGCAAGAAATCTGGAAAAAAGTATACAAAAAATATTTGGGGTAATTTTAACTCCTGAAATCCCCCATTTGGGACGCCTATGATTAAGAATATCTAACTATCGCTACCTCGGTAAATGTCAATTCTCACAGGAACATCACATACCAAATTTCAGAATTTTATCTTTGTTCGTTCTGGAAATATTTATAGAAACCCGTTTGTGAAACTGCCCCTTTCGGGGGCTATAGCCACATTAAGGGGCATTTTTGAGGCCACGTTTATAGGAACTTTTTTAATTCTTTTAGGTCGTAGAACACGCTGGTAAATTATGGCAGGCTAATTTCGGGACACCCTATATAAAACAAACCCTGACATATTTTATACAAAATTTAACTGGGCCACAATCACATAAACCAATTATCGATTCAGAGCTAGAGCTAGGTAGTTCTAAAAATAACAAGGTTAGACGAGATAATTTTGCCCCCCCTAAAATATTTTCTATGGGCGCCCTTGGTTATGACCGCCACTGGGATTATACAGGAGGAGCTAAAAACTGTTTTCAGTATTCCAAAAAGTTGCTTCCTTTTTTGCATAAATAAAATAAAGTCTTATTTTTAAAAATGGTTATTTTTTTGAAAAAAAAAACAAAATGTGGATATTTGTTCCTTTGACACATATTAATAATAATAATAGCTTTATTGCCCAACAGTTCATTAAACAATTACAGGACAATTATTACATGAAATATTATAATATTTTATACTGTACTTAATGCCTACACACACAGATTTAAACATCTAGTCACGAAAGTCCACATCCAAATACAGAATTACTACATCAATTATAGATTTCAAGAAATCGACGTAAATATCACATAGATGAGATATCGCATTAAAATGTTCACATATAATATACAGAGGGCTTTTCAATGACAAGTTTGTTCTTGCCGTACTACAATAAAAAGTATATTGATTTCTAGAATTAGCCCGAGGTACTAGAATTTATGTTCTAATAAGCCAGGACAGTCAATTCCATTATTCACGATATTATATAGTAAAGATACAGAGGCACACATTCTTCTGACTGCAAGACGTTAAATCTATTAAGCATAAGTCTATATGATACACCTCTTTCAGGATACGACCCATCTACTTTAAAACAGATATTTCAAAAATTTCCTTTGAATCTTTTCCAGCAAAAACTTGTATAAGGGCACCATATAACTGATGCATACTCAAGCTAAGATCTTACATAGCAGAAATACAACATTTTGAGAGCATCAATACTGGTAAAGGATCCGCAGTTTCGCACAATGAAGCCATAAGCTTTGGATGCCTCATTTTCCTTGAGGAAAATATGGCTTGCAAAGCTAAGCTGGCGGTCGAATGTGATGCCCAGATCCTTCAAAGCATCGCAACGAGACGCCATTCAGGGAGTATGTATATAAGTGAGGTACTTTCTTACCGTCCCTTAGTAAATTCGCCCATATATTCGCCCTTTTGCCTACACTTAAGATACTAATTCGACATTTTGAATTCCTGTTTTGTAAGGCTATAAAGTAGCAGGTGGGTATCTGGCCTACTCATAATTATTATTATTAGGAATAATAAACATCACTTTCAAAATATGTAACAAAAAATATGTTTTATAAAATATAAAATCTGTGTTAGACCCAAAACAATTATGTATGGCAAACGTTGCTAACTGTTTTTCCACAGAAGACCCACCACCACCATCCACATCAGCAGATTCCGTACAAGTAACATTATTTGGCAAAATTTCATCAAAGGCTGCCGCTACAGAGATCAGTTGAGGATCAGTACTTTCATTTTGACAACCTGCTGACTCTATTTCCAGGGAAAAAACCATTCCATTTTCATCTAATAAGTCAATATCTAAATCATTTATATCTTCATGGGAAAGTAAGGGATCTAAATCGTCTATGTCGTCTTCTCCACATTTCAGTGCCAATTCCATAATTTTTTTTGTCCGATTGTACATAATGTTGTATCTAGAATAACAATAATTGGATGGATATTATCTACTAGCTCTAAAAAATGTAATATTTTTGAATGCGACAAAAAATCTTAAATTATTTCCCCGAGAATAGTTGACGCAGTGCTAATTTTTGTTGGTGTCATTTTGATATTTTTACATTTTTTATTGGCAAAAAATTGTTAATAATAATTATTTAGTGCTTGGTCCGACGGTCTTTTTCCATTATGTATCATAATGACTATTTTTTTGTAGGACAAACGTTTCTCCGCATTCTTTATAAAATGTCCTCTCGATTTAACTAAACAACTAATTGTTATGATACAAAATTTTAAAATCTCCCGATCGACATGTTTCACACCTGCGTGCTGCATTAGCGACTATTAACGAGAATTCTCGAAGAGAGAAAAGTTGTAGGACTTGTCAAAACGAAGCTTTTCACAAAAATTTAGCCCGTTATGATATATAATGGAAAAAGTTCCTTGGCCCAAGCACTAATTGTAATGCTCGGTTCTGACGATGCAATTTGTTGCATGCAACTTGGTTGCACTGTCAAAAATTTCATTAATTTGGCATTTTCAACAATGTAAAGTGTGTTAAGTTAAATTTGTAAAAAGCAAAAGGGCGAACGTTTTAATCAAAACACAGTAAAGGGGCAAATGTGTATCTATTTTAATGGAAGGAAGAACGAAAATGCCAACATTTTCCCGTACTTATTCGCTAGTAGAACTACAGTTAAAAAACAAGTAAACTATACATATATTTTATGCACAGCTACTTACTTGCACGTTTAAATCAAAATATTAACCTAACACCGTCTTGCTCAAACCATATCAAAACAAACACAGCCTGCTCCCATAATATACCAATCTGCCCTTTAGACTCTCTGAAAAATGAATATTCGCCATAATATTTTCACGTTTTTTTTAAAATAGATTTAATGTTTTTATAACTACAAATTGGCCCTTTTGCTATACAATGTGGCAGACGTCCCTCTATCAGATTGCGCAAAACGCATATTCGCCCTTTTGCCAAAATACCATCGGTATATTAATATATTATAATAAAATAAATCTGAATGCCTTCTCCTCTGGCATCTCAATCCATCTCTGAAATTGATGTGTACAACTATCGTAAAAAGATAAGGTAAAACTTTCCCGTGGTATATGTCTGCCCCGTTTTTTTTGAAATTTTGGCTACCCCCTTATTATCGGGGTCCCTGAACACGAATCTGACCTTAGTTTTCGGCGCTCGTAGTTTCCGAGAAAATGATTTTTCAAATTTCCTTTTGACATCAATCTGCGCGCGCCGATTGTCGGGCGAAAACAGCGGCCGGGCCGGACGTAAACACGGCATAAATCTTTCAAAATTTCGGATTTTCCGCTGGTTTTCGCGAAGTTTCGATGTTGCAAAAGGTGCAAAATAGTGTGGTGATCAGTTTGAGCTAAATTCATCTCAATTATAGCCACAAATATCGCCATGAAAAGTGAGGTGTCAAAGGAAATTTGAAAATTCATTTTCTCGGAAACTACGTCCGAGCGCCGAAAACTAAGGTCAGATTCGTGTTCACGGACCCCGAAAATAGGGGGGTAGCCAAAATTTCAAAAAAATCGGGGCAGACATACACCACGGGAAAGTTTTACCAAAGATAAATAGTTGCATAATATCACAGACATATATAGGCGAAGCTCTATATGTCTGTGATAATATTGAAATATAAAGAGAAAATAATTACTTCACGGTGTAAAAAAAAGTTACTAGTACCTACACTGAGAGTACATACAGAGGATGTACACATCGCATCTACATATTTCATGATATTTCTTCGCAAAATGTACTCTAGTCCTTCTTCCGAGCAGATCAATTCTCATCGTAGAACCTCAAGTAGAACTTTACACTATGGTATGTTATATATCGAAAACTCTGTGTAGACATATTTATGTGGGACTTGTTGCTATTTCGATCTAAGCATCGACTTATTATCTACTGATTTTTATACTAGGTAGGTACTAAATTGATGGATCTAAACCAGCTCTGTATTCTCGTTGCCCATTGACACCCACACTAAAAATTAAACAAGAGTATTATAAAAAAATATACCTACTCACCTCTGTAAAAGTGGTGAGAATTGAATTCACCTTCAATTTCCTTCTGTCGTCTTTGCATATTCTGAAGCTTTCTTTTTTAAAATGTCCAGAACAGATAAACAAACCATCCGCTTGTTCTATAGGATGGATAAATGTTCCTACACACAAAAACTGATTTTAAACACAAGTCAATACTCAATTTTAAAAGTATACCTGTTCCAGCACTACTAGCTTCGATCCAAGTTTTAAGTTGAATGCTATTACTCGGGAATTCAAATAAAGGCAATTGCTTAAAGCGACGATTCGCCATGGAACACAACCGCGGCATTATTTACAATATGAAATGAAGCAGGAGAACGACCCCTCCTGTAAAAAGAACCCAGCTTTTAATAAATTCAAAACACTTCTCCTATTCGCTCACTACAGTCCAAAAAAAAAC
This sequence comes from Pseudeuparius sepicola, assembly GCA_963920635.1. Lineage (NCBI taxonomy): Eukaryota > Metazoa > Arthropoda > Insecta > Coleoptera > Anthribidae > Pseudeuparius > Pseudeuparius sepicola. Next base: position 66,641,301 of record OY987298.1, read on the forward strand.
GGCACGGCTCCGGTATTCTGTGAAATTCGCACTTAATAATTACAAAAAAGTTATACAATAGAAAATATAACCTAAATGCGTGAAAAACACGCCAGCAGGGAATGTGAAACTCGACCTTTGACAACAGCCGGTTTATTTCTGGACATAACCTTTAATATTTTGTGTTTGACAGGAGTACGGTTGGTGGCTCCGTCTTGCGGTCAACTCTAGAAGTACGCGAACGGGATTTTTGGTTCGAATGAGCAGGCCAGAAAGGACGCGAAGTGAGCCGTAAATCGTAGGAGGCCATGGTTTCAACTAAACCGTGCGGCGACGCGTCGTGACAGCGGCTGTCAGCGGCAAACGATTTTCGTCTATTGTCAAACACGGTCATGGCTAAGTTGATAAAGTATAAGATATAATGAAGTAAAATAACGGGTATTTCAGCCAAAATTATGTATTATTTATTCTTTACAATGAACTAAGCTTTCGGCCATATTTTTGGCCTTCGTCAGGGCTAAAATAGTGTTAGGTAAATATATTATTGAGTAAGAATTAATTATATACTTACTATTGAAATGAATATTGAAAAGAATATTAAAGAAGATCAATTATTATATAAGATTTAAGTTCATAAATCAAGCATTTTTACTTTACCTGCCACAAATGCGACAGGTAAAATTCTTATTTTCACTGTAAAATAAAGCGTTTGTTTATACCATACCTTCGGTAGTCTGTACGGTAATCTATAGTTTTACAGACGGTCGGCGATAAGGTGAATTTATTTAGAAAAAACTTAATATGTTAAATTTTTCCTAATACCTTTGTCTATTCCTCCTAGTAGTTTTTTGGAAGGCCGTGTCCGAAAATAACTGTTTTCACGTCCGTTTTCGTGTCATGTTTACACTGACGCCACCTGTACATGATGGTGCGGGAAACGGTTAGAGAAACTCTTCTTAAAGATTAGGTTTTGGTATAGGCGAACTGGGCGAAATACATCTTTAAAAACAATAAAATACATTTGAAAGTCGACCACTGAAAATATCTTAGCTCGTTATCAATTCAATAATTAAAGATTATTGGTTTGGTATTGATGCTATCAAATCTATTGCGAAGATTTTCACTAACCGAAAGATTTAGGACTCTAGGATACATCCCACACCTGACACCATAATAATTATTAAATTGTGTTAGTAGGTGTATGTATGGTATAAATGAAGTCACTTGGAACAGCATAAAAACGCTTGGGAGTCGTTTGCTTTGTAAAACAAGACCGAGTCTTAGGCGGCACGCGGCCTTTAATAATATTATAAAAATGTTATTTAAATGCTCTAAAAAAGAATAAAATAAACTTTGAAATAATTCAAACCAAAGCAAACCAATAATTTTGTTTCAGACAAAACAACACCACAAAAAATCTATACACAAAACCAAAATCCGTAAAAGAGCAATCCTTATTTCCGTGCGCGGCATTGGTTATACTGATCTACGTCGACACCTGCTCCGTGGATTTTCTGAACGCCGACCAATCAAATCGCTATGCTCGCTTTCTTATTGGCTGCCACCTTGACTAGGTCGACGTCGACCGCATAAAAACCTTTGGATTTTATACAGGTGATTTCTGCTGATGATAAGTCTGGTATTTTTACCAGTAGAAGAGCATGGTAAATGCTATGAAATAGATCGCGCCCCGTATGTCACTGTGTTTCAAGTTTATATTTTACCAGGGTATTTCGAGAACTGATGGCGCCTTGGCAATAAAATACGAGTCAAAACACTTTTTTAACCATATTAAACCAAACCTGGTATTAGTAGTAAAAAGAGATGAAGGAGCCATGGAAGATAGATATTGTATACTACGAGTATATCCAAGTTACAGAGGCAGTGAATCAAAACATTGGCCACCACGTGGTCGCGATGTGACCTATTCTCTTATTGGTCTGGCCGTCGTAAAATCTCAAGTGTTTGGGCGGCGAGTGGAATGCAGGGCCGGCTCTTCCGTCAGTCGAGTTTCCTGCATAGGTAGGATCGCGCGCAGACTTGTTGCAGAATCTCATATATTAGTCCAACCCTGGTAATCGATCGCAATGCGGTCATGTAACTTTGTTTATATCTACTGACTCTGTAACTTGGATAGACTATATTAGTATTGTGCAGCGAAATGCGGTGAATAGGCGTGCTACAATTTCACAAATCTTAGGATATACTTTGCGTAAATAGTTATAATCGATATGGCTTTTTAGAGACCTTTTGACAATATTGTTGTCGACAACCTTAAAAAAACTTTAAAAGTGAAATATTATGTTGCTTGTAGAATATGTATATTTTTGAAAACTGCGTGACGCTTATGTCCTATATTCTTTTTGTGACGGCAATTATAGTTTTTATGCTGTTTCAAGTGACTTTAGAAATACTATACCTGATTTAATATAATTTGTTTTGTTGTTTCGTCCTTCACACTTAACATACCTACCTACTCGCCAACACGCCCGAAAACTTAAGTCAAATGTTCGAGGTACATACCCTGTTGTTTTGGTTGCTAGCTGCGAAAGTGGTTGTTAGGTCAAAAAGAATTGCCTAGCAAGCCTTACGCAGCAATTACTTTAAAACCATTAATAAAATGTACAGGGTGATTCAGTTTTATTCTGCGACACTCAACAGGTGATAGAAAACCAAAAGATAACCGCACTTTCTTTTATAAACTATATCATTTTAAGGCCTTATTAAAAAGTTACAGGGTGTTAAAGTTTTAAGAAACATGTGGTCTTTATTGAATATTTATCAAACTAGTTGAAATATTTAAGTCATATTTGGTACACGTTATAACGTCACGGGTTAGCATAAAACCTGTTAATATCAAACACCTTGAACAACCAGTGGCGTAGGTAATTAGTATAATTGTTTTTAGAAAAAAAAAGAACCACCTTGTATAGCAATAAAATGTATTCAATTTCTTATATAAATTTTAATTTTAAACAAAAATGCCCCCTTGATAATTTTTTGTATGTGTTATGGTTTCGTGGCAAATTTGATTTTTTGTATTATTTCGGGGTATTTCTGAAAAATTATCTAAAAAATTTGCTCCATAAGTACCACTTAAAGTGGAAATAATGTGTTTGCTACTTGAAATAAAGTAACTTTTTCCAATAAACATACCTATTTAAGGCTATACCTTTGAAGATACAGGGTCTAATACATTTAAGGAAGATACAATTAATGTTACGCTCTGTATCTTGAAAAGTAAAACCTTGAATGAGTAAGTTTATTGGGAAAAGTTACTGTATTTAAAGTAAGAAAAAAATTTTTTCTGCTTTGAGTGTTACTTATATAGCGAAGTTTTAAGCTAATTTTTCAGAAGTACCCCGAAATAATACGAAAAAATCAAATTTGCTATGAAACCATGACACATATGAAAAAATGATAAGAGAAAGTTTTTGTTTACAATTAAAATCTACATAAGAAATTGAATACATTTTATTGCTATACACGGTGGTTAATTTTTTTTTCTAAAAACAATTATACTAATTACCCACTTCTACGCCACTGGTTTTTCAAGGTGTTTGATATTAACAGGTTTTATGCTAACCCATGCCGTTATAACCTGTACCAAATATGACTTATATATCTCAATTAGTTTGGTAAATATTCAATAAATTCCACATATTTCTTACAACTTTAATACCCTGTAACTTTTTTACAAGGCCTTAAAATGATATAGTTTATAGAAGAAAGTGCGGTTATTTTTTGGTTTTCTATCACCTGTTGAAGTTTCGCAGAATAAAAGTGAATCACCCTGTATATGTAGCAACGCACAACTGGTTTTCATCAGAAAGAACACGAATTATGCCAAAGAAAAAGTAATACTATCAATGTTTCCCCAGCGTCAAATAAGAGCCGTCTAATAGACCTAAATTAACAGGCACTTATTAACCGCAAGGTGAGAGTACGCGACTAGTAATTCGTAGGTCCCGGGTTCAAATCCCACACAAAGCCCAACTTTTTATTATTTTATATTATCGCTACATTTTGCCTCTTATGTTTATTACTGATTATCATTTTTAGCAATTGAACAAAGGTTATTATGAATATTATTATTCAAAATCTACTCCACAGTGTATTTAAAGTTTAATTTAAAGTACCTATAATATGAAATTGTTGGTAGCAGGAAAATGTTATACATTGCGCGGTGCGTAGCTCTTTTTTGGCCTCGGAGGTACTTTTAAGGACCGGGGCAACAATCGCGTTGCCTCTGTCCTTACAAGCTCCTCGGCCGAAAAGTACCACTTTCGCATTTTGCAATGTAAATAACTAATGCTTTATAGGTAGATACAATATTCGGCGAAGGCAGTTCGTATTTGTTCAATTAACAAAATGAATATACACTATCTGAAACTTTTTATAAGTATCACACGAGTAGTCTTTATAAATATGTGGTTAAAAAGACAGGCATACAGGGTGTTCAGATTTGATTCGTGCGTTGCACGATTTCATGCTTTTTGTGTAGATATGTAGGAAGTGTCCTTAGTTTTTATGCAAATTTTTCTAAAATTGGTATTGTGTATTTTTTATCGGAAATCTGGCTACGTAGCTGTATTTAGCAGCCACTGAAACCTTTAAATCCATAAATGGGGTACTTTGCCGTTTTATTTATTAATGGGACATTTTTGGGCTATTGTAAATAAGTTTTCTGGATTTTTAGATATTTTCAAAGCATTCCTGATTTTTAATTAAAAATAAAAAATCAATTTCCCAACTTAGGCCCTGTAGAAATATAGTCGGTGACGTAAATTAATAAAACTTGGGACAATGGAGTTTCATTGGGTGCTGAATAAAGCTATATGGTCAGATTTTCGATAAAAAAGTTCCCTAATACCATTTTCCAAAAACATCGCATCGAAAAAATCATAGCAGGCAGTGGAATAGTGGAATACTGCTGTAATGACGATATATGCTCCATGAGTGCATAAGGACACGTTCTACTTAAAAATAATCATCAAAATCGTTCAGCGTATAACAAATTTACGGATGGAATCTGAACATCCTGTATCTAACATCAACTTAAAAAAATATCTTTATACAGATACCTACCTAAAGGAATATTGAAAAATCATCAAACTTATAAAAATAAAAGAATATAAAATTGAATGACAAGAAAGTCATTTCATCTCAAAAATTTGAGATTAAAATGACCTTTCTAGTTCGCTAAACTGTCATATTATGTTATTTTGCCCTAAACTACAACATTTTTAGTAAAAGTTATATCAGGATCGGAATTTGTCTCTTTGCTCGACAAACAAAATATTTTAGTACCTGTATTTATACATTATAAACTTTTTGATTATTATGTTTCATCTTCTGCTACATTTCATTCTACCCCACACCTGACACCATAAAATATTCGTACAGTTTTTAATTTAGAATTAATTTTAAATTTTATCGTTAAACATCAAATCCCCTAAAAATGTTCTTTTTGAGTTAATATTTCATCGATCAGCTTTCCCTCAACGATACATGGAAGAAAATAATATACCTAGCATATCTAAATCTATATGATATTCTCTGTTAAATTTCAGTTTCAATTTTGAGTGTTGAAAAATAGTAGATAAATTTTGCTTGTTGTTGTTAACCATTTTTCGGTATTCTCACTTCCGTGGAATATGAAACCAATCTGAAATACCATCAACTACTAAATACTTTCCCATCTGCGAAGTAGGTATACTTATACATTTTACATTTGATTTTTAGAAGCAGTATTAAATCCCAGGAAAAAGATATAGAAGTAATTAACGAACAACTAATATCGATCAACGAAGCTCTAAATGAATGTCGAGTAAATCTGGATGCTATGCAAGCCAGAGAAAAACTCTTGGAAAAAGCATTCCGGCGTGATATTCAGGAAATGTCGCCTGTAGTACAAGAAGTAGCTGTGAAACTGTACAAGTAAGTTTTAATATATTTATGTTATAGGTAGCTAAATAAATACCTTGCTTAGTATCTTTCTAAGTCAACAAGAAAAAATAACGTTTTGATATTTAAGCAAAGAAAGATAAATTTTACTTTAAAATTCTGCTAGTATTGTAAAACATAACATACGCTGAGATTATTAAAATCCATGGTTTTCAATGTTTTAGAAAGAGACCCAAAGTTGGCTATAAAAACATACAAGGTGCCACGATTCTTTATGAACTATCGAAAGGTATTATTAGCAGCGAAAGAACTATTGCGATGACTCAGGAATGTTTTGACTATTTGAAATCATTGGAACAATTAGACATGTTTGTTGGACTCCCTCCAACTATTGACGAAAACGTGTACAGCTTGATTTGCAAACATCGAAGATTGAGGATTGAATATGAAATCAAGGTATGTTGTCGTTTTAGTGCTTTTGTCGAAATTGTAACAATTCCATCAAACTGACGATTAAATGTAGTATTTTCACAGCTGCAAAAATACCACCTGTTTCAAATTCTATAATAGTTAGTAGATACAATAACAGTACAGTAGGGCTAAATAACGATTCTCTACAGTTCAAGACCAAAATAGCAAACAGATTTTATTCGACTCTCTCATTCTCTCTATTTTTTTAAAAGCCGTCTTATTTGTACAGAAAAAATAGTTTTAGAAGTGACGTTCACAACTTTAACATCAGATTCCTAACAAAACCTATTCACAGAATTTTGGCATACGAACGGTTCTCTGTACATCATATATTACCAAAATACATACCTACCCAATGCAAACAGCTCTGCCCTGAAATGTCTGCCTGATCTGGAGCAACACTGTTAGACCGTGAGAGTCTAGTAATTTTTTTTCTGGCATTTTGAGGGCTTAATGTGGCTAGATAGCTGATGAAAATAAGGGTGGTTGTAATTCCTGCCCCACGTCCGAAAATTCGGAAAATCCATTTTCATTTACATGAAACATTTTGTTTTTTTATGATCTTACATTGTCTGGCAATAAAATATTGATATTGATAAATAATTCACCAATAAAAAAATACCAGACGGTTTTCAATGGTCGAAAAGGTGAGGGATGGGGGTTAACTTGCAAAAGAAAAGTACAATTTTCAAACTTTTTTGTCTGGCAATCGAGAGAATGAAAGGTTTTGTTGTGGAAATAACGCTGAAAAATTGCGGTAATCACAGTTCTAAACGGTGATTCCCGCGGGAAATTATGCGGAAATTTCGGAAAATATTCAGCGATTTCAATTTGTCTCTCAACGCGGTAAATTAAAGATGACACATACATTTATGACTAATTTTAATTTTCCAGATGGATTGGAAATTGGAAACATTACACCAGACGAAGGAAAATTGTCAAAAAATATAAAATTTACCGCGATTTCTTTCGTCTGGCATTTCGTATTTATATTTAAAATACGTGTACATATACACTTAAAAAATTCCAGACAAGTTGAGCTGTTCGAAAAAATATTTTCAGAAAATAATGAAATATTTATATTGGAATCATACCTACCATTGAGTAAAGGCCTTTACTCAATGTACCTACGTATATAACATTCAATCTAAAAATGAGATTTATTGTCAATTTTGTAACTTCGATTGATGAGAAAGGTGATGAGCCTGATATTGATGACGACGATAATGATGATGTCAACGACGAGGACTCTGCCTCAGACGTAGACGACGGCGAAAGTAAAGGCGAAAGTTCCGAAGATTCAAAATGAATATTTTTCGTTTATTTGTTTTTTTTTTTCATTTTATAATGGCAAAAAATATATCATTGACAAAATATGCGCTTCGGCCAGAGGCCTCGGCAACTAAATTCCCCATGAGTCATAAAAAATTCAACTTTAGTGCCTTGGTACATAAATAACTATTATTCGACAAATGCAATAAACAAAGTTTATTTTATTTATAAGTATGCATAAATGTAAATAAAACTAAATAAAGCATAATCATAATCTTCTGATGATTTGCCACTACTGGCATCAAGCTGTGAACGCGGCACCGTCGCCACACGTTGCCCGCGGTGAGGGGGGACTAACTTTGGGCAGGGGAATGTCCTAATCTTCCTATATACTGACCTTGACTCATTCGATAAAAACTACCGTCAAAAACTATATACCTAATTTATTCATTTCCGTCCTTCCCCGCGGACCTATTTTGCCAAAAGGCAACAGACACCAAATTCTATTTTTTCCAATCTTTATTCTTCGATATTTTAGAGCAGTTTAAACCGATCTGGACAATATAGCTTTTTTAATTCTAAACAGTACTTTCACCGACATAGTGAGTAACATCACTATGTGTTAGAATCAAACGCCAAGCCAGATATAAATACCTTCTAAATAGTGTAGGCAAGTTAGACTTTTTAGAAGAAAAAATTTATAAAGTTTTGAAATTTTGGTTGTGAACTCACAGTGGGAACCCGAATACAGATCCGAAGAGTTCCCACCACCCCGGGGGGAGCTTCATCCCGTTTTGCAAAAAAAACAACCCCAAACGTGACCTTGACGGTGTTTTTTTGCGTTTTGCACGTAAACCGTAACTGTTTAATCTACAATTATTAAATCATTTACTCGTAATTATATTTCAGGTCACCTAGAAACGCAAAGTACAGAGGTTGCAGAACAGCACGCGTGACGCACGTAGTATGTGCGTCAATAACATAAAATATAAATAAATATTTTGTATAAATACAGCCACACAAAGTGAAATAAATAAGATCCATCTCGTTTGTGTTGTGTCTCTTACCTATCGCTATGCCCAAGCCACCTTGGCCCTAGCAGAGAGTGAGGCTGCTCTCTGATAGCGATATAGATCCCTTCACAAATACCTTCCTCATCCTTACTACAAGTGCCTCGTCTGGTAGTAAATACCCTTCATCATATTTGCTACAAGTGCCCCGTCTGGTAGCAAATAAATACCGTCCTTCTGTTGCTACAAGTGCCTTGTCTGGTAGCAACTAAACACCTTTCAACCTTCTGTCTGCCACAAGTGCCTTGTCTGGTGGCAGATTAAAACCTCTCAGCCATTCCTAAACCTGAGAGAACGCAGAAAAGTTGGAAGTAATCCACTGCCGCAAAAGACAGAAGTAAGTTCCGGGCACCAGTGACTAGAAAAAGTTATTGGACTTTTTAGATTCTCCATTAAATTCTCCACAAAAATGGACAAATGGTCATATAATTTTTTTTGTGTATCTCCCAACCAACGCTAGTAAATGATCTTGGAAAATTAGCATAGTTTTCAGCGTGAACAAAAAATAAGCCTTGCGACGTCTTTTGCGTCGATTATCTCGAAAAGTAGTAGCGTGAGCAAAAAAATGTATGCAAGCAAAATTGTAGAGCAGTTCTTTCTCTACAAGATCCATATTCGATAAAATAATTTTAAGAAAGTATTAGTGGACATATGATGATTTTTTATACCTGTGTATTCTGAACTTTGAGCGTGTTTCCACACCACCCATGAGGTAACGCTCTCGGTGTGTTTTTTTTAAAGTGGTTTCCCCCATAGGCCTACTCCACTAATAAATATAAATATTTAATCAATTGCCTCTGCAAAATTTTCCTGCTCGATGGAATTTAAACAACTCTGTCCATGACAACGAGAACACATTGAGGCTGGAGCTGGTGCTTGGGTAGTGAGCACTGGCATTAGAATGTTGTTAGTTTTTCTACAGCCCCATTCAGTTGCTCTCAAATTTCTTCCTTTCCACAAATGAATTTGATGAAAAACGCGATAGGAATGTTGTCTTACTGCATCAGATGTAGGTAGTCTGGACAAAACGACTGCATTACTCGACTGGTCAACCAGCTTATTAAATAAAATAAAGCGATAATGGTTTAAAACAACGTCTGCTTTCTTTGGCAAAGGAAAATCACAGACCGTAAGCTTAATAAATACAAGAAAGGATTTACAAGAAGTGGTTGCCGTATTCAATAATTCTTCATCGGCAAAAGATGACATTGCAAGCGCCGGGGAGAAATTTACGCTTGCTCTATATAAAGCACCCCGACAAGAGACATCTTTAAACCATTATCGCTTTATTTTATTTAATGAGCTAGTTGGCCAGTCGAGTAACGCAGTCATTTTGTCCAGACTACCACCTACATCTGATGCAGTAAGACAACATTCCTATCGCATTTTTCATCAAATTCATTTGTGCAAAGGAAGAAATTTGAGAACAACTGAATGGGGCTGGAGAAAAACTAACAACATTCTAATGCCAGTGCTCGCACGACTCAAGCACCAACTCCAGCATCAATTCTGCAGAGGCAATTGATTAGATATTTATATTTCATTAGTGGAAGAGGCCTATAGGGGAAACCACTTAAAAAAAACGCACCGAGAGCGTTACCTCATGGGTGGTGTGGAAACACGCTCAAAGTGCAGAATACACAGGTATAAAAAATCATCATATGTCCACTAATACTTTCTCATCATTATATGAGCATTTTTGTGGAGAATTTAATGGAGAATCTAAAAAGTCCTATAACTTTTTCTCTTCGGAGTTTCGGTTTACGTGCAAAACTCAAAATACACCGTCAAGGTCACATTTGGGGGCGTTTTTTTTTTGGGAAAAGGGGATGAAGCTCACCCCGGGGTGGTGGGAACTCTTCGGATCTGTATTCGGGTTCCTACTTCGAGTTCACAACCAAAATTTCAAAACTTTATAAATGTTTTCTTCTAAACGTCGTCGTTTTATCTAACTTGCCTACACTAAAATTAAATAGCTTCTGATTAGCCGTAAGCCTTGCGGAATTATTATTCCGAACAGCATTTGGAAATTTATGCTACAGTATTTTGGAGTTATAGTTGTTCCAATATAATTTTTAAATGTGGAATGTGTAGTTTCCAAAATAGTGTTAGAGAAAATTATAGTACCTTGAAGAGTATACAGGATGAGTCACAATGTATAGTAAATACTTTAAAGGGGTGTTCGGCAGGTGGTTTTAAGGGGGGTCTTTTATGTAAAATTTTTCGAATTGGGCTTTCCTTGCCATGTTATTCGGGTCTACAAGGTGACCCAAAAGTTGTTTTTTATTTATATTTCAATAACGGCGCTACTTAAAAATTTGAAATTTGGTATGTGTTATCTACTTACTGGAAGTTTATTCATTTACACAGTGCTCTAAAAATAGGGTAAAAACTAACAACCCCTATTAGTTTTTTTGCTCAAACTTTTTTGAGGTTATCTTTTTGGTCTTCTTTCAGTGTATCTTTTCATTTTGCAACAAAAGTGTACTCTTGTTTCATAACGATAAAATCAACCGTTTGCGTTGAAATTGGCAAAACGTGCCCAAAAACACCTGTTGACTTCAACATTCTAAACATACAATTTCTACCTACCGCTTTCAAACGTTAAAGTACCTATTTACTATACATTCTGACTCACCCTGTATAAACACTTTGGGTTAGGTTGTAAATATGTGCTTTGGGTAGTGAGTGCTAAGAATCGTTTTCTGTTGCAGCTGAAAGCAGCACAAATTCAAATAGCAGAAGGAGAGACTACAATCCATACGTTTCAAAAAAGATTGCAAACAAAAAAGGAAAACATCGCCAAGTCGAATGCGGAACTACTGGAGACCAGAGATTACAGATTGTATTTAATGCATAATAAACAAGTTCAAATTGTGCTTAGAAGAGGTTTGGTGGAAAGTGTGTTAACTGGATCCCTCGACGATTTCAAGGATTGCATTTTAATACCAAAGTCAGAAATTGAATACATAAATAGGCTGATAGTAGTGAGTATTTTGTAGTATAGTACCAATGATCTGTATACCTAGATGACCCATTCAAATGGCATTGTAATCCACGTTGATATACAATAAAATATCAAAACAAAGACCCTGTAGTGGTGCACAGATGATCCGTAAATATATCGCCCACCAGTGGAAAGTTCGGTTTGATCCAGTATTTGTAGCACCACACACGACGCATTTTAAGCGCCCCATCACTATTCACTATAATAGGACAAATGTAAAGAGTTTATTAGCGTCTTTAACCTGTACCCGGTGCACTACAACAAGGCGTGTGTAAAGAAACAGTCGTTCGGCCCTGCCGCGTCGTTGCCAAATCTATTGCGCTTGCCCCTTCCTTCTATGCAACCAGTCTTAGTATATAATTTACTAATATATTTTCAACATGGGTATTCTAATATTACCAATTATTATAATATGATATATTATATAATGAAGAGATAATATTAATATAATTATATATCTCTGATGAATTTGCTATATTTACATTGTAAGAAATAAGTGCTTTCATTATTTGTCACATTAGGGAAGTTGCAACTCTGCAGAAAAGTTTTGTAAATAAACACCAAAATGTTGAGGACAAAGTTGTATATTGGATTATGGATCTAGGTATATAGATCATTGTATAGTATATTCTACCGCTGCAAATTTAGTTAATGAAATACAGAGTATTCCAGAGCTGGCGCGTCAGGTGTCAGGGTTGTTGTAAACAACAGAAAAACTAAAAAAAATTGAAACGTGAGTCTTAAATATAACAATGTTAGGTCTATTTTGCCTGAAAAGGAGTAATTTTGATAATTTTTGGAGTATGAATGTTGACGTCATCAATTATATTTTTCCTGTATTTTCTGAATAACTTTTGTTAAAGAATATTTTCTCTATGTATTTTGGTTGAAAATATATACAAGCAAATTATGTAATTGTAAAAAATAAAGTTAGCCGACTTGAAGTTTATAGGTACTAACTAGTATTTTCTTGAAATCGGCAGTGAAGTGTCCAAAAATCGTCATTAAAAGCTCAGAAATCGGCAGTAGTCCATTATAGGTACGATTTTTTCAATAGGTAGGCCTTGGCGAGATGTAAACATCAAACGTCAGACGTGGAGCCATAGCCCGTCAAAAGTGACCAAAATTCAAAACCCGGCCAATAAAGGCCCATTTAACTTTTCGTACACGTTGCAAAATTGTTACCTATAGCACCGCAATCTTTCAGTAGGTATATATATTTTAGTAGGTTTGAATCTCATTAGATTTGTTATGGAGGCAGCAGTTTGGATTTTCTGTCAGAATGTGCCGTGTCTCGTCATACTTGACCTAGGTAGAGCGATCGTCAAAGTCAAGCAACGCCGCGCGTAGTCGGTTCATGGACGGGTGATCCCTTATGATTATTTTTCGCCTAATAAAACATTTTTTGTCCTATTTCAAAAAAAATGATATGTACCTCGGCACTGAAGTTCTTTTTATGACTCATGTGGTTTATTTGCCTCGGCCAGATGCCTCGGCAACTAAATTCCACATGAGTCAAAAAAAGTTGAACTTCAATGCCTTGGTACATAAATAACTATTATTGTAATGAAAAATAAACAGTATAATTTTTTATCTTAATTTTCTACTTTTTTAAATAAGTATAATATCATCTAAGCACCTTCGAATAAAAAATATTGTACGATACACGGACGAAAAGTTTTTCGTACTCCTGCGGTTCGCCAGACTCGATTGCGCCTCGGCCGGTGAAGTTTGCATGCATCGGTCCGAAAAAAAATCCACTCTTCGTCCTTGTACCTACCATAAACTAGGACGCTCCGCCAGAATTAGTTATTAGGCTTATGATTATAGGCTTCATATAATAATATGCCAAAGTACACTCAGGTATAAAAAAAAACTTTGCGAGGTACAGGGTGTGCCAAATTGGACACTTTTTAAGGGAAACTCCTTTTTTTGACGGAGATAGACGAAAACTGATATCGGTGTCTGAGGCTCATTTTTTATGATAAACTTAATGGCGAAAACTACAAATCGATACCTGTCACCGATCTTGAGTTCCAGGGCGTTTTCCGAAAATGTGTGTTTTTGTGTTTCTGCAAAAACGTCCCTAAAGCACTTTTTTTTACGTAGAATTCACTGCTGCTACTTTTGTTTCAAGTCAATGGTTTAAGAGTTACCGATGAAAAAAAATTATTTTTTTAAATAGAACACCCTGTATATTTTTGCATTTTCTAATAAAGCAAAAAATTTTCATTCCAAAAATATATAACACTTAATGATTTACTTAAGTAGTTATGTGTATAATAATGGGGAACTTGAATAATTTTTTTTAGTTCTTTAATATATTTGCCTATCTATAGAAAGAGCACATACCAAATATTAGCCCTCAAATCGCAATATTTAATTTGCAATAAATGATTAAAGTTGTGACCGCGAGCTATTCATTTTTGAAACGATACGAAAAGAGCGGGAATGGTCTTGACGTCAAATAGCTCCATCGATCAGAAGGCAGTGACAGGAATGACAGCTACACAGAATTAGAGAAGATGAGAATGTAAATTGAACGTTAAAATAAACAGTTCGGCGACCCATTTACGGAGGGCTCGGTACGTGGGATTTCATTTGCTGTCAGAAACGTGACAATTGCTGCTCAGGACAAAAAGTTAGTACGCTTACGCATCTCGCAATGTAAATAACTATTTAATTCAGCACACACTTTTCAAACGTTATCAACAATATCAAGACGGACAGACAAGGATAGGACTTTCTCGTTTGGTGATTCTAAACAAAGCTTGCGTTGTGCTGTAGTTTGTTTACATGTGCCGCCCATATTAGTTCATACATGGTGGTGGCGCCTCGAGCTACTTGACGTCACAACCAAGGAGGGCGCGTTACAAGAATGATTTGAATTAGGCAGTTTTTAATTGCTTATATTTACTACATAAAAATAAAAAATGATTTTTTTTTGTGAACTGTGGTTCATTTAATGGCAATAAATTACCTTTAAAAGTAATATTTTTCAAATTTAATTTTTGTGCAAGTTCCCCATTATTGGAAGCGCACTCTTTCAACAAGTAAGCTTGCGACGGTGAGACAATTAAACAATCGTGGAAAAATGTTTACTGTTACCTGTCAAATCTTCAGTTAGGCCCTTTCGGCCTATCCTTTCAAAATGCCCACTATTAATCAAATGTTGTCGCAACTTGCAAAAATGTCTTAGAAAGGATGTTTCCCTGGGTATCGCTCGTAGTATAAATTGCTCCTTGCATCTGCATTTTACCAGAATTGTATAAAACAGACTATCATATCCCTTTTTTCAAAACTTTCAAATTTCATTGCATGTTATAAAGTTTATAAATTACACAAAAACAGAAAAATCTGTACACTGCAAAAACAGCTTAACTGAAAATTTGACAGGAAAATAGTAAACATTTTTTTCACGGTTGTTTCTTTGTTTCGCCTTCCAAAGCCTACTTGTTGAAAGGGCACCCTGCCAATTATTATACACATGAAATCATAAAAGCTATTAGTAATAATTGATACCTACTTAAGCAAATCATTAAATGTTATATATTTTTGGAATGTTAATTTTTTGGACTATTAAAAATGCAAAGATATTCATTAAAAAAATTTTTTTCATCGGTTACTCTTAAACCATTGACTTGAAAAAAATGTAGTAGCAGCATTGAATTCTTCGTAAAAAGTGCTTTAGGAATGTTTTTACAGAAACACAAAATTTTCAACCCGAAAAAAGTTACGGCCACTTTTCGAAAACGCACATTTTCAAAAAACGCCCTGTAACTCAAGAACGGTTATAGGCATCGATTTTCGGTTTTCGCCATTAAGTTTATCATTAATAAAAAGGAGCCTCAGACACCGATATCAGTTTTTGTCTATCTCCGTTAAAAATAGGAGTTTCTCTTTAAAAGTGTTCAATTTGGCCCACCTTGTACAGCGTTCCAGCGCGCGTACTTGGGCGCTACGAGGTGCCAGGAGACGTTGCGCGCAACTTTGACACGCTACCGTAAAATAAACTATTGCTCATAGAAACAAGTTGTTCAGACAAATATCATAGGTGATTGTGTAGTGAACAACTTTTGTTAAGAATATTTCGCGCTGTCGTTAGCAGAAAAAATATATTATATATGAGAAAAATTGCAACCCCTTTTTAAAAGCTTTTATTTAACTTGCAATGTATGTATGTATGTATGTAATTTGTTCGGGTGGAATCTTGCAACTCAATTTTGAAGCAGATATCTTCAACCGATCGAGCTGAAATTTTGTACACACGTTTAATTTGGATGACAATGCATGATTATATGTGTGACGTCATTCTAAATCCAACATGGCGGATCACCCAAGATGGCGGACTAGTTAAATTTCAACCGATCGAGCTGAAATTTTGTACACACGTTTAATTTGGATGACAATGCATGATTATATGTGTGACGTCATTCTAAATCCAACATGGCGGAACACTCAAGATGGCGGACTAGTTAAATTTCAACCGATCGAGCTGAAATTTTGTACACACGTTTAATTTGGATGACAATGCATGATTATATGTGTGACGTCATTCTAAATCCAACATGGCGGAACACCCAAGATGGTCATTAGAAGGTCTCCTCATTGAAGAGCTAGACTGTTCTAAACTAACCGGCAAACGACCTTGCAACAATGATGCGTTAACTGAGATGAATAGACTCAGACACCTGGCCAAACTAAAAATTACAAAATAAATTAAAAGTAAAAAAATATTTTTAAAAAAAGCTTTTATTTAAATGCGCTAAAAAGAATAAAATAATCTTTTCTTTTAAAACTTTTACTATCAACTTATAACGTCATTCCACAATTTATATGATATAAAAGCTTGTCGCGAGATTTAAGTTTTCAAACTAAGTAAATACCACTACTTAAATCTCGCGACAAGCTTTTATATCATATAAATTGTGGAATGACGTTATAAGTTGATAGTAAAAGTTTTAAAAGAAAAGATTATTTTATTCTTTTTAGCGCATTTAAATAAAAGCTTTTTTTAAAAATATTTTTTTACTTTTAATTTATTTCGTTTATTTTCTTAAATTCAAGATTTCAAGAACACAAATTTCCAGAGCATTTTTTCCCTTCACAAATGGTGTCAGCAATTTTTTTGGTAAAATTAAAAATACAGCTGTTATCCATGAAAAACTAATTTATCCCTAAATTCAAGATGGCGGAAAATCTGCAAGGGGGTTGATGGTCGAAAACTCGGATTTAGGCTTTCTTTGTACTGTATGTCCACAGAAATGGTGTTGAATAGGAAAAACTTTCTTATTTTTCATTTTATCGAAAAACGTTACTCTTGATAAAAAGTTTTGCTGGTTCTTAAAGCAAGATTGCGATAGAAAGTTTTAACATTTCTTGTATGGTATGTTAAAAAAATTTAAAAAAAGTAAAATGGTACAAGAGTATAAAGAGTACTTATTTGTGAAGATGTGGAAATAAGTTACTAGGAAAAGTTGTTCAAAAGTAAAAGGCAGTCTCTAATGCCAATTTTCGAAAAAATGTGCCTACTTTGATTTATTTAAAATTATTAAAAATACCTATACTCTATTCAAACTAAACGCAAGTGAAAGATAAACAAAAGTTGTTGCATGGCTAGCACGTGATCGGCTTGCTATTGGCTAGTTGGCTATAAAGTTTTTCCCGGCAGGCGAGTTCAGCGAGTCGTTATTTATTACAGAGGTGTATTGAGCTACAAGTGGACTTTTAATTTTTTCCGATATAATTCTTTCGCTGTTTATTAATTGTTGGAGCTACGATTTGTGTTAATAGTAGAAGTTTGCAGGTAAGTGAATGACTAGGTGTGCCATAAAAGTTTGTTTTTAAAGTTCTTAATACCGGGGCATATTATTTTAATATTTTATATTTTAAAATTCATAGAGATCGTGCTTAATGCGGCCCTGCCCCGTATTAGTCCTCAGGATTGTTCACGTGTTTCCATCGTGTACATGTTTACGTCCAACTTGCATTTTGATTGAATAGAGTGTAGTACAAATTAAATTATTCTAAATTAACAATCCACAATTTTTGAATATATTATTTACTCAAATATTCTGCCAGCATATTCAGCACATATTTTCAAATGACAAACTAATTCAGATAACCTTCTTCTAATCTCATTTAAATATATTGAAGAAACGGCGTCTCTAACCTTGTATTTAATATCAAAGTAGACCGATTCTTTTGAAAATTGGTACTATGTACTATCCTTAAATTTCGAACAACTTTTCCTAATAATTTTTTTCCTCACCTTCACAAATAAAGGAAGTTTACTCCTGTACCATTTTACTTTTTTTAAATTTTTTTGAACACCCCTTAAAAGAAATGTTAAATCTTTCTATTCCAATCTTAATTTAAGAACAAGCAAAACTTTTTATCGAGAGTAATTTTTTTCGATAAACTGAAAAATAAGAAAGTTTTCCTATTCAACACCTTTTCTGTGGACATACTGTATATTTTTAAAAAATTGTCTTACCCAATGAATTGCACTATTACCCATATAAATCAAATTAAATTTACTGGATTGTGAGGCATGTGAATGAGCGGTATTAATGGTTGAAAAATAAATAATGATATTTATATTTTTCATAATTCTTCGTGGTATCATCAGTCTATAGGTTTTTGCTAATAGCTCGAAAATTTTCACCAAGGCCAAACATATTTTTATTTACATGTAGGTGCACAAACATAATAATCTGTAAATAATAGTTATTTACATTGCCAGATGCGTAAGTGCACTTTTTTTGGCCGAGAAGGTTGTTTAAGAGGGGGTTGCCGATAGCGAAAGTGACGTTAGATTTCGTATTTTTTAAGTTGTATAGCATAAAATCGAATAAAATTTTACCTGGCAAAAATTTAGTACAAACATCTCTGTCTTCATTTTGATCATAAGATGTTAAAAGCATATGCACTGGAATTATTATTTCTCCCAAGGTTTTCATAACCTATAAAACAAAACACTGCTTGTAAGATCTTATGATAAAAATGAAGACAGAGATGTTTGTACTAAATTTTTGCCAGGTGAAATGTTATTAGATTTTATGTTATACAACTTAAAAAAATACGAAATCCAACGTCACTTTCGTTCTCGGCAACCCCCTCTTAAATTATTTTAGAGTATGTAGGTACTTTGTTCAATTACTAAAAATGATAATCCGTGATAAATAAAAGAGACAGAATGCTGCGATAATAAAAAAATAAATAAAATAAGTTGGGTAGAGAAAAAAACTTCCTGGGCTTCTACCATTTAATTGTAGGTTACGACAGATTTATAAATATAAAATCAACGACGTACGTTTCGGCCTTTTACCGGCCATCATCAGGTTATTAAATTTGTTTACATAATGTTATAAATTTATGTTTGTGTTTAACAATAATATTATATCTAAAAAGACAAATTAAAAATTATTAAACATTAAAAAGACTTATTTCAAAGTCGTTATGTCACATTAAATACATTAGTTATTAAAATTTTTTACTTACAAAAGACGTGGACAAATTAAAAATTCATTTTAGTGTTTAAACAGAGTTTCTACATGTTTTGACTTATCATTACAACAATTTGTGTAGAATTTAAATTATTAACATGATGTTACTCTACAGGATTGTTGGGAAATACAGCGTACCGTTCCAAATTCGGGAAAAAATATACATTTTTTATTGATTTAAAAAGGAGAAGCAAATCGATTTCACACTTCAGAAAAAAAACACTCTCTATACCGCAAATGGCAACGAAGACAAAATAATAGTAATTGCCCCCCTCCCCCGCACAAGCATGTACTTGCTTCTGGGGTACTCCTAGTTTGGAGTATTGTGAGGGTGAGAATTATTATTATTATTAATTATTAGAGTATGTTTAACTTTTTCAAGGTTATTAGGTCTAAATTGGTCATGGGAAAGAATGATTGCACAATGCACGGTCAGTAAGACTGTTAATGACACTATTCTTGTAGCAGTTTGGAACACTTGAGTTGAAATTTAGATATCTTTCTGACCACAAGCACAAGCATGTACTTGCTTCTGGGGTACTCCTAGTTTGGAGTATTGTGAGGGTGAGAATTATTATTATTATTAATTATTAGAGTATGTTTAACTTTTTCAAGGTTATTAGGTCTAAATTGGTCATGGTAAAGAATGATTGCACAATGCACGGTCAGTAAGACTGTTAATGACACTATTCTTGTAGCAGTTTGGAACACTTGAGTTGAAATTTAGATATCTTTCTGACCATATTTTTTTATTAAACCAATTAGTGGAGATTTTACCATTATGGTCATAAATGATTGTGAGGTCTAAGAAATTTAGGGAATTATTGTTTTCTATTTCCATCGTGAATTTTAATCTATAATAAATGGTAGGAAATCTTTCTCTACTTAAACGAAACCTACCAGGAAAACACGAAGAAAGTATCTCACAGTGGGCACCACTTGCGCTGTTCTTGGATCGTGCTTTTATTCTTAATTTTTTTGAGGCTATCTTTTTGGTCTTGCAGCTACATAATTTTTTGCCTACCGCATTCAAAATGAAGAAAATAATGACAAATGGGCATTGGTCAAAACACCATTAGTTTTCCTGAAATAGGATGTCCATATTTTGCCGAGTTGCAATCCATTCCATTTTGAAAGCAAAAAATTTTTACTACATTGTTCATATGGATTTTTCTCACTTTAAGTGGAACGGTTGATTTGTAAAATTTTATGTTTCGTATGTTGGAGTTAACAGGTGTTTTGGGGCACATTTTGCCAATTTCAACGCAAACGCTTGATTTTATCGTTATGAAGCAAGAGTACCTTTTTGTTGCAGAAGGAAAATATGTACTAAAATTATGGACCCACGATACACTTACCCACGGTATGTCACTAACGAATCCGAAAACAAGGCAACTCTGCGCATCTACGTCAGTTGCGAATCACGAATTCTAAATAATGCAGCGGCTGCGGTTTTGTTTTACGATTTTTTATAATTTACAGTTTAATGTGTCAAGAAAAAAAGTGTAAACAACTGACTGATCGTCAGTCCAGCTCGACAGTGCTTTGAAATAGGCCAAAATACCGGGATGTGCAGTCAGCGTATCAAATTAAATGTGTTTTTTATCAACAGAATATTCATTCATTTATCTAGTAATAAATTCTACATATTTTTAACAACATTTATTTAAAAGAAATAAGCAAAAACCCATAAAAAAGTATCTATTGCTGTGTAAAACATATGGAGCAATTTAAATTCTGATTCGCAACTGACGTCACAAGATGCGCAATGACATACCGTCACGATTCAAAAACAGCGCAAGTGACGCCCTCTGTGAGTTACCTAGAAATTGATATCTTCAGCCTATTCTCCATCTCCAAGAACAAATTTTGGTTCATTTTTTGAAAGTATTACAATACTGAGTACCATATTGTATTGTCACCAGAACTAAAGGCGTATGCAAAATTTCAGCTCAATCGGATGTCAAGAAATGGTTCTAATTCAGCAAGATTTGACCTAAACAAACTTACATACATACATACAATATACATACATACATACGTACGTACGTATGTATTTATATACACACATACATACATACATACATACATACATACATACATACATACATACATACACCCACACATATACATATTACATTACATACATACATATGATTTAAGGTGGCTGGTGTGCCACAACAGAAAACGCACGGAAAATGTATCATCTTAGATAGTGACTTTGTTGAGAAAGGACCAATAATTGTTTTCTATTTTGTAAAAAATAAACTATTGTTGTGTTTATTAAAATGTTTTCAATAATTCTAGAGCGCTCTTGAACGATATAAAGTTTCATAAAAATTCAGCAAAACACAAAAGTTATTCAGAAAAATACAGGGTATGGAGATATGAATGAATGAACATTCGGGTATGTTCCTGGGAAAAATGTAATTATTGATGACGTGATCACTCCTATACTTCCAAAATTCTCAAAACACATTTTTTTCGCGCAAAATGGTCCTTAGATGGTCCTATATTTAAGACCCACATTTCAAGAGTTTTTTTTGTTTTTCTGTTGTTTACAACAGCCCTGAGGTACCAAGCCTGGGATACGAAAGAAAATTTTCGTGTGTTATCACAGGTGTTATCATCGCACTACGTGGCACATACAAAGCTTTAAGTAACCTATATATACAAATTTTAATTCTACTATTTTCTCGTGTCGTTTGTAATAAGTGGAAATGGTCAAAATAAACACTTTGTATTGTACGCAGGGTGTTCCGTCATGATGTGCAAACCTTTATTATATCCTTTTTTCTACAGCAAAGGCGTAATGGAAACCCGGGCTACCATTTACATTTTTTAAAATTTACCCAAACATTTTCTTAAATGTCGTTAAATGTAGGAAAAAGTATTCCTTATTGTGCTCGTAAACACTAAAATACGACCAATGACAGCGCCTACTATATTTTTACGTAATCGTGAGCGCCAATACCTGTATTTAAATACGGAACAAAAAAGTAATTTTAATATTTCCAGCAAGTTAAGTTAATGAAAAAATATCAAGAATAAAAATGTTTCTAAAATTGGGCTACCGAATAAGACTTTTTCTTTTTAAATAAACTACCTCACAGAAAGTTTTGTAAAAGAGACGAATAAGTGTTTCGGGTTCCTACCCGCCTTAGAATCCATAGGGTGCAAAAAGCAATTATTGTACCGTAAACTTGCTGGTAACGTAGGTATCTCAAAATTCAAGTTTCTGGATTTAACCGTTCTTGATAAAGAAATTAAATCAAATAACTTAAGGCAAGGGAGACTTAATAAATTTTACTTGAAAGATCTCCCTTAATACCACCTGTAGAACACTTCTCCAAATATTTGCACATTATTACGAATCGCCCTGTATATGATGATTATTTAGGAAGCTGGTCAACGAAAAGTTAAGTCTATTATGACTAATATGGCATTCAGGAGAAAAGTAATGGCAACTGAATGGGAACATAAACGACTAAGAATGTTAATCAATGACTTATTAGAGCAGAAAAGAGATATTGAAGTTGTTAAGGTAGGTAGGATTTCTTTTATATTACCGATTTTTAACAATATCATAAGCAAGGTTGGTGTTTGGTTTTAAAATAAGAAAGCAAAATTTTAATATTTATTTTTGTTTGTGTAGTTGTACTGGTCGTAAAAGCAATTTTAACGTAGATTCCTGGGTTTTCGAACAAATAAATAAATACAAAACAACAAAATTCTTTGTGGTGTTTATTTTATCTTTTTTTTACGTACGATTCGGCAACTCAAAATGCCATCTTCAGAATACAGTTTAAAAACAAATTTTAAAATCTTTTTTAAAAAACGTCACATAGCCTAAAAATAATAAAACATAGTCAAGACACAGGCAAAATATGTTGTTATATTGGTTTTTTTATATAAAATATATATTTTTTTAAATTTAATTTTCAAAATCGTAATACTATGAATACTTATAGAAGATCGGGCTGGATATACATTATAAGTTTTGTAATGCAGAGTATTTTGTGAATTTACATTTCTCAAAAACGCAATATTTTTAAAGTTATACGCATGGTGGACAGAAGAGGAATGAGAAACAAAGGTATATCAGTACAAGCGAGCAAAATGTTTTTTTTGGATATAAAAAAGGTAGGTAAGAAACGCAAAATGAATCGGGGCCGCACACATCGATAATAATAATAATAATAATTTTTTTCGAAAGAATAAGATTATACACCAACAAATATTAATAAACATATGAAATTGTTGAGAAAATTAGAGATAAAAAAGGTTCACTTTAATTTTTGTATGTAGTAAAAAATTTTTGTTTAAATTATATTATAAATTTTTGACAAATTATTTGTGTCAGTTCTAAAATTAATACTACTAGGTTGTTTTTTATATTAATAATTTCAAGCACGTTTCTCTTTATATAATCATTTTTTGAGGCCATAATTTCGGTGTTAGTAAAATCAAAAGAGTTTGAAAGATCCAGGGCATGTTTACATAGTGCAGTAGCTTCATTGTTATTAGTTCTAATGTCATATTTGTGTTTGTATAAACGTTTATGCAGATATTGTTTTGTTTGGCCGACATATAGACAGCAGGACAGTCGTTACAGCTAACTTTATAAATAATGTTGGATCTGTACTTAATTTCTATTTTTGTTTTTTTTTTTTGGAAATTATGGCCTCAATAAATGATTATATAAAGAGAAACGTGCTTGAAGTGATTAATATAAAAAAACAAGCTAGTAGTATTAATTTCAGAACTGACACAAATAATTTGTCAAAAATTTATAATATAATTTATACAAAAATTTTTTACTCGATACAAAAATTAAAGTGAACCTTTTTTATCTCTAATTTTCTCAACAATTTCAAATGTTTATTAATATTTGTTGGTGTATAATCTTATTCTTGCGAAAAACATTATTATTATTATTATCGATGTGTGCGGCCCCGATTCATTTTGCGTGTCTTACCTACCTTTTTTATATATATAAAAAAAACATTTCGCTCGCTTGTACTGATATACCTTTGTTTATCATTCCTCTTCTGTCAACCATGCGTATAACTTTAAAAATATTGCGTTTTTGAAAAATGTAAAAATCAAAAAATACTCTGCATTACAAAACTTATAATGTATATCCAGCACGATCTCCTGTAAGTATTCAGAGTATTACGATTTTGAAAATTAAATTAAAAAAAATATATTTATATAAAAAAAACAATGTAACAACATATTTTGCCTGTGCCTTGACTATGTTTTATTATTTTTAGGCTATGTGACGTTTTTTAAAAAAGATTTTAAAATTTGTTTTTAAACTGTATTCTGAAGATGGCATTTTGAGTTGCCGAAACGTACGTAAAAAAAAGAAAAAATAAACACAACAAAGAATTTTGTTGTTTTTTATTTATTTATTTGGTCGAAAACCCAGGAATCTACGTTAAAATATTAATTTTTATCGAACTTACGGAACATTTGCATTACCGATAACAATTATTCTTTTTCGTTTTTAAGTTTACGAAAGATATGCAGAATTATCTAAAAAACAAAGCCTTGGGACGGAAGCCTGAAACTGAGTCATTCGAAATGGAGATAGAACTTCTGTCGTCGGCTTATGAAAATCGCATAGGCGAAAAGAAGGAAAAGTACGCCAAAATAAGACGACAAATAAAGGAGTACAAGGAAAGCAATGCGGCTTTGGATAAAGCCATAAAAGACGTCAACATCGATGTTTGTCATTTTAAGTTGCAAAAAGATTTAGAGCTAGAAAGCAAGGAGAAAGATGTTATGCAGCAGAGGTAACTAGTTTTATGAAATAAAATTTATATAAACATCTTAAATTATTATATTTATTTTTATTTTGCAGAATTGACGCCATGCTGCGTAGAAATACGTTAGTGAATCAAATTCAGCAAAACCACAATGAAATTCTAGTGCTGCAGACTGAATTAGAATTGTTACGTCTAAGAACTTATCCTACATTCAAATACCAGTTAATTAATAATTAACGAGACTATATTACTTTTTACACTACTTAATAGTGTTTTCTATTTGTGAAATAAATAATAATAAAATATTGTGTGCATATTCTTAGTTTACTACATATTTACCATTAGATACATCGAGATCGAGTCAACAAATTCCCCATCAGAAAAAGTAACTTTACAATTATTACTTACATTTAATTTGAACTAAAATTAACTGATGCCGACGGATGTAGTAGGTACCTACTAAACTCTATTCAAACTAAACGCAAGTGAAAGATAAACAAAAGTTGGTGCATGGCTAGCACATGATCGGCTTGCTATTGGCTAGACGGCAATAAAGTTTTTCCTGGCGGGCGACTTCAGCGAGTCGTTATTTTTTTTCCGATATAATTCTTTCTTCTTTCGCTGTTTATTCATTGTTGGAGCTACAATTTGTGTTAATAGTAGAAATTTGCAGGTAAGTGAATGACTAGGTGTGCCATAAAAGTTTGTTTTTAAAGTTCTTAATACTGGGGCATATTATTTTAATATTTTATATTGTAAAATTCATAGAGATCGTCCTTAATGCGGCCCTGCCCCGTATTATGTCCTCAAAATTGTTCACGTGTTTCCATCGTGTAAATGTTTACACCCAACTTGCATCTTGATCGAATAGAGTGTAGACACCTTGTAGTTTGACGTTTGTCATACCTATGGTAGTAGTTTCCGTACGCGAAATAACCAGCCACTTCTTGCTCCGCAAGACACTGTCCTGCGGGCGCGGTGTAGGCCAAATTTATGAATGGAACAATCGTTGTCCCGCCTTTTGTGTTTATTACGGTCGTCGCCTAGCAAGTCTAGCAACGACGCGGACTCGGTGTTAAATAGGTGCAGTACGCAGGCCTTCGCGCAACGGCGATCACGCCCAAGGTCTATTAAGTAGGACGTTGCCTTTTTGAAACTCAAGGTCAAAATAGCCGCCATGTTGCGCGTCATCTGGTATATCATTCCCAGCTTCTCCCTTTTGTTTACCGTATAGTCCCGAATCACTTTCGTATATTTTTGCTTTATTGCCTTTGCGAGGTATTATTTCACCTTAGAGTGAAGTGAAAAGATACGCTGACAATATTCATACAGGGTTTACTATCACTTAGTACAAACATTTTTATGGTAGATAAAGAAAAATTAGAGTTGCCAAAATAAATTTTCAAAAATGTTCTAACATTTGTCTTAAGCCTAAAAATTTTTTTTTCAAATTCTTCGAAAAACGCCGCCTATGGACGACCGCGTGACGTATCTTAAAATTTCGCCTATGTCAATGGTAGTGACAGGTAGTGAAATAGCGCGGCGTTGCCACGCCTATCAATTTGTCCGGGGATTCACCACGAAATTTCGATTTTCTTCTGAAAACGATTACTTTCTAAGGAACATGTAGAATGCCTATGAAACACCTACTTTACTGAAATTTCCAGGATTGAATATTGCACTATTTTCTGTTTTCTTGTTTTTTTTTTTACAGTAAAAGTCACACAACACTACACAACACAACGTTCACATTTTCTAAATCTGTTGGGGACCTCTTGGTTGTTCACGTAACTGCTGCTCGTTGTCAACTTCTTGTTCGTACACAATCGCCTTAATGTATCCCCAAATACAAAAATCCATTGGATTTAAGTCTGGTGATCAAGGCGGATTAAACCGCCGAACAGCATGCGGGTTTTCATCGGACCAAATGTAACTGTTGTGTCTAAAAAAAAACAGAAATTAGAAATATTCACAATTTTGGCGAATACGTTAGGATTTACGAAGCCAATTTTATAATAAATAAAAAATATAATAATATGGAAGAGAAAAAGCTAAGTAAGTAAAAATATACATACGTGTTTAAAGGCCCAGCACGTGTGAAGCAGCATTCGTCAGTCCAAAGAATGTTAAAAACAAAGTTTGGGTCTTGGGCGATCACGTAGCCAAGTGCAGTATGTCATTTCCACCGGAAAATCATTTGCTTCTAATGCTTGGACCTATTGTATGTGATAAGGGTGAAGGTCGTTTTCCCTTAGAATCCTCCATGCCTGTCAATAATTGTATTGTTACATTTTAAATTTCATGTAGCTATTAGGTACGAGCAAAGACAATCCCATCAGATGGGATTGTCTTTGGTACAACTCAGTTTTATTGGTTTTATTTTACTTGCCTTGTTCTGAGATATTCCCAATCTCCTTGCAATAGCCGTAGTGCTTATGGAAGGTTCCTCTTCCACCAAATCAAGTACTGCCTCAACAGCGTTCATATTCATTTGCCCTCCAGGTCCACCCCTTCTAGCTTGCAATACACCAGTGTTTCGCAAACGTTGTATAACGTTCACGAAGGTACGTGGATTGGGCATATTTGCACTATTGGGAAAACGAATACGGTATTCTGCATCAGCTCGATGTGCACTTTCATTGCATATCCCGTATATTATTAACCATGTCCGTGAACTCGGCGTTCGAATACTCCGGCCTTTTCACAAAGACGCTGGTCAAAATTGCTAACTTAAACCGCGATTTACCGCGAAAACCAACACAAACCTGGGATATAACGCGAGGTTACATTCTCAAACGCTCTCCGCGGGCAACTAGCGCAACTAGTGTAAAGTGTGACGCAGAGATGCGACGTCGAACAAGATAAATGCATCGATTCGATACACATTGACGTTCAGTCTTTGTATTGCAAAGCGTTCAGTTCAATAACGGCATTGAGAAATCACAGAATTCTTTTTGTTTAGTTTAGACAGGTTTTCATAAGTTTTGTTATGAAAATTATTTTTATGAAGACGCAATCAACTGGCATCGATATCGATAATTATTACGCACCACTCCAACCTCTACTGTTTTGTGCGTTTTGTGTTCAGTTGTCTCGTCTGTCAGTCCGCCGTCCCAACATAACACTCGAATAGGCAAGTTTCCTCTAATCGAATTTCGAGATAAAATGCTAATCAGCGGATGAAGTATTACCAAATTACACTACTAGCACATATAACTTTCCTCAAAAGTGTTGCATTAATTAATAATTTGAAAATAAAATGAAGATTTTTTAAATCTTCATTCGGTTTGCCGACGGGGGTTTCTACGTCATAATAGTTCCCGAAGATTGCCGAACGCTAGCTCAGAAGAAGCAGAAATAAAAATAATTGGACATTGTGAAATATCCTTCAGCTGACAGTCTGACAGAGGACAACATCAACATAACCAGCAAATCCAAACTTCGGACAGTTTTGTTTTTGATGATAGCTTGTGTCGTAGAAACATATTGTTTATTATTATCTTAATGTAATTAATTTATTGGGTTTACAGCTTAGGTATATATTTATCGTTTACAGGTACAAGTTTATCAGTATTATACGTATTCTTGCAGTGTGTATACGTTGTATTAGTAAGAGCTTTCTGGTAAAATAAAAATAAGCCCTAGTTTCTTTTTATCTGGCGCAGTGGGCACTGTCACAAACATTTTGTTAGTATTATCGGACGTAGGTATTTGTGCAATAGCTAACAAAGCACTTTTTCGTCATTGTGAAGAAATACACTCAAATATAACTCCTTTCGATGATTCTCAGTATTCTTCATCGTCGAAATAGTCCACACTGTCCACAGTGGTGTGCACTGTCGAACGTCAAGCGTTTATTTACTCAGTTGTCAGATTTAATCGGGGTATGATATTAGAAAGATGCTTTATGTTTATTTTAGTTTTACCAATCCTAAATTATTTCACTTTCATGTCACAACAGAATAGGTATTCTAAATATAAATTATATTATGAAAAATCGATTATACATATTATTAAAAAGTAAAATATAACTAATGAAATAGGTATCATAGTTCAATCTGCTCGAAAACGCACAGCCTGACAACAGTGGAATTTCTAATCTAACAGTGGAACTTCTAATCTGGGCATCGTTCTGTGACATGCTTCACAGCGGTTTACGGCATAACCGATACAGCCAAGTTGGAAGAGGAAGAGATCGCAGAATATGTTTACATAGGGAAAAACCTTGATATAACTATTGTGACGTAAATTTTTAAAAATCGCTCAAATTGGCGGGAAAACAGAAAGTGGATTTTCTCTCTAACAAGGCTGTAGAATAACAAATTACATATACTACGATATTGTTGAAGGTAAAAAGAATCCATTGGCACTAAATTTGAAAAACCGTAAACTTCCCTATTTGATTCTACCGGTCTGGAAATTTTCGTGGTTTAGCGAGAAATGTGGGTGTAGTTTTGTACTTACAGTATTACCTAACCTGGGGCGAACTTCCACGGGCGTAGCCAGGATTTAGTTTTGGGGGGGGGGTTTTAGTTTGAGAAGTAAATAAAACAACAAAAATATACTTATATGAAATTTAATATCTATATATCCATCCGAAAAACTGACATATATTTATAAAGTTCTTAACTTTAAATGAAATGGATAAATTAATTTCGTTCCTCTGCGCTAAATCTAAAACCATTAAAGAAGAAATCTTCGGCTTTTTCTTTTAAATATATCTACTACTTCATCTGCATGAATTTCTGTTCCATAGTGAATGTTCATTAGAGCCAAACCATTAAGTCTGTTTTCACTTGTAGTGTTTCGTAAATAGTTTTTCAGTCTCCTTAGGCTCGAGAAAGACCTCTCTGGGGTAGCAGTGGATACAGGAATGGTAGCCAAGATTTGTAGTAATGTGTAAATATTAGGATAAAGGTTTTTATCGCACATATCTAGGCATTCCAAACTAGATTTCGGGGTAGGCAGTCTTCTTATCAGCATGCAAGGTAGCTGAAGCTTTGATAGCTAAATCCAAATTTGTTTCTTTATTAGAAACCCCTTGACCTTGACTACACCATTTTTTCCAGTAGTCCATACCTTTAGGTTTACCACCCTTCCTTTTTTTCCCCTCCATTTTTCGACAGTAATAATGATTCACGTCTCTATCCTTAACAAGGATAGATAATATTAGGTAATATTTTGCTTATTTCGGGGGGGGGGGTTTGAACCCCCGAAAACCCCCCCCTTGGCTACGCCCGTGCGAACTTCGGGATTATAATATCCTATTTTCAAATTTCAAACTAAGGTAAGGCGAATCCAGGCGATTGTTATTTTTGTATTTTTTTTAAATTTGTTTGAGTAGAAAGGTATTTTCCTCCTTCCGAAAACAACGGCAACACCGCGAAAATCACTTTTAGTTGACAGTATGTTTCGAAGCCATATTGATTGACGTAATTATAGGCGGAGATTTATAGGGAAAATTGGGGTTTATACCCTTTTTTAAAGATCGTAAAAAAATCTAAAAATATTTTTCTATGTTTTCTTAAGCTACCCTGCGCAAGTGGTAAATTTTTTTGTACTAAGTGATAGTTAACCCTGTATAGATAAAGTATTAGTTTGGTTTTTCTGGATTCGTCAGAACACTTTAAAGTTAAAAAGTTCAAAGGTAAGCCATTATACAGAAGTTTCCCGTTATTATTAGAAAGGTGAATGTACATTTCATAAAAAAACATAAATAGAAAAGCATTCTCATTACGTACCATTTTTGTGGAAAAAGGATCAATTCGCATAGAAACTATCTGTCCACTATTATAGAGGCCGTCTGGTAGGATGCAAAAAAATGGTTCTAAACATGGATGGTTTTCTTAAAATATTATATCCTACATTTAACTAGTGAATATAAGCAGGTCTTTTACATTTTTGATTATGTCCATAAACCTGTAAGTCGAAGATTGTAAAAATGTAAGTACCTACCTAATTATAAATTTTACTATTGTAGATGCCCGATGATTTGTTGTGAAGCTGTCTGCCAGGCAAAGGAACATGGTGAAGATAAGATGTTTTTTAGATTCCCGAAGGGATCCACAAATATGGAAATAATGGGTTGGAGGATACTATAGGAAGTACAGATTTTTACCGAAAAATAAACTCATTTATAGTAGACACTTCCATAAGCGCAATATTTTGAAAATGAATTGAAAACCAGATTGTTTGGTACTTGCCTGAGGAACAATTAAAGAAATAAGAAATTTATTTTGAGAACAATGCGGTTTGTTGGTCTTAACTGCGTTTCAGTTGGCAATCTCCCCAGTCGTACGAAAAACTCAACTTTTCGTCCTTGTATAATATAAACTACTGTTATGAGTTGGAGTTGGAAAATCTTACTTTAATAGCATTTTTGTCCCCTTTGTCATTATTATATAAGTAAATTAATTAAAATAAGCTGGTTAAATGATGATGTTTGGCTTTTTAAAGTAAAATAATAAAATGTATGGAATTTATGGTAATCTAATTGACTAGGTTACAAAACATCCCTTTCAAAATAATCTATCCCATAAAAAACGCCAGCTGCTGTTATCTAACTCTAAGTATTAAAAAAACAAAAAAGAAAAGGATTATTCGAAAGAAAATAATTCAAATTGAAAACAAATTCATAATAATACAAGAGATATTTAATCAACTGCAACATATATCTACATTCAAGTAGCGCACAACAGCGGTATAACTAGAAGAAGTAGTTAAATTACAATATATTTCCTCGATATGCAAGCAAGACATACCATGGGTTTGCAAATAACAAAGGAAATTTAATAAACAAACTAATAGCAAATAAACTTATAAGCTATCAATGCACCTTGGTGGTTAACCACAATACATCAACAAAATAGGTAACAGTACTATACAGTATGTCCACGGATGGGGTAAATAAGAAGACAAATGGACCAAAAAGTGAAAGATACGAAAAAATGTTATTCTTTATAAAAGTTTTTGCTTGCTTTAAAAATAAGATCCACGATGCCAAAAATTTGTTTTTTTTAGAGGGTATGCAAAAAATACAAAAACGTAAAATTTGATGAAGAGTAAAGTTGGCTTTTTATAAATTTTAATGCAAAACGTTCAATAAAAAACTTGTTTGGAATTTTAAACGAATTATTATTCCAGATTTTCAAGGAAAAATTTGAAATTTCTAAATTACTCTTTTAAAACCGAAATTTTTCCAAGTCATATTCTGACCTTTTTATTTGATTACACCTTTGATAACTGTGGCCACAGATTAGGGAGGGTTTACTGTGGCGTATTTGTCAAAATAAGAAAGATGTTTTTAGAGCAAAGAATATTTATAATCCAAAATTACAGACAGGTTAAATAAAATTACTAATGGAATATTAAATAATAATTGTAATACTCGAGAAATATTTCTTATTTTATGAAACTTTAAAACAATTAGGGGCACATTATTTTTATTTTTCAAAAACTTCTCCTTCATATTCTACGCATTTTTCTAACTGACGTCGTAAATGGCTAAAGCTGCTTCTTATTTCTCCTAGTGAAATTGATTCTATCGCTCTTAAATTCTCTGCTTTAAAACTTCTTCGTTATTTTCAATGGGTCTTTCATATGTTAGTTGTTTAATGCGCCCCCATAGAAACATATCACAATTTGTCAAGTCGGGACTCCTAGGGGGCCACAAAATTGGACCATTTCGGCCCATCCATCGATTTCCAAATTTGCGATTGAGCCAATCCCTGACTTAATGGGCAGGACACCCATCGTGCTGAAAACACATATTTTGGCGATATTGAAGAGGCAATTCTTCCAACTTGTCTGACAGAAATGACTCCAGCATATGCAAATAAGAATGTCTATTACACGTATTATCAAAAAAATATGTTATAATCCCATACCTAATAGGAAATGGCGCACCAAACATTTACTTTTTTAAAATACTGGCGGCGGTTCGCAATTCTAAACTCTGGGTTTTTCCTACTCCAGTATCTCACATGCTGAGAGGCTACAGTGCCGTTTGTACTGAAGGTTGACTCATCTGAGAACATTATCAGCTTATGAAAGTTCACGTTGTTATTTAGAATTTCATCACCGACCCACAAACAAAAATCCAAGCGTTTGTAACTCTTCCAAAGTATGGTTAAAAATTGGTTTAAAAGGATAAATTTTATTTTCCTTCAACACATTTTGAATATGGCTTTTTTACAGATTTGTAAACTTTGGGCTCGTTTCCTTAAAGACAGCATAGGATTTTCATCAACATATTGCAAAATTAATACTGTAGAAGCATTGTTTTCGTCCTATCTTTTCTTCGTCTTCTTTAAATTATTAACGGATCCAGCTTTTTTAAATCTGATTACTAACTTATGTACTGAACTTATGCATAATTGTACATTTGGAAACTTTTCTTGAAACTTGTCAATAACGTAGGGATAACAATTATTCTCGCCGTTTCTGTAATTTTGGATTATAAATATTCTTTGCTCTAAAGACAACATCGTTCTTATTTTGACAAAAATGTCACAATAACAGTTATCAATGGCGTAATCAAATAAAAAGGTCAGAATATGACTTGGAAAAATTTCGGTTTTAAAAGAGTAATTTAGAAATTTCAAATTTTTCTTTGAAAATCTTTAATAAGAATTCTTTTAAAATTTCAAACAAGTTTTTTATTTAACGTTTTGCATTAAAACTTATAAAAAGCCAACTTTACTCTTCATCAAATTTTACGTTTTTGTATTTTTTGCATACCCTCTACAAAAAAAAAACAAATTTTTGGCATCGTGGATCTTATTTTTAAAGCAAGCAAAATCTTTTATAAAGAATAACATTTTTTCGTATCTTTCACTTTTTGGTCCATTTGTCCTCTTATTTACCCCATCCGTGGACATACTGTATATAGAGCAGCATATAATTCTCCGCGAAACAAGTAAGCACAGTAATTATTATTAGGCAAAGTATGTATTTACTGTGAATAACCAGGTTCAACAGGACAAACTCCAGCAATATTTTCTCCCGCCTAGGTGTTACGTATCTGACACACATAACAATTCCAAGAAAAAAGAAAAGAAAAAGTAGTACCCGTTTACATTTTTGAATTTGACAGTTGACTTACACTTTGGCCCAAAAAATCTGTGGCATTCACCTACTTTATTGTATTACATTGTGTATCCCCATCTTATTGTTCACTTTTTCGACAAATTCGAATAGTTACAGTTAGGCAAACACGTCATTAGCTTCCTGCTTGTTCTTCGAGCGTCTGCTTTGAAGATATCAATTTCGAAACTGATCTTTTCCTTATAACAGGTTTTGTGTCACTGCTAAAATTAACACACGCCTTTATTTCCTCTTTAAAAACTTGCTTGAATTTGATATGTTGCTTTCTGCTGGTACCAAGTACGTCAATCAAGTGCTCGACAAAAACTAATATGCCAGCAAATAATGTTCCCAAAATTGTCACATAAAATACTCCTTCCACATTTTCCAAATCCAAAGACGTAGCTCCCTGCTCATTATTGGTACCCTAGAACAATTATTATTCATTCTGCTGTCACAAAGGAACCTATATGTATAACTGCAGTACTTCACATTGGCCGCCCCCTCGCCTCTCCTGCCACCATCTCCTCTTCAGTCTGTCAATTTCTCCACTGGCTTGAAGCTTTAATATTGCAGTGCTTAGGGTTGTCCGATAAGTAGAATCTACCAATAAAATTGTTTTAAATTTATATCAATAAAACTAACCAATTCCTAATACTTTTTCGCATGGCTATTCCATATCCTTTATTATCTAGCAAACCACCGACCATGGTTAAGTCGCAGCGTCTTTGAGTTTCGTACTCAATCGAGGTTGATTCCATGAAAAATGCATATCTTGCCTCAGGATCGGGATTTTCAGCTCTTAATACCCCATACTTATTCTCACTGACCATATCTTCAGGATGCTCCCTCATGTGTTTTCCGATAATCTGATAAATTGGATTAGATTTTTGGCCCTAATTTGAAGAAACAAATATAATGACAACAAAAACTTTGTGGCCCTGGTATTTACTTCAAAGAAGCTTTGAGTAGCACCCTTCGCTTTAGCACCATATCTTATCCCTAGTTCTTCCGCATTTCCAACAAGGCTTGATATATCTTTGAAAAGTTCCACATTATTTGGCGTTACCAAAAACGAAGCCAAACTAGCCATATATGAAGAAATCAACACGAACACAAAAAACCACCACACTCCAGCCACCAGTCGTGTAGATAGAGCTCTAAAAGGCACAATAAATTTATATAAATACGAATTATCCGAATCATTTTCAAATATACAGGTTACACAGCCAATTTTTATACAACGCAGTGAAGGTACCTAATTGTTCACTAGAAAAACATGTTCTTAAATCAGTTCAGGTAAATTAAAAAAAAACGTTATTTATTTGCAGACCACATTAAAACTGTTTGCTTGGAAATGCTTAGCTTTAGATTATCTACATTACAAGACTTGCATGTTTGCTTTAAAATGGTTAAGGATTCTTAGAGGCGTTGAGACGCTCCAAAATTTGAGACTATTCTCAGGGTGCTCCTCCGATAACTCTGAAAGACTATGTGAAAACCAAAGTGGTGGTGAAAACGGAGTATATTTTACTGCCGACTGAGGTATTAATAAAGACTGCTCACGGCTGTCACGTCTGACAATTTTTTGATATGCCATTCACTTTTCGGAGACAAAATACATTGTTAGCCATCAGCGCCATCTGTTTTCCAGGACATGAAGCTTCCATCCTTGAAATGTCTTTATAAAAACATCAGCCAACAATTTTACCATTATATTATAAAAGCAAAATCACATGGGTACTATAGTCACACATTTAAATAATGAGAAAATAAAAAAAATCCTAATTATTAAAAATAATTGTTATTAGGAATCTTCATTTTTGCTGTTTCAATCTATGTCAAATCTTTCGAAATCTGCTTTATCACTGTAAAAATTTCAGAAAATTATTAAAATGCAAATAAAAACTTATACTTACTAGATTAAAATGGCTAAAACAACGTTTTTAGCCTTTCTTTATCGATTATTATTATTTAATAGTAAACAGCTGATTTTATTAACAAATTTTTTCTCTGTTATCTATCTACAGTGTGGGAAGAGACTCTCTAGGAGCATTTCACATCCCGCAAGTCTCTCAAACGGGGCCTATGATCCTACGATCATATTTATATTCCTAATATGGCTAAATGTTTTATTAGCTATTTTTTACCGAAAATTGCCTTCTTATCTAGCATCCTTGAAAATTGCTAGGAAAGTACCAATTTCCACAAAAAAATATTCTGGCTTAAAGTCAATTTTAATACCATTCCAAATGTATCGATTATTTGTTAGATTGTAATGTAACTTCACTGTCATGTGAAATAAATACGATTTGTTACTTAAGTCGATAATCGATACTAACCGTTATTTAATTAAGTTCTAGTTGACGAATCAGATGTAATATTTAATAAGAAATAAATACAAAATGCGAAATTTTCCCGATAAGTGGATAGGTCGAAATAGTCCTTTTAGTACATGGCTTAAAAAGCTTGCTTTTAAAAAGGTTTTTTTATCTTTTATTTTTTATTCGATTTAGTACATGGCTCAAGGAGGTTGTCAAAGAGGTTGTGAAGAAACAGGTGATGCCCCATCTTGAGGAGGCCGCTATATTGCCCTTCTTAGAATGACGTCACTCACCTTATCGTTTTCTACTCGTCAAACCCTATCATTTGAGACCCATGTCAAAGAAGTTGTGAAGAAATAGGTAATAATCCATCTTGAGTCGGACGCCATTTTGAACAAATTATTGATTATTAATTGATATGAAAAAAATTGAAAAATCTTTAAGTGCAAGGTTTGGTTTGGTAGAAAGGACTTGTATTAAATAAGTTTCGTATTTTGTATTAATTCCTTATTAACTATAACATTTAATACACCTACAAGAACTTGATTAACTTCACGGTCCTCCATTAGTATAAAAGTACCTAATTACTTCACAGAACACTGAAGTTATATCAATAAGAAATAACACAGGATTCATACATTTGCAGTGTCATGAATAATGTCATTTCTTTCATGTTATCTTGGCCTACTCCTACTATACTTTAGGAAAAATTTTAAAATATTTAAAATATCGTATTTCTAAAATTGTTGTAAAAATTTTATCACTGAGTACTGTTTAATGTAAATTGATAGGTACATACCTAACTACTTTCAAAGATACCTACTAAATAAGATGGTGGTGTCATATTTTCGTTAAAAAACGCTTATAATATTTTTACAGTTTTAGGGGTACAACAGTAGGCCTTGTAGGCTCCCAGCTTTGTGGGATGTAAAGTGTTCCCAGAGAGTATCTTCTAATCTTCCTGCGTCCCATCATCACGAAAAAAGAAGCACACTTAAGATGGAACACACACTGTATATGCATTACTTACACTGGCGCAATTTCCGACCCCTGCATCATCATGGCTCCTGTGACAAACCAAACGGAGTTCCCCATACTGAACTGGTTAACCAGGTATTCAGGTTCCGCTACGCAGGGATCAGGGTTTCTCCATTCGGCCGGACACAGTCTTCCCAATATGAAAAAAGATATGGATACCACCATGAAAGCTACACTAAGTCCAATCCAAGTGTCCAATGCAAACGGATCAGCGAATGAGAAAAAGCTCGGAGGTTCTTGAGTTGGTTTCCGAAATAAAATACTGATACCTGTAAATATATAAAACAAAAAAATTAACCTTTGTCTGCAAAGCCAAAGCATCACCACATACCTATTAACTGGGCAAAAAAAATTAAAACATATTTTGGGTTCAAGATGTTCAAAACTGTCGAAAACTTTTGGCAAAAAATATTTGTGTCTGTATTATCAACACTATTGAACATTTTTTGAATAAAACAAATTATCCGTTAGCCATTATAGTCCTTATTGCACTTATGTTTATAGTTTGTTCATTATTTACCCTTCAAATGTAAAAATGTGTATGCGCATAGTGATTTTAATAAAATTCCCAAAAATATTCGGTTAACAGATGATACCTGCCAAGTACGTGCCATTGCTCACCACCTTACGAAGCAGGTAAGTAGGTAAATTTTGGCACTCTGGATATACCAGAATAAAGATATTATCTTATGTTGGCTTATGTTTATCATTAATTAATATGGAGTGATATTATATAAATATCTTCTTCATAAAATGAAGGATGCAGTTAGTTTTTCATAAAATATTAAAGTGTGGATTGTTATAACATGAAAAATTTGGACCTAAGTGCCGAGGAGGGATCACGAAAGTTTAACAAACTTACGTTACTAATAATTCAAACAGTTTAGCGGTAATTTTATTTTTTCTCAGACAAATCTATGGTAGAAACCATATATTTTTTGCTAACAAATTTTCAACATAGGGAGTTTTTATCGTATGTAATATCACAAGTGCCGGAAATTTTATCGATAATTTTTTGAAAGCGCTAATTTGCCTAGATACATCACGAGTATAAATAATTGGTCTTTTATTTTATGATTTTATCTCTAAAAATAAAAGCCCAATTTGTAGGAGTGCTATTGCTAATGGGCAAAATAGCGCTTGAGAATAAAATTATTTAGAAAAATTTCCGGCACGAGTGGTGTTTGTCGAGATTATGTCAGGAATACGATTTAATAATTTCTGTATTAATTGTTTCTATGTTTACATTTCCGACTGTAGCGTTCGTCGACTAAACAAACATGACGCTTGGATATCCAAGACAAATGCGATTATACCTACACCCTGTTAGCGTTGGTTTATTTTCTGAATGTGTTTCATCATAAATTTAAACGGAGACGGAAGTCTAATAACAACAATCTAGCAATGGAAAAGTTATATAAATTCATTGCGACAATGCTTAATAACAACATAATGTATAAGCTGCATAATTTAGAACAGTGTAAAACACATCAATTTTAAGAAGGACGTGTTTTTATGAACAGATTCGCGGTTGATAAGCAACGAAGTGATAATTGTACCAGCGGTATAACCGCTTTGGTTTTGCACAAGTGCAATTATCGATGCTAGCAGAGGCATATGATTGGTTGGATTTTTATGGAAGGAGCTACCTTATTGGATGCAAGTAGTATGAGGGAAATAATCAGGGAGAAAGATATATTAAGCGGAAGAGTCGTGTCGATAATAGGTTCAGATGTCTGTTGGTAATTGGTACACTCTTTTCATTTCAATTGCAGACATGAACAATGTGGTAGCCCTGGGGTGGGGCGGTGGTGTGTGCTACCCCACCCGCGTGCATACTCTATGTACCAAGACTGCACCTACTCTTGTATGCAATTGCTCCCAAAGGACGGATTGTTGTTTGTGTCTCCCTCCAACTTATCCAACTATATTGGATTCCTTGCTGACTCATACGTGCTGTTCGAGTAGCGACTGCAAATTGCCGGTGGATTGGTTGCCGTTCCGTTCTTATAATTTCGAGATCTGCTAACGTAGGCGCGAAGTGGTCATCTGTCTCGGGCCCCCCGTACTCTCCTCCAACGGCCGCTTCAGAGTGTCGGCCACGATGAATCCACTAACGCTCGATTGTTATTCGAGATCTGCTGATGTATGGTTTGCGTGCAGCGGTCGTCTCGGGCCCTCCGGATCCCCATTTCTCCTCTACCCAGGTTGCCCGCCTCGTTTTTCCCCCAATGCTCTCCGCCGGAGGTACCAAAACGGTTGGAATGCACAAGCCTCATATCAAAAACACACAAGTGTTAGGGGAAATTATTATTATTATTACTAAACGGGAAGTAATTACCCCTAACACTTTTATGAAAACATGTTTTTGATATGAGGAATATTTTAAGAAATATAAGGAATATTCCACAATTTGTATCCACACTGCATATCCCTCAAGGTGTGGCGACATTGCCAAGCGAAAGGTGGGCATCGCGCTGGTGCATTATCGCGCACCAGTAAGGAGCAGGGAATCACCTGTGTACGTGGACGATTGAAAGCATACCGTCAGCTGATTAGCACGCAGCTCCAAGCTCTAATAATAACAAAACATGACCGCTATCCGATATTATGTCTTACTGTACGGAGAGTATTTGTGTAATGCAAACAACGCTGCCTCCGAATATCGGCGACAATATGCCAACAGGCAGCACCCAAACCTGCGACATTCGTCCGCGTATTTCAAGCTTCAATTGGGGTCTGTGGAAGTTCGTGGAGATGGAGCGGGACATCCTGCCGAAGAAGATTTAGCACAGCTCGAGACTATGTTAAATTTGGTGGAAAACGAGCCCGAGATTGGCACCCGGACACTTTCGAGGAGGGTACCCACACGAGGGCTTGGAGAATACTTAAGGAAAAATTCCCTTCGTCCTTACCACAGCAAAATTCTGTTAAGCGATGAGTGCTGTTTCACACGGTGCCGCATTTTTAACATGTAGGTACCTAACTAAATTATTTTTAATTTTTTAAAATACTTATTGTTTCATTATTTGTGGCTCATTGTGAATTATTGTGGCTTATTGTGACTGGTTCATTAAAACATTTTTTCGATCATTTTCTTAATTTGCATAGCTAGTGCATATAGGTAATTAAGCTTTCTTTTGATATTTGACAATAAGTTATTGACTTTTGTTTTTTTTTTGTGATTCTTGAGAGGATTTTTTTTAATAATATACACACAAGAAAGTAGGTTTTTACATGCTATTCGCTAAAAGAACCATTAGGGAGTATTCCAGAAATTAGTTGAAAGACGATTTCTCAAATAATGTGAAAAGACGATACGTCAGGCAACTCTGCACGGGCAATTAGCTGGAACTTGAACAAAAACTTTGCTCCTGGAAGTGTACCAGATTTGCCCCAGGTACAGGAGGGTGTACTTTACTTCAGACTCGTTCATTTTATTTAGTTAGGAACTGTAGGGCTCTCTTAGATAGCCACACCATACTTAGGTACAACTGGTTTTATGCTTTATTTCGTAGAGAATGTTTAGAGCGAGAGAGGAAAGAGATTTCGTTTGAATCTCCATATCTAGCTTATCGTTCAAACTCTGCAGGTCCATTTGCGACATTTTTTGGAGGATATATCTAGTTTACACAGATATCTACCGATATTTTAACGGCAACTTCTCGACTTCTGGAAAAAGTTTAAATTTCAGGGTGTCGGTAAAGCATTTATATGCAAATACGGTAATATTCCCACCACCAAAAAATCCTTTTGGAAGGATGAATAGTCCCTCGGCAATTTTTTGAATTTACCCTAAGTTGGCATTTCCACGGTGTTCGTGTCTTTCGTCCAATCTTTCCATAACATAACCCGCTCGGCAATCAAATCAATTCTACAGACCATGCTCCGGGGCTTGCCGAGGTGCTCCGGAGTGCAGATATCGACCTCGCGGTCGCCCCAAGGCTCGCCACAAAATTTCCAGTCGACGCCTAGTACCGAGATGTTCCCCCACCTCAGGTACCCCATTCAATTTCTAAATCATATCGAGAGAGGTCAGTGAGTATTTCAAGCTCCACCGCTGCCCGTACGCCCACATCCAGACCCGCGTCGGCTCGACAACGTCACCATTTTGGACTTTGGTGTTTGGGGCACATTTTGCCCATTTCAACGCAAACGGTTCATTTTATCGTTACGAAAAAAGAGTACCTTTTTGTTGCAGAATGACAAGGTGCACTAAAATTATAACTAGGCCTGAGACAAAATATCGATAAAATCGATAGTATCGATACTTTCGATTTTATCGATACTAGATATTCAATTTCGATAAATCGAAGTATCGATATTATCGATTTTATCGATATTGTCGATATTTTCGATTTTATCGATCTTAACGATTTTATCGATCTTTTCGATTTTATAGATCGTTTCGATTTTATCGATCTTTTCGATTTTATCGATATTTTTGATTTTATCAATCTTTCCTATTATATCTATCTTTTGAAATTGTTTGCAAAAATAAAGGAAATTGCTGCACCCATTGCGTCCAGACGTCCAGACCGCGCCCGCATCAGACAGATCGGCCTTTTTTATATGCGCGTCCAGAGCCCGACTCCCGACTGAGGCCGACACGTGCCGATCGGATTTGCAGTTCAATTTTTATTTACTTATCTATCGATCGTATCGATTTCTTAATACGATCAATTTTATCCGAATTTTCAAATTGTCTACTTCTTAAATAAAATCGATTATATCGATTTTATCAATTATATCGATAAGATCGATTTTATCGATTTATCGATTTATCGCTTTATCGATATATCCATTTATCGATAATATCGATTTTATCGATAAAACCGATTTTATCGATAATATAGATTTTATCGATAAAACCGATTTTATCGATAATATCGATTTTATCGATTCATCGATTTTATCGATAAGATCGATTTTATCGATATTTTTTCAGTATCGATTTACGATACTGAAATTCGGAGATCGGACAGCCCTAATTATAACTCAGCAATTATAACTCAGCAAGACAACAAGATAACCCCAAAAAAGTAACGGGTAAAAGCCCGATACAAAAATAGCACAAGTGGCGCCCTCTGAGAGATACGTAGAAATTGTCATGTTCAGCTCCATCCCCAAGAATACGGCAGTGTCAAATTTCAGTTCAGCAGCTTAAGTATTTTTTTAACATGAGGTACCTACCCGCGTACAGATTTTTTGAGGCATAAATGGAACACCTTCTATATTAAAGTTATTAAAAACCAATGCAATATGCTTTTACTTGTATTCCATTGAAACAAATCAATTTATTTTTTTGTAAGTCACCGTATCTCACCGGTATATACAGTGTCCTCCAAAAAGTTCGCACCATAGGGGGGAAATTTTTAATTATTGTTTTATTTTGAAATTTAATTTTGGGGTTACCTTTTGCTTCAAAAAAGATGAAAAATGACCCACTCAAACGGGGTTATGTGACTTTCGTTATCTGTCAAAAATGACATTTAAAAAATATATCGCCAAAAATGGGTTTATTTGTTAAAATATCAAAAAGTTTTACTTGAAAAAGTTGTTTCCTTTTCAATTTTACGTAAGTGTGCCAAATTTGAACGTTCTAATAAAAGATTTAGTTTTTGCTAATTTTTTATAGGATTTGATGAAATTTCTGAAAATTTTAAAAACTTGTAACTTCGTAAAAACTTTTTTGTATGACTAGTTTCATCATTCTATTAACTTT
The DNA here is from genome assembly GCA_963920635.1 of Pseudeuparius sepicola. NCBI lineage: Eukaryota > Metazoa > Arthropoda > Insecta > Coleoptera > Anthribidae > Pseudeuparius > Pseudeuparius sepicola. Next base: position 66,684,460 of record OY987298.1, read on the forward strand.
TTATTAATAATTGATCTGATCTGATAAGAATGGGTATTTTTCGAAAGAAAATGATATTAACGCTTAAAATTCTGTTATGTTTGTTGCAAAGTTTGATGTGCCGTCTATCATTTTGGGTATAAATTTAGTTACATTACGTTTTCCAGTTCTAAATTGATGCCAAAATAATAATAAATTAAATTAACTGTTTTACGTATCTAAGCAAAATTCTTGACTTTTATGGAACAAATAATTATTATTACCTTTAAGTTTAATTTCGCATTAATCGATATTGGTGAGTAAGCCATGAAGAGAATTGAGGCAATTGTTTTTACCATTCTCCGTTTCAAGAGTATTAATTAAACTGTCAAATAAAAACAATTGCTTCAATTCTCTCCATGGCCTACTCATCAATATCGATTAATGCGAAATTAAACTGAAAACTAATAATTATTTGTTCCATATAAAAGTCAAGAATTTAGCTTAGAAAGGTAAAATAGTTTGATGATAATTTAATTTAATATTATTTTGGCATCAATTTAGAACTGAAAAACGTAATGCAACTAAATTTATACCCTAAATGCTAGATGGTACATCAACTTTACAACAAACATAACAGAATTTTAAAGCGTTAATATCATTTTCTTTCGAAAAATACCTATTCTTATCAGTAATTAGTAATAAAAAATTAATAGAATGATGAAGCTAGTGATATAAAAAAGTTTTTACGAAGTTACAAGTTTTTAAAATTTTCAGAAATTTCATGAAATATTAAAAATTAGCAAAAACTAAATCTTTTATTAGAGCGTTCAAATTTGGCACACTTACGTAAAATTGAAAAAGAAACAACTTTTTCAAGTAAAACTTTGTGATATTTTAACAAATAAACCAATTTTTAGCGATATATTAATTTTTAAATGTCATTTTTGACAGATAACGAAAGTCACATGTCCACGTTTGAGTGGCTCATTTTTCATCTTTTTTTCAAGCAAAAGGTGACCCTAAAATTAAATTTCATAATAAAACATTAATTAAAAATTTACCCCCTATGGTGCGAACTTTTTGGAGGACACTTTAGAGTTACCGGCAGAATGGACGCAACAAATAATCAGATTTTATTTTATTTTGCGCTATGCAGCAGGTCCTGAAATCAAAATATTGTTCGAAAAACTTGGACGATTTGGACATGCTTAATGTAGTCCCATAGTCGGTTTTTATTGCGGCGAAAATAAAATAAAATCCTATTTGTTGCATCCATTCTGCCGGTCACAAACAATAACTTACCAGTGCGTAAAAAGGATTGCCAAATTTAAAAGGGAACTAAGAACTATTTTATCCCGAAACTGATTTAATTTTATTTAGTATAGGTAGGTTTTTTCGTAACAGTTAAATTTTTTGTTTGTTAACATTGCCTATTAATAATACTTGTAAAAGCAGGACGGGAATAAAAATAAATAAAAAAATTATCAGTAAAAAGAAGTCTTCTTACCTAGATTCATAAATGGCGAAGTAAAATCAACTACTTCTTCTCTTTCTGAAATAATGGTGAGATCGGTAATAGCCAAATCTGCTTCCTGAAAATTAATTTATAAGGTTAAAAAATATTGTTTTATTTAATTGTAACTATTAAATATGTAAATATTTAAATCAATGCTCATTTGTTTTACCTGATAGGAGATTCTAATTATCCAGAAGAAAGTCTTCAACTTTCATACAAGGTTTTCCCTTTTAAACCGCCAACTTTTAAGCATCGGTAGAAGATAGGAGTCTAAGAAAAAAGCTTTTATTATGAACATTGGCTATTGGCCCTAAAAAGTTCTACAAGCAAGAATGGGGTGTTAACATTTTCCATTACTTCAAATTATTTTTTCGCGCAGGCCACGCCGCCTGAAATTTTAGTTAGTAATCTCTCTGACCATTGAGAATGTGAATACAAAATAAGACAAAATATTTTGTCGTTTAATAACGTTTTTATTCAAACGAGATTTTAAAACAATAAAGCCTTCTCTTTTTCAAGGTATACAAATTTACGACGTTTTGATATGAGTACGTAAATTTTTTATATCGACCAGACAATGAAAAATTTTTGGAAAACTACCAAATACCAATAATATACAAAAACTACCAAATTGGTTGTTAAAACTTTAATTCCCTGCATCTCGATTATAAATCTTCTTAAGGTCCATGTTCATATAACATATATCAACTTTTTTCTCAAAATCATATCTCCTATTGATGGGTGAGATTAAACTACTCTTTTTGTAGCACCCTGTATACACATATTTTGAAAAAAGATACAAATTAAATTAAAGTTACTTAGCACTCCAATAAAATTCGACACCATTATCATAAGTTTGGTGTGCAAAGGTTTTCTGAAACTTTAGGAAGTTTGATAAACTTATCAAACTTCCAAATTCATAATTCAGTCACTGTTGCATAGAAAGAAGAGACAATGTAGTTTATCAAACTTCCAAACTCATAATTCAGTCACTCTTGCATAGAAAGAAGAGACAATGTAACTTCTGTAACTGGATTATCCCAAGTCCCTCCAACAAGCTTCCGCAACATAAAAAACTTACTCCATACATAACTTTGCCGATCATACCAGACCACTTTCCATCGTCCATTTTTTTCCCATTGTCTTTGTCCTCCTGAATCAAAAAGGTATAGTTAAAACCTTCCATCTCAGACAGTGCTTCAATCAGATCCATTCCAAACCCTTCAAATCGTTCGTTTCCATGCAGTGGGGTAGACGATTCTTTCAGCATTCCATATGGATCGGTCTGAAAACTAACAGCATCACATTTTTGTTTAACCTACAGAAATAATGACTTACTAAAGCGGTGATCACAATGAAAGTTTTGTTTATCATACTTTGTTCATCATTGACACCTTGATCCGCGTGTCTACTAATGATTCTAAGTTCCCCATTCTTCCAAGAGCCTACTGTTATTACGCTTTCGTCTATTAATTTGTATATATTTAAGTTGAAGTTACTTCTAAATCCTTTATTGTCGAATAGAACAGTTCCAGTCAGGCCTTGATAGGACGACTACAATAGAAAGAAACAACAAGAAATATAAGTAATGATTATTTCAAAAAAAGCCAAAATCCAACCTTCTGGGTCTCAGTAAGCAGTTCAGTTCAGAATAGATACCTACAGTCTTTAAAATGTTTATTAAACTAAGGCCATGTTTCCAATAATTTAAGTCGTTACAGTCTATAGTTTCCACTGCGATGCCATTGGAATGCTGTATTTCGGAAATAACTTTGGAAAACATAAATATTGCGTCTATAAGCAATGCTGGTTCAGTTCTTAATTTTGAAGGATGATTTGGAAACACCGTGTTATCATCGTCGAAAAGTTCCAAAACCATATTTCTAACGTATGGCTCTTCTGCGTCAACAATTCTGATCTAAAATCGTAAAATTCGTGCAGCACGAAAATTGCAATTGAAAAATATAATTACCCCAGTTATGTTGGCTTCGCTAAACTGAAATGGTGTCAAATTTATGGTGTGTGTATCTAAGTTGGTTATAAAAAAGTTGTAATCGGGAGTCAACATCCCCATCTGTTGGCATTGGGTCAGTACATCTTCTAAATTGTCTATGTGGCAGTCTATTACAAATCTCTTTTGCTCAGTTTGTTTGAGTTTTTTAAACGTTTTTCTAGTATGAAAGAATAATGGATCCAATAATACCTAGTTATTTATGTACTAAGGTCGTAAAGGAGAAATGAGGTAGGTATTTAAGGCTCGCCACGTGAATATTAACAGCCAGAGGCGTATGTCGAGGGCTATTACATGGCGAGGGCTATAAAAGTAAAAGTTATATAAATTCATTTTCATTTCATTCATTTATAAGCTACATAATTTAAAACAGTGTAAAACACACCAATTTTAAGAAGTACGTGTTTGTATCGAACAGATTCGCGGTTGCTAAGCAACGAAGTGATAATTGCACTGTGGTATCACCGCTTTTTTTGCACAAGTGCAATGATCGCTAGCAGAGGCATATGATTGGTTGGATTTTTATGGAAGGAGCTACCTTAGTGGATGCAAGCAGTATGAGGGAAGTAATCGCTGAAATCCTACTCTCTTAGATTCATGCTAGTTACGCTAAACCAATATTGTGGCAGCTAAAACTGATAACCCGATAATTTCTTCACATTATCAAATTTAATATAGGACTAGAAGATATGTTTTCAGTTAACATATTGATCGTTAAATATCTGTTAACACAAAAAACATATATTCAGAACCGAAAGCTCAACCTAAATGACAGCTGTCAAATGAACTAACTTTTAACCAAGGCGAGTTTGGGACACCCTTTACATATAAATTAGTTCCCTTTATGATGATTAAAATATTGTTTTGATTAAGCTGTATAATTTGAACAAAAATCTTGGACTTATGTCATACTGTCAATTAAAATAATTTCCATGTTGCACAAAATGATAACCAAGACTAATGTCATCATTTATAGAACCCACCCATATAATTATTTCCAATTTCCCGCCTCATTTAGGGTAAAAAATGGCCGCCAAATTATTCCCCCGGTCGGATGTCTCTTTTGCGCGGAATAGCTTGATATAGGTATAGTAATTCTGAAGTCACTTGGAACAGCATAAAAACCTGTGAATTTTATACGGGTGATTTCGGCTGATAAGACTGGTATTTTTACCAGTAGCAGAGCGTGGTAAAAGCTATGAAATAGATCGCGCCTCGTATATCACTGTGTTCCAAGTGAGTTAGTTCATTTATATTTTACCAGGGTAGCTCGAGAACAGTATCTTCCGGCAATAAAATACCATATTAAATCGCACCTGGTATTATAAGTAAAAGAAGATGAAGGAGACAGAGACGATAGATATTGTAGTAAAAACAATTGACTGCATGCTCGCCTAATATAATATATCACCAATGCTTACTTGCATGGGCTACACTGTTCGACGGCCGGCCACTTGTACAGCGAAATGCGGTGGATAGGCGTGCGATAATTTCACAGATTTTAGGATATACTTGCGTAAATAGTTGTAATCGATATGGCTTTTTAGAGACCTTTTGACAATATTGTATGGTGCATTAACCTTTACGCTGTGTTTGACGACAACCTTAAAAAAAACCTTAAAAGTGAAATATTATGTTGCTTTTAGAATATGTATATCTTTAAAAAACTGCGTGACGCTTATGTCCTATATTGAGTTTTTTATGCAATTAGAGTTTTTTTTATGCTGTTTCAAGTGACTTTAAAAATACTATACCTACCTATATGGTATGGGAGGGTCGCCCCGCAGTTCCGTTGCGCAGAAACCAATAAGCGTTGACTGAAGCCCAACGCAATAAGCGTATTCTATGCTGTCGTGGATGTCGTGCTGTCGGGCAGCGATAATAGTGCGCTTTAATATACTTTAGCCCCCGCGGGTTATATTATAGTGCTGTTCTTAACGCCCGCAAAACTTCGACATATATGTACCCGGCAGAGCGACAGCAACGTTGGTTGTTTGCCTAATTATGTAACGGAACTGCAATGCGTTGCAATGCCTATTTTTTACAAGCTTTTTAGACTTGGCGCGATAAAGTTTTGTAGGTATATCACAATCACAGTTTATGGACTACGCCACGTACTAGCCCTCGCTATTGGCCTCGGGTTATTATTTGAACGCCGCGTGCCATAAACGCCTCATTTACGCCCCTGATACATAATTATTAAATAAAGAACCGCATGCATACCTGTAGTTTCCCAAATGGGCGCTATCCAACTGTTCGATTGTTACTACCATTCCTTTTTCCATGCCCATCGATACTAAGTCACTTATTCTCAGTAGACTCTCATTATCTTCATAGAGGACTGTAAATGTGTCCCACTTCCATGCAGAAATGATATCCAAATAGGCTTCAGTAAGGGCATTTGGGTACGGATAAAAATTAATTAGTGTTCCTGCAACAGGTAGAAAATAATCGATAGTTTCTAAAACCGATTAATAATGAATAAATAAAGGCGCTTTCCGGGCAATTGGGAGCCTTTTTTAGATTTGAAATATATAGTTTGTTATTTATATTCCAAGAGCGTAAAAGAGGACTGTATGGCTCGAGTAGTGAAGGTAAGGTACGAAGATATTAGATAGCGAGGGCTATAAATAATGCTGTTCGTGCTTATGGTGCACTCAAAATTTTATCCACCGTGGGTTTAAATGTTCAAACCGCCACTATGGGCCATTATTAATCAGGAAGCCCGCTTGGCCGTCAACTCAAATCGCTCGACGCGCACCGCGGCAGTGGCGGATCTACGGGGGGGGGGGGGTTACAGGGGGTAGGCACTTAAAAAATATGTCTGGCAATTAGAGATGGTGTGGAACTACGTTTTCTTGGAACAGGTACAACTTGTTCCAGATCCAGGCAATACTTACCTGTTCTTAAAAAACCTGTTCCAGTTCCAATATTATTAACTTCTAGTCTTCTAAGGCCGTGGTCCGAATCGCGCTGTCAGTGCTTACAGCGCTCAGATCGTTTACAACAGGTAAGTACTATTTGATTCACTCGCTGACAACTCGTTTCGGACCGGTTGTAAATGCGCTGACAGGAACATGCAATTTTGAGGTTATGTGGGCGTGAAGGTCGCAAAGTAACTATTATTATTGAATATTGAATCACTGATAAATATTGCTTCCGTTTCTAAAGAGGGTACGCTAAATAGTTTTTATAGTACAAATTTAGAAATTTGGTGAACGCAATGGGATTGAGACAGGGCCCGGTACAGAACACGGGTCCAGTCACCGCCTTCACCGATCGACAGTTCACGTTCACAGTTGTTCTATTCTATTACTACGAGTACGAGTAGAGCGGAACTGGAACAGCGGAACGGAACTGAACGAAACTAAGAATTTTAATGTATTAATAGTATTGTATTTTAATGAATAAAATGAATAAAGAATGTTTTTCCTATTTTATTACAAAATTTCGGAAATAGAAGCCCCTCCCTTGACTCCAGCCTAGATCCGCCACTGCAAGGCGGTATTTAAGTACCTACCTAGGCATTTCGTGACCTCTAACCTCAACTTCCTTTCCTTGCAACCCAATAAACATCGTTGATATCGCACTGTGAGGCATACCGATAATTTGTATTGCAATTTTTTATTTGTGGCAACTTGTAATCACATTGGCAATTTGCAGAAAGAAATAACACTTTGTTATTTTGATATTACATGTTCAATAAGTAGTAATTTTTTCAAATCGGTACTAAGAGGTTCAAAATCAAACGAATCCTGAACGGACTCGCATATGTCGTCACCGCTTGACAAATTGTAAGTATGTCGTTATCAAACTTCCCATCGCTTTATATTTAAGCCGAGAAAGATCACAGATCCTCCGGAAAGCCATACTTGCTCCTTGTAATACTTCTATTCTAGGAGTCGCGGGACGGCGGGGCCGGCTGATGGTTGATACAATAGGCGATACCTACATATATGAAAATGCAAAAATCCCTGCCTTTTCTTTGATGTGTAATTGACCAGTCCATAAATGTACAACAAACCAAATTAAAAATTATGTGTTTTGATATCAAAATCCAAAAAAAGACTGAATGGAATTACAACTAACCTTCGAACGATTTTTGTCACCCAATGACGCGTAAGTATATCCGAAACATCCAAATGTCAAATATGCGCGTGTGGTTCATTTGTCCCGGCCTTGAAGGCTTCGGCAACTAAATTCTATATATTCGTTATAAAAAGTCAAACTTCAGTATCTTTATACACAAAATTACCTATCGTTGTTCGTACCGACCGAACTGCTCATATTGAAAGATTACGTGAGATTATAGGTAACAATTACAAGAGGAGGAGGAGGAGGAGGAGGAGGAGGAGGAGGAGGAGGAGGAGGAGGAGGAGGAACTGAACAGGGCAATTAATTCTTTTATAAATATGTCCCTGAAAGGTCATCATTTGCGAAGTAGAAATCCTAGCCTACCGCGACTTTTTAAAGGAGTGCGTTTTTTGAAAAACCATATTAGGCAATGTTTTAAATCTGACACCACAGCGTTGGTCAGGATCCACCAAAACCCCGACATACCAAAATTGAACAAAATATATAGGTACAAATAGTAACCAAGGTTGAGCAAAATAGGAATTTTTAAAGGCATCTTCCGAGTCAAGTGTGCCATGGAATTACTTCGAGACAGTTCGATGATCAAAACCACCCCAGACATTATAAACGAATTAAATCTAAAAAATACGGAAGCCTGACAGTGAGTAAGTCCATAGGAGTTAAGGTGACTGGAAACGTAGAGAAAATGTATCTTAGACACTGACTTTATTGAGAAAGGTCCAATAATTTATATTGTTTTTTTTTATTTGTTGGTTGGCATTTAGTAAAAATAAATTACATACCTACTCTTGGGTTTATTAATATATTTTAAAAATTCCAGAGCACTCTTGGCCCATATGACGTAGATTCATAAAAATTCAGCATTTTGAGATGGTTGGGAGAAAAATACCCTGTATATTTTTGTTTAAAGTCTTTGCACACCAACACCCTGAATGGTCTTGTTGACCATCCAACTGCTTCGAAGTAACTCCATGGCACACTTGACCGCCAGATGCCTTAATTCCTACTTTGCTCAACTTTGACACTCTGCAGAATGGAACTCCCCGTACATGTTTTGTTCAAATAATATGGGATGTGGGCGTTTTGGTGCATCCTTATTAACGCTATGGTGTCAGCTTTTAAATAAAAAATGCCTAATAAGGTTTTTCGAAAAACCCACCCCTTTAAAAAATCGCAAATGATGAATGAATTTCTACCTAGATTTCCAGGGGCGTTAACGCATTGTAGACTGGTGTCAATGCATTTTTGGAAAGATAAAATTATTAACAGGCAAGGAAGACAGGAAGAAAATGACACAAAAGTTATAGATATTAAAAAAATCTAAAACGTTCGTGGAAGGTAAGGTATATTATACCTTTTTGCATTGAATATGCCTGATTTTACTGGAATCTGGTAAACAAGTAGTTTCCGAGATATTCACATTTTTCGAAAGCAGAAAAAAAAACAAAAATTTTCACGGAAAACTTAGTGGAGTTTTTTTCGATTTAAATATTTGGCCCGGGCCCATTTTAACCCTTGAGACGTCTACTTTAAAATGGTATATATGTACAGGGTCATTCAAACTCGGCGTCTCAGGCCTATAGAGGGCAAACGAAAAGAGTAAAAAAACTGCATGTGGGATCTTAAATGGGACCAATTGTAGACCAAACTAAGATTAAAATAAAAAAATAACAGACGGCGCCGGGCGTTGCGACGCCCGGTATAATTTTTTTCTAACGAACATACTTTTTTTATTGCACACGTGGATACCTCAATTTTTTCTCTACAACTTTTATCTAAGGCGTAAGAATTTTGAACGAAAATAAATATCATATGATTTTAAATTACATTAGTTGCAACAAGTACAGCACATAAACGTCGAAAAAAGATTAAATTATATTGCTCAGAGAGCCATTGAAGAAGAAAACGACAATATAATTTTTAAACAAATCTTGTGGACTTATGAAAGTAGATTTATAATAAGCAATGGCATTCCTTTGTCGATAAATATTTGTGGCTCTTTTAGCATTTTTCTGGGCTTCGCCATAAATAAGTAGCGTAGTTACTTTATCGTCGTGTGTGGCCATTACAAAACACTACTTTTTACACTGATTTATACTAGTGCTCTAAATTGTAATGCCAAAATATGCCAAATGCCAGAATTTAAAGAGTCGATTAGCCCCTTTAATTTTCTGGATATTTTTTCCTGTAACTTCTTAAGCGGACAAAATCTGACAAAACGCCTTAGATAAAAGTTGTAGAGAAAAAATGGAGGTATCCACGTGTGCAATAAAAAAGTATGTTCGTTAGAAAAAATTATACCGGGCGTCGCGACGCCTGGCGCCGTCTGTCATTTTTTTTATTTTAATCTTAGTTTGGTCTACAATTGGTCCCATTTAAGATCCCACATGCAGATTTTTGTTACTCTTTCCTTTGCCCGCTATGGGCCTGAGACGCCGAGTTTGAATGACCCTGTACAGAGCGATTCACTTTTACGGGACCTAACTGTAACAGGTGATAGATGGCAGATATTTTTTAACTTGAAACTTCTAGGAGAAATTGCATATATGTTTGCAAGTATATTTTGATTTCACCTATACACGGTGGTGACAATTTCGATGCCCACAATTGGTGTCTCGGAAACTGTAAAAGATACAACATCGGTCAAATTAGACAAAAGTTGCGCTATTATACCCTCTACAATATTCTGTTATTAAATCTTAGATATTTTGATTCGTTCGTGATTTATACTCACAAAATGGCAAAATTAGATTTTTTCGAAACTTTGTATCTTCCACATCGGTTACCCGAATTTAATGAACCTTGGTAGTTTTATGTTCTTGGTCATGGCCAACTCCATGCCGGTTTCAGAAATTTGCTAGGCCCCCTAAATTTGGAGCAACCACAGCCGAGATACCAATGGTGGGCATCGAAATTTGACTATTAAGGCCCTTTTGGCTTTCGCATGTTTTCGCCTCATCCAGTATATGAACTGTTTTATACAATTTAAATAATGATGTGACGTCACGTGATGTTTTATATCAAGTGTTGTGTGCTTATCTGACACTAAATATTCAAATTTACGCTGTAGCGTTAATGCCGTATCCTCAAAAGTTCTTCTGACAGAATTATTTTGTACACTGTCGTACTACTGCGAGACAGAATTATCTTGTGCATTCTGTTGCTGTAAATTAAGATTTTTTTATTTGCTTTGCTTTTCTTTGTGATTTCATAGGTTGTTATATATATATATATTTCTTTTAGCGTGTTCAAAGTTGACATTTTCTTTTGCGATGGTGTTGTATTTTTGCCGGAAAATACCTATATCTGTTGAATTGACTTTTTTATTGCGTCGTATTTTAAACACCCCTGTATATAATTTTTGCTAATTCTACGCTTTCCATAGTATATAAGTGTGGTGGTGCTCCTAAAAGTAGTACGCGTATATTTCGTTTATGAAACACTGCATAAAGAGCGTTAACAGTTTACAGGGTTAATTATAAAAAAAATTTATTGTGACGATAGGTTTTGCAGTTTTTAAATCACGTACAAGAGACAGAGGAGATGTAAATAAAATATAACACCAACAACACCTTTTGAGAAAATTCCTAGGTCTGTGGAATTCTGCGTAATAAGAGAGTATCGCCTTTTGGTTTTCCTAGTATGTCATGTTTTTTTATCTACCCTGTATCTCGATTTTGAGCAATTTGATTAAGGCCCTTTTGGTTTTTCCTATATGTTTTGAACCAACCTGTATATGACTTTTTGACACAACCTGTATATTAATTCTGCGACTCCATGTAATGAGACTATTAAGGCCCATTTGGCTTTTTTTGTCGTATATATTAATTCTGCGAAGCCACGTGATGAAACTATTAAGGCCTTTTCGGCATTATTTATTCTTAGTTCTACGAGGTCACACCCTGAAATGTATCCTTAGTTGTACGAGACCACATGATGAATCTATTAAGGCCCTTTTGACTTTTGGCACATTCTGAAGTCAGAGCTAGTACAGTAAAATTGGGCCAAAACCCAAACATACAAAAAAAGTTCTTTCTAGCGCGAAATAATTCCATACCCTCCTAAGAGTTAGTACTAAAAAGTTACACCACCACCAGCGTCGGGTTTCGGGGGGAGGGGGTGAAAAGGGCAGGAAATTCTTATTTTTCACAGTTTTGCGTGAATATCTAGTAAACTATGAGGTTTAGCGCAAACATCATTATATACGCCAATGATATACATTAAATTCCGAACATGAATTGTTATATACAGAATTATGGTAAAGTGAACGGTTTCCATGATATGGAGGGGTAAAGATTTCTTTGTTTTTATTTCACGTAGTTTTTGTTGAAACAACTTAAAATGATTACAGTATAAATTAGTAACTGAATAATGTATGTAGAATATATATAGATATATCTATGCATATATAGATACATATTACACCCATAGATTGTTATTTTTTGTCACAACATAACCTCATAAGTATATGACTAAATATGTCCAATATATGTTAGTAGCCTTATTTAATTTGTACTCACTTTTTGCCCTCATTCATTATAGCGTTCTGATTTCCATTCGTTCTTTTATGTCAAAACATTCCCATATCTAATTTGTCCTTAGCTTGTAAAAATGAGAAAGTCATGAATAGGAAGCTCATGTGAAAAACAAGAAAATATATATTAAACAATCCTCATCGTATGCTTCTGCAGAGATGGATGCGTCCAAAACTGCGAGTGTCGAAGAAGTGGTCTCAATTGTTCAAGTATGTGCAGCAATTGCTTAGGACTTGCATGTCTCAATAGAGATACTGAATCATCGACGACGATTTAAATGATGATTCTCAGGTGGACGAAGGACACGAAGATTTGTTTCCTCTCACCAGCCCGAGTGAACTATTTGGTGCTGACTGATAATGCAATTAATGATTCACCTAAAACTTATAACCTTTTGTATCATTTTGATTTCCCTCCCTTTTTTTCAATATAGATTGTTTAATATATTTTCTTGCTTTTCGCATGAGCTTCCTATTCATGACTTTCTCATTTTTACAAGCTAAGGACAAATTAGATATGGGAATGATTTGACTTAAAATAACGAATGGAAATCAGAACGCTGTAATGAATGAGGGCAAAAAGTGAGTACAAATTAACTAAGGCTACTAACTTGTATCAGTGACTATAGAAATTCCTTCTATAGTCACTGCTTGTATTGGACATATTTACAGTCATATACTTATGAGGTTATGTTGTGACAAAAAATAACAATCTATGGGTGTAATATGTATCTATATATGCATAGATATATCTATGTATATTCTACATACATTATTCAGTTACTAATTTATACTGTAATCATTTTAAGTTTTTTCAACAAAAACTACGTGAAATAAAAACAAAGAAATCTTTACCCCTCCATATCATGGAAACCGTTCACTTTACCATAATTCTGTATATAACAATTCTGGTTCGGAATTTAATGTATATTATTTGCCTATAGGATGACGTTTGCGCTAAACCTCGTAGTTTACTAGATATTCACGCAAAACTGTGAAAAATAAGAATTTCCTGCTCTTTTCACCCCCTCCCCCCGAAACCCCACGCTGGTGGAGGTGTAACTTTTTAGTACATTTTACTAACTCTTAGGAGGGTATGGAACTATTTCGCGCTAGAAAGGACTTTTTTTTTTGATGTTTGGGTTTGGCCTAATTTTATGTTAGTTTTACTCTACATGCCATAGGCTTCTGACAATCTCGCAACATTTTCGGAATAATTTTAGGTAAAGAACAACACATAAAATCGATCAGATTTCTCTCGGGAAAAAAGCTCTCGAAATTACCTCTTTAAAAATCTGAAAAACTGTTAAATATCTTAGTCAGACCTTCCTCATGCTGCCTATTGCCAAATGCGTCGCCCCAAGACCCTTTTAAGTTTTTTTCGTTGACTTCTCGAAAGGTAGATACAGTTTCCAAGGCCACTGTACCACCCGAATTTATATTTGTCTTTGCATCTCATCTCGCATCTCAAGGACCTAAACCATCGTTATTCGCGTCGTATTTTAGCAATTTTAAGCGTTTTCAAGAACAATAAACTATGAACCTAAAATAGACATTTCAGAGGTTAAAATTAAGCCCGGACAAAGTATTTAAATCGAAAATACACCAATAATGACTGGAAATTTTGTTTTTTCCTCTCTAAAAATGTTAATATCTCGAAAACTACTTGTTTCCCAGGTTCCAGTAAAATCAGGCTTATTCAATGCAAAAAGGTATACTTTGAATGAACTACAATAATTTCGTGTAAAAACAATTAATTCTCATCGTCCAGAGACGGAGATTCGGTGTAGCATAATGGGTTTTAATATAAAAAAAATTGTGCCAAAATGTGCTACTTCAAAATTTCCAAAATTTATTATCGTGCATCTGACGAGAGAGGATGCTGGAAATCAAGAAAGATATGCATTGTATGGTATCATTTTTTTTTTCAAAATGTACCCTTATCACCCTGTACCTTTTTTATTATGAATTTTCGGGACCATGTTTATAATGACTTTTTCAAAATGACCTGTATGTTTATGCAAGAGCAAAACGTTGACAACTAACACTCCATAATAACAACGCTAAAATCTCAGCAATCCAGGGGCGGGTCGTAAATTTTGGGAGCCCTTTTTCTTCTTTTAAAAATGTATAAATTAAATTTTATGGAAAATCGTTTTGTAAATAAATACGAAAAATCGAACAAAAATAAAATATATACTATATTTAAGTATTTAAGAAAATAACGAATAACAAAATAACAAATTGTCATTTAGAGAATTAAGTTCCTACCTATAGGTAAATATTAATAAAATAAAATAAATAATATATAGAATATTTATAAAATGTTGACTATAGTATAGGTAATATAATATACAGGTTGATTTTTTAGGACTACCATCGCGATTTTCTCGCTTAGTCTGAGGCCTACAAAAACAATTTAGGAACAAAAATGTGGACAGCTAGATGGTGCTGGAAACGAAATCGACATCCATGCCCAACTAAAAATATAAAAAAAACTTCAAATTGATCAAAACTATTAATAGCCGTGGAATGTTTATTTTAAGAGACAGGAAAACATTTACATTGAAAATTGATGGCACTGAGAAGCTGTATCCATCCAAGTGCTCAGATAGTTTCAGCAAATTACACAGGGTGTTCGGCTCTCTTGAGGGCATGCAAACTTTTGTCGATTTGAAGCACAGCACAGCGCGAAAAGTTGGGCGTTTCACTAACCATGATATGCATCATCAGGAGATGATTAAGTCTAAGTCAGACTTAATCATCTCCTGATGACGCTAACATGGTTAGCGAAACGTGCGTTGAGTGCAAAAAGCAAAGGTTTGCTGTGTGGAGTTAAGCAAAAGAAGTATTTTCTAAGTGCCAAAGATTCCTGATTCCCAATTAGTATAATATTCTTAGATAAAAAGTTGTGTGTAATGTTCAAAATTTTTACGAAATAATCACAAAACTTCTCTCGGCCATCAACGCAAGCATGTTTGATTCTATTACCTCCTTGGTGAGAAAATCCAAATTGAAATATAGTATATTTCTTAACAAGTGCGGAAAGTGCCACTGTTCCGCACGCGATTGCAGTTGGCTGAACGACGCGTAGCGGAGTTCGGCCAAGAAATCAAGTGTGGAAAAGACACTTTCCGCAAGAGTTAGGAACAATATTTTTTCTACAAGCGTGCGGAAAAGCAAAGAAGTTAAATGTACGCTTCTTCGCACTAGTGCGGAAATAGTATATTTCATTACGAGTCTGGAAATAAAGATTTTTCATGCAAGCACGGAAAAATCTATTTCTGGATGTGTAATTAACGATATTTTTTATTATACTTCTTTGAAAACGGAAACTTAAAACATTTTATCGGCATATTATTATAAATTTAATTGACAAAAAATAAACAATGCCGCAAATGGCAACGAAGACAAAATAATAGTAATTGCCCCCCTCCCCCGCACAAGCATGTGGTTGCTTCTGGGGTACTCCTAGTTTGGAGTATTGTGAGGGTAAGAATTATTATTATTATATTATTATTAATATACCCCGATTACTGTTAGAAGTCCCGATTTTGTCAGATGATATTCTCCACAAAATCCCTAGGAATTTTTTGTTAACCATAGGTATAACATTGGTATATGTGTCTCAACCAGTTAATGACGTCACTCATTGATTTATGATGTGAAAAGTTACCCAAGTGATACGAAAAAAAAGAGCATAATAAAATAAAAACCCTATTGCAATCACGATTATGCCGCTACAAATAAAAATAACTATGACTACAACTCATTTTAATAATAATTTCAAATGTCATGGAAACACTTTCGTTTTGGTATTTTGTAATAATCAGCTGCTTTTGGCAGCGTCTAGGGGCGGACTCAGGCAAATTTAGCTTCGGTGTGTCAAAGTGACAGTGAAGGTTTTCCAGATCGTTCAAACTGGTTCAAACATTCGGTAATGAAAATATTCGCGGGTTTTCTACGTTTTGTGAGCTTTACCGTCATGTGTGTTGTTCTTGTTCGTGTTACTTTTCGTGTTATTAGTGCAAATGGGCTCGTTACTGACCTGAACTTATGACCCGGTTGCATTTTTTGCTGCATTAATGCCAACTTAGGATATCGAAATTACCAATTGACAGTCCCAGTAAGGACTTCTTAAAGTAATTTGAGTATATAGTGTTTGGTATGTATGATGCGTTTCCATGGTTACTCTCAAATTAATTTAAAGGTGCTTTGTTGTAAATTAGTTATTGTCAGATCTTATATTATTTAATCTGTGTGTCAGATAAGGTGAATAAAACGTCAAAAATATTACAGAAATGTATCTAAATATTGAAACACTTTAGTTTACTTTGCTGTATATTTCTATTTTAAAGCCATATATTCGGTATTTTTATTCAGCGCACGGAAAGTTTTTCCATGCGCTGTTTCCGTGCGCTAGCCCGAAAAACCTCATCTTTCATTATTGCTAAAACAGATGAAAATAAGGTGTTTTCAAAGAAGTATAATAAAAAGTATTTTTCCGCACTAGTGCGGAAAAGTGACACTTTCTAAACTAAAATGCGTGCGGAGAAGTGTAATTTTCCGCATGCTTGTAGAAAAAATATATAGTCTTCATCAAGTTCTTCTGGCAACTAGGGCATTCGGGTCTCAAAAAATTATGTAATGTAATGTGCAACATGTCAATATTATGGTTTGCAATTCTTCCACATTGTAGTCAAAAAATTTCTAAATCGATTGGCTAAAATGCCAAATGCATATTCAACTACTCTTCTATCCCGACTTAATCTGTAGTTAAATATGCTTTGTTTTTTGGTAGGTAATATTTCGAAATGGATACGGTTTTAAAATATGTTCTGATAGGGGAAATGCAGCACAAAAAATATTTTGTTGTTTATTCTCTTGTGTTGGTATTCGCTAGAATCTGCCATAACGTAACAAAAAAATTCATATACAGTGTGGATAGAAATTGTGGAATATTTCTTATATTTCTTAAAATATTCCTCATATCAAAAACATGTTTTAATAAATGGCACCATATAGGTACGTTTTTTTTTTGAAAATTAATACATTGGATCTTTCTGAATACGATACAATACAGTTTTAATGGGGTCGCATAAGGAAAAAATACAAAAAAAAAAGTTTTCTATTATGCTACTGAAAATGTTTATCAAACTATTTATTAACATCAAGTTAGCCATTCCAAAATCAGAACAATGCGGAACTATCACTAGCTGTCAGTTGCTTGTAATTGTGTTCATTCTTACAGTAAACGTACTTTTTTACTCAATTTTCGTAAGTAGATAGGCTATGTCGGTACGAGCGCAATTTCCCCATGTATTTCTTATGGGGGCTAAAACGTGGTCAAAACGTGACCAAATTTCTCCGGCCCGACTTTCTCCGACGCGACCGAAGGTGCCCGAGCTCGCCGACCGTTGACCTTCGCTCTCAACCCCGGGGTGCCCGTCATTATCCCTCAGACCGTTGACCTTCGCTCCAGCCGCGACATGTCACGACTCGCAACTAATAAAAACCCTAAATCATAATTAAGCCATGACGTCCCCCTGTCGACCTTTAGCCGCGGCCATGCATGGATTTTTGCTACCACCTCTGCCTGCGTATTTTTGCGTCCGCGACGCCGAGACATGTCGAGACTCGCAACTAATAAAAACCTAACACCTATAGAAAAAATACCAGCTTGCAATATGTACGTGATGTAATTCCTCGGAAAAAAGTACTTTCTCTTTGTCGGAATAAGCGCCTATGAAACGAGCACGCTGATCTCATCGGTACTGGCGATAAAAAATTTGTAGGAAAAGTGTAATAAAGAATAGATATGAGATACATATGAGTGTATACATTTTCTTGACTACATTACCTAAGGATGTATCAAAAATATATCTTCCTATATTTAGAGACTGCTTCTCAAAGGAAAGTGGACATTAAATTTGGGGCATAAATTAACCATTTTTAGTTGAGTTTATAACCATTTAGGTAAGTAAATTTCTTTAATTCCGAGAAAGCCAGGCCCTGTTTTAAATTACTTGACTAAAATATAATAGGTGCAAAGTTCACCAGTTTTTAAAAATATCCCGTCACACGATTATCAAGTTGAAAGACTAGCTGGAAAACCCCATTTTGTGCAACGCGTTTCCTGTTTAAAATTTCACCCAGAAAAAAAAAAAGGTACTAATTCTCACTTATGCCATGTTCACCGTATGATTTTTATACTATTCCGACTTCGAAAACCCAAAGGTATAAGTGTAGCGTGTGGAAAAAGGGTTTAAAACCCTTAAACGGTCTATATATGGAATAAAATGAGGGCATGCAACATGTTCTTCAATAATGAAAATTAAAACAATGTTCATTTTTGACTGTCCATTATCCTACCAAGAAAAAGCTTATAGCGTCTAAGCGACTATAAAAACGACTCTAAAAACGTCTAAACGACTCTAAAAAACGACTAGACGACTCGTAAAAACGACTAGACGATTCGAAAAACGACTAGACGATTCGGAAAAAACGACTAAACGACTCTGAAAACGACTAAACGACTCTAAAAAACGACTAGACGACTCGTAAAAACGACTAGACGATTCGAAAAACGACTAGACGATTCGGAAAAAACGACTAAACGACTCTGAAAACGACTAAACGATTCTGGAAAACGACTAGACGATTCTGAAAAACGACTAGACGACTTGAAAAAGCGACATACCATTGAATACCATCGAGTACCATGGAATACCATCGAATACCATGAAATACCATCAAAGACCATGGAATACTATCGAAAACCACGGAATACCATAAATGGTCTTGGATATCCCTGTGAAAAAATTTGCCTCGGGGAGAGCATAAAAGGAAATTATCCGTGATCGATGCTCTGTGATCGAAAGATCGTCTTTGATAATACAATCACTCTCAGTTAAAGACATGTTTTTGTCACTTGAGATTGAACCTAGGAGTTATGGTATCCAACACACCAATGACGGATTAGTCATGGGACAAATACCAGTAACTGTTGAAGATAACGTATTATGTATTGGAGATCAAAATTACCCTTACACCAGGTCTGTCTCAACTGCTTTTGAAGAACAAACCACAAGGTATTAATGAGAGTGACCTAAAAATATACAAACAATTGTTGATTACTAATTTTCGATAGGTTCAACAAATCAGAATTTAAAAGTGTGTTTACGTGCCTATGGTTTCATCTGGTATATGTTCCATACAGGATTCGAACCTTAGCCCACATTCCAAAGCCAAACACTCGGCATTTAAGTAAAATTCTAGGAAATGCTTGGCAGTGTGGTAATAATCTCGACGCGCTGTTGTAGCAGGGCTCCGCTGGCTCCCACAGGCCTCACCGGTCTCTGTAGACTCAGCAGGTCCCTTTAATGATGTGTACCGCAGGCTCCGATTAAATTAAAAAAATTACTATTAACACTAAAATACCCGGACAATAACCATCATTCCAACGCCAAAACACCCAACAGTAGTATTTCTGCGAATGCATCGCAGCCGGGCGCAAGGTGGATGACTCACATCCGCTAGCCGGAACTTGTCAGGACAGGTTGACGACCTAAAAACAATTCTCTCTACTTAGATAAAAATAGAATGTCGAATAAGATTTTTTAACACACTTTTATATATAAGCACAGATAACGTAACCATATAAGTATATATTAGAATATTATAAAATATTTAAGCCCCATATAGTTCGAATTTGAATGGGATATTATGTTACATGGGTAATATATCTCAACACTTCGTACACAAACAAAACTCGCTCGTTCTTTACAGTTTTATTACTGTGAATTCGGTACCTACTAAAGCGGCAGACTTGGGATGCAGCAGTAGCAAATACAATATGAAGCGCAGCTCTGATGTATACTAAAAATGTTATTATCAAACTTGAGACGCACACATATTTAAAAATATAAATACCGCCGGATAAATGCAAGGCCAATTTACGGAATATATAGCAAAACAATTAGATTATGGACATGGATATTAATTTCTTTAGGTAAAGGTAATAAACATTTGATACTATCGACAGGAGTCTACGCAAAATAATTGTATCCGTATTCAGCAAATAAAAAAGTTATGGGTACCCGTCACCGATGAAAAAGTATACAAAACTAATAAAATGTTCGTGGCATCTTGTATATTAAAATATTTATTCGCGTATCTAAGTTGTTATTTTATTCATTGCCTATCCCACAAATTTGGATTTTAGCTCTTGTAATCGCTCGATCACGATTGAAACTACACTCATAAAATGTTTAAAAAATGCCCATCCCACGTAATCGCTCGACAAAAACAAAACGTGCAAAGTGGCTACTGCTCGAGGTTTGACCTTTGTCCTTAGGGACACGTGTGACCCAGTTGATGTAGAATCTAAAAAAACCCTGTAAATCATACTTCCATAGCATAGAATCTAAAATCCCCCGGTACAGTACGGATGAAAATTTCAAACCAGGCATAATCAACATGTACGTTCAAAGTAAAAAAAAAAACTTGTCGGTCAACTGTTTAACCCCGAAATTTTGTTGATTTCTAGGAATAAAAAGAAATACTGCAATTGTAAGTCCAAAGCTATTTACGTTATCAAATTCGTTTAAAATGTGAATGATAATTTGCCGCATTAAAACCAGGCGTGAAAAATTCAACATACGTCCCTAAGAAGTTCAACCAATTTTACCCTGGAAATACAACATTTTTAATGAATAAAATATCGAACATACAACAACACCCTTCTAAATATAGTATAAATCATGGTTTTTTTTTGATAATGTGGAAAGCTAAACTGAAAATTTTTGCTAGAGGTTCTAAAAACCGAGGTGCCAAAAATCAACTATTATAAGAAAATACGCTGATGTCATAATATAGCCATCGATGTCACCGTTAGCGTGTCCTATGAAAAATGCTAAGGTGTAAAAAATCCATGACGGGGCTTAGATGAATAAATAAAGTTTGATGTATGTGAAAGTATAGACTAAATTTTCGTATAGACCGCGTGATCGCTCGAGGTGGCGGTATCCTCTGGACTAGAAAATATCATATCGGCTCAATCTCCAAACATTTTCATTTTGAATTATACGTTTTCATTGATGATAGATATAGCAAGAAAATTGGACTGGACTCGATATGAGAGACATTAATCTAACTTTCACTAAACTGCACGTACTACTTAGAGGGTTGTAAGCCGTTTTAATAAAAGCACCAGACTTGCTTAAAATTCATGGCTAAACGTTAACATAATGTCATACAAACATGCGGCACGCAAAATATTAAGAATAGATATATGAGCTCAAACATGTTGATCAAAAATATATTAATTTCTGGCGATTTAGTTTACCAGTTATCATTTAAAAACAAAACCTGGTCCCAATATTCAGTGAAAATAATAATTGAAAACTTTGAACCTTATAAACCACCACTAAATAGCGAGTCGGAAATAAGTAAAAAAATATATATAAATATATTATTTTGATATTATAGCCGAAACTGAATTTATTGGGGTGAAGATGTAAGGAAATATTTTTAGCTAGGAAAAAGTAATGCAATTATCATAGGTACTGGTTGCAGAACCCGTTGTCAGTTTTGCAAGGATTTTTGATACAAATATAATTGCTAACGTTTAATTTGTTTACCCCATTTACGAAAATGATAACAAAATTGGATCAGACAAGATGTTTTTTAGAAGTATAGTTTTTAAACACAGGGTGCCACCACCGGTTTTACGATATAGGTTTAAAAATGCGACGCAAATACATAAAAAAAATACCCTAGAGATAAGAAAACAAAATACAACTCACCCAAAGATTCTTGGTGATGTATAAAAAGAAATCAGGTTACATCTAATGCCCCAGACAGTAGAATAAACATCCCCGAGCGATGAGATATAACCAAACATCATTTTTCCAACGGCACAGTCATTTTCACGGGAAAAACAACCAGTAACCGTTCAAATTCCATAGATAGATACTGCCGTAATCCAAAATTTCACTGAACTACGCGTATCTATTATACTGAAGTAGGTACTGATACACTTCCATCTTTCCAAAGAAAAACAAACACGAAACTCAGACTTTTCATATATTACAACGCCTCGATAGAGTCTTTGTGGTCACGACCGAGAATCTACTGAAGCAAGTGCGACGCATAGGACGTGAAAAGTGCCGAGTTGGTTTTATTAAACAATGAAACTTATACCTACGTATATATATAAAATAAATGAGAAATATGCCAGAGATTTGAAACCTAATTGTGTTGCAAGTTTGAGGTCCAAAAAATATTGGTTTTAATTTTTTAAGGTGAGAAACACATCTAACAGCCAGTTTAGAAATATACAAGGCAAAAAAAAGTAGTGATGTGGCTGTCCCATTTTATGTTTTATACAGGTTGGATTATTTTAGAATAGTTGTTCAATAGACCGAGACAACATCATAAACGCTTCCCGTTAGAACAGAATCTGATGAAAAGAAAAATTCCATCTGGGTCAAGCTACTAGATAACCAAAATAAAAAATACTGAACGTTATAAAATTTAAAAAAATCATATTTTCAACGGATTTTTATCCTCTGAAAATGGCGTAAAATTCAGTTTCACTGGGTCAAGCTAGGTGGTAACTATATAACCAAAATAAAAAAAATACTGAACGTTATAAAATTTAAAAAAATCATATTTTCATGGGATTTTTGTCCTCTGAAAATGACGCAAAATTCAGTTTCAATAAGTTACTAATTGGGGTAATAGAGGAAAAATCTTAAATAGGAATTCTGAGACAACGAGGCTGAGAGTAAATAACATACAAAAATCTTGTGCGTTGACTTTCAACTGAATTTAATAATTAGGTTTAATAACGACAATTTTCTCGATTATCTAGAATCAAAAATATTGCAAGTGACAATTCACTATTTTCTCGACATTATGTAAAGCCTTATTATTGCTTCGTAAATTAAAAGATCCAAAAATATTGGCATCAATTGTTTAGTAAATGTGATTAAAATATGTCTACTTTATCAACAGTTATTTGTAACAGCTTATTATCTTGGAAGCGTAAACTCTTTGAATTTTTTAGACAAAAAGTTGTAGTTTAATAATGGTCAGTTGGATTCCTTTTTGAATCATGTTTGCGTATTACCTACAAGGATTTACAACCTCCAAACATAGAAATCGCTCATTTTAACCCGATTTAATAAAAATTTCACCAAAAACAATACTTTCAGTCATATACACTTCTGATTAATAAAAAAGGCGCTATAGTAATAATGAGATTTTCAATGGAATTTTCATAGACTGTTTGCCCATTTTGAGAGTCTGTTTGCTAGCTTTTGGGGGTATTCCTTGGTATTTTAGACAGATAAAAATGAATAACATTGGGTTTCCTAACTAAAATACAAAACGCACTGTTGACTTTACTTCCGTGGATAGTAAGCCTATAATACGTATCGAAAACAGAGAAATATTCAGGTCAAGAAAAAAGTAGCCTAATTTACAAGTTTGGGAATCAAAAACTACCTTTTGTCTTTTAATTTTGATGAGAAAATACGTCTAATTCGTAAGTCAAATAAATGGGACATCATGAAAGATATACTAATAATTGAACAAATGCTATCTCAGTTCTATAGGCACAAAGGTACTATGGGTAGTAATAGTTTTGGGATCAAAAGACAAGCTTTTAAATTTGTTAAGAAAATACGTCTAATGAAATTGAAAGTAGTAACTAGATTTTGGTTAACATTTCGTTAACGCGTTGATGAATGTTTGATGCAAGTGAAAAGTAGATCGAATTTCCAAAAAAAGGTGACTGACCAAACAAGTTATTATAAAAAGTTGCTCAGGAGACCGATGTAACCTAGAAAACGCCTTTCCTTCGAATAGAAAGTGACATAAATAGTTACAAAATGGGGCTTAGACGGATATTCGATGCATGTGAAAAGTAGGCAGAATTTTCGAAAATCGGGACGGACCAAAAATTATTAAGTTGATCGGGAGGTTGAGATAACCTATGAAACGCCTTTCATTCGAATAGAATCTGACAAAAAAAATCCAAGAAAATTTTAGACGACTGTTTGCAAGTGAAAAGTATACAGATTTTTTTCGAAAACCGGCGACTGACAAAAAAAATATACTTATTAGAAAATTTTGCTCGGGAGACCGAGGTAACCTAAAAAACGCCTCTCGTCCGAATATAATCTGAAATAAAATTCCATGATGGAGACTTAGGCGAATGTTTGATGCAAGTGAATAGTATAGACCGAATTCCCGAAAAAAAAACGCCATTCGTTTTGAATATAATAAAAAAATCGAATAAGGAACGGGACTTATTAGACGAATATTTGATGCAAGTGAAAAAGTATAGATAGATTTTTTCGAGTGACTGATAAAAATAGTTAGTCGGAAGGCCCCCAGATAACATTGATATTTTGTTTGAACAAAATCTGTAAAAAAAAATGCCAAGACGTGACTTAGACGAAAGTTTGCAAGTGAAAAAAATGACTGATAAAAATAGTTAGTCGGAAGGCCCCCAGATAACATTGATATTTTGTTGAACAAAATCTGTAAAAAAAATGCCAAGACGTGACTTAGACGAATGTTTGCAAGTGAAAAAAAAAAACAAAAATATTATTAGAAAAGTTGACCGGAAGGTTTAACCTAGGAAACGCCTTTCATTCGAATAGAATATGACAAAAAAAAATCCGAGACGTGACTTAGACGAATGTTTGCAAGTGGAAAAAAACAAAAAAATTATTAGAAAAGTAAGGCGTTTCCTAGGTTAAACCTTCCGATCAACTTTTCTAATAATTTTTTTGTTTTTTTCCACTTGCAAACATTCGTCTAAGTCACGTCTCGGATTTTTTTTTGTCATATTCTATTCGAATGAAAGGCGTTTCCTAGGTTAAACCTTCCGGTCAACTTTTCTAATAATTTTTTTGTTTTTTTTTTCACTTGCAAACATTCGTCTAAGTCACGTCTTGGCATTTTTTTTACAGATTTTGTTCAACAAAATATCAATGTTATCTGGGGACCTTCCGACTAACTATTTTTATCAGTCATTTTTTTCACTTGCAAACATTCGTCTAAGTCACGTCTTGGCATTTTTTTTTACAGATTTTGTTCAAACAAAATATCAATGTTATCTGGGGGCCTTCCGACTAACTATTTTTATCAGTCACTCGAAAAAATCTATCTATACTTTTTCACTTGCATCAAATATTCGTCTAATAAGTCCCGTTCCTTATTCGATTTTTTTATTATATTCAAAAGGAATGGCGTTTTTTTTTCGGGAATTCGGTCTATACTATTCACTTGCATCAAACATTCGCCTAAGTCTCCATCATGGAATTTTATTTCAGATTATATTCGGACGAGAGGCGTTTTTTAGGTTACCTCGGTCTCCCGAGCAAAATTTTCTAATAAGTATATTTTTTTTGTCAGTCGCCGGTTTTCGAAAAAAATCTGTATACTTTTCACTTGCAAACAGTCGTCTAAAATTTTCTTGGATTTTTTTTTGTCAGATTCTATTCGAATGAAAGGCGTTTCATAGGTTATCTCAACCTCCCGATCAACTTAATAATTTTTGGTCCGTCCCGATTTTCGAAAATTCTGCCTACTTTTCACATGCATCGAATATCCGTCTAAGCCCCATTTTGTAACTATTTATGTCACTTTCTATTCGAAGGAAAGGCGTTTTCTAGGTTACATCGGTCTCCTGAGCAACTTTTTATAATAACTTGTTTGGTCAGTCACCTTTTTTTGGAAATTCGATCTACTTTTCACTTGCATCAAACATTCATCAACGCGTTAACGAAATGTTAACCAAAATCTAGTTACTACTTTCAATTTCATTAGACGTATTTTCTTAACAAATTTAAAAGCTTGTCTTTTGATCCCAAAACTATTACTACCCATAGTACCTTTGTGCCTATAGAACTGAGATAGCATTTGTTCAATTATTAGTATATCTTTCATGATGTCCCATTTATTTGACTTACGAATTAGACGTATTTTCTCATCAAAATTAAAAGACAAAAGGTAGTTTTTGATTCCCAAACTTGTAAATTAGGCTACTTTTTTCTTGACCTGAATATTTCTCTGTTTTCGATACGTATTATAGGCTTACTATCCACGGAAGTAAAGTCAACAGTGCGTTTTGTATTTTAGTTAGGAAACCCAATGTTATTCATTTTTATCTGTCTAAAATACCAAGGAATACCCCCAAAAGCTAGCAAACAGACTCTCAAAATGGGCAAACAGTCTATGAAAATTCCATTGAAAATCTCATTATTACTATAGCGCCTTTTTTATTAATCAGAAGTGTATATGACTGAAAGTATTGTTTTTGGTGAAATTTTTATTAAATCGGGTTAAAATGAGCGATTTCTATGTTTGGAGGTTGTAAATCCTTGTAGGTAATACGCAAACATGATTCAAAAAGGAATCCAACTGACCATTATTAAACTACAACTTTTTGTCTAAAAAATTCAAAGAGTTTACGCTTCCAAGATAATAAGCTGTTACAAATAACTGTTGATAAAGTAGACATATTTTAATCACATTTACTAAACAATTGATGCCAATATTTTTGGATCTTTTAATTTACGAAGCAATAATAAGGCTTTACATAATGTCGAGAAAATAGTGAATTGTCACTTGCAATATTTTTGATTCTAGATAATCGAGAAAATTGTCGTTATTAAACCTAATTATTAAATTCAGTTGAAAGTCAACGCACAAGATTTTTGTATGTTATTTACTCTCAGCCTCGTTGTCTCAGAATTCCTATTTAAGATTTTTCCTCTATTACCCCAATTAGTAACTTATTGAAACTGAATTTTGCGTCATTTTCAGAGGACAAAAATCCCATGAAAATATGATTTTTTTAAATTTTATAACGTTCAGTATTTTTTTTATTTTGGTTATATAGTTACCACCTAGCTTGACCCAGTGAAACTGAATTTTACGCCATTTTCAGAGGATAAAAATCCGTTGAAAATATGATTTTTTTAAATTTTATAACGTTCAGTATTTTTTATTTTGGTTATCTAGTAGCTTGACCCAGATGGAATTTTTCTTTTCATCAGATTCTGTTCTAACGGGAAGCGTTTATGATGTTGTCTCGGTCTATTGAACAACTATTCTAAAATAATCCAACCTGTATAAAACATAAAATGGGACAGCCACATCACTACTTTTTTTTGCCTTGTATATTTCTAAACTGGCTGTTAGATGTGTTTCTCACCTTAAAAAATTAAAACCAATATTTTTTGGACCTCAAACTTGCAACACAATTAGGTTTCAAATCTCTGGCATATTTCTCATTTATTTTATATATATACGTAGGTATAAGTTTCATTGTTTAATAAAACCAACTCGGCACTTTTCACGTCCTATGCGTCGCACTTGCTTCAGTAGATTCTCGGTCGTGACCACAAAGACTCTATCGAGGCGTTGTAATATATGAAAAGTCTGAGTTTCGTGTTTGTTTTTCTTTGGAAAGATGGAAGTGTATCAGTACCTACTTCAGTATAATAGATACGCGTAGTTCAGTGAAATTTTGGATTACGGCAGTATCTATCTATGGAATTTGAACGGTTACTGGTTGTTTTTCCCGTGAAAATGACTGTGCCGTTGGAAAAATGATGTTTGGTTATATCTCATCGCTCGGGGATGTTTATTCTACTGTCTGGGGCATTAGATGTAACCTGATTTCTTTTTATACATCACCAAGAATCTTTGGGTGAGTTGTATTTTGTTTTCTTATCTCTAGGGTATTTTTTTTATGTATTTGCGTCGCATTTTTAAACCTATATCGTAAAACCGGTGGTGGCACCCTGTGTTTAAAAACTATACTTCTAAAAAACATCTTGTCTGATCCAATTTTGTTATCATTTTCGTAAATGGGGTAAACAAATTAAACGTTAGCAATTATATTTGTATCAAAAATCCTTGCAAAACTGACAACGGGTTCTGCAACCAGTACCTATGATAATTGCATTACTTTTTCCTAGCTAAAAATATTTCCTTACATCTTCACCCCAATAAATTCAGTTTCGGCTATAATATCAAAATAATATATTTATATATATTTTTTTACTTATTTCCGACTCGCTATTTAGTGGTGGTTTATAAGGTTCAAAGTTTTCAATTATTATTTTCACTGAATATTGGGACCAGGTTTTGTTTTTAAATGATAACTGGTAAACTAAATCGCCAGAAATTAATATATTTTTGATCAACATGTTTGAGCTCATATATCTATTCTTAATATTTTGCGTGCCGCATGTTTGTATGACATTATGTTAACGTTTAGCCATGAATTTTAAGCAAGTCTGGTGCTTTTATTAAAACGGCTTACAACCCTCTAAGTAGTACGTGCAGTTTAGTGAAAGTTAGATTAATGTCTCTCATATCGAGTCCAGTCCAATTTTCTTGCTATATCTATCATCAATGAAAACGTATAATTCAAAATGAAAATGTTTGGAGATTGAGCCGATATGATATTTTCTAGTCCAGAGGATACCGCCACCTCGAGCGATCACGCGGTCTATACGAAAATTTAGTCTATACTTTCACATACATCAAACTTTATTTATTCATCTAAGCCCCGTCATGGATTTTTTACACCTTAGCATTTTTCATAGGACACGCTAACGGTGACATCGATGGCTATATTATGACATCAGCGTATTTTCTTATAATAGTTGATTTTTGGCACCTCGGTTTTTAGAACCTCTAGCAAAAATTTTCAGTTTAGCTTTCCACATTATCAAAAAAAAACCATGATTTATACTATATTTAGAAGGGTGTTGTTGTATGTTCGATATTTTATTCATTAAAAATGTTGTATTTCCAGGGTAAAATTGGTTGAACTTCTTAGGGACGTATGTTGAATTTTTCACGCCTGGTTTTAATGCGGCAAATTATCATTCACATTTTAAACGAATTTGATAACGTAAATAGCTTTGGACTTACAATTGCAGTATTTCTTTTTATTCCTAGAAATCAACAAAATTTCGGGGTTAAACAGTTGACCGACAAGTTTTTTTTTTTACTTTGAACGTACATGTTGATTATGCCTGGTTTGAAATTTTCATCCGTACTGTACCGGGGGATTTTAGATTCTATGCTATGGAAGTATGATTTACAGGGTTTTTTTAGATTCTACATCAACTGGGTCACACGTGTCCCTAAGGACAAAGGTCAAACCTCGAGCAGTAGCCACTTTGCACGTTTTGTTTTTGTCGAGCGATTACGTGGGATGGGCATTTTTTAAACATTTTATGAGTGTAGTTTCAATCGTGATCGAGCGATTACAAGAGCTAAAATCCAAATTTGTGGGATAGGCAATGAATAAAATAACAACTTAGATACGCGAATAAATATTTTAATATACAAGATGCCACGAACATTTTATTAGTTTTGTATACTTTTTCATCGGTGACGGGTACCCATAACTTTTTTATTTGCTGAATACGGATACAATTATTTTGCGTAGACTCCTGTCGATAGTATCAAATGTTTATTACCTTTACCTAAAGAAATTAATATCCATGTCCATAATCTAATTGTTTTGCTATATATTCCGTAAATTGGCCTTGCATTCATCCGGCGGTATTTATATTTTTAAATATGTGTGCGTCTCAAGTTTGATAATAACATTTTTAGTATACATCAGAGCTGCGCTTCATATTGTATTTGCTACTGCTGCATCCCAAGTCTGCCGCTTTAGTAGGTACCGAATTCACAGTAATAAAACTGTAAAGAACGAGCGAGTTTTGTTTGTGTACGAAGTGTTGAGATATATTACCCATGTAACATAATATCCCATTCAAATTCGAACTATATGGGGCTTAAATATTTTATAATATTCTAATATATACTTATATGGTTACGTTATCTGTGCTTATATATAAAAGTGTGTTAAAAAATCTTATTCGACATTCTATTTTTATCTAAGTAGAGAGAATTGTTTTTAGGTCGTCAACCTGTCCTGACAAGTTCCGGCTAGCGGATGTGAGTCATCCACCTTGCGCCCGGCTGCGATGCATTCGCAGAAATACTACTGTTGGGTGTTTTGGCGTTGGAATGATGGTTATTGTCCGGGTATTTTAGTGTTAATAGTAATTTTTTTAATTTAATCGGAGCCTGCGGTACACATCATTAAAGGGACCTGCTGAGTCTACAGAGACCGGTGAGGCCTGTGGGAGCCAGCGGAGCCCTGCTACAACAGCGCGTCGAGATTATTACCACACTGCCAAGCATTTCCTAGAATTTTACTTAAATGCCGAGTGTTTGGCTTTGGAATGTGGGCTAAGGTTCGAATCCTGTATGGAACATATACCAGATGAAACCATAGGCACGTAAACACACTTTTAAATTCTGATTTGTTGAACCTATCGAAAATTAGTAATCAACAATTGTTTGTATATTTTTAGGTCACTCTCATTAATACCTTGTGGTTTGTTCTTCAAAAGCAGTTGAGACAGACCTGGTGTAAGGGTAATTTTGATCTCCAATACATAATACGTTATCTTCAACAGTTACTGGTATTTGTCCCATGACTAATCCGTCATTGGTGTGTTGGATACCATAACTCCTAGGTTCAATCTCAAGTGACAAAAACATGTCTTTAACTGAGAGTGATTGTATTATCAAAGACGATCTTTCGATCACAGAGCATCGATCACGGATAATTTCCTTTTATGCTCTCCCCGAGGCAAATTTTTTCACAGGGATATCCAAGACCATTTATGGTATTCCGTGGTTTTCGATAGTATTCCATGGTCTTTGATGGTATTTCATGGTATTCGATGGTATTCCATGGTACTCGATGGTATTCAATGGTATGTCGCTTTTTCAAGTCGTCTAGTCGTTTTTCAGAATCGTCTAGTCGTTTTCCAGAATCGTTTAGTCGTTTTCAGAGTCGTTTAGTCGTTTTTTCCGAATCGTCTAGTCGTTTTTCGAATCGTCTAGTCGTTTTTACGAGTCGTCTAGTCGTTTTTTAGAGTCGTTTAGTCGTTTTCAGAGTCGTTTAGTCGTTTTTTCCGAATCGTCTAGTCGTTTTTCGAATCGTCTAGTCGTTTTTACGAGTCGTCTAGTCGTTTTTTAGAGTCGTTTAGACGTTTTTAGAGTCGTTTTTATAGTCGCTTAGACGCTATAAGCTTTTTCTTGGTAGGATAATGGACAGTCAAAAATGAACATTGTTTTAATTTTCATTATTGAAGAACATGTTGCATGCCCTCATTTTATTCCAGATATAGACCGTTTAAGGGTTTTAAACCCTTTTTCCACACGCTACACTTATACCTTTGGGTTTTCGAAGTCGGAATAGTATAAAAATCATACGGTGAACATGGCATAAGTGAGAATTAGTACCTTTTTTTTTTTCTGGGTGAAATTTTAAACAGGAAACGCGTTGCACAAAATGGGGTTTTCCAGCTAGTCTTTCAACTTGATAATCGTGTGACGGGATATTTTTAAAAACTGGTGAACTTTGCACCTATTATATTTTAGTCAAGTAATTTAAAACAGGGCCTGGCTTTCTCGGAATTAAAGAAATTTACTTACCTAAATGGTTATAAACTCAACTAAAAATGGTTAATTTATGCCCCAAATTTAATGTCCACTTTCCTTTGAGAAGCAGTCTCTAAATATAGGAAGATATATTTTTGATACATCCTTAGGTAATGTAGTCAAGAAAATGTATACACTCATATGTATCTCATATCTATTCTTTATTACACTTTTCCTACAAATTTTTTATCGCCAGTACCGATGAGATCAGCGTGCTCGTTTCATAGGCGCTTATTCCGACAAAGAGAAAGTACTTTTTTCCGAGGAATTACATCACGTACATATTGCAAGCTGGTATTTTTTCTATAGGTGTTAGGTTTTTATTAGTTGCGAGTCTCGACATGTCTCGGCGTCGCGGACGCAAAAATACGCAGGCAGAGGTGGTAGCAAAAATCCATGCATGGCCGCGGCTAAAGGTCGACAGGGGGACGTCATGGCTTAATTATGATTTAGGGTTTTTATTAGTTGCGAGTCGTGACATGTCGCGGCTGGAGCGAAGGTCAACGGTCTGAGGGATAATGACGGGCACCCCGGGGTTGAGAGCGAAGGTCAACGGTCGGCGAGCTCGGGCACCTTCGGTCGCGTCGGAGAAAGTCGGGCCGGAGAAATTTGGTCACGTTTTGACCACGTTTTAGCCCCCATAAGAAATACATGGGGAAATTGCGCTCGTACCGACATAGCCTATCTACTTTCGTACTTGGTAAGTTATAATGGCGCTTGAATTAAGTGAAACGGAAAGAATACAGGTTAACATATACTAAGTACTTAAGTACACAGAAAATTGAGTAAAAAAATACGTTCACTGTAACAATGCACACGATTACAAGCAACTGACAGCAAGGGCGTAGATAGCTTTTTCTTCCGGGGGTGGTAATGGTAATACCTAATATTTATAGTTCGTCTGTTCCCCAATTATTAGGTTTTATTGTGATTTTATGGGTGGGTATGGGTAGGTATGCATAAGTAAAGACTATTATAAAGCCAAATAAAATGAACACTAGTAATATATTGAATAACAAAATATATAGGTACTATATATTTAAAACAAGGAACAATGAAACAAACTCAAAATAAAAAATGATAAAAAATATAAAAATGAAATATATACTCTTTCTTTGATGAAAACAGAAACAAAACAAAAAAATAACAAGAAAAAAATCAGTCTTTAAAAAACCTAATCTTAAAAAACATTTATAAACTAAAAAAAATTAGTCAAAATATAAAAAATATATCCACACATAAACCAGTGTTTATAGAACTAAATCTAAAATCCTTTTGTTACTATTATTGGCAAATCTGTTTAGCACTGCTTCAGGGCAAGGTTTTATATCCCTGTTATGTAAAAGCGTCAACCCTACAAGCCTCTCTTGTCCCATAGCATTGAGTAAAAAAATATTATATATATTAAATATTATATTCTTTTACTCAATGCCCATAGTGAACCTCAACCAAGATTTGAGCCTTTCTCAAGATGAAAAACTTCTTTCGGCCGAGGCTACCCTTACAGGCAGTGTACAAGGTGTCCCATTTTGGGTGTTTTTGGGTGTTTTTCTCAAAAATCTCGGTTATTATTAAAGCTAAAGGGTTGCGGTTTTCACGTCACTGTATTACTTTTTTTAGAGGAATTTGATGGACCAATCAGATTTTAGATAAGTTTTATAGTTTCCGCGCATTGGCGCAGGACTTAAATTTTCGATTTTTTGGAAACCTCTCTCCTGGCTACAACTTATATATATATCGACAAATTTAATCTACTATTTTTATAAATTTTTTGGCGTAGAAAAAAGTTATATATTTTTTTAAATGGAAACCATAGTTCATATCTCAAAAACTATTAACGCTACTAAAAAACTAATTATTCCATTTGATTCTCCGCCAAGAAATCTATAAAAATAGTTGATTAAATTTGTAGATATATGCAGTGTGTCCCGTTTTTCATGTTAACACCCTGAAAATCTAAGTAGGCTGAAGGAATTGAACGGGGCATTTTTTTTATAGATATGTCCCTGAAAGGTCATCATTTGCGAAGTATTGGTTTGGCATTGCCGCGAAAGCCTGGCCTACTGCGATTTTTTAAAGGGGTGCGTTTTTCGAAAAAACCATATTAGGCATATTTTTATTTAAAATCTGACACCACAGCGTTAATCAGGACACACCGAAACCCCCATATACCAAATCTGAACAAAAAATATACAGGGAGTTCCATTCTACAGGGTGTCAAAGTTCAGCAAAATAGGAATTTTAAAGGCATCTGGCGAGTCAAGTGTGCCATGGAATTACCTCAAAACAGTTGAATGGTCAATAGGACCACTCAAGGTGTTGGTGTGCAAAGGTCCAATACAAAATATACAGAGTGTTCTTATTCGTGCCATCTCAAAATACTGAATTTTTGGAACTTTATACGGGACAAAAATCGAGTGTATCCAAACCGCTCCACACACTATAAATGAACTAAATCTAAAAAATACAGAAGCCTGCCAGTTAGTAAGTCCATATCAGTTAAGGTAGCTGGTGTGCCACAACAGGAAACGTCCAGAAAATCTATCATCTTAGACAGTGACTTTGTTGAGAAATGTCCAATAATTTAAATTGTTTTTATTTGTTAGTTGGCATTTCGTAAAGAAATACATTGCTTTTGTGTTTATCAATATTTTTTCAATGGTTCCAGAGCACCCTTGATCCGTATAAGTTTCATAAAATTTCAGAATTTTGAGATGGCTCAGAGAAAAATACCTTGTATATTTTTCTATTGAATCCTTGCACAGCAACACTTTCAGTGGTCCTATTGACCATTCAACTGTTTTGAGGTAATTCCATGGCACACTTGACTCGTCAGATGCCTTTAAAATTCCTATTTTGCTCAACTTTGACACCCTGCAGAATGGAACTCCCTGTATATTTTTTGTTCAAATTTGGTATATGGGGGTTTTGGTGTGTCCTGATTAACGCTGACGAGGTCTCCAAAAAATCGAAAATTTCAGTCCTGCGCCAACTATAAAACTTATCTAAAATCTGATTGGTCCACCAAATTCCTCTCAAAAAAATAGTACAGTGACGTGAAAACCGCAACCCTCGAGCTTTAATAATAACCGAGATTTTTGAGAAAAACACCCAAAAACACCCAAAATGGGACACGCTGTACACAGAATTTTCAAAAGTTCATATATTTTTGGATATATATTAGGATCACACAAAGGTAATGTTTCAGAAGCCGAATTTGGCAGACTTTCTTTGCTAAATTTTTTTGCGTTTTTTTTACAGAGTTCATTATAAAAATTAATAATATAGAATAATATTTTTATTTTCTATTATAGACGTGTCGTGGTAATAGCCCAGTGGTTAAGGTTCTGGTTTTCTTAGGGGGGGGGGGGGTAATTACCCCCTCTACCCCCCCCCCGTATCTACGCCCTTGACTGACAGCTAGTGACAGTTCCGCATTGTTCTGATTTGCATAAGAAATATAAGCAATATTCCACAATTTCTATCCACACTGTATTTATTCATCAGTGTAAAATAGAACTTGTCGTGAATTAATTCATGAATTTATTTATGACACTTATTTTCTTTAAATTTTCATCGCGGTGGGGCCGGGGCCGCCGGGACCTATCGTATAAAAGGGGCCCTGGGATGCAGCCCATAAAGGCCATGCCTAAATCGGCCCCTGCAGCAATCAGCGTTTTGTGCGCACCCAGACCTGCACCTACCTGACCGCTTGCTGCCTTCCTTCCTCCAGCGCGTGAGTATGTGCGGCACGTCCTTGGCGTCGCAGACGGACTGCACCGCGTCGACGCTGGCCGGCGTCCTGGGGCCGAAGACGGCGGCGACGCCGCCCGCCAGGAACGAGCAGGTCGCGTTCATGGCGACGAAGGCGCCCCCGCCCGGCGGCTCCTCGCGGTCAGTCAGCGCCGCCAACTCCGACGGCGAAGCCCAGTAGTCGTTGGCGACATTCACCGCTGATAGAAACGTCTTCTCTAAGAGGTCGTTCTTCTCAAACATGCCCGCTGCACATACATAATACACAAGAGAAAATTAGTAGGAATTCGGTTTTATACAAAAGTTGTAGATACCATTGTTTCTGCGTAAAAAATTATTCGACTGAAGCTAGTTCCCAGTTCACAGATATCTCAATGTAATTAGCAAATCCTTTGATCTGTTAACTCTTGGCATACATAGAGAGAGCCACTTATTACAAAATATTAAAAAACCCTACTTCCTGGTTTTAGAAGTCGAATAAATCAACTTCCTTTCTACCGACGGTCTCGCCATTCCCAATATGGGAGCCACATACACAATTTATACAGTGTCCTCCAAAAAGTTCGCACCATAGGGGGGAAATTTTTAATTAATGTTTTATTTTGAAATTTAATTTTTGGATTACCTTTTGCTTTAAAAAGATGAAAAATAACCCACTCAAACGTGGTCATGTGACTTTCGTTATCTGTCAAAAATGACATTTAAATAAATATATCGCCAAAAATCTGTTTAGTTGTTAAAATATCAAAAAATTTTACTTGAAAAAGTTGTTTATTTTTTAATTGTACGTAATTGTACCAAATTTGAACGCTCTACTTAAATATAATATAGTTTTTTGCCAATTTTTAATATTTTTTTTGAAATTTCTGAAAATTTTAAAAACTCGAAACTTCGTAAAATAGTTATTTATGTACCAAGGCACTGAAGTTCAACTTTTTATGACTCATGTGGAGTTTAGTTGCTGAGGCCTCTGGCCGAGGCAAATAAACCACATGAGTCATAAAAATAACTTCAGTGCCGAGGTACATATTATATATTTTTTTTAAATCAGAAAAAAAAATGTTTTATTAGGCAAGAAAATAATAATAAGGGATCACCCGTCCACGAACCGACAACGCGCAGCGTTGCTTGACTTTACCGATCGCTCTACCTAGGACAAGTATAAAGATGTACGGCACCTTCTGACAGAAAAACCAAACTGCTGCTTCTTGTGCAGCCTACACAACAAATCTATTGATTTTCAAATTTACTAAAATATGTATACTGAAGGATTGCGCTTCTATAGGAAACAATTTCGCAATGTCTACGAAAAGTTAAATGAGCCCTTATCGGCTGGGTTTTGAATATTTGGTCACTTTTGACGGGCGATTTCTCCGCGTCTGACGTTTGATGTTTACATCTCGCCAAGGCCTACTTATTGAAAAAATCGTACAATAATGGGCTACATTATTGTACGATTTCTATGCTTTTAATGACGATTTTGGGACATTTTAATGCCGATTTCAAAAAAACTATTTTATATCACTAGCTTTATCATTCTATAAATTTTTAATTACTAATTACCGATAAGAATAGGTATTTTTCGAAAGAAAATTATATTTACGCTTTAAAATTCTGTTGTTTGTTGCAAAGTTTATGTACCTTCTAGCATTTGGGGTATAAATTTAGTTTTTGACTTTTATGGAACAAATAATTATTACCTTTAAGTTTAATTTCACATTAATCGATATTTATGAGTAGGCCATGGAGAGAATAGAAGCAAGTTTTTATTTGACAGTTGTTTCTATTTGACAGTTATCAAACTGTCAAATAAAAGCAATAGCTTCTATTCTCTCCATGGCTTAAACTTAAAGATAATACTTAATTATTTGTTCCATAAAAGTCAAGAATTTTGCTTAGATACGTAAAATAGTTTGATCATATTTTAATTTATTATTATTTTGGCATCAATTTAGAACTGGGAAACGTAATGTAACTAAATTTATACCCCAAATGCTAGACAGTACATCAACTTTGCAACAAACATAACAGAATTTTAAATCATAAATATTATTTTCTTTTGAAAATCAATATCGATTAACGTGAAATTAAACTTAAAGATAATACTTAATTATTTGTTCCATAAAAGTCAAGAATTTTGCTTAGATACGTAAAATAGTTTGATCATATTTTAATTTATTATTATTTTGGCATCAATTTAGAACTGGGAAACGTAATCTAACTAAATTTATACCCCAAATGCTAGGCAGTACATCAACTTTGCAACAAACATAACAGAATTTTAAATCGTAAATATTATTTTCTTTTGAAAAATACCTATTCTTATCGGTAATTAGTAATAAAAGTAAAAAAATTGATAGAATGATAAAGCTAGTGATATAAAACAGTTTTTACGAAATTTGAGTTTTTAAAATTTTCAGAAATTTC
The DNA here is from genome assembly GCA_963920635.1 of Pseudeuparius sepicola. NCBI lineage: Eukaryota > Metazoa > Arthropoda > Insecta > Coleoptera > Anthribidae > Pseudeuparius > Pseudeuparius sepicola. Next base: position 66,722,326 of record OY987298.1, read on the forward strand.
TTAAATATTAAAAATTGGCAAAAAAAACTAAATGTTTTAGTAGAGCGTTCAAATTTGGTACACTTACGTAGAATTGAAATAGAAACAACTTTTTTAAGTAAAACTTTTTGATATTTTTACAAATAAACCAATTTTGGCGATATACTTTTTTAAATGTCATTTTTGACAGATAATGAAAGTCACATGACCACGTTTGAGTGGGTCATTTTTCATCTTTTTTAAAGAAAAAGGTAACCCCAAAATTAAAATTCAAAATAAAACGTTAGTTAAAAATTTTCCCCCTATGGTGCGAACTTTTTGGAGGACACTGTATAAGGGGCACTCCGCTCATAAAGTACCTACCTATTGGGTGAAAATAATAACGAACGGGGCGATTTTCGCTAAAACGATTTCAAATGTTTGTTGGAGCGACGTAGAACCTGCTCAGATCATACCTACATTTTGTAAAGTGTACATTGTGGACAATCCTACATATAAAGTGGCTGTTTAAGAAATTTTTCCACAGGAAAAGACCTTTTCTTGAAATCGGCAGTGAAGTGTCCCGAAATCGTCATTAAAAGCTCAGAAATCGGCACTGAAGTAGCCCATTATCGTACGATTTTTTCAATAAGTAGGCCTTGGCGAGATGTAGACATCAAACGTCAGACGCGGAGCCATCGCCCGTCAAAAGTGACCAAATATTCAATACCCGGCCAATAAAGGCCCATTTAACTTTTCGTACACATTACGAAATTGTTATCTATAGCAGCGCAATCTTTCAGGATAAATATTTTAGTAGGTTTGAATACGAACAGATTTGTTATGGAGGCTGCACAACAAGCAGCAGTTTGGTTTTTCTGTTCGAAGACGCCGTTCATTATACTTGACCTAGGTAGAGCGATCGTCAAAGTCAAGCAAAGCTGCCCGCAGTTGGTTCATGGACGGGTGATACCGTATTATTGTTTTCTTGCCTAATAAATCTTTTTTTCCGATTTCAAAAAAATATAATATGTACCTCGGCATGTGGTTTATTTGTCTCGGCCAGGGGCCTCGGCAACTAAATTCCACATGAGTCATAAAAAGTTGAACTTCAGTGCCTTGGTACATAAATAACTATTTCTTGATATCGGCAGTGAAGTGTCCCGAAATCGTCATTAAAAGCTCAGAAATCGGCACTGAAGTAGCCCATTATTGTACGATTTTTTCAATAAGTAGGCCTTGGCGAGATGTAAACATCAAACGTCAGACGCGGAGCCATCGCCCGTCAAAAGTGACCAAATATTCAATGCCCGGCCAATAAAGGCCCATTTAACTTTTCGTACACATTGCGAAATTGTTATCTATAGCAGCGTAATCTTTCAGGATAAATATTTTAGTGGGTTTGAATATAAACAGATTTGTTATAGAGGCTGCACAACAAGCAGCAGTTTGGTTTTTCTGTTCGAAGACTCCCTGCGTCATTATACTTGACCTAGGTAGAGCGATCGTCAAAGTCAAGCAACGCCGCGCGCAGTTGGTTCATGGACGGGTGATACCGTATGATTGTTTTCTTGCCTAATAAATCTTTTTTTTTTTCGATTTCAAAAAAATATAATATGTACCTCGCCATTGAAGTTCTTTTTGAAGTTTTATTTGCCTCGGCAACTAAATTCCACATGAGTCATAAAAAGTTTCAAGATATTGAATTATTATATATATATTCTCGCGACAAGCTTTTATATCACATACAATTTTATAATGTAACAAAATTATGGGTTTACTTTGGTTTGAATTTTTTGATTAATTTATTCTTTTTAGAGCATTTAGGTAAATAAAAGCTTGTTTTTAAAAATATTTTTTTATTAATAATTTTATTTTCAATTTTTTATTTCTACGCTTCAAGCCCTTTCATTTACCTAATGCCCATATTAAGGGAAAAGAAAATGTAATCCGCCGTGTTGGTTCGGCGGCCATATTGAATTTAGTGTGATGTCACTACCTTTATCGTTTTCTACTCTTCAAGCCCTTTCATTTGATACCCATATATTAAGGGGGTTGACAAAAAAATACATCATCCGCCATCTTGGAGCGACGGCCATATTGAATTTAGTGTGATGTCACTAACTCTATCGTTTTCTATTTTTCAAGCCCTTTTATTTGATACCCATATTAAGGGGGCTGACAAAAAATACATCATCCGCCATCTTGTGGCGACGGCCATTTTGAAAGTATTACAATATTGAGTATTGTATATTGTATTGTCAGCGGAACTAAAGGTGTATGCAAAATTTCAGCTCAATCGGTTGTCAGGAAGTGGTTCTAATTCAGCTTGCAAGATTTGACCTAAACAACACCATACATTGCAAGTTAAAAAAATAAAAAGCTTGTAATTGTAAAAAAGAACTTCAGTCAACAAGCGTCTAAGAGAAAAATGTTATACGACAAACTCACATTATTTAGTACAATAAATGGGACACTCTGTATAATATGATACATATATAGGTAATATTAGTAGGTAAGCAAAATTGTGCTTGGCTCGGTTTTATAATTCAGCAGGTGGACCACTACACAATATTTTTTTAACTTATTTTCGTGTCTCAAATTGAAAAGCAGTGAACAACCAAGGTTAACTAAATTTAAAATCCATTCAATGTGGAATTTTATGAAAATTGCTTATAACTTTTGCGGTATTGATATTTCGAGCGTAGAGTAAAGTGGTCTAATATCTTACTTTTTTTCTATTTGCCTATTACAGTACATAAAATAACATCTAGAAAGTGCACAACAATCTATAGAGTGTCTCTATATGGCTCCAAATTAATGTGGAAGGAAAATACTTAATAAAAAAGTTGCAGGGTGTTAGCTATACCGGAGTTTTTTTGCCTTCATAAAGTGTCGTACGGCAATATAGTACCCAAATCTAGATAGTTATCATGCCCATTTTTTAAAAATCATTTCCACGCCATTTAACAAAAATCATCGGAATTCTTGAATTGGCCATTGATCTATCCATAATCCGTCAAAATATCTCTTGTCGATAAGAGGATATTCCGCAAACAAACAAATTCTAGTTAATGCTCTGAAAAAGTGCCAGCTTTTTAGAAATGAGTTCGAGTTTTTTGCTGTTTTCATGGGAAAATCGATTGCTGTGAGAGAAATAGGCGAATATTTGGAAGCAGCATACTATATATACCTATTGGCATGCCTATTAAAGTAGAATAGGTAGGAACCTACCCTACCTACCTACTTTAAAAGTAAAAATTTAAAATTTGATTATTCCCATTCCTTCGGCATCATGCTCAAACCTCGTCCTCGTGCGATATGGACAACATATCCACTCTTGTTGTACAAATTACTATTTTACTTGCCTATCGAAATGGGAGTGGATAACTGCATTTCGAAGAGAGTCAGAATTATACACACTTTCACAAATATCTTGGCACTCATAGCACAACTTTAACAAACTTATATTGACCATAAAAAGAATGCTTTTTAAGTTGTACACTGTTATGCTTGCTAAGCTGTTATTATAACCATGTATTTTGAATTTATAATTTTTTGTTATGATCCTTCTATGATGTGGTCTATATTTACAATCTATTTTTAGGCAAGGCAAATCCGTATTTTTAAAAGCTCGTGTGAGATTTTGTGTCTTCACTGTCTCCCAATCACAGTTATTAGGTATTATTTAAAGGATGGTCATTTAATACTAAAAGTGGGTTTTACAGCTTTCCACAAGAATGAGAATGGTAACTAAGAACAAGTATTTAAATCGTTAATTTCAATAATTATTATTGGAAGCGTTTATACAGCCGAAATAAGAATAATAATTAAACTGAAGTTGGTTAACTTTAACCTTTATTCTTATTAGGTAAAGGGAAATCAATTGAAAGAAATGAGCATACGGGATGTACCTATCGGCTAGGTGCTTTTATTCCAATTGATTATTATTAGTAGTAGAGGTGATATGTATAAGTAGGAGACTTCGGCGTATTCTACAACTACTAGAAGAGGTTAGAGGGTGGAGGGTAATAATTCACTATTGTTGGTTATGTGAACTTCCTAATTTTTGTTTTTCTACCCACAAAATTCGACATATAGCGACTTAAAATAAAAAAGAAATTATCCCAAAATTAAAAAATATTTTACGCTAAGGCTGGCCACATCCATTTCGAATATAAATTTGTGGATGGGTGGCAGACTAGTATCAAATATGCTTCTTTGGCAAATTTTGAAAGAAAAAGCTTTAAAATATCTATCGCTGCGAAATTTGAACCATGATCCGTTGCTAAATCTTTGTGGACAAATACAACATTGGGTTTGTAATACAATCCCTTCGTCACCAGTTTCTTGCCGCCCTAAAGACTATTGTAATCAACAACTTCGGTACACCTCTTTCGAGATTTTCAAACTGTGGGGAAGATTACTGCAAGTCTTTAGAGAACTTCAGCAATTTTTTACAAAAATATACTTTAGAAGATCAAGGCTCACGACAAAAATTTGGTGGATATGATATCTTAGACGATGAACTTGTCGATGCTAGCAAGCTACATCCTATGTTGCGCAGGTTATATTCTTCGGAAAATAAAAAGTTCTGAGTGTACTTCCTGCAAGGAATTTTTGTTTTCAAAATAAATAATCCAACGTCATATTTTTGTCACTTTTAAAGAGAATGATGAAAAACTCGATTGGTGTTTGCCAGTGAGGAAGCTATATTAATTTGGTCAAACTTATCCACGTGAAATTGTATCAATTTTTGGATAAACATGGCCCCGAAAATATGTTAGAAAATAAATTTAAACAGTATCGGGGGTTGTTTGATTGCTTTAATTTTTTATCTTTACATTCTGAATGTAAAGAAGAATTAATTAATAAATGTGTGAGATGAACTATTTATAATTACGTTTTTGTTTATTGTATTATTGGTGGTGGTGACAGCAATAATTCTCCACTACCCTAGACAAATTTACTATTTTTCTAAAAACTAAATTTGTGATTTCATAAATGTGCGTACATTATATATTTTATATAACGGAGTTATGTGGTTGGTATATATTTTGTATTTATATTTTTTAATTTTGTTATCGTGTAGGATTTATAAATACACGGGTACCAGTTTTTTTTTAATATTATTGTGCATACTGGGATCACTTAAACGGCTTTCTAGGGTTTGGAGCTTGAGTGAATGCTATCCTAGTTTATCGGGAAAAAGTCGGCCCTAGCCGCAAATGGCAGTGAAGCCTACACATTACTACACAAGCATGTGGTTGCTTCGGGAGCACTCACAGTTTGGAGTATTGTGAGGGTGAGAATTAATATTGCCTGATATACTTCTTTCGTTTTTGTTTTATATTTCAAATGTTTTTTTAATACACTTACATAAAAAACTATAATACTGTAATATACTCATATAGTCCTTTTAATTGTTTTATTTCTAAAAAGGACACCTAATTTGGCGGTATATTACATTATGTGTTCTTTTTTTTAATAAAGCAATACCTAATTAAAAGTAATTTTCCCGCTTCTTTCCCTTGGCTCCTTCTCCCTCTCAAAATTCCGACCGAGGTTCATCCAACCGAGGCACATGGGAATAGAAGGCCTGCAGCCATCCCCTCCCCTCCGCTGCAAGGTCACACTGCCAGGCTCCTCGTTCACGCTCTTAAGTCGAGGCGCACCGAGACACATGGCTGACGGCACGGGGTTCGTGGATAAACAGCTCCAAATCCTCATATGCAGATATATCCTTTCGTATATAATGTTAAGCTCAATTCAGGTATATCATCAGTTAATTTAAAAAAAGAGTACGTAATTGCAGATGTGTTAAAAGACCGAAAATTTGTCTCAAAATTCTGCAAAATATGTCGTCTTTAACAGAAGGAAATTGTTCTTGCGGTGTATCCTATCATCAGTTATGATGATAGAATAATATAGCGCAAAAGTCTGACAGAAATAGAGAAAATTAAAGAAATTAGCGAGTAAGTGATATTTCTTATTTTCATTCATGATATTATATTTATTTCTACGTACTTAATTCCTAAAACAAGGTTTTTCTTTATTTTCATTGAGTTTATTACTTTTTACGTATTATCCCTTCATCATTTCGTTAACATTTCATTACTATCTTCCTATAGAAGATAAACCCACTTTTATCTTTGAAATCTGCTGTAATCTGCTCTATAAAATTATTATGAAGTGACGGAGAAGCGATAATGAGTGCTGCATAAAGTCACCTTTAATAACAGAGGCGCACGAGGCGCGCGCCTCATGGCCCGTACCCGTTGGAGGCCCGGCATAGGGCCCCCATTTAGGGGGTAGTAAAAGTGAATAATAAAAAAGAAAAGTCAGTATTAATTTTTTCTATGTTTATTTTCTTTTACGCCTGGTTGGATTGGGCCCTTTGAGTGCTGCCCGCAACTCGCAAGCTGCAAGCAAACTTATGTAGTGTAAAATGTGTGGAGTAAATACAGTGTGTCCTAAATTGGTGATGCATGTATTGCGATCTCGGAAACTGTTAGAGATAGAGAAACGGTTAAATGGGGAAAGTTTTAGATAATTCTGTTTGTAATTGAATGCCGTTTAGTTTGCGACTTTATCTCTTTTGGTTTTGAAGATATTTTGAAAAAACTAAAATGATGCATTTTCGAAAATTCACTGTAATTTCTTTATTTATGAAAATTTTTAAATTCTGTAAAAACAATCTTAGGGCAACTTTTTACGCCTAAAACGTCTGTGTAGTCTGATTTTATTTGCAACGTTTCGGTTTTTTGGAACCATCATCAACTCTGTTTTTTCATATGGGCGCCAAATTGGATTTTTACGGTTTTGAAAAACCTCTTTTTTTAGCTTACTAATGATGTATCACACCTAGTAAAAAAGTTCGTTTATGGGTAAAAAAACAAAAATTACGATTTTGTGATAAATTTGGCAACGTCGCACAATAAAATAACAAAACTCAAGGAGCTCTTAGTGGATTTAATCTCTAAACTACAAATAAATAATAAGAAAATGTCCTGAAAATGTCATCATCAACTTTGTTTTTCATATTATGGGCGCAATATTTAATTTTTACGGTTTTGAAAAGCCTCTTTTTTTAGCTTTCTAATGATGTATTACACCTAGTAAAAAAAGTTCGTTTATGGGTAAAAAAACAAAAATACGATTTTGTTATAAATTTAATTTAATCTCTAAATTACAATTAATAAGAAAATATCCTTATAATAGTTTCTCCTATATGAAAATGTTTTGAAATCATAGAAATAACCCTTTTTGAAATCTTAATGCAATTTAGCAGGGAATTAAATGTATAAACTGTAAAGAATAATAATAATGGAAATAAAATTATCTAATCTATACCTTTTCAACTTCAAATTGGGAATAATCCCAGATAGCACAAACTGCAGTCAAGTGCAAAAAATGTGAAAAAAGTAATCACCAAATAAGTATTCAAATAAATGCGCAATAAAAATAGCTTTTAATCACCCTAGTACAAGTAGTTGAACCAGAACAGTGCATCCTAAGTGCTTTTTCTGCAATCACATTTTATTATTGAAATATGTGTGCTTTGTAAACGCATAAGAAGCACTATATATTAAATAGAAACATTCATGTGCATCTAGAGCACATAACTAATGCTGCCGAAAATCGTATTAAAACTAAAGCACTTTAGAATTGCAAAATAAGCACATATTTGGCGGTCGGTGCAGTTTCTAATTGTGCGCCTGCGCGCCTGCGCCGTTCACCCTCCGCCATCCACCGACGCCGACCGCTACCCGCCATTTTCCACTCCAGCTCCAACGGGTCTAGTTTTAGACGGCATCTGTTGCCTATTTTTTTCAAGTAGTCGTCTCGTCGTTTGAGTCTACTATGAGCCAGCTCAGCCAGCAAAGGTAAAAGCAATTATTATTATAACTACGTGTAGGTATGTATTTCCCCAGAAAAGACACGTGTAGGTATTTCGTACTGTTATTTGCAATAACCTCGGTTCTCCATCATATAGCAGTATGTAGCGTGTAGGTATAGGACCTTAAAAACTGGGCCTTGTAATAACTTTTGTGCTTCGCTAATTTTCCAATAGGTATATCAAAATTTTTCTGTACTTACATGGTTGTGTATTACATATATTACACTTTGTGAAAACTCTCGTGAATTTCCGCAAGTTGGGAAAATTTATAGAGTTTTTCTGAATTCCAGCAGCAATATCAATTTTAATAGTAGGAATAAAAATAAGATATTTAATACAGTGTGTCCTGGATAATTGCCGGAATAGATCTAAATAACAAAAAAAAAAGATACCTACAGTGTGTCTGGTTTTTCGTGTTAACACCCCTGAAAATCTAAGTAGGCTGGGGGAATTGAACGGGGCAATTTTTTTTATAAATATGTCCCTGAAAGGTCATAATTTGCGAGGTATTGGTTTGGCATTGCCGCGAAATCCTGGCCTACTGCGATTTTTTAAAGGGGTGCGTTTTTCGAAAAACCCTATTAGGCACATTTTTATTTAAAATCTGACACCACAGCGTTAATCAGGACACCCTAAAACCCCCACATACCAAATTTGAAGAAAAAATATGTAGGGTGTCAAAGTTGAGCAAAATAGGCATTTTAAAGGCATCTGGCGAGTCAAGTGTGCCATGGAATTACTTCGAAACAGATGGATTATCAACAGGATCACTCACAATGTTGATATACAAAGATCGAATACAAAAATATACAGAGTGTTTTTATCTGTGCCATCTCAAATTACTGAATTTTTGGAACTTTGTACGGGTAAAAAATCGTGCATAACAAAACCGCTCCGCACACTATAAAGGAACTAAATCTAAAAAATACAGAAGCCTGCCGGTCACTAAGTCCATATCAGTTAAGGTAGATGGTGTGCCACAACAGGAAACGCACCGAAAATCTATCATCTTAGACAGTGACTTTGTTGAGAAAGGTCCAATAATTTAAATTATTTTTATTTGTCGGTTGGAATTTTGTAAAGAAATAAATTACTTTTGTGTTTATTAATATTTTTTCAATGATTCCAGAGCACTCCTGACCAGTATAAAGTTTAATAAAAATTCAGTAATTTGAGATGGCACAGATAAGAACACTGTATATTTTTGTATTGGATCTTTGCATATCAACATTGTGAGTGGTCCTGTTGATAATCCATCTGTTTCGAAGTAATTCCATGGCACACTTGACTCGCCAGATGCCTTTAAAATTTCTATTTTGCACAACTTTGACACCCTGCAGAATGGAACACACCCTACATATTTTTTCTTCAAATTTGGTATGTGGGGGTTTTAGGGTGTCCTGATTAACGCTGTGGTGTCAGATTTTAAATAAAAATATGCCTAATAGGATTTTTCGAAAAACTCACCCCTTTAAAAAATCGCAGTAGGCCAGGATTTCGCGGCAATGCCAAACCAATACCTCGCAAATTGTGACCTTTCAGGGACATATTTATAAAAAAAATTGCCCCGTTCAATTCCCCCAGCCTACTTAGATTTTCAGGGGTGTTAACACGAAAAACCAGACACACTGTATATGTAGAAGATTTTGATATTCTGGAAATCACTCCTGCATGGTCTCATAATGAGATGTAAGCAAAATAATAAAAAATAATTATCTACAAACAAACCCATTAAATCAAAACATGAAAGATATAGGTATACACCTGTTCATTTATAGTTTACTTTCATATTTTTCAAATTTCTGAGTAATTTTGTTTTGAAATAATTTTTTTATTGCAGTAGCAGTACGCAGAAATCCACTATCGAGAAATACAACAGAAAAGGAGGTTGAAGATGTAATTAAACTATATTTAAGGAACATTTGTGGAAAGCAAAACGAGTCTTAAATACCTATATTTATATTTTAATGAAGATAATTATTTATTTAGTTTCGTTATGGTGTTTCACTAGAAGACCCCCATCATCAACAACAGAGCATTTATCACAGAAGGTATATTCACTGTCTTATTACTTTTTACTCAAATTTTTACGCAAATATATAGGGTGTAATATAAAGGTTGGGAGTAAATTAAACGGTGGATTTTTAGGCAAAAAAATGTTTTATTTATATATGGAATCATGCTCTACCGATTTTTATTTACAAGCTACAGGGGCGCTAACAACTTCAAAAAAATTAGCTACAGCTAGAATAATTTTAACATGATCTTCTAATGTTAGAAAGTTATTAGAGAAACTATTTTTTTTTAATTTTTAGCGCTCCTTGTAGCTTGGAAACGAGAACCGGTAGAGTATAATAAGTCCATATATGAATTATAAAAAAAATACATAAAAATCCACAGTTTATTTTATTTCTAACATTTATGTTACACCCTGTATACTTTCTTAGATATATTTTTCTCGAAAAAAATCAATGTGAAAGGTCAATCAAAATTAATTTGTACTTATTCAATTTAGTAGCATACACAATATATACCTTCAGTGAATGCAAACAAAGTGTCAAAATGAAATGCATATTTATTTAAAGTAAATGTACAGAAAAAGCATTCTGCAAGCACATATAAAAGATTACAGTATGATCCTGTAGAATAATAATAAAGTACACGAGAAGTGCCTGATTTTTATATAATTTCAACAGTCAGGACGCTTTAACAATGCTTCAAAAGTACTTCACTGCAGTACGATGCGCGCGCATACTACTTGTAGACCACCACTTATTAAGCGCTTTTTGAGCTGGCACTGGAGCATTTGCCAGGTGAATATTACATGTGCTTTATAAGCATTTGACTACTTTTGAGAAGTGCTTTTCTGGCACTTGTGGAGTTAATTTTGCTATCTGGGATCAATTTCAAATTGGGAATAAACAACTTCAAATTGAGAATAGTCAACTTCAAATTGGGATTAATCAATTTCAAATTGGGAATAGACAACTTCAAATTGGGAATAGTCAATATCAAATTGAGAATAAACAATTTCAAATTGGGAATATTCAATATTAAATTGAAAAGCAATAACTTCATGAAATAAACACACTTATCAACAATTGTTAACTAAAGTTTATAATATTAAGCAAAATTTCGACTGCCTGGTAAGGTTCAAAAAAACTTGGTCAGAAATCTTAGAAAGAAGACAAAGACCAAATCATTTATCGCAAACTAATGTTAGCTTATAGAAATTAGAAAGTGTAAGTAGTGCAAAATAACATAAATAACAAATTAACTGTGCGAGTTGCACCAGATTTATAGGAAATATACAGAGATACATAACCAGAAATATTAAATGATAGATAAGGATTAAAAATATAAGTGGTGTGCAACATAAATGGGATTTTTTTTTATTAATTGCACAACCAAAATACAGACATTGCCGAAAGTTGATGCATGTTAAATAATCATATTAGGTGCACTTAGAAAGGTTGCAAGTTAAACAGCATACAGGGTAATTTACCCTTATTTCAAAAAATTGAGCAAAAGGTTATTAAGAAAAGTGGTTTAGAATTAAAGGCTATGCCTAAATACCAAAACATAAGCCACCTAAGAAAAAAAAATTTTGTCAATAAAGAATTTCCAGTTTCTTAATAAACAATTAAAATATAAATTTTGCACCTTAAATGAGAGTTTTTTGATATGCACATTATCATTACTAATGTTTTACCTTGTTCCGAAGAATTTTTGCGAAATTTTAAAGTTTTGTTTAATATCGTTGCAACAAACATGAAGTTTGTGATTCCCTAAAAAATTAAAAATCTAAGTAAATTTTACAAATATTCTTGAATTTGAACAAAGTTATGCGAAATTGATTTAATTTTGATTGATTTATGAAATGGTCTAGGGTGAATATTAAGACAATTTTTTTAGAAAATGTTTTTCAAAAAATATATTTTTTTCTTCTTAGGAGGCCATGTTTCGGTATTTAGGCATTTAACTATTAATTCTATATAGACAACTTTTCTCAATAACATTTTGCTAAATTTTCTGAAATAAGGGTACTTTACTCTTGTACAACTTTTGTATTTTTTTGACCTACCCTGTACGCTGTTTGACTTGCAACCATTCTAAGTGCGCCTAGTATAATTATCGAACATGTACCAACTTTCGGGAGTATTTGTATTTTCGTTGTGCCAATTAATAAAAAAATCCCATATGTTGCACACTTAAATGACCACACTGTATTGCATAAATATATGATATTTTAAATTCAATAAGAAGGCACATATTGTGTGTTTATTTAGATATAAGTAATTAAAATATTGTTTAATATGAAGTTGTCGAATTTCAATTTAATATTGAATATTCCCAATTTGAAATTGTTTATTCCCAATTTGATATTGACTATTCCCAATTTGAAGTTGTCTATTCCCAATTTGAAATTTATTAATCCAATTAATCCAAAGTATACTTAGGAATGAAAAATAATTTTTTGCCTTGGAATTTGTAAAACATGTCTAGATAATCACGAAACCCAACCAACAGATTTTTTTTCCCATTAGTTTGCTCAAAAATTGAAAAAAACGATCGCAAAAGTAGGGAATGTGACGTCACGATCCCTAATTTCAATAAGTACCTGCTATTTTCTTAGTACTTATTTCGTCTTTTTTTATATAACCAAGCATTCCTAGGCAAATTATTAGATTCAGTTTGTATGCGCCTGATGAGAAATAATCAAATTTCGTAGCATTTCAATGAAATATTTGGATTTTACTGATACCATTCTGAACTTATTAGATGCCCCCTATAAAATATGACAGATGACATATTACTCAATAGAGCATTTTCGAACACGTGACTTTGACAAGTCGGCCATTTTGGCTGGTGGACAAACACAACTATAAAATACATGGTTAATCGGTAGTTTGCATAGTTCTTAGATAAATAAAACCCTCATTATGGGGATTAAAACCGAAGCCCATTCGTATTATATTAAAAAAAATAATCAATTTACAGGTAAGGCTATAAAAGGTTTGGGGTTTTTGATGTAATAGTCAATTAGTAAACAGATTCCAGTGTGTGTGGTTTTGCTAAAAGATTTGTGTTGTTTTTAAGTGTTTTCTACTTTGTAAAATGGAAAGGAGTGATTATTACAAGTCCCTTAGTGAAGATGTTAAGTGCCGATATGAAGATAAATTGAAAGTTGTTGATGGTATTGATCCATACTTGCTTGAAGTGGCAGATTTTGGTGATGGCAACTTGTTACAATCGCTACCAGAAGTGACAATGATGGACTTAGTGAATTATCTCATCCTCACTCACAGTTTTTACACTGGCCAGCAGCTGAAAGCATTTAAGAGCTTGCAAGCTTTTAAATTTTATGAATCTGGATTAGTGCAGAACGTTAGGGTGAAACAAGTAAACCCAAACGCTTATCTTGTCGTAGGAAAGGTATGATTAACAATATAACTTTAATAAACAAGGTTTTTAACAATAATTTTATTTGTAGGTTAAACACTCTCAACGATTCAGAGAAAAGCCGCTTGAAGTTTGGGTAATTGTCCTAAATGACGGTAGCATCTCAAGTGGACATTGTACCTGTATGGCAGGATTAGGAGAAGTGTGTAGTCATATCGCTGCCATTCTGTTTTATTTAAATGCACGACCCACGACGGAAGACGAGGCTTGCACTTCAAAATTATCGCTATGGCCAGTACCTCCATTAAAAAATGTTGAAATGTGTCGCATTAAAAATATCGATTGGGCAAGAAATATGAAAGTTACAGCTCCAACTGGTATACCAAAAATGAGCGAAGAAGAAATGGGCATTTTTGTTCAAAAGCTGCACGATGATGTTGGGGTTACCTGTGCAGCAGCACGACTGTTGGAGCCCGTTGCTTCAAAACTATATGATAATATTTCGCCAAAGCTTCCATTGTGTTTAGCTAGTATTTTTAATAATGATTACGTGGGCAAGCAATATGAGGAGATTCTACAAGCAGCAAATGAAATCGAGGTAGCAATATCACAAGAAGAAATCGTGCAGGTAGAAGAAGCTACTAGAGGACAATCTCTTAGCATGGTGTGGTTAAATCAAAGAACAGGGAGAATCACAGCTTCGATTTTTAAAGCTGTTTGCCGCACCTCTTTAGAAAAACCTTCGATAAGTGTAATTAAAGGAATTTGTTACCCTCAGAAAATGTTGTTTTCATCGAAGCAGACAAAATATGGCATTAAACATGAAGACGATGCACTAAATGCTTACGCAGAAGCTGAAAAGGGAAATCACCTGGATTTTATTGTACAAAAATCTGGATTCTTCATTAGTGACCGCTTTCCAGCACTTGGGGCATCTCGGGATGGTATTTTTTATTGTAATCGTTGTGTCCGTGGGTGTATAGAAGTTAAGTGTCCATATTTGTTAAAAGATATGACACTCGTAGAATATGCACAGAAAAAAACTACATGCTTAAAAATATCAGCCGACAAAATTTGTCTCGACAGGAATCACTCGTATTACTATCAGGTTCAGTTACAAATGTTTGTGACTAAAACAGCAATATGTCATTTTGTTATTTGGTCTCGTAACATATTATTTGTAGAAAAAATTAAACTTGATGATAACTTTCTTATGGAAAATGTTGTAAAAGGGGTAACATTTTTTAAAAATGTTGTCAAACCAGAACTTCTTGGTAAATATTTTACGGAGAGAGCTGGTTCGTCAAATATTTCAATTTGGTGTATTTGTAAAAAAGTTGAAGATGGAAGAAAAATGATCAGATGTGACAATGACGATTGCAACATAGGTTGGTTTCATTTTGACTGTGTAGGATTAGAGGAAGTGCCAGATACATATTGGTTTTGTAACAACTGTAGTTTGTAATTTGTTTTTTTTTTACAATATATGTATAGTTTATTCTTAGTATGTTCTGCAAATGTATCCTACTTGTATCGTATTGTTATTAGATAAATAAAATATTTTTTGTTGAACCAAAATTTGTACGTTCTTTTTTAGACCTAGAACTCTCGAATATGTTAAAAGAAAGAAAATAAGCATAGGTACATAAATGTTTATTATTATGTTTCATAAATAATATAAAGTACATGAGCTAATTTTATATAATGCTTATAAATACATAGATATAACGTTTGCAAAAATCCTAAAGTTTGCGACACTTAATACAATTTGGCAATAAATTTAACTTAAAGGTATTTGTGATGGGCACAGATTAATAAAGGCACTGCAAACAACTACTATTTTGTCCAAACAACTATTTTCATTAATAATATTTGATACCATGCTCATAGGAATAGGCCCTTGAAGTATCTTATATTTTTGTCGAAGCAATCCTATAATTCTTTCTACATGTATTCTAACTGTGGCTATATTTCGAGTACTTTCAAGATCGATAGGGTGTAACTGACCTTTACCTTTAGTAAATGCTGGTATTTCTAAACGAGCACCTAAACTTTCAACACTATCTCTTATTAAAAAGCCTCGATCAGCTAATATTACATCGCGAGGAAGAATTAAATCTAGAAAACCACAGTTCTCGGCTATACATTTATCACTTGACCTTCCACCCCATGCTTCCGATATATAAGAGATTGTACCTTGCGTTATTCCTATGAGAAATTTGACTGTTTCGTGGTGCTTATAATTCGACCAACATTGAGCAGCATGGGTCAAATTTGATGGTGTTTCCATAAAAACCTCAAAGCAGTCTATAATTACTGCAACGCGATTGCCAAAGGTTGCTTTAAAACATTCTGGCACATTTTTTTGCAATTGGTCTCTTGTAGGCCAAAACACAAAACCTTTCATTCGCTCATAAAGTATATCAATGCATTTATAGAAGATTCTTGAAGTAGTACTGGGAGCTATACTAAATTGATATGATAAAAATTTAAATGGCAAGTTAAGACGTAGCTTCATAAAAGTCAAAACTAACTGTCGGAAAGGTGTCAGTGAGGTATTAACATGAACAGGAATATATTGCTTTACTATTTCAAACACACTAAATAGCACCTCTGCCTTAGGAAGGCCCGTGAAGTAACAAGTTTTATTATCGTCACCTTCAAAATAATTTTCATTTATTTCGCACTGTTTTAGCTTTTCCTCTAACTTATATATCTTAACATTACAGTTGTTAAAATCTTCAAATAATTTGCTCAAATCATCGACAGATAAGTCCGTTTGTATGGCCACGCTTGAGCTATTCTCATTGACTTCAATGAGGTCTTCTTCTCGACTAGTTCCAGGAATATCTTGTGTTACGTCGAGTTGTTCCCGCTGTAATAAAAAGTAAAAAATATTTAGTTTCCCACTTCCCCTAAGCTGTACAGTACATGTTGGTACATACCTATTCTTTCATTCGTTTACGTTTGATTGATCTTTCATGTCTGTTAACCTGAGTGTGAGTGGCTTCACGAGGGTTATGATATCCCATATTTTGATTAGGTATCCAGTCAGGGTTATCTTTATCTGCTAGATCTGCTGGGGCTCCTATAAAAACTATCACTTTGAGTAATTTTCTGTCATCATTGTACCGCTTATAAAATGTCTGGAACAAATTCGAGTAAATTTTAACTGACTTTCATTGAAAGAACCTCTTTTTAATGCTCTAATCCACATTTCACGCCGCTCCATTGAAAGCAAATTAAGCTTTTCTCCCGCATTTTGGCGAGCTGCAGGGATCCGATAAAAATGTACATCATCTCTATTTCCTCTCATTGAGCAATTTAGCACTGCACAAAAGGCCGGCATCTTCACATTTATATCAAACCAAGGTACTACACTTTAATATTAACCGGTTAAGAACTAACCCACACTGATATTTATTTAAATAAATAAACAAAACTAACAATAGGACAGTACGGCAGTTTGTTGTGTTTGTCCACCAGCAAACATGGCCGCCGACCTTGTGACGTCATATGAAAATGCTCTATGCTTTAAAGAAAATCGTCGGCAACGCCGCACTTTGCATATAACCTCACTTTCGCCGGCGGAACGCGGAAACCAAGGTTAATAACCTTAGTGAAAACTAAATAAATTCTATTCTCAGTTTTAAAAGAATCTTGCTGTGAATACTTTATTTTTTCGGTTTATAATGAAGACAAGATTTGTTAAATCTTGTCCTGATAACTTGCCTTGCATAGATTTTGATATGGTGTGTCAATTTTATCAATAAAAACGGGGAGCAAAACATGGAGAAATGAAGAGGTATGTTTGTTATTTGATTTGTATATTGTTTTAATATTGCTTAATGATGATGATATAGCTTAAATTCTGGTTTTAGGTAGACTAGAGAATAAATATTATGGTAACAATGTTATTGGAGACACGCAGAGGAAAGAACATAGCAATGAATGCATAATGCCCGGTTAAGGCAAAAATTACCCCCGAGCACAAAATTAATAAGAAAAATGTTAATGACACTGTGGTTAAAAATGAAGAAATTCAACTGAATAGTTGTGGAAGTAGGTATATTATGTTGTAATTACCCAACCCAAGCAGATTAGTCCTAAATTATGCACATACCACGATGTACGAGGATCATACATCGTGGCACATACGTAGATACAGCTTTTTGTGCTTCTAGTTTAGTTGCTAGTACAGTAAAGAAATACTTATTGTGTATATACCTATAGTTAAGATATGGGGGAGGGGGCATGGGGGTGTCGCACACCCCAATGTTGAAATCGATTATCAAAACAAGAAATCATGCGTTTGTAAAAACGATGGTTGATATCTACATGTGAGAACCATGATTGAGAACTAATTTAAATAATCTAGTGCAAGTTCGACAGCAGAGTTTCATTCGATATCAAGTGCTTGATATGATCTAATGAAGTATTTAAGTAATTAAGTCCGTAGTAGTACACTTTGTCGCATCCATTTTGATGCGGAAAGTTGTACTTTTCTGCACTAGTGACATTAACTTTGTCAACTAATAATAGAACTAAGTACGCTTGTAAAATTTTTGCAGGTAGGTACATATTAATGGAAAACTTATTTTAGATGAATGTAAGCAAGGTATTGCTTTTCTTTGCTGACTTCCTGGAAATAGCGAAGAATCATGGACAACATCAGTAGATTGTTATATTGGAAAAAGTCAACACAAGTGCAATAAAAAAATATGAAAGTCTACCTTACAGGATAGTTGACAAAGACATACCTCAATAATTATTATACGTTAGAGTAGTATGAAGGAAGATTTTTGGCAAAAATCAAAACGTATTACAAGGAGGGATTGTCTGACATGTTAAAAAACGAAAAATGCCCTGTATCTCCGAAACGAATCGAGATTTTGAGATTCAACTGCTTTCCATTGCCCTCAAAAATCGAGCACAGTACACCTACCTACTCTTTGTCTATCTCTTCGTAGAATAGAAGAAACCCCCCAAAAAAAAACATCCAGTTTGTTACACTCTGTGCATGCGACATGAAAACTGTATTATTTGATTTTGGAATATTTTCACTAAATTTAATAGATAACTTATTTGAGGTTTTGCCATAGAATGCAAAATAATGTTTTTTTTTCTTGCAAATTAAAGAAATCTTAATTTTTTTCTGGCTGCTGCATTATATTTTTTTATTTTTAACTTCTATTAACCACAATCACAAAATATGCTTATGAAAATTTATTTTCCAGAATGAATATAGGTATAATATGTATAAAAAAATTCTAAAGAATTATGTCATTTTTTATGAGGATGCTTCGGCAATCATAATATAATTTACCTAAATGGGTCTAAAATAGTTCAAGCTATGACAATAAAGTTTTTCGACTGAAAACTTGGCTTTATTGCGTTTTACATGTTATATTTCTAACATCACCAAGAACTGGCACCTTCTCCAATATTCTAGCGTTACATTTTTGAACCGATGCAGGTCTAACTACTTCTTGTAAGGGCTCATGAAATTAAAGTAATACATTTTTTATATTCGGACCAGGTAAGTGCTTGACGTCTATAGGATTAACTTTTCTCAGTTTAGTTTATAACCAATCAATGCTGTTGATTAACACTAGCACAGAATAAATAGGTGAAGCTATTTATTCTGTGACACTAGGTATTGAGGCTAAAATATCATCAGTTTCTTCAAACAACTAGCAGTCGGTGGAATATACTTGATAACAAGTAAAAAATCGTTTGGCAGAGCCACTAATCTAAAATCGTCAGCTAAAATGTTACACCTGGTTGGTTCTTTATTGTCTTTAATATATCAGCAAGTCTAGATATCTAATTTATGCAAGTTCAGTTAGGACGAATTGTGTCGTTTTATAGATAAAATCGACTTGTTTCCAATAAAAAAAAGTTTTGTAAACCAACCAGCATAACGTCCGAATCATCAATACCAATACCTAGTGTTCCCAGCATTTTCCGTCATGGATTATTAGAATGAATGGTGAAAATAGTTCAAATCATAAAAAATAAAAGCTTGTAAAACACGCGGGGCCGCGGGATCCGATATTCCGATTTGTGACGCCACAAAATAGGTTATGTTTATGTTTTCGCAGGCTGACAGCTTGGCATTGAGGTGCGGCGTTGCCAAACCTGGTGCCATGGCGGTAAATTTAGGGAAAAATAAAATCCAACAGGTAGTTACGTATATTGAACTTTAAAAATTAATTGCGGCAAAACGGGGGCGAAAAAAAAAATAAAAAAAAAATACAGCAAGTATATCTCACCCAATACTATCCGATGAGCAAATAAAAAAAGTGGTGTATTAGTCCATTTGAAGTTGTTTATTCCCAATTTGAAATTGATTATTCCCAATTTGAAGTTGAAAAGGTATAGTGTTAAAATGCCGCCCATTTGCTTCCATACATTTCCGACATTTTTTTACCACGTATGTACCTATCTGGTAACACGATGAATTGTGTTAGGGTTAATATTGGTAAAAATCAAAAATTATGATTTTGTTGTAAATTTGGCAAAGTCGCACAATAAAACACTAATTGTTATTTTTCAGAATACCCAATTTGATCCGAAAATCATTTCATTGTTATGTACAATTAACAAAAATTCAGTAGATAATTGGACGTGATACATTTTTCTATAATATCAGTAGGCTTTGGATTTTAAACTAATGTCAAGTTTAGATCTGTCACAAATGTGAAAGTTTTTCATTTAACCGTGGTTTTTGTTTTATTTCGACTCTGGCCTAATGTGTAGAATGGCGCAAAATTTCTCAAACGAAGAAAAGCTTGATATGTTAGTATCTTATATTAAAAATCAAAGAAATGCGAATAGGGCCGCAGACAATTATTTGGAAGATTATCCGGAGTCCGGAGAGACGACAACCTAACAAAAGGTATTCCCCAGAAAGCAAACAAGTCCTCGAACAGCGTACGCGGGATGTTCTGTCCAATATTAACCATATTTTCTAAAATTTATTTGTGGCGCAAACAGATCCATTTAATTTTTAATTGGGTTTTTCGCCACCAAACTGATTGAGAGACAACTTTTTCAAGTTTTCCGAAAGCTCAGAAACCAAATTTGTTGAAGTTATTTTTTGAGTTACACGTTTAAAGTTTCGTTCGTTCAGTGTTAATAATTTATGAATTTTCGAGGCAACTTGAAAAAGTTGTCTTTCAATCAGTTTGGTGGCGAAAAACCCAATTAAAAATTAAATGGATCAATATTAACCATGTTGTTACCAGATCCATGGTAAAAAAATGTCAGAAATGTATGGAAGCAAATGGGCGGCATTTTGAATACTAGCTTAGACAATTTTATTTCAGTTATTATTTAATCTTTAAGATTTGAAAAAGGGTTATTTTTATGATTTCAAAACATTTTCTCATAGGAGAAACTATTATAAGGACATTTTCAGGACATTTTCTTATTATTTATTTGTAGTTTAGAGATTAGAGTTTTGTTATTTTATTGTGCGACGTTGCCAAATTTATCACAAAATCGTAATTTTTGTTTTTTTACCCATAAACGAACTTTTTTTACTAGGTGTGATACATCATTAGAAAGCTAAAAAAAGAGGTTTCTCAAAACCGTAAAAATCCAGTTTGGCGCCCATATGAAAAAACAGAGTTGATGATGGTTCCAAAAAACCGAAACGTTGCAAATAAAATCAGACTACACAGACGTTTTAGGCGTAAAAAGTTGCCCTAAGATTGTTTTTACAGAATTTAAAAATTTTCATAAATAAAGAAATTACAGGGAATTTTCGAAAATGCATCATTTTAGTTTTTTCAAAATATCTTCAAAACCAAAAGAGATAAAGTCGCAAACTAAACGGCATTCAATTACAAACAGAATTGTCTAAAACTTTCCCCATTTAACCGTTTCTCTATCTCTAACAGTTTCCGAGATCCCAATACATGCATCACCAATTTCGGACACACTGTATGCAAATAAAAGAAACCTTAAATTTGTAAAAAATCGTAAACAGCATGAAGATGAAACGACACAACTTTCTAAAATAACAAATGTTATGACAGTCCTAGAAATTATCCTCACAATTTCCGTATCGAATGCATCAGCAAAGAGGTCGTTTTATGTTCTCAAGAGAACTAAAAATTATTTAAGGTCGACTACGGGACAAGAAAAATTAGAGGCCTTCTCGTTATTACAACTAAAAAGCCACTGTTTACAAAAATTAAACACGGATGACATAATAAATAACTTTGCAAAGAAGAAGGCCGGAAAAAAATTATACCTAAACGTTTAATCCTTTTTTTTGTATGATTTAAATATTTTATTTATGATTTAAATATTTTTTATGATTTAAAATACTTATTTTTATTTTTCAGAGTTTTATTTATGTTTTAATATTTTAATGCTTTTATGTTTTTATACTTTATACAAAAAAATATATATACGTAACTAGGTATATTAAAAATGTTGTATCAGGTGTTTTTTTAACTGCAAAAGCAATAGAGCCTAGGGCCCGAAAGTTTGTAGCGCCTCTGGGCCCGAACACTACTTAATCCGGCTCTGTTTAATAATTGATGAATTTCATTGAGTTTATTATGTACATTACTAAGAACCTAATTGTTCAGAATGATTTATTTTCGGTTGTGCATAACATTTTTCGGTTTCTTATGGTATGTGCTAATAAATAATCTGAAAAATAAAAAAAATGGCTCTAAAACTCCCCAAAATACCGCAACGCATAGAATATCTTAGTTAGAATCGGCCTGAGTGACCTGAGTGTGTAACGTCATCGATCGAGTCTGCAGGTGTGCAGGTTTCTCGACAAGGTGACTCTGACCCTTCTGTCTCCTGTATCCGGTGTTGCCAGGCGCCGCATTTCTCTAACCTATATATATTTTGTGGTCTCCTGTAGCCGCCCGGCCGCATATAGGTACGTCTCGGACGTAGCTTATTGCACGTCGAAGATTGCCGAGTAGATGCCGGTCGCAAAGCTTCGTATCGAACGTGCGTGATCGCATATGCAGTACGTGCAATCAGGCGCGTCCGATAATGTGTGCCCAGTGCCCAATATTTACTCCCTTTCTTCGAGTCTCTTGTACTTTGATCGTCGCAGTTGTGTATAAAAATTCTGACAAATCTGGCCTCCTGTCAATATTTTTAGGTTACGGCTAGAGTATAATATAACGGACGTTTGGGTCTACAGGGTGTCCCACTCCCACTCCAAAGTACATCTCCATGAAATTTGTATTTTTCCGCTTATTCCCCATCTTGTCATCCAATTTTGATTGGGTTTTCTTTAAACAATAGGGCATTGAAAACTGTACTTTTGAACAAAACGTCACATTTTACTAAAAATACCAAGGTCTACTGGATAGTTACTACATAATTATTCGTGGCAAAATTGGAGAAATAATTTTAGCGATACATTTTTTTTTTTCATTCTAACTGACGGTTTAAGTAAAGTTTGTGGGTAATACTCTATCCGCAGAAAACAAAATTTTATTGTATAAAATTGCTACTGGGTTAGAACCATCAAAAGGACTTTTGTGCCCATTACAATGTGAAGAAGTTTCATAATATTCAACTCGTCAGATTAAAATTTGTACACCAGCAGAAAAACCCAATAATGACTCAAATAAAAAGAATGTGAACAAAATTATACAAATAAAAATGAAGTTATTATCTCAGAAAGAAAATATATATGGTCGCAATTTATTAAAAAGATTGACGCAGATATTAAGGCAGGTTTAAAAGATGACCCCTTTAAATTCTCCGCTGCTATTAGTTCTTGCTTTAGAGCCTATAGCAAAAACGTAAACTCTACGACAGCTTTAGGTATCGATTGCATTGTTTCAAATGTTTAAGTTTCAACAATCTGATCTTGTATGGTTGAGTGAACAGACCAAAAGGAAGGGTAAAAAAATAATTGTGCAACCAACATCAGTGGCAGTGGCACAAAGAAAAACACTGGCAACTGGTAGAAGGCGATTGCAGGCAGGAAGGAAGACTCTCTGACCTCTGCCTTACAAAGAAAAAGAGAAAAGCATTGCATTCACTAAATCAATGTGTAGAATTAAGTGTTAGCTTAGGTGATAACAAATTCTCCAAATAGTTTTAAATAAAGGCAGTTTCCGGACAGTAATCCGGGGACACACTGTATAATATGTTTCACTTATTAAGTTATGAACTAAAAATTAATCTTGCCTTCCTACATTCTAGAATCCTGCGGCTAATCTAACAGACCTTGTATTATCGTTTACGCCTCGTTTTCCAGGCTGTTACACGTCCGCCGGCGTTCGTACGAAATAAAGCACTGGAGGTTGTAGAACGTGGGTAGATAATGCGGCCGTTGCAGATAAAACACCTTTTCTTTTAACGTTTGTAGGCAGTTTGTACATAGTGAAGCATCTACGTGTGTTCTTTGTAATTGAGGATGAGACTGAGATATAATTGCTATTATACTTAGAAAGATTTTTGGTGTCACTGATTCGTGCTCGCATGGTAGTACACCTGCCGATAACACGGCAGTCAACAACGTTTCGGAATCCAGTGCTTCGCGTATCACTCTTGATAGTCTTGCGCTGGCCGCCAAGCGGAAAGAGAGAAAGAGTGTCACAAAAGCTCACATCTCCGAATTACCGAAATCGTCCGGTTCTCGCGGGTGTTGAAGGCGAATAATAATTGTAATGTTACTTGTTCTTGCCGGACACTAAAAGTTGTTTGCTGAAATTTCCGTCGAGTATGTAGCTGCGAATGAAATTAAAAATAGCCACGATACTTCAATAAAAAATCTATGCAACGAAGAAAGGAAGCTTGTATTAGGAATTTGTGAAAAAATTACTTCGTTGTGTGAAGTGCTGAAAACAAATTAGTGGAGTGGTAAATATGAATATTAGTAGGTTATGGTGAGTGCTACGTCATTATGAAGTGGTGTGTTGTGTCGTGAAAGTAGGTATAGCGAAAAGTGAAAACAAATTAGCGAAGTGGTAAATAAGATTATTACTGTCCATCAGTTACTAGGTGAATCTTGATATTATTATTCTGTTTGCGGAATGACAGGGCTATAGGCGCAAACACTCGCAGATTTTCAAGGAATTATCTGACGATATCGCAACGTTTTAGTAGAAAACCATCGCTTCGATAATGAAAGGACCTTGCGATAAGTGGCTCTCAAACTGTTTCTAAAATTCGGGAAAAGTTTTGGGGTCGCAACCTACCGCCTCTTAAACATTTATGTACTAATCAAAGTTACACCCTGTACATATATAAAGAAAACTAAATAATCGAATGGGTTGTATATACTTACACTACAACTATCCACTATCAAACCAAAAAGTGCTTTTTAGACCCGCTTTTCTTAAGAAAATGTATGGAAATATTTATACAGTGTGTCCCACTTAAGGACTGACCACCCCTGTAAAATTTTTATTTATAGCTCGATTTTCATTAACTTTTTTTGTCGGAGCTTCAAAAATGGCATCAAACACATAATTCAGGTGCCTCGTGCGTTAAAGTCATGGCCCACTGAGACGGTGTTTTAGTGCTCAAATTTCGAGAAGTACTATTAGGGATTTTTTTAGAGGAAAATTAATGCCAGACTCTTATTCAACATTGTTCGAAACCCAAACGTACCAATTTGCATTGCCGTAGCTCTACAGGGAGTTTCAAAATTTTTATTGCCACACTTAAGGGCTGACCACCCCCGTAAAATTTTTATTTATAGCTCGATTTTCATAAACTTTTTTTTTGTTGTGTAGAGCTTTAAAAATGGCATTAAATGCATAATTCAGGTGCCTCGTGCGTTAAATTCATGGCCCACTGAAACGGTGTTTTAGTGCTGAAATGTCGAGAAGTACTATTAGGGATATTTTAGAGGAAAATTAATGCCAGATTCTTATTCAGCATTGTTCGTAACCCAACCGTACCAATTTGCTTTGCCGTAGCTCTACAGGGAGTTTTAAAATTTTTATTGCCACACTTAAGGGCTGACCACCCTCGTAAAATTTTTATTTATAGCTTGATTTTCATAACCTTTTTGTTGGGTAGAGCTTTAAAAATGACTTTAAATGCATAATTCAGGTGCCTCGTGCGTTAAATTCATGGCCCACTGAAACGGTGTTTTAGTGCTGAAATGTCGAGAAGTACTATTAGGGATATTTTAGAGGAAAATTAATGCCGGTTTCTTGTTCAGCGTTGTTGGAAACCCAAACGTACCAATTTGCATTACCATAGCTCCACAGGGTGTTCCAAAAAAATTATAAGGAAAAGTAAGGCCGGTTTCTTATATGCAGTGAGAGGTTCCAAACAAGAACGTACTAATTTGTCATTAATTTTCTTAATTTCTGGTAAGTTGGTCACTAAAATATTCATGAGGAACTCATATTCTTTCAAAAACTTATTAGCGAACAATGTTTTTATTTAATTTAATATCATCAAGTACATGAATAAACAACACAACATAATATAAACTCAAATTTTAGTCATTTCAATTAGTCCTCCATTTTCTAATGCAAATTGGTACGTTTGGGTTTCCAACAACGTTGAATAAAAATCTAGCATTAATTTTTCTCTAAAAAAGTCCCTAATAGTACTTATCGAAATTTCAGCACTAAAACTTCGTCTCAGTGGGCCATGAATGTAATGCACGAGGCACCTGAATTATGCATTTAATGCCATTTTTGAAGCTCTATCCAACAAAAAAAAAGTTTATGAAATCGTGCTAAAAATAAAAATTTTACAGGGGTGGGCACTAATTGAGTGGGGCACTAAAAATTTTGAAACACCCTGTAGAGCTATGGTAATGCAAATTGATACGTTTGGGTTTCGAACAACGCTGAATAAGAATCCGGCATTGATTTTCCTCTAAAAAAATCCCTAATAGTACTTTTCGAAATTTCAGCACTAAAACACCGTCTCAGTGGGCCATGAATTTAAGGCACGAGGTACCTGAATTATACATTTAATAACATTTTTGAAGCTCTATCCAACAAAAAAAAGTTTATAGAAATCGAGCCATAAATAAAAATTTTACAGGGATGGTCAGTCCTTAAGTGGGACACACTGTATATAAATTAAAGGGACATAAGACATAACAAATAAGCATTTTGTTTTATTTTGATAGTAAATTCATTCTAACAGACACATTTACATGTTTTTATTTTACAAAAGATTCTGCAACAATTGCTCTTTTAACATTAAAATATTGATACGAGAATCAGCAGTTACGACGCTGCTAGACATTTTTTCGGTTTTAAACAAGTGCGTTTAGTGATTTCTGAACATTTGTGCTTGTTGTCAGTGCATGACTAATACAGTTTAGTGGGCGCAAAGTAAATGCAGCAGCAGAGTCAGAAATGAGATGGACAAAAAGAAATCACAATCGGACAGGTTTGTAAATAAAGTGCAGGGTTGTACTATACTTTATTGCATTCCATTTACATTGAAAAAGTTTCGCTTGGGTGCGCTAAAGGCGCTTTGCCAAGAGTTACATACAATATTGTATCTACAACTACTACTGTTTTAAGGAAGTACATAAAAAACAAAGCTGAAATCGTTCTGAACTATGCGACTAATTTGATGAATTGATCACATTTGATGACATTTATACTATTTCTCCACGTCATAGTGCCCGTAATCATAGTGCGCAAAGTACCTATTTTGAGCACTATTTTCCAACAATAAGAAAACCGCGTAGCTTGTGCATTGAAAACAATGCTTTAATACCTACCTTTGTTGACAGTTGTCGAAAACAGAGTTTCGTGCCTGCGCCCTCATACGGCACCGTCGCAATGATAAAGGCCTTTTTTTATGGGCTAGACATCAAAGGCCATTTACCCAGGTCGAGGGCTTATTGCATCCCCATTCGGCTTGTTGGGGGGGTTGTCTGGCTCTAAACCATTCCCACCCAACTATTAGTCTTTCAAATTTCTTAAATCTAAACCTATCCTACCTTAAAACTAAATACAAACACACAACACCCATGGCACATACTGTGATGGGACTCGAACCCACGACATACGATGCCAAAGCGTGGGTAATACCAATAACCCATGCCAATAACCCACTCGTGCACCGCTACCCCCTGATAAAGGCCTGCCAGCTGGCGACGTGAAACGTCACTACGTCATCACAGGGAGGCAGGGAGGTAGCTTTTTGTAGTTGTTTACGTTTACTTGTCTGGTAATTTTCCTGTTTTAAAGAACGTTTGTTTTGTGTTGGACTGTGTTTTTTAGTAATATGTAGGATGTGCAGTTTTATTAATAAGGCGGTAAAACAGCAGTGGTTCGGAATAAAGTGATTAAAGTTAAATTTTAGTTTCTATAGGTTTTAGGTTCTGTCTGTGGTTTCGGACTTCAAATCATGCCGTGGGCGTGTTCCATTCCCAACTGCAAGGGAAACTACAAAGGCAGTCCTAATGTGTCCGCTTTTTCCTCCCCAAAGACCCTATTTTAATGGAAAAGTGGGTTACGGCCATCAAAAGAGATTTTGTTCCTACACAGTCTTCCAGGGATTTGGTTTGGTCTGTTGGAGAGTGTTATACCGAACAATTTTACGTGATTAAACGTAACCACCTTGAAATCAGGAAGTTTTATGGTTTTATTATATACAATTTAGTTGTATCTAGGCACGCAAATAAGAAATAGTGGGCATTTACGCAAAATTTACCGGTAGATATCTAAATGCACCAAAAGCCCTTGAAAATGTGACTTTCACTATCATAGATTATTTTCCGTGTTGTAAAACCATGAGCTAAATAAGTAAACAATCATTTTAAAGTGTTTTTTACGAAATTTACCAAGTTGACATCTTGAAATTTGAATTTGTCACCTTAGGCTCACCTCCCTTGGATGACTCATCGCTTTCAGCTCCCGGGCCTTGTCATTGCGACGGTGCCGCCTCATGCCCTCATCCTTGAGGGTAAGCTATTCAGACAGACCTGGACCACAGACCATTAGGTGAATTGCAGACGAACAAACACTATTTTGGAATTATGGTATGATCTGATCAACCAGCTGAAGAAGCGAAAATTAAAGATATTACTTTGGAAGGGTATTTTTTTAACATATGCAGGTCGCAGGAATGAAAATAGAAAATTTTGTTTATAGCTTCAAAGCGAACCAATAGTCCTCCATATAAAGAAGAAACTGAAAAATCTAATGCGTTTTATGCTTTCACATACTACAACCAAAGTCTAGAGAATAGTATAAGTCAGCTCACTTCTTTGTTCTCTCGGAGAAAACAACAATTTTTTGCTACTGGTCGTAAATCAGCCTCGAACCGCTCTCAGCTACATATAGACCGGGAGATAGTGACAGATTTTTGGACGTGATTTTACTCAGTATGCCTTGCAAAGGGCATTATGTGGCACATATTCTCACAATAATAAGGTATGAACCAGAGAGTCATCCTGGGTTCTTCATATGAAAAACTGAGTTTTCAATTATTCGAAAAATATGCATTTTGATATGATTTTAGTCAGGCTGCCATGTGTTTTATAATGAAGTTCAAAATAGAAAAATCCTCGGAAAACCATAGGCATACCGTTAGCGTGGGTTCAAAGGGCTATTATTGTCACGTGAACTTGTATTTTAATAATTAGTTTTTCCACGTTTCTGAACAGGCTGCCAAGAAGAAGTATGCAAGTGCTTGTTATGAAAATGCTGAAAAAGGGATGGCATACCTTTTACGCTTGTCCAAGTACTGTTTAAATTGAATGTTATTTAATTATTTAAACGATTTATTCGATGTTAAGTGTACTTGGATATGCGCAAACGGTATGCCATCTTTTCTTCAGCAGTTTCATAACAAGAACTTGCATACTTCTCATTGGCAGCCTGTTTAGAAACGTGGAAAAATTAATTATTAAAATACAAGATCACGTGGCAATAATAGCCCTACGGTATGCCTATGGTTTTCCGAGGAATTTTCTATTTGAACTTCATTATAAAACACATGGCAGCTTGTATAAAATCATATCAAAACGCATATTTTTCGAATAATTGAAAACCCAGTTTTTCACATGAAGAACCCAGGATGACTCTCTGATTCATACCTTATTATTGTGAGAATATGTGCCACATAATGCTCTTTGCAAGGCATACTGAGTAAAATCACGTCCAAAAATCTGTCACTACCTCCCGGTCTATAAGCTTATTTTCTTATCAAATCAGATATCGATTGCCGTACTCCGATGACGGCGGGCCGAGGGAGCGGGAGACGGCAGGGGGGAAACGTTTGTTTACACAAGGCCGAGTGCGCCGACTTATAGTATTCTCTAGACTTTGCTACAACGAGCCATGGACTGCGTTTCAAACCAAAAGGTAGCAAATACTCTTGCTTGCTTTTTAGACTCGCTTTTCTTAAGAACATGTATGGAAATATGCCATTTGAACTTGTCAAATTAGAGGGACATAACAAACAAATATTTTATTTTATTTTGAATATTAACTTCGTAACAGACATAATTGCATGTTTTTATTTTAAGTATAAAAGATTCTGAAACAATGGCGTTTTAACTAAAACCACCGTGTAAATTTGTTTCGTCGTGTGGCGCCGGTGGCGATCGCTTGAAACAGCGCTATGCACAGAGGGTTCCTTTAGGAACCCTAATATAGTGTTGGTCCAGGACAGACACTATATTACAGATGTTTTATTTTATTTGTGGCTTAAGAAAGATACAAAAAATTTCATGAATTTCAAAATTGTATCAGGTATCTACATAGCAGGACAAGATGTCATACGTCAGTACTAAGAGATCTCTTCCTGATCAAATGTTTTCACAACAAAGCAATTTACTGAAAATTTTACTGTCATTTAAGAGAGGAGTATCCCTCTCTTAAATGACAGTAAAATTTTCAGTAAATTGTATCCCTCTCTTAAATGACAGTGTTTTTGAAGTGAATAATTATTTGCTAGTTTGTTTCATTTCTAACCTCGTTATATTACGTCTGTCGGAGGTGGGGATTAAATAGACATATAGAAGGTGGTCAAGCTTACATATTTTACTTGGGTTATTCCAAAAACTTATTGATCTTTATTTACAAATTCTATTTAAAATGCAGAATATTACAAAATTTAGAATGTAGAGCACTTTGTATGAGAATATCAGTATCCTTTCATAATATTACAATATAAGCTTAGTTAAAAGCATCTAGAATTTGGGACAATCTCTCGTATTTTTGGATGATTTATTACATAAAATAATCGAATAACCCCAGTTTTAAACATTAATAATGATATCTAAGCAAAAAATAAAAAAAATATAGGCCATTGAGACGAATCTTAATATACCTACCGCGAACACGTACGATAAGCGTAGGTAAAAAAACTATCACCGACTTCAGCTTCCTACTGTGCATACGCATGCTTAAAATATTTAGTAGTTATTTATTAGTGAACAATAAGTCGGAGAAATTACCTAATTAGGATGTCATTATATTGTTCGCCCACCCTATTCTACTTTCTTCGCCATTCGCTGTTCCTTCTCTCAATCCAAAAGATTCTTTTGAATTCGCCGACTTAGAATCAGGATTTCTTATTACAGGTTTTGTATCGCTATTGAAATTGGCATAGGCCTTTAATTCTTCTTTAAAAACTTCCTTGAATCTCATTCTCTCTCTTCTACTTGTTGCATACACACTGATCAAGTGTTCTATGCAAACTAAAAGGGCGGCTAGTACGGTTCCATATATGGTTACGTAAAATACGCCCTCGACGTTCTGCAAGTCTAAAGGTTTGGCTTCTGTATCATCCGCAAGACCCTAAAAATAGAAGGCAAACTAAAAATTCCAAAGAAAATATCTCTATACTAATGAATTCTACGTAAAAAATAAACTAAAAATGTTTCACCAAACACCTTAGTTAGGTACTTCTAGCCCATCTCTTTGGGAAATAGGAGATACCCCCCAAAAGTGTCCAATTTGAGACATCCTGCACACCGTTATGTCAAGTAATAACGAGAGCAGCAAAAACAATTTAGGCATTGCCATTTTTTAAATGTTAATTTTCTTTCAATTAACCAAGGTCGTGCACAAAATATAATGTAGGGGAGACCGGGGGGATACGGGCCCCCCTGTGACATTTATATTTTTAAAGATATCGAAAAAATGGAAGAAGTCTAGGTGTTATACAAGTAATATACATCAATATCTCATTTTAAAAAATTATTAAAAAGAACTAAACAAAAATTTGGCTTATTTAAAAAAAACGGTGCTGGCCCATATTACCCCATAGAAATGGGGTAATAATGGCAGGTGGCCAGATTTACCCCAGAAACAAATCGGAACACTTTTCTATAAAAACATAAAAACATTTTTGCTATATCTAGGCACAAAAGTCACATACATATGTTTTTTTACCCGCATTCGTGCAGGCTTTATGAGCCCATTGTCCACAAATTGTGCACCTTAACCAAATCTCCCCATTTTTCCCAAATTCACCACAAACTAAGCAAATGTCAATCGTTACGTTTTTGTCAACCTCTTCATCATCTACATCCACCTCTTCGCTTCCTGCATCCTTTCTATCCGTTTGCAATGCCTTACACTTCCTGGCCTTTGGTTTTTTCTTTACATTGCAAAGTTCTTCATTAAAAATAGCCCTTTTTCCGGTTTTTGTTGTCTCTATCTTTGATTTTCTTAATTTTTTAGCAGCTTTCTCTTCTAATAATGATTTATTTGGTGTTATAGTTAATATAATCGAGTGTTGCTTTTTTTTATTGGATCTTGTAGAGGTTGGTTTTGAGGGTCCAGGTAGCGGCAAGAGAGTTTCAAATGAAACTTCAGCTTCTTCCTCGGCTTCTCCGACCAGAACACTGTTATTAGCAGGTTGTGGGTCAGTGGTGTGAGGAGCACCTGCAACAATGTTATTAGCGCACGGTAAAATTGCATCGGTTCCATCTTGAACAGTATTGTAAATAGTAGGTTGAGTGAGTAAAACTGCTGCAGGTTCAAAATCTTCTTCTTGGAAAATATCCGGATTGTACGGGAAAATTCCAGTGGCCCTGAAACCACTAATTGCCTTCTCAGGAGTCGCAATTCTACTATAGGCATTTTGAAAAATTTCCGCAATTTGGAACGGTGTGATTTTCTCGTGAGGATGTGTCTTTAAATATTTGTCACATTCAACGTGAAATGCCCTTTTCAGTGGTGAATAAAATGATACGTCCAGGGGCTGCACTTTGTGAGAGGTGTGTGGGGGAATTGTTAAAATCACGATCCCTTCTTCCTTACAGAAAGTATAAACTTCCAGTGTGCAGTGAGTTGCATGATTATCGATAATTAGAAGAACTGGATCTTCTGGAGATGCCTTAAACAGTTTTCTGAAAATGATGAAGCCATTCCATAACTAATTCTTTTGTGATCCAGCCACTATCGGAGCAACAGAATATGCTGCCAGGAGGGCCATTTCGCTTCAACTGTGGGTTAAGACGCTTTCTTGAAAAAATAACCATGGGTGGCATATATGTGCCAGACGCGCTAAATGAACACATTACGGTTATTGTCTTGCCCCTCTCCCAACTCGTTGCAAACCCCACCTGCTTCTGTCATTTTGGCGCTAAAATTTTTTCCGGAACTTGCACTGTTGAAATGCCTGCCTAGATTCTTGAAATCTATGTATTTGCATTAATGTTCCCAAATTTGAATAAAAAAAGAGATTTCTTCTTTATTAAAACCTGGAATTCTAGATAAACTAGTAGCTTCAGGCTTTCTAAGCGATATAGTAGGATTCCTTTTAAGAAATCCTTGAAGCCAATCATCTCCCGCAGATTCTTTTGCAGATTAAAAGGGCGCCTAATGTTCTTTTTAACCGCATACTCGTAGGCACATTTTTTAATATCTTTACGTGATATTCCATAAAATAATTTGGCCAATTTTAGTGCGCGATTAGCTAATACCTTTTCTTCTTCGTCAGTAAAAAGGGGTTTTCTGCCTAAAGAAGACGCCTTTGTGTCATTGTTATTTATTCTTCTTTGTATGGAACTTCTTGGAATTCCAAAAGTACGAGCCGCATTTCGTGTTGAACATCCTCCTCTTATTGCCTCAATTGCTCTTTTCAGGGCCTCGACTGTCCACAAAGCCCTTTCTGATTTTCTTCTATAGTTTCGAGGCATCTGCAATAGAAGATAATTACTTGTCGGGGTAATTCGGGCCGGTCCATTTTACCCCAATATAGGTGGCCCATATTCCCCCATATGTAACACATGTTTTTAACTAAATATCAGCGTGAATTTTAGGTTAGAATTAATTTTCCGCATAGCATGTTCTAAAAAGCATGAAATATTCTAACTAAACACCAGAAAACGAAAGCAATATTACAGGCAAAAACAATTTCTTACCTGGATTCAAAATCTTCAAACCTAAGAGTCAGTAGTAGGCGATCAAGTTTTTTGCGAAACATTCACGATATAAACTAAGCAGCCATATTAAACTTTGGGAGAATGTTTTCGCTAGTCTCACAGAGAGGCCGACATATACTCTGCCACGTACAGTCGACTAATCAAGGTTAAAATGGCCTGGCCCATATTACCCCAATGGCCCGTATTCCCCCGGTCTCCCCTACAACTTCGTCTCATGCTGTGGCATGAGGCGAAGACAAGTTGTGACTTGTGCACAATATCATGCAATATGCCTCACTGCTTAACTTGCCGCATAATATACTATAAAATAGTATATGATGGATAAATAATAGTGCCCGCCTTTGACTGTGACGTCACCAATTTGTGTACTGCCTTGCAGCTGCTTCGTATTAACAAATTAATAAGAGAAGAGGATAATAATCAGGCTTAGTGCAACTATCCCTGTAGTTAGTCTATGGTTTATTATCTTAATACCTCACATTGGCCACCACCACGACGCTCTTGCCACCATTTCCTTTTGAGTTCGTCTATAACTCCGGAAGACTGCAGCTTTAAAACTGCCGTGCTTAATCTTGTACGATACGTGGAATCTAAAAGTCAAATAGATTAAAATAATGTAGCCACATAAGGCAAATTAATGAATCAATAACACCTACTTTTTCTCATAGCAATACCGTATCCCTTATTATCCAACAGGTCTCCAACCATTGTCAAATCGCACCGTCTCTGAGTTTCATATTCGATCGATGTTGACTCCATGAAGAATGCATACCTAGCATTAGGATCTGGATTTTCTGCTCTGAGCACTCCATCTTTATTATCGCTAACCATATCTTCTGGATGTTCTTTCATGTATTTTGCAATTTTCCTAAAATAGGGATTTGACTGCTGTCCCTGCCATGGAAAATTAAAAAAATAAATAAATTTGTACATGATCAATTCGGTTTTGCGAGAGCAAAAACATTGACATTACCTATAATACATTCTGCAGAAGTCAATGGGGCACATAATATCTTAATTAGGTACAAGGTGTTTCGTACAACCTGATTTCCCGATATTATTATTCCTTAGTTACTTATTATAAACGCCTTGTCCGGTCCTGCCGAACTTCCTAGGTGTTTATAGTTGCCCTCGCTGGCCTCGCTTCTCAAAAAACTTAGTATGTATGTACCGCTTTTCTTTGGTCACGGCGATCGGGCGCAGTTTTCTATATTTAAAGTCCAAATTTCGCCTGGGGCCGCAAAAAAATAAGTGCCTCATCGCTATTGAAGCGCGCCAGAAGCGGAAAAGCCGTTCCGTCGGTTGAGCCATTTTCCGATTTGGTACGCGTCAGGGAGGGAATCGAATTTGGTGCGCCGCGCTGAACAAGTAAAAGTAAAGTCCCTATACTAAAATCGAGCAACTCCTACGCCTGGCGTAAAGAAGAGCGCGTCAGAGCCGCACTGAGGCACGACCTTTATTTAATTTTAGTTTTACAATTGTTTACATAAAAATATTACAGAAACAAATTATTGGCTTAATTAAAATGGTTCAGAACATCGATAAAATTATTTGTGGCAGTATCTAAATAGCTGAGAACAACAAGATAAAACCGCGTAAATATTCTTTTGCAATCGAGTACGTCCCTGTTGCCACGCACGCTGAACGCGTGCTTCTATTTACGCCGGATGTCTCCGAACGATTTTCAAATAGACGCCAATATATTGTAGGTACACGATAAATTTGAACTACCAAATGACGATTTACCGATTGGCATGCAGTTTTGTGGTGCAGAACATTTTCAAAAGTTAATGGGAAAAGTGCAACAAATTTCAGGATATTTTAGATATGAGTAACCTCATGGAAAGAATTTACAGAAGTGGATATAGCCTAGTGGGTAAAGGGGCGTACCTATAAAACTTCATTTATTTCATCGTAGGTTCAAATCCCACACATTGCTTTTTCTTTTCTTTTTTTAATTATCAACGAAAATTCAGATTTTAATTTTTATTTTTATTGTATAATGTTATAATAGTAAACGATACCATCTTCATTTTTGTTGATAATAATAATAATCGTTTGGAGACATCGCCTTTTCATGCAAACGGAAAATTGAATTGCACACCCTTCTGCACGCGAGCGGCGCTTAAAATTCGCTTCTTTGGCACATTCATGGCATTTATATTCTTATATATGATTGGCATGCATTTTTGAGGCACTATTTAATTTGATTAAGGATGTAGAGATTAATTATTATTTAGGATGGTAGGTAGAAAAAAATACAGAAAATTGATCAGCTGTTGTTAACATTAAATAAGTTAAGATTAAATACGCCTCACCTAGATTTAGCACATAGATTTCCAGTCTCACAAGTTTCAGGTTTTTTATATGGGGATTGTCAAAAAGTTATTAAAAAACAAGACTTTTATCACGAAATGTTAGTAATGACTATACGGGGAGTGGCAAAAAATGGTCAGTTCTTATTTCGATCTTTCGGTTTGACTGGAAGTGAGTATTACTTTGACAATTATGTTTTTTTTTTGAAAATCTGGACGTTTAAAAAATTTTACGGAAAATTTCTTTGACTTTAAATATCGAAAACTGCGCCCGATAACCGTGACCAAAGAAAAGCGTCACAAACATACTACATTTTTTGGGAAGCGAGGGCGACTATAAACACCTAGAAGGTCCGGAAGGGCCGGACTAGGCGTTTATAACAAGTTAAATAAAAGCTTGTAAAAAGAAAGTTGTTTCCAAGCAGTACCTACATTATTATATCTTTTTAGTTCGAAAGAAGTATATAATCTGGAAATATTATTATGGAACAGATAACAAATCGTTGTTTTTTTCGCCGTGTTTAAGCAGATTTGTTTATGTTTCTTTTTTATATTTTCCATATTCTAGAACCAAAACAATAGGATTTTCCACATAAATAATAAACAATTTTTCTCATGTTAATGATGGAGAAATTGTAGTGAGAACGCCTGTAAAAAAAGTTATATTTTATTGCCTTGGAAACAGATAATTCTATAAGGCGACTTATGAAAAACTAGCCATTTTTGTAAAATAAGTATCTTTCGTTTGTCCCATTTCTTTCAATTATATGAAGCTTTACTCAATCGCTAACAATATACAAGATAACTATAATACGCTTACTTGGAAAAAGCTGTCGGTAGCACCACTTGCCTTTGCACCAAATCGTATACCAAGTTCTTCCGCCTTTTCCACAAGACTGACGACATCCGTGAAAAGTTCTACTTTATTTTCGGTCACTAAAAATGAAGCCAAACTTGCGGTATACGAAGCAATAATGAGTAGCACGAAGAACCACCAAACGCCTGCTACTAAACGTGTAGATATGGCACTGTAATATATAATTATATTAAGATTAATATAATTATGTAGAATATAAACGCAAAAAATTCCACAAAAAAGGCCACCATTACACTATAATTTTTTTTGTCAAAGATCTTTTATAAAAGATCTTTGATGAAAAACTTGAAAGTGTAATACTTATACCTTATTTTATAAAATATTTCTTTTTTCAGAGATCTTTTATACAAAAATAATAAGAAACTATTATAAACTCCTGGACAAAATTAACGCACCACTCATATTTTTCTCGATATTTTTTATACACTTCCCCCAAAAATTAACGCACCACCAAAAAATACCCAAAAGTTTGAGACACCCGGTATTTGTAAAAAAAGTTGTTTCTATGCAAATACAGTTAGTACACCAACGTTCTGGAGAAGGCAACCTATCATTCAAAAAAAAAAAAAAATTCGTCCAAATCAGACTATTGGTTTTGACAAAAATTTACTTTAAACTTTTGGGTATTTTTTGGTGGTGCGTTAATTTTTGGGGGAAGTTTATTTTTATTTTTATTTCTCGCCAAGTAGGCCATGGACCTTGTTTGACAGTGACAGTTGTTATTTAAGCTAACTATAGTATCATGGCCTTGTTTTGACAGTACCTAATTCGTATTAAACCTCGTTTTAGACTAAAACTGTGTTAAAATGTTCTTAAAAAGTGCTGATTAAAGCAAAGTGTCTGCGTGAAAAGCAAGCTTTCGATTGTGATTGTTTTTATCACATGCATGTTGGGAAGTTTATTTGCTAGTAAATCAGGTAAGGAAAATGAACCGCCAAAGAAATTTGTCAATTGAGGATGCAGTGCGGGCATCGACTCTCCTGCTAAAAAATAATTAGCAGATGTTCGAAATATCGCTATATCATCTCGAACGGTTAGAAGATGTTTGCATGAAGCAGGATTGAGCAATAGAAGACCGGCCAAAAAACCATTGCTTCCCAGAGAACACAAAGTTCAGAGATTGAATTTTGCAAGACTAGGTAAGTCAGAATTGGACCATCAATGATTTGAAACAAGTTCTGTTCTCCGATGAAACTAGAGTCAGCCTTAAAGCTCCACATGGACGTGAGCGTGTCTGGTGAAGGCGAGGAGACAGGTTTGCCAGCTGCAATATATCTTCTAAAGTACCTTTTGGTGGTGGCTCTAAAGTGTTTGGGGGGGGGGGGGAATTTGCTTCAATGCTCTTACGGAGTTGGTCCCTATACGTACGAGGTCTTATGAATGCCCAATATTATTTAGACAACATTATTGTCGAACATGTAATTGATGTAATGCCTTTTGCTCCGTTTGTTGGGCCTAATTTTTTACTCATGCAGGACGACGCTTGACCCCCGGTTATTGGCTACCTACATGATGTCAATATCCCTTTAATATAATGGCCACCTAACAGTCCTGGCATGAATCCTGTAGAGTATCTATAGGACTATCTAAAAAAGATTCTAAATCGTATCCCCCTGTTGCTAATTAAAACCAACTCATAGGGGTCGCTATTGAAGAATGGGAGAATATTCCGCAAGCTTTTGTTGAACATTTGATATCAAGCATGCCTCGACGCATGAATGCAGTGATAAGCAGTAAAGGAGGGCCTAAATTAAAGTTTGAAAGTTGGTGTAGAGAGATTTTATGCGAACGGTTTCAGCAATGCTCTGACTATGGCTCTTTAATCTATGCCCAGATACATTTATTCTGTTTTGATGATTTTTTCTTTTTTTAATTTGGAGTTATGCTAGCTTATTTATGCATTTTCAGCACAAAAACACAATTTTAATGACACATTAATGCAAATTAAGGTCATGTTAAGGTCATGTTTGACCAATTTGTAGGTGTTCATTATCATTTCAATGTAACTTAGTTTTATTTTGTGTTTTTATTGTAAACATTTAGATTAATTATTAAAGCGGTGCGTTAATGTTGTCCAGAAGTCTATTTGATAAAAGATTTTACAGTTCATAAACAATATGGCGCAAGACAAGTTCGTCTGGTGCGTTTCGGCATCAAAATTGTTAATTTCGGAATAAGAAACCTATATGAAATGTTGTACAACCAACAGCATCCCCATATCATAAAAATAAAAGACTGATGGACATAATATATAAAATGATTGTTGAAGTAATAAAGACAGTAAGAAAGGAGTAAAAGGTAGAGCTCGAGGTAGAGGGTATTAAAAAAAGTTAAACGAGTTAAGAAGCCAATACTTATCGGAGAAAATGAAGATATAAGTTTCACAAAAAATATTAAGCAGACTTAATTGAAGGGCTTAATTTAACGTAGTTAAGGCACATATTGTCATTTGATGGGAATATCTTGTAAATTTACGTCAAATGACAATACTTAGGTACCTTAACAACATTAAGTTAAATCCTGAAATTAAGTCTGCATAAATTATTGACCCTTTATGTGTTTTACGCTGAACAGACAGTGTGACCCAGATTTGAGCAAACAGCATTGCTATCTCCGTTATTATTTGAAATACAAAGTCTGCTAATTTAATCGACTTTGAATCACCTTCCCCTATCTATGATAGCTGGAAAACGATGGTCAGCTTTATACTCACCCTATCTTGATGTTAGTTGTTAAATATTAGTACCTACATAAGCAAGCACTAATATTGTAGATTGTTGGTCAATCAACGCATATCACATACAAGCTTCAACTACCAGGCTCCAGTCATAATTTTTTTTATTTCACACGTAACGTATATCTACGTATGGAGATGTGTCGGGCCGTATATGAAAACAGACCGTATGTATACGGTCTAGGCTGTATCTATACGGCCTAAATGGCGCTGTCCGTATATAAATGACATTGCATTTCATATACGGACTACACCGTTAACATACGGACTATTGACATTCAGACTGTATGTGCAATCGTAGTGATATTTACCCTTCTTTTTTTATATAGGCCCATTAAAGAAGAATATGCCTTCTTTTTAGTATGTATTTCGCAGAAAAAAATCTAGGGTACCTATACATTATACTAAATAATTACCTTTTTTACTTAAAAATACCACGTACCAGCAAGAAGTAATATTCTTCTTTGATGGGCCTATATATAAAAAAAGAAGGGGTAATTCAGAAATGGCGTACGTCGAAACCGCCCGGAAAACATTGCACGTACTACATTCTGTCATTGTTTAAATCTCTCTGTGATATACGGTCTAGTTGCAGATAGACCATATCTAATAGGACTAGTCCTTTTCCTTTTGCAAACCGGCGACTAGACCGTTTGTTGACGGACAAGCTTCTTATACATATGGACTATAATATCTTCAGTCCTTTTACATATGGACTAGTCCTTTTACATATACGGTCTGTAACATATATAAAAAAATGTTGCTGTTACATTCATGAATAAATAGTTATTTTCTTGAAATCGGCATTAAAATGTCCCAAAATCGTCATTAAAAGCACAGAAATCGTACAATAATGTAGCCCATTATTGTACGATTTTTTCAATAAGTAGGCCTTGGCGAGATGTAAACATCAAACGTGAGACGCCGAGAAATCGCCCGTCAAAAGTGACCAAATATTCAAAACCCGGCCGATAAAGGCTCATTTAACTTTTCGTACACATTGCGAAATTGTTTCCTATAGAAGCGCAATCCTTCAGTATACATATTTTAGTAAATTTCAAAATCAATAGATTTGTTGTGTAGGCTGCACAAGAAGCAGCAGTTTGGTTTTCTCTCAGAAAGTGCCGTACATCATTATACTTGTCCTAGGTAGAGCGATCGATAAGGTCAAGCAACGTCGCGCGTAGTCGGTTCGTGGACGGGTGATCCCTTATTATTATTTTCTTGCCTAATAAAACATTTTTTTTTCCGATTTCAAGAAAAATATAATATGTACCTCGGCACTGGTTTATTTGCCTCGGCCAGAGGCCTCAGCAACTAAACTCCACATGAGTCATAAAAAGTTGAACTTCAGTGCCTTGGTACATAAATAACTATTATATATATAATATACATAATATATATATATATATATATATAATATACATAAATAACTATTATGTACCAAGGCACTGAAGTTCAACTTTTTATGACTCATGTGGAGTTTAGTTGCTGAGGCCTCTGGCCGAGGCAAATAAACCACATGAGTCATAAAAAGAACTTCAGTGCCGAGGTACATATTATATATTTTTTTTGAAATCGGAAAAAAAAATGTTTTATTAGGCACGACGTCCACGAACCGACTACGCGCGGCGTTGCTTGACTTTACCGATCGCTCTACCTAGGACAAGTATAATGACGTACGGCACCTTCTGACAGAAAAACCAAACTGCTGCTTCTTGTGCAGCCTACGCAACAAATCTATTGATATTCAAATTTACTAAAATATGTATACTGAAGGATTGCGCTTCTATAGGAAACAATTTCGCAATGTGTACGAAAAGTTAAATGAGCCTTTATCGGCCGGGTTTTGAATATTTGGTCACTTTTGACGGGCGATTTCTCCGCGTCTGACGTTTGATGTTTACATCTCGCCAAGGCCTACTTATTGAAAAAATCGTACAATAATGGGCTACATTATTGTACGATTTCTGTGCTTTTAATGACGATTTTGGGACATTTTAATTCCGATTTCAAGAAAACAATTATTATTATATTATTGTAGAGGCGAGAAATGGCCATATCAACTCCATTTTCAAATTCTTCGGACAGTTTATCCATACCTCTCATATTGAACACCTGGGCCAATACTATAGAATAGCGAGCCATAATCAACTAATAATACCGTCGACTAATTGCTATAGAAGGCTACACCGCAGACGTGGCACATGCAGTGCTTGCCAAGGCGATTGAAGTCAATGTTGTAATGGCTCGTGTGGATGAATTCGGGTTACGAAACCGAAATACAATGT
The DNA here is from genome assembly GCA_963920635.1 of Pseudeuparius sepicola. Classification (NCBI taxonomy): domain Eukaryota; kingdom Metazoa; phylum Arthropoda; class Insecta; order Coleoptera; family Anthribidae; genus Pseudeuparius; species Pseudeuparius sepicola. Next base: position 66,764,142 of record OY987298.1, read on the forward strand.
GGATATCTATTGATGCTGCTAATCTGGATGACTTACCTCGTTTGGACTTAGACACAGAATAACTAAAATGACTTAGACTATTTGCGGGATATATAACCGTCGGAGTGTATCAGATCAATCTTCATTGATCATAGATGCGCTCCATATAGATCAGTTAAATGTAGAACCAGGATTTTTCCAGTTCACGGTTCCGAAACGCCACCAAGTACCAGATATGGATTGCTTATACAACTACTGACGAACTTTGAGAAATCGGAGAAAAGGATCAGGAAGAAGAGTTGACTGCTGGACACGATTGCACTTGTATTTATTTACGGTATTTGCTGTTGGTGGCTATTTCTCTTGAATTGAAATCCGCCAGAATCTTTTAATTGACAATATCTCGCAAACTATTTGTTATTGAACTTTACTGCAAGGGTGATTTCTATACACGAGGTCTTTCTCTGGACAATATAAAAAATGCAGGTAATTCCCACATAGATCGCTTTCCATAAGGTTTCAGTGGATAGATATATTCATTGGCCAATATCTCCGAAACTATTGGTTATTGGAGTTAACCGCATAATAAAGTTTTAATCAGGAAGACCTCCTCTAACAATATCAAATATTCAGGCAATTCCCACATAGATCACTTTTCCATAGGGTTTGAGGGGTCCTTTATCTGATTGGCTATTTTTTTCTCGGCATAACGGAGTGGTCGAACAACCTCATAACCTACTGTTCAATTTCCATACACATTTAAATTTTATTTAAAATGTCGAATTTGGAAATACCCTTTGTATCGTGGGAAAATTCGAACCAGTCATGTTGAGCACCATTGATGAGTATGAATATGATGACATCTGATCACTGTTTTGGTGTAGAAAACATTGCTAAAGTAACAGCCCACATATAACAATGTTGATGAAAATTCTTAACGTTAACAACAGCCTTCTTATCCTCTATTTTGAAAGCAGATGTCAAATTATCAAATATGGCAGTGCGTTTAAAATTGATTGGTCACAGGTATTAATTTGACAGGTCAAATACGGTTCAATTCGATCAGTAAATTAACAGCCACACTACTCGTAGATATCTGTATAAGTACAAAATACTTACATGGGCGCAATTTCAGAACCTTGCTGCATAATAGCACCCGTGGCGAACCAGAAAGAGTTTCCAAGACTGAACTGGTTGACTAGAAATTCCGGTTCTTCGATACATGGGAACGGGTTCGTCCACTCGGAGGGGCAAAGTCTGCCCAAAACGAAAAAGGACAAAGAAACTGTCAGGAAGGCAACGCCTAAAGCTATCCATGTATCCAGGGCGAAAGGGTCGGCGAACGAAAAGAAACTTGGTGGTGCTTTGGAGGGCCTTCGGAACAGAATGCTGATGCCTATAATTAAAAGTCAAAATAAATTGTATTTACGTAAATATCACGACACTATTTTTATTATTAAACTCTAAACTCACCAAGATTCATAAATGGAGATGTAAAGTCGACTGCGTCTACTCTCTCTGAAGTTATCGTAAGATCGGTAATTGCAAGATCGGCTTCCTAAAAAGTATACTTATGTAACTATGTTACAGTATTAAAATAATAACAATGATTTTTTATGAGCCTATAAAAATAGACTTATTTAACTTTTAACTAACTCAATAATAATTATCATATGAGAAAATAAGAGAAATATAATATACTTATGTATTATTAATAAACTTTATTATCTAAAATAATGTAAGTATGCTAATAACTAAGATGTAAATTACAGATGTAAACTTTTGACCAAAATGTTCTCCAACTCTTTACGTATAGCAGTCTTTTAGATGTGTGCCCCAAGATTTAATAATGTACATGACGTCTCAGGTAGGGTCTTCCCAACTCCCAACCGAGCAGGTGAACGTGAACAAATTCTGAGGTACTGAGCGGGCAATGCTAAAGGTATCGTCTGACGTAGAGTGTGTAAGAATATATCCATAATGAGAAATCGAATAAGCATAAGAGAGATGGGTATGAAGGTGCCGTTGCCACTACTTCCTAACACAATCAAAGCACTTCAACCCATCGCGGTGGACGAACACTAATGGCAAGTAAGTTCTCCCTACTAATCAACTAGGTGGGGAATCCCTTAGGGGAGACGTAGCGCCGCCTCTACTATCCAATTTGCCCGTGCATCACCCCACCATCCCCCACTACTTCTGTTACACTTTTTTTTCCTTTTGGTTGCTGTTCAAATAATAAGCAGCCAGGGGTGTAAATAGATGAAAAATAAAGCAAGATTATTTTCTTAATGATAATATAATATCAGCAGAAACTCTAATTTCACTAGGTGTATCACAGGTGTCATTTAAGATATAATTAACTTATATTATTATTATTGTAAATCACAGAATAGGCTATATATAAATAAGACAATTTAAGAGTTAACACAAAAGTTATTTAAAATCTACACTCGAATCACTTGGGGTTGGTTCTGGCTAGGTGCATCCCTGGAGGCTCTGCGCCTTTTCTTTAAAGCTCTATGGTTATTTCTGTTTTTGGGTGGTGTAATATCTTTAGTAATTTGTGACTATAACCCCCACAAACGTAACCTCACTATGACGTCTGCATTTGACAACTTATCTGTTGAGAGTTGAAGATAATGGGGAAAATAAAGTACAATCACCCCACAGGAGGCCTAATACCTTGGTATACCAGGTGTACAGAAGCAGAGACAAACGTTCACCTAAGGTAGGTTGCAATTCAAGCTCTAAAACTACTCTACGGCAGTGTCGAACAGCATGACATTTATGAACTATGTAAAGTAAGCGTGCAAACCGCAAGAAAATAATGCATAAATATGTCCTTTGTAGGTTACAGGCACAAGCTAAAGTCCTAGCGTAAGCAGACGATAAATGCGTGCGGAGGTAATCGAAACTGTTTGTAAAATGATATGTTCCCACTTATCTGGGGCTGCCAGGTGGGCAGGCAGCGATATGAAGTCCCTTGAAACCAGTCTAGGACCCGAGGTGGTGCCTCTCCGGAGACCTAGCGCCCTCGTATACGCCTGCAAATCAGGTATGCGTGCCGTGTGACCTAAAACACACCCGATATCTGTCTTACTTTTCTGTCTGACTTTATTTTGTACTTGGTTGGGATTATGTCAGAATATATGATACGTGCACAGTGAAAAATGGGCATTAAATGCTTACCTTCGATGTTGAGTGGCCACATGTGCGACTTAAAGTCGACAAAAAAAAGAATCTATGTCGAGAACGCTTCAGGTGAATTATTTGGCAAATTCGAATCCAACCGTTGGTTGTAAGTGTGAAAGGGACCCCAAGGTACAATTTTCACCCAAAATAACTTGCCTAATTCACCACCCTCTCACTTTTCTTGGATCGCCCCTAAGGCAAAGGCATGTGCTACTTCAGCAACTTCCCACCAAAAAGTGACACAGATTTCCCAGTTTCCAGGAAGTGACGTCATGACAGGCGGTTGACAGGTGTCAATGTCAATGTCAACATGTGTCACACATCAAACACAAAAATAAGATCACAATTTTAATTCTGTATAAGATCCCCATTAACACTAATCCGTGACAAATATTGATAAAAGGCATTTATTCTGGTATTTAATCCAAGCCAAGATAAATTAATGTACCAAAAGAGGTATTTAGGAAAGTTCTGGTAAGACAGATATAGGCTATGTTTATGTTTTGCCTCCTATGAAACGTTTGGTTCGAGTGAGTGATTTATGTGTTTAATTTGTTGTAGAATGGTAAACTATCTAAGAACGCAGCATTTGGAGTACTAAAAAGGTAGTTCGATGTTCCCCGACGGGAGATTTGACGAGAAGCGAACAAGGTAAACAAACAATCCACCAACTGCCATCAAAGTTGTAAGTCAATTATTTTTCTTCTTCTAGGTCTTCGATATACTGGAATACAGATAGACAATGGGGTGAAAGGACCACCACTGGCAAAGTAACACTTGAAGTGTAAATTATTTTGCTAAAGATGTCAAGTTACTTGCGGTCGGAATATATCGCTAGCTAGCAGCGTGTGCCTTTCATTTATTTGCCTAGGAATAAGTTCGTGCATTTTAAAACCGTAACACTTCGTTCCCTCCTTATATTATTTTATTATAATCACATCCCATTTCCTATTCGCTCGTGCCTCTCCCTACCCTGGTTGTAATGTTTTATTGCTCTCAAGTATCTAGTAGTAACGTCGCAATTATACTTACTTGATTTCTTATTATGGATACATTCTTACACATTGTTCGCCAGAAGACACCTTTAGAATTGCCAGATCACTATAAATATTGGAGAGTTGTTATTTCTTTTTTTTTCTTTCTTGTATATATGCGAAATTTAACACATTATTATCGGATCGTATTGATTTTAATATTCATATGTTATAGTAATTTGTGCACTAAAAGCGTAAAGGAGGCGTTGATGGGTTGATGCATGGCCCGCGGCAAGAAGACAATAAATAACCCGCCCGAGGCAAGTGCCCAAGGATACGATACGCGCACAAAAAAGTTGATCATAAACTGTACTTTATTTATTATTAGTGTTTGGTCAAACAAAAACTGAATCGTTATTCGCCTTGAAACCTAGAAAAAAGACATCCAAGATATTGATCTAGAAGAATTGTACCCCTATATTTTCTTTATAAACTGCGAAAAATAACAAATTTAATTTTTCTGAACACCCTATTGACACGAGAGGCACAGTCTGCCTCGGCGATGTCCAGAAATGCTTAAATACTTTTTCTTATGTGGTATTTACAGAATAAACTTGGCTAATGTCCATAGAGAGTTTTATGGTACCTAGGTTGGGAAACTGTGAGGCTCAACATGGGAATGAATTTTTGAGCTTCTCATGCGGAATGATATTTATCGCTTCAAGACCAGTAAGCATTTCTGAAAAATGAGTCACCTCTGCTCCAAAGAACGTGGTATTCCCGGAATTTCTCGGTATTATCCTCGGCTTGGCAACACTGCCCATGCGCAGTAGGACAAGATAGCCACAATCGAACACGGGCCTCTAACGGTTCAGGGGAAACAGAAAGGCTAGGAGGGTTATTTAGTGTACTTCGCTGTTTTATCTTTGTTTCTCATAAATAACGGCATATTCTAGGGTCCTTGTTGAACACACAAGAATAAGAATACAACAGACAAAATAAGAGTGCTGTGTATAATATATCCAGTCGCCTTCGTACTGCGATACTTATTATTATTATCGGTATCATGCTAGGTTTATACTCGTATATTATTATAAAACATCTCTGGATTTACCCCATACATAACTTCTCCAATCATCCCAGACCAACGTCCATCCTCTTCCTTCTTGCCGTTCTTCTTGTCCTCCCTAATTTTGAACGTATAATTGAATCCTTCCATTAAAGACAACTCATGAATCAGATCTATCCCAAACCCTTCCAGTCGATCATTTCCGTCGAGGACATTGGATGATTCTTTTAGCATACCGTACGGGTCCGTCTAAAACGTAGATATTTAATTTCTTAAATGTATGCATTTTTTTATTTACTTACGAGGGCTGTTACCACCACAAAAGTTTTGTTTTTCATACTAGTTTCATCATACGTGACCTCAACTTGAACGGGTCTTGTAACATTAAAGGTATCGTCATTCCAGAAACCCACAGTGGTGATGCCGCCTTCCATTACTTCGTAAACTTCTATGTTGATATTACTACGGTGGCCTTCCTTATCAAATGACACATGCCCAGTCAGGCCTTTAAAGGATGACTACAAACGAAACTACGGTTAACATTTAGGTATTGTAAATAGATTACATTTTGCCTGATATCTTTGTCTATTTTAAAAAATTGCCGGAAATTAACGCTGGATTTAAATTAAACTATAAGCGCAGGTACGCGGAAATGTTTGCGAGTCAAAGGGTACAGCAACCCCTTTTGTTCTGACTGTTCTTCGAATATTTTGACTAAAATTGCACAAAAGTAATATGTGTTTCTACAAGAAAGAAATTCTTGCCAAATTTCATTTAACTATGTTAAAAAACAAACAATAATTCATTAATAAAAATCTGTTTTTTTTTAATCAATAATAATTATAGGACCCTACATTTTGAAATAAGGGTGTTTAAATGAAAAATGAAAGTACAATTATTTTGGCAACAGATTCACCTACACCTTGTTTTACATCTGGAAAAGTAAAAACCTTAAGGCATTTTAAAAATGTTAAACTTTTTATCGACTTTCTACCATAATTTTCGCAGGTGGCCGTAGCGCGCAAGTTTGTTGGTAACAAAAGCCCGTCCGTAATAACAATAATTATTATGGATCATAGGTATAGTATTTTTAAAGTCACTTGAAACAGCATAAAAAACTCTAATTGCATAAAAAAAACTCAATATAGGACATAAGCGTCACTCAGTTTTTTTAAAGATATTCTAAAAGCAACATAATATTTCACTTTGAAGGGTTTTTTTAAGGTTGTCGTCAAACACAACGTAAAGGTTAATGCACCATACAATATTGTCAAAAGGTCTCTATAAAGCCATATCGATTACAACTATTTACGCAAGTATATCCTAAAATCGGTGAAATTATCGCACGCCTATCCACCGCATTCGCTGTACAAGTGGCCGGCCGTCGAACAGTGTAGCCCATGCAAGTATTGGTGATATATTATATTAGGCAGTCATTGTTTTTACTACAATATCTATCGTCTCTGTCTCCTTCATCTCCTTTTACTTATAATACCAGGTGCGGTTTAATATGGTTAAAAAAGTGTTTTGACTCGTATTTTATTGCCCGAAGAGCCTGTTCTCGAGCTACCCTGGTAAAATATAAATGAACTCACTTAGTACACAGTGATATACGAGGCGCGATCTATTTCATAGCTTTTACCATGCTCTGCTACTGGTAAAAATACCAGACTTATCAGCCGAAATCACCCGTATAAAATTCACAGGTTTTTATGCTGTTCCAAGTTAGAAATACTATACCTACCGCTGACTAGCGTAGATATGAAGAGCGAACCGCACTTAAAATAGACATCCTGTAAAAAAACACTTACAGTTTTCAGTATGTTTATGAGGCTCAAGCCTTGCTTCCAGTATTCCGAATTATTACAATCCAAGGGTTCGATTCCAATTTCACTGTTATATTGAAAATCCGATAACACTTTGGCGAACATGTTTACTGCGTCAATTATCAAGGCAGATTCTGATTCCAGTTTCCAAGCAGTTACTATGGATCCTAACATCTCTCCTTGGGAACCGTAATATCCAACGCTTATTTCTTGAACGTAACGATCCATCGGATTGATTAGTCTGATCTATAATCAAATTGGGAATATAAGTGAATGTACAAAAACAACAAAGGTAGGATTGTTGAAAACGTTCCATATAAAATTCTTGTTGAAATATGACGACGAACGAAAAATTCTATCTAAACAATTTAATTCGGAATTTTTCGTTAACCGCCAGACACATAATGCATTTTAAACAGTTCACGAATAATTTCAATTTTAATGCGCAACGAATATGAGACTCGCTGTAACTAAGACGGTTTGAAAAAATTAATAAACAATACGAATGTTTTTTTGACATTTTTAAAGATCTACAATTTTTGTTTAAAAGTTTTTTTGGTTTAAATTAATTTTTGTAGGTCATAATGTGTCTTCTTTTAAGTTTGGCGCACGCTATCTCTTTTTAGGAATGAACTACAGATAAGTTTGGACCGAAGCAAAAATGTTGTAAATTCTAAACTCAACAACTTTTTCCTCATGCTTTTCTCCTCCGACCAATAGTGTAAATGAGATAAATCGATTCTAAAAAAATCAAGATAGTGGCACAGTAGGAAGGGGTGGGGATACCTCAATTTGGGTTTTAACATTTCTAATCAACAGTAACAACATATAGAAACTTAGTTTTTCTCGGAAGTTTTCAATCTATCCTTTTTTTTTTTGACAATTTGACTGTACTATAAACAAGTAACTTAAAAAGGATAGAGGGAAAATAAACACCAAACGAATATACTATATAATTTTTTATCCGGTATTTTTTCCCATTCAATAAAGCTAATGCTTGGCTTGGAGATGGAGATAAAAAAACACCGAATTAATAAACGCACCTGGATCAATGATTCAGTATCTTCATGTTCTTTGCTGGCCTCCTGGCGGATGATTCATTGAGAATGGAAAATTATCCCAGAACCGGAGGTAGGGATAAAAATATGACGACTCTATGCCAATATGAGTTATAGAAATGTTGTTTGTTTAAGAGTTAGAGGGAAGTTCTTCTTTTGAAAATACTAAAATGAACTAAAATTTGGGAAAGAAAAGCCGCTAAAGATGTCGATTTCTATGTATCTCATAAAGGGCGCAACTTGTCCTGTTTGTAGGTCCTGCGCTTTTACTTGTTATTTTTTGGGGCTATCTGTTTGTTCTTGCTGGGTTATAATTTTAGTGCATCTTTTCATTCTGCAACAGAAGCGTACTCTTGTTTCATAACTCAATCGTTAACTCCAAAATTCGAAAAATTAAATTAAAGCCGACCTCTTTAAAATTTAAACTGGGATATCATTCGCTCAAGTACTACGAGCCCAGCCGAGCTAAGGCTGTTCGAAGGCAAAAAAAACGTTAGAACTTCATACAGAGCGTATGAGGCATATTGGCCTTCATCGTCATATTTTGATCCGGCTTCGGGATTTCCCATTCCCAATGAATCACCCTGTATAAAAGGTTTTTAAAAGCAAATCTTATTCGGAAAGGCAGATTATCTTTTTATACTTTTCTTAGAAAAATAGTTATTTATGTACCAAGGCACTAAAGTTCAACTTTTTATGACTCATGTGGAATTTAGTTGCCGATGCCTCAGGCCGAGGTAAATAAACCACATGAGTCATAAAAAGAACTTCAGTGCCGAGATACATATTATATATATTTTTTTTAAATCGGAAAAAAAAAATGTTTCATTAGGCAGGAAAATAATCATAAGGGATCACCCGTCCATGAACCAACTGCGCGCGGCGTTGCTTGACTTTGACGATTGCTCTACCTAGGTCAAGTATGATAAGACACGGCACCTTCGAACAGACAAACCAAACTGCTGCTTGTTGTGCAGCCTCCATAACAAATCTATTGATATTCAAACCTACTAAAATATTTATACTGAAAGATTGCGCTGCTATAGGTAACAATTTCGCAATGTGTACGAAAACTTAAATGGGCCTTTATCGGCCGGATTTTGAATATTTGGTTACTTTTGACGGGCGATGGCTCCGCGTCTGACGTTTGATGTTTACATCTCGCCAAGGCCTACTTATTGAAAAAATCGTACAATAATGGGCTACTTCGGTGCCGATTTCTGAGCTTTTATAATGACGATTTCGGAACACTTCATTGCCGATTTCAAGGAAAGATCATTATTGCCCGATTGATTTCAAATGCGATATAGACCTATAATCTATCCATCCAACAAACGGAGTGCGTCAAAACAATATCACGATAAGGGCACGGGGCACGTGGCTGATAAAAGCCAAGATGCTTGTACAGAGTCGCATTAAGGTTCGATCAGAACAACTATATTATATTAAATTTTTAAAAACCTATGAATAAATGCAAAACTGCTGATCTGCCGTTTCTTCAGCTGACATTTAAAAAAATTAAAATTCCAAAACACCCCAAAAGATCTATCAGACCGTTTCGTTAGGAGCGTTCAAACACGACTGCGAATGCCGGACCTGTTAAAAAAGTGGCAAGAAAAAAGCATTCCGCGGATCATTTTTTTTTAAATACCATGCTATTGGCCAGAAGTTAAAGGCGTGTCTGCTTTGGCTAATCAACGCATACGCACGTGATTGTTCACTGTTTTGACCGTCGATGGACTCAATCAACAACCAACAGTTTTGACGTAGGTACGCCGTTTATTGGATGGATCGAGTTCAGGCACACAATCTGCATTCCTTAATAACATTTGCTCATACAATTGTTTGATGTATTTTACGCCAAAAGCACTTTAAAAAGTCACATAATGAAATTAGGCTATTTTTTTTCAAATTTGACATAGCATCATAATTTTATATTCTGAACTAGGTACCTATTTTTTAAAGGGGTCGGAGAACTCGTCGACAAGAAACACATCTAACTTACCTATCTATTATTATTGCTACAGAAATACACTTGGCTTCACAAATCCCGGAAGAGTACGCGCTATACTAATATATTCTGTGTTCTATGATCTTACTTACTGAAGGGCGTCACATAGAGTTGAAACTCGAAAATCGTCTTTGATGATTATATTTTTGCCAATAAGATTTGGTACGAATTCATATTTTTCATATGTAATTTACCAAATTTTTATTATTGTTATAATTTTAAAAAAATGTAAATTGCACAGACATATGATATTTTATTCCGACGCACTCAACGTTGTTGATGTATACCTTTATGCGGGAAAAATTTTTATTGTGCAGAATTTGACTTTCATTTTTTGCATGTTCTATAGTTTCTTGTAATAGGATGCCTAATTTTATACAGTGTGCCTGGTTTTTCATGACACAACAGCATTAGGTATTCAGGACACACCAAAACCACGCATATACGAAATTTGAACCATCCTGCAAGGTGTCAAAGTTGAGCAATATAGGATTTTTAAAGGCATCTGGCTAGTCAAGTGTGTCATGGAATTACTTCAAAACAGTTGAATGGACCATACAAAGTGTTGGTATACCCTGATTACTGTAAGAAGTCCTGATTTTGTCAGATGACATTCTCCACAAAATCCCTAGGAATTTTCTGTTAACCATTGGTATACCATTGGTATATGTGTCTCAACTAGTTAATGATGTCACTCATTGATTTATGATGTGGAAAGATACCCAAGTGATAGGGAAAAAAGAACGTAATAAAATAAAAACCCTATCGGAATCACGATTATACCGCTACAAATAAATAAATTAAAAGTAAAAAAATATTTTTAAAAAAAGCTTTTATTTAAATGCGCTAAAAAGAATAAAATAATCTTTTCTTTTAAAACTTTTACTATCAACTTATAACGTCATTCCACAATTTATATGATATAAAAGCTTGTCGCGAGATTTAAGTAGTGGTATTTACTTAGTTTGAAAACTTAAATCTCGCGACAAGCTTTTATATCATATAAATTGTGGAATGGCGTTATAAGTTGATAGTAAAAGTTTTAAAAGAAAAGATTATTTTATTCTTTTTAGCGCATTTAAATAAAAGCTTTTTTTAAAAATATTTTTTTACTTTTAATTTATTTTGTAATTTTTAGTTTGGCCAGGTGTCTGAGTCTATTCATCTCAGTTAACGCATCATTGTTGCAAGGTCGTTTGCCGGTTAGTTTAGAACAGTCTAGCTCTTCAATGAGGAGACCTTCTAATGACCATCTTGGGTGTTCCGCCATGTTGGATTTAGAATGACGTCACACATATAATCATGCATTGTCATCCAAATTAAACGTGTGTACAAAATTTCAGCTCGATCGGTTGAAATTTAACTAGTCCGCCATCTTGAGTGTTCCGCCATGTTGGATTTAGAATGACGTCACACATATAATCATGCATTGTCATCCAAATTAAACGTGTGTACAAAATTTCAGCTCGATCGGTTGAAATTTAACTAGTCCGCCATCTTGAGTGTTCCGCCATGTTGGATTTAGAATGACGTCACACATATAATCATGCATTGTCATCCAAATTAAACGTGTGTACAAAATTTCAGCTCGATCGGTTGAAATTTAACTAGTCCGCCATCTTGGGTGATCCGCCATGTTGGATTTAGAATGACGTCACACATATAATCATGCATTGTCATCCAAATTAAACGTGTGTACAAAATTTCAGCTCGATCGGTTGAAGATATCTGCTTCAAAATTGAGTTGCAAGATTCCACCCGAACAAATTACATACATACATACATACATACATACATTGCAAGTTAAATAAAAGCTTTTAAAATAACTATTACTACAACTCATTTTAATAATAATTTCAAACGTCATGGAAACACTTTCATTTTGGTATTTTGGTATAATCGCCTACTTGCGACAGCGTCTATGCGTACTCAGGCAAATTTTATTTCGGTGTTGTGAAAGTGACAGTGAAGGTTTTCCGGATCGTTCAAAAGGGTCCAAACATTGGGCAGTGAAAATATTCGCGGGTTTTGTACGTTTCGTGAGTTTTACCGTTATCTGTGTTGTTCTTGTTCGTGTTATTAGTAGTAATTCATTGTGCAAATGGGCTCGTTACTGACCTGCACTTATGACCCGGTTGCTTTTTTTGTTGCATTGATGCCAACTTAGGATGGCGAAATTACCAATTGACAGTCCCAGTAAGGACTATTTTACTATATGCAAAGATTCAATAAAAAATATACAGGGTATTTTTTTCTGGACCATTTCAAATGCTGAATTTTTATGAAACTTTATACGGGTCAAAAATGGTCTATAAATATCAAAAAAATATTAATAAACATAAAAGTAATGTATTTTTCTACAAAATACCAACCAAAAAATAAAAACAATTTAAATTATTGGACCCAATGATCTGTTTACCTAGATGGCCCATTCAAATGGCATTGTAATCCACCTTGATATATACAATAAAATATCAAAACAAATACAACACTTTGCCCTGTAATGGTGCACAGCTGACCAGTAAATATATCGCCCACCAGTGGAAAGTTCGGTTTGATCCAGTATTTCTGGCAACACACATGACGCATTTTATGCGCCCCATCACTATTCACTATAATAGTTTGATATAGTTAAACAAATCCCAAGAGTTTATTAGCGTTTATAACCTCTACCTCGTCCGCTGGACAAACCGTAATAGTATATTACATAGCGAGAGTTGTAAACAAGTTATCTAGGCAGAAATTCATGTATCATCAAGAAAACTGTAGAAGCTTCAGAACCGTCTCGTCTCCTGCAAACTCAGCAATCCGAAAACTTATATATTTGTTGTATCAGAAAGCGCGTTTAGATTAAGACCGATCTTTGTCAAAACCTTTTCAAATAAAGTTTTTTAAAAGCCTACTGCTGTGGCCAATCATTTAATTGGCGCAGTCGGTAGGACGAATAGCGGAGAATCGCAGAAGTTTGCGATTCGAGCAAGCCTTGCAGTCGCCGAAACTCGCGTTTTTCTTTCGGGTTCCGATTAAGCGGTTCGTCCTGCAACATCGTCTCCACCGTTAGACGACTTGGGCCAAGCAGCAACTGGGCTGCAACCAGGAGGGCAAGGACTGAGGTTCCGAAGAAGAAAAGGGCTAGCTACCGACGGTAAGAGCCATTTCCCTTCGTTGAACTATCCTATACTCTCTGCTGGGGCAAAGACTTGATCTCACTAGGTTAAGGATTCAAATTGAAATTCAAATTGAAATTCAAAAACAATTTTTCACATTTTCAAATTTTGTTTTTCTTTTAGCAAAACTTAATTTTAAGTAATTTTAAGTAGCAAAAAATTAATTTTTATGAGTAATTCAGAAAGTGAAGAGGAGAACGAAAACGTAGGAAGGTTAGGTATCGATCACGATACAGATTTAGCAATTTTAGTTGATTTGTTTGGGCAAGTAAATCTTTCTACAATGAATAACCAACAACAAAATCAAAATCAAAATGTCAATTACCAATTACTACGCATGTATATTGAAAATATACCTCAATTTTCAGGTGATGTACATACTCTCGTCTCGAAATTTTTATTGACAGTTGTAACTATCTTGTACAAACTTATACAAACCGAGCGATTCCTAACGATCCAATAAACAAATTTTTAATTCGTGCAATAATCGGAAAACTCGCTGGTAGGGCACTAACATTAATAGGGACAAGAACAGAACTTCAGACATGGGATGAAATTCGCAATGCTTTACGCTTAACTTTTGGAGATAACAGAAACATTGACTGTCTCGTTCAAGATTTGATAGTTTTACGACCGTTAAAAAATTAATCCCCTGTAAATTTCGGATCTAGGATCCAAGATGCACATAGCTTAATTATTTCCAAATTAAATTCTAGTGACTTAGCACCAAATATGAAGCAATTACAATTGAATAATTATAAACAATTAGCTTTAAAGACGTTTATAAGAGGTTTTACCGGCAGACTACAAGACATTGTGCGTATTAAAGACCCTGATAGTCTCGAAAATGCTATCGCGTTAGTAATTGAAGAACAAAATTTTCTCTACGCTCAAAATCGCCTTTTTTCCTCAATTCAACCTCAAAATAATATCAAAAAAATTCAAAGACCAATTCAGACGCAAAATATCCCAAAACCTAATTTTTTCAATCCTCAAATACAATTCCCAAATAGCCCAAGGACAAACGTTTTCCAAAACCAATAAATGACAAAAATATTACCACAACATGTCCAACCCCAAAGATTTCCACAAAATAACCAATTTCCCAGAGATCCTATAAACATGCCTCAACCAAGACAAGTACAACAAAAATACTTTACAAACCAACAAGTTTTTGGTTCAAAGCAACCGCAAACTAACGTATTTAAATCAACCGGACGAACAACCAATGACAAACCAACCGCTATCTATGTCAGTAAACGCACCAATACCAAGTTTACGCCAACAAGTACCGCAACGTGTACCGAACTACTTCCAGAGTTGAGGTCCTAGAAACTTTATATCGGAATAACTATATAATATAGAAGACGACAACCCAATTTACAACCCCCAAAATTTATTTGGCGACGAAGACAATTCATATTATTATATCCCTGAAGAATATAACCAAAATTCGAACCAAAATCTTTTTGAAAATGACTATTCAAACCTCTATAATACGGAATATTAAAATTATACAAGTTTCCCAGAAAATTTGGAACATCCAGGAGAAGTAATAAACGAAAATTCAGATGAAAATTTTCAGGCAACCAGTATCGCAGACAAAAGAAAATGACAATAATAGATCTTAATAATATTCATACTAACATTTTACCCTATATTGAGACTTATAACCCGAAATTTAAATTCTTAATCGATACGGGAGCTTCAAAATCAATAATAAATCCTTGTTTTGCAGAAAAATATTTCCCTAATACAATCTATCACGAAGACTTTCAAATAAAAACTTGTAATGGTACAAATAAATGTAGATTCAAAGCTGACATACCAATAAATGAACTTTTAGGTTTAAACGATCAGATTACTTTCCACTTGTTTCAATTTCATGATTTTTTTGACGGATTACTAGGCTTCGAAGATATAAAACGACTAAAGTTAATAACCGATTTTGACAAAAATGTCCTCTATAATGAAAATATTTGTATCAATATTTTTTATAGCCACAATCAACAATCTAACTTATTTTCTAAACAAGTAAACCCTCACGAAACATGTAAAGCGAAAATACCTGCCTCTGTGAATTCAGGAGATATCTATTTTCCAAGGAAAGACATTTCAAAAAATTGCTTTATTCCAGAAATTCTAACCACTGCTAAAGATGGTTATGCTATTGTCGAAAGTCAAAATCATTCAGACGAAACAAAAGTCCTATCTCTAAATAAACCATTTACTACAGCTAGTTTTCAAGAAATCAATAATGATTACTCTCTTTTTAATATCGAGCAAATTTTTAATAACAAAAAAGACAAATCTAGGCAAAAATTTGATGTAAAAAATATAATACGATGTGATCATCTAAATTCCGAAGAGAAAGAAAGAATTTTTAAAATCTGTCAAGAATTTTCCGATTTATTTTATAATACAGGAGACAAACTTTCATTCACAAACAGAGTAAAACACGAAATAAAAACCACCGACGAGGTCCCGCTTCACACGAAGTCCTATAGGTATCCTTACGCCTTAAAAAATGAAGTTCAAAGACAAATAAAAAAATGTTAGATGACGAAATCATTAAACCTTCTTCAAGTCCATGGTCTTCACCGATCTGGATTGTCCCCAAGAAATCAGACGCCTCCGGACAAAAAAAGTGGCGTATAGTAGTCGATTACAGGAAGATCAATAAAAAAAACTATTGATGACCGATATCCAATTCCCAATATTAATGAAATTTTAGACAAGTTAATGTACTTATTTTACTACCCTTGATCTAGCTTCCGGCTATCATCAAATAGAGATGCACTCCCAAAGTTTAGAAAAAACAGCTTTTAGTGTAGACAACGGTCATTACGAATATAATAGAATGCCATTTGGCCTAAAAAAACGCGCCAGCCACATTTAAGGTGTTATGGACGACATCCTAGGAGAACTCCAAGGAAAAGTTTGTTTAGTTTACAGTGATGACATCATAATATTTTCATCATCATTAGAAGAACATATTTCCAATCTCAAACTAGTTTTCAAAAAATTACGTGAATACAACCTTAAGATACAATTAGACAAGTGTGAATTCCTCCGCAAGGAAGTAGAATTCTTAGGACATATAATAACACCAGACGGAATCAAACCTAATATAAAAAAAATTCAGGCTATTCAAAAGTTTCCAATTCCTAAAACAGCAAAAGAAATAAAATCATTCCTAGGCTTGGTAGGTTATTATCGAAAATTTATAAAAGACTGCAAAAATCATAAAACCTTTCACCAAATGTTTAAAAAGGGGAGAAAAAGTCATTCACAATGAATCTTTTATCAATGCTTTCGAGTTGTGCAAAAATATACTCACGAATGACCCAATTTTACAATATCCAGATTTTTCTAAACCATTCAACTTGACAACAGACGCCTCAAACTACGCTATAGGTGCAGTACTATCGCAAGGTACTGTAGGCCAAGATCTTCCAGTGGCATATGCTTCTCGTACACTTAATCCCGCAGAATGTACCTATTCAACTATCGAAAAGGAATTGTTAGCAATTGTCTGGGCCACAAATTACTTTCGACCTTATCTATTTGGACACAAATTTAAAATTATAACTGACCACAAACCCCTTCAATGGTTATTTTCCCTTGAAGATCCCAGTTCACGTCTCGTTCGTTGGAGACTCAAACTTGCGGAATACCAATACGAAATAATATATAAAAAAGGAAAATCAAATACCAACGCGGATGCACTTTCTCGGGTAGAAATAAATGCACTAGAAAATTGTTTAGAAAACGAATAATAATAGTCAATTTAGGTGATTCAGATGACGAAATTATTACCTTCTTAGAAAATGCAGATGAAGGAAACCTTCCGGAAATCTCAGACGAAGATATAAATCAAATTTTAGGAATCACCCCTGACGAAAAACCTGTTGAAAAACCAAAAATTAATATCATTTCTGATATACTTATTAGACCGGCTTTCAATGTCCAAGAAATTACTCCGAAGAATAATAATATGAACGAAACTGTTCATACAGCAGTCGAAGATCCTGTTTTATTAATGCCAATAACAGAAAAATCGGTAAACTCAATCAAATAACACAACATAAATATGTAATTCGAAACAAACCATTTAATGAAAAGAGACGATTAACGGTATCTTTACCTCTCCAAAATTTAGAAAATGAAACAGTAACCTTTATAAAAGAATATGTAGAAAATAAAAAAGTTTACGGTGTATATTTAAAAACTCCTAATATAATCCCAGAATTTTGCAACATTATCCAAAAAACATTCGAAAACTCTTCTTTTAAACTAATACAAAGTTCAACCTATTTAGACGATATTTATACTTTTGATGAACAACAAGAAAAACTAAAATAATACCATGAAGGTAAAGTTTGTCACAGAGGTATCAATGAAATGTTAAATTCTCTGAAACGAAGATATTACTGGCCAAAACAAAAAACCGATATAGAAAAATACGTAAATAACTGTGAAATTTGTCAGTTAGCTAAATATGACAGAAAACCTGCAGAAATAAAATTTAACTTAACACCCACTAGTACTAAACCTTTCGAAGTCATACATGCCGATACCTTTCAGATAGAAAATAATAAATTTTTAACAATAATAGATTCATTTTCTCGTTATGCACAAGCATACAAAATAAGTGGAGCCTCAGCTATAAACACCATTGACTGTTTCTTACAATTTGCGACACATCATTGTCTACCAAGAACCATTGTATCTGACAATGGATCAGAATTTAATAATACAACCGTAAAGGATTTTGCAAAACTTCATAAAATTAATATTCATTTCACTACTCCCAATAACTCTAATAGCAACAGTTTAGTTGAACGTTTACACTCAACATTAATCGAACACATAAGATGTTTAAGATTAACTGATAAAGATAGTCGAATAGATAAACTCATGCTCTACGCAATTTTGGCAGTTCATTCAGTAACAAAACAAACTCCATATAACATTGTTAGTGGACATACTGATAGTTTTGACGCTTTCGATACTACTTCTGAAATAATTATAAATGAATATGTTAACGAGCATAAAAATATAACACGTATACTTTATGACAAAATTCATGAAATCAACCAATCTACAAAGGAAAAAATCATTCAAAAAAGAAACCAAACTCGCGAAGATCCTATAGAATATAACGAAAATGAAAACGCTTACGAAAGAGTTCAAAACCGTTCAAAAATAAAACCCCGTTTTAAAAAAGTAATCGTTCAGAAAAACTTAGGTATAAAAGCGAGATTACCACGCAAAATAATTCACAAAAAGAATTTAAAAAGACCAAGAAAACTGACAGAAAAATCTTTATTACAGGACAAACATTCAGACAGACATGAGAAACCCCCTGATGATCCTGATATCCTTGATCCTGATATCCCAGGTACAAGTACAGGAAATTAAAATAACGGATTTGAAAGATTCACCTGGAATCTTACTTTTTAGATTAGGAAGTGCAAAGATCATATCTAGAAAACACACTTTTCTACATTATGTTCAAATTAAAGCCTTAGTAACGCAATAAAAATCTTAGATCGGTTCATAATGATTTAAACATTTCTATTTTTAAAGAAACACAATTTTCTTTTAGTTTACGAAATAACTATGATAGTCTTAAACCTTTAATCTTAGAAATAGAAAGTAAATTTAATAACATAATATTTAAGAAAAATATAAATAAACGCAATGAACGCGGACTTTTTAATGCTATAGGAACGGTAAATAAATGGTTTACTGGATCGCTTGATGCAAATGACGGTATTAGATACGATGACGCTATAAGAATACTTGAGAAAAATCAACAGAAAATTGTATCAGAAGTAAACACACAAATTTCCTTATTCAAAAAATTAATCGATCACTATGGAACTTCAATCGAAACTATAATTGATAATCAAGGAAAAATTTCTGAATATCTAGAACGTTACCATGAACTAATAAAAAGAGAAACTGATATATTCTATAAATATAATGTATATTTAAGCATACTAAATCAAATTTTTATCAACGCTAATGTAATAATTACTTTCCTAGACAATTTAGAAAATGCTATAACCTTTTCACGTTTACATACCATTCACCCTGATACATTAAATATCGATGACTTACAAGAGATATTAATGGATTTAAAAACACGTTACTCAGAAAACGAAATTATTAATATAAATTTTTATGATTGGTATTCTGTAATTAAGACA
The DNA here is from genome assembly GCA_963920635.1 of Pseudeuparius sepicola. Classification (NCBI taxonomy): domain Eukaryota; kingdom Metazoa; phylum Arthropoda; class Insecta; order Coleoptera; family Anthribidae; genus Pseudeuparius; species Pseudeuparius sepicola. Next base: position 66,783,639 of record OY987298.1, read on the forward strand.
AGTAGTTATATTTCAAAGAATCAAATTGTTTTTGCCCTAGACGTCCCTTTAGTTCATCCAGATAATTTTGACTATTATCATTTATATCCTTTACCTTCTTCCAAAAATACCATAATTATTCCTTCCAAACCCTACATGGCTCTTGGCACTACTAGCTACCAATATATGGAAAATTCCTGCGAAGAAATAAATGGAACTTATATTTGTCTACAAGAACGGTTACAAACAACTCCAAAAGAAGATTGCATAGCCGCACTAATTTCTGGCGAAGAACCAAGTTGTAATGTTATGGAAGTTCAAACTCACAATCAGATAATTGAAAGAGTCAACGACGAATTTATAATTGTAGTCCCGAAAGAAGAATCAAAAATTAAATTGTTATGCAAAAACATGGAATATGCCATAATAAAGACACCGCATTTAATTTGGCTACCTACTGGATGCAGCATGGAAATTAATGGAATTTCTTATGGAAACAATAAATCAAATAGCAAAACCCACTCATTGGTATTGCCAGCGATTAAAATTGGTGAAGTTCAAGAAAACATCAATACATTTGGAAAACTCCACATTAGGAACATATCACTCAACGATATCCATGCTCTTCGAAAACATGTTAACTCTATTAGTCCTGTGGTCATCGAAGAAATTGCAAATACGTATACAAAAAATTGGATTTTATGGACATTAATGGTAATGGTTCTCCTAATATTAATTGGATATGGAATTTGGAAATATTGGAAGTTTCGAAAACCTAGAAAAAGAAGAGAAGAAAAAACTACGGCTACTTCGATCCTCTACACTCCCGAAGAAGCCTCTTAAGGATGGAGGAGTTATCTAGGCAGAAATTCATGTATCATCAAGAAAACTGTAGAAGCTCCAGAACCGTCTCGTCTCCTGCAAACTCAGCAATCCCAAAACTTATATATTTGTTGTATTACAAAGCGCGTTTAGATTAAGACCGATCTTTGTCAAAAGCTTTTCGAATAAAATTTTTTAAAAGCCTACTGCTGTGGCCAATCATTTAATTAACAGCTTATTACGTATGAGTGGAAAAGTTGCGCACGAGCCGCGCAGTGGCGAGTGCTGTAATTCCACGAGTATGTAATAAGCTTACAACTCGAGTTTTGTACTATAATTTTTCTTCGACGAAAGAAAAACTATTATAATAGATAAACAACTATACTTCTGATTATCTGACAGGCAACAATTATTAGTATGTTGGTTGGTTGCTATGGTGGCGCGGATGCCGCGCTAACATGGCACCCGTGATAATTGTGTTTTAATTAAGAACAGATATGTAATTTTTTTTACTACTAAACTGAGAAATCACCATTATTTACCTCATTGCTCTAATGAGAAGTAATGTTTCTCACCCTAGGTAAATAATAATAATAAAAAAATACCTAGGTAAATAATGAATAATTTTCTATATGACGTTTAAAGAAAAATAAACTAAAATATGGCAATATTTCAATGTTAGTAGTAAAAAAACTTCTATATACACTTCGGTTGAGAAGGCCATTATTTACCTCGCATATTATAAAGCTAAAAAAGCTCGGTATATAATGGCTCACTTCTCAACCTAAGTGTATAATATACTATTTCTACTCCTATGCTAGTAACATACCTATTAAGTGACGGTTTAGGTCAGGGACTAGGGACTCTTTAAAATAAAAGGGGTCCCTGGTTTAGGTTATAAGTAAGTTCATTGTTACATTAATACGTAATGACTGACACGTAATGACTGACACGTAATAAAAAAAATTACGTATCTGTTCTTAATTAAAACGCAATTATCACGGGTGCCTTGTTAGCGCGGCATCCGCGTCACCATAGCAACAAACCAACATACTAATTGTTGCCTGACAGATAATCAGAACTATAGTTTATCTATTATAATAGTTTTTCTTTCGTCGAAGAAAAATTATAATACAAAACTCGAGTTGTAAGCTTGTTACATACTCGTGGAATTACAGCACTCGCCGCTGCGCGGCTCGTGCGCAACTTTTCCACTCATACGTAATAAGCTGTTTACAACTCTCGCTACGTAATATACTATTATTACGAGTCAGTCATTACATGTCAGTGTTCGTAACAATGGATTTACTTATAACCTAAACCGTTACTTAATAGGTATGTTACTAGTATAGGAGTAGAAAAAGAAACATACGCTTGCCCTTGCCGCGTCGTTGCCAAATCTCTTGGGCTTCCCCCAGTTTTCCTTCTATGCAACCAGGCTTAGTACATAATTTAATATATTTTCAATTATTTTAATATTACTAATTATAATATTATATATTATATAATAAAAAGATAATATTAACATAATTATACAGTGCCCGCCTGCTTCCAAAAAGATTCGAAATGTGGTCATTAAATGTCGTGACGTCATTTTACATACCTACCTGTCAAAAACGATATTTAATTAAATAAATTGCCAAAATACGCTTTAATTGTGATTTTACCAAAAAAAGTTATTTTAAAAAGTTGCTTGTAATTTTATTTTACCCCTATGTGCAAATTTTCAGACAAAAATTCTGACAATGATAAATTTTTAATTTTTTGAAAAAATATAAAAACTAATATTTTAATTTTTTTCGATATGTAATATATGATTTTAGAATTGTTTGCCTATCATCTAAACGTGATATTTTTTAGTTATGGACCCTTTTTGGGTCGTAATCAGCTAGTTTCAAGAAAGACTCAACAAGGTGCAATTTTGGACGATTTATTTTTTGTTACAATGTATTGCCAGATGTAATTGCTCTTTGTTAGTTGAGTTGAGCTAAACTAAAAAATATCACGTTTGGATGATAAGCAAACAATTCTAAAGTCAAATATGGCACAACAAAAAAATGAAATTATTTATTAGTTTTCATTTTTTTTCAAAAAAATCATTGTCAGAATTTTTGTCTGAAAATTTGCACTATAGGGGTAAAATAAAGTTCCAAGCAACTTTTTCAAATAACTTTTTTCGATAAAGTCACAAATAAGGCGTATTTTGGCAATTTATTGAATTAAATGTCATTTTTGACAGGTATGTCAAATTACGTCACGACGTTTAATGGTCTCATTTAGAGTCTTTTCGGAAGCAGAGATGATCGCCCTAGAGTAGTTTCATCTTAGCCCAAAAATAAAAAAAATCCCTTATGGTTCCAACTTTTTGGCGGGCACTGTATATATCTGATTACTTTGCTATAAATACATTGTAAGAAATAAGTGCTTTCATTATTTGTCACATTAGGGAAGTTGCAACTCTGCAGAAAAGTTTGTAAATAAATACCAAAATGTTGAGGACGAAGTTGTGTATTGGATTGTGGATCTAGGTATACAGATCATTGATTGGACCTTTCAACAAAGTAACTGTCTAAGGTTACATTTTTGGTGTGTTTCCTGTTGGGTGGCATACCAGCTACCTTAACTCATATTATGGACTTACTGACTGGCAGGCTTTTGTATTTTTTAGACCTAGTTCGTTTATAATGCCTGGGGTGGTTTTGATATACTCGATTTTTGACTCTATAAAGTTTCAAAAATTCAGCATTTTGAGTTGGCACAGAGAAGAACAATTTGTATATTTTTTATTGGATCTTTGCACATCAACAATGTATGTGGTTCTCTTCATTATTCAACTGATTCGAAGAAATTCCATTGCTCACTGGACTCGCCAGATGCCTTTAAATTTCCAATTTTGCTCAATTTTGACACCTTGCATAATGGAACTCCTTGTATATTTTTTATTCATTGGATTTTGGTGTGTCCTGATTAACGCTGTGGTGTAAGATTTTAAATAAAAAAATGCCTAATATGGTTTTTCGAAAAACGCACCCTTTTAAAAAATCGCAGTAAGCCAGACTTTCGCGGCAATGCCAAACCAATACTGTTGGGTGAAGAACCTAACCCCCTGTATATTTTAAGGGTAATTTAAGGGAAGCATTTTTTTATGTCCAAGCTACGCCATTATTTTTCGGAATAGTTATTCAACCCCAGCTAGTTCAGTGAGTCAGGGGGTGGCAATACGAATTGTGAATACCTACTTTATGTTTAAACTTCAAAAAGTACGTAATACTCACCTACTCACAATTCGTAAGTGTTGATCTTATGTTATAGAGCAATAACAATAAGTATTCTATAAATTGAACACCCCCCCCCCCCCCCCCCCCCCCCCCCCGACTTTCACTGATCACTGATGTAAACTAGGTGCAGTTGCGGTTGAATTCTCAAAAAACAATTAATTCCTTCGCCTAAATAAGGATTTATCCAAATGAAGTGCGCAGTTATGGTCATCTTTTCGCTATGGTGTAAAATAGCGGAGCTAATATATATACACAATATTACACAACTCATAAACTAAAGTGAAATTACTGTAGTAGAGAATGTTCTGTGGGAATAAAAGAATTATATCAATAATAATTATTATTATGCCTGTACCAAAGCGTATATTTTCTGTTTTTGTGGTTTATACCACATACTACTCGTATTATACCCACTTCGTGCCCAATCGGTTCTTCGATATTTTTGCAAAACTCTTCCGAAATCTTAGAAGTAATGAGATTGTTTTTGCTAAGAGTCGTGTGTAAATGAATACGGATGTTCACAAAATAAAAAATAAATAGCCCCAAATTAAATCTGTGAAATGCAAAAAAAAAATATTCTGCAGAAAAAAATTGCGAGGTGAATGAACTTGTTTAAATTCGGAGGAACGCTTTCTCAATGTCACTGACTCAATTGGGAAGTGCGAGCTGCTGTCGTTCCTTTGTTAATATTACCCCAGTAGAAGCTTAATTGTCGCAGATTAAACAGGCTATATTTTCTGCGTTACAACAATAGACGCCATAAAACTACGTAGGTATGATGTATGATAGCGGCGGTATGCAGCGTGTCGTAAACGGCAGTGACGTGTCACATGTGTTTGACTATCTTACCAATAAAGTGAAAAAATTGTCTTTTTCTTACACATACTCTTATAGATCAGGCGACAGGTAGTTCAATAAGGAAATAATTACTGGAAAGCTGGAAGTTGCTTTAATCACTTTATTTGGACCCAGATATTACTCTCCCAAGTATTCCCCCTCGAGCGAAGTCGGCGTTGGCCCTTCTGGCCCTAAGAAGGTACAATTTTCGTTTTTTTGCAAATATCTCCCAAACCATCAACTTTATCAACAAAATACATATTATAAAAAATAATCTACAATAAATTTGCTACAAAAAAGTTCTTTACCGTTTGTCTCTAATGCCGTATGCAATAATAATAATTTCTTGGGAGCTTCATTCACCGCATTTATTATTTCTTGGGTTGGGAGGTAGGTATATTGGAATAAGGTTTACCTCGTCTAAATTGAAATTTTCTTGAATTTGTATGTTTCAGGACCATTTTATGAACAATAAGTACCTATTTTATATTTTTGGCGACGCAAATATCAATAAATGTCAAAATGTCTCGTTCTTTGCTACCTCTAAATTTCTGCTAGCAAAAACTGACAGCGTTTTATTGCCTTCTCCTCTCTCTGTAGGCGCTGCTGATGCTATAATTTTCGAAGCAATAGAGGTAGTGAATAAAAGAACTAAATGATACCAATTTTTAATAGATATACAGCAATGAGGTGACACGACAAGAGGAATTATAAATATTTTTGCAAAGAAAGTTGATAGAAAACTTCATACTTTTTCCCCATTTGCTTCCTCCAAAAACTTATTAGCACTAGCCATCATTTGGGTCTCGCTGTATAAGTATGTGATGTAATAAAAATAAATAGGAAACGAATTTACGGACTTGTCTGTCATTTCATATTCGGAAATAGCTAAAATAAAGTACGTTTTCTTGAAATCGGCATAAAAATGTCCCAAAATCGTCATTAAAAGCACAGAAATCGTACAATAATGTAGCCCATTATTGTACGATTTTTTCAGTAAGTAGGCCTTGGCGAGATGTAATCATCAAACGTCAGACGCGGAGAAATCGCCCGTCAAAAGTGACCAAATATTCAAAACCCGGCCGATAAAGGCTCATTTAACTTTTCGTACACATTGCGAAATTGTTTCCTATAGAAGCACAATCCTTCAGTATACATATTTTAGTAAATTTGAAAATCAATAAATTTGTTGTGTAGGCTGCACAAGAAGCAGCAGTTTGGTTTTGCTGTCAGAAGGTGCCGTACATCATTATACTTGTCCTAGGTAGAGCGATCGGTAAAGTCAAGCAACGCCGCGCGTAGTCGGTTCGTGGACGGGTGATCCCTTATTATTATTTTCTTGCCTAATAAAACTTTTTTTTTCCGATTTCAAGAAAAATATAATATGTACCTCGGCACTGAAGTTCTTTTTATGACTCATGTGGTTTATTTGCCTCGGCCAGAGGCCTCAGCAACTAAACTCCACATGAGTCATAAAAAGTTGAACTTCAGTGCCTTGGTACATAAATAACTATTCACGAATTATGGCGTACACGTCATCAATTTTTGTATCAATCAGAGACACAAGACCTATTCAATGATGCTTCGGAACACGGTATTGGCTCCCTCTCTAGCTCCCTATTGAAAAATTATCAAGAACTTATTGAAAAGTACTTTCCATTAAGGGAATGCTCAAAATCACCCAAGCTACCGTATAAGTGGTTTAGTGACGATCTAAGGAATATGCGAAATACACTTATGTCTTTAAAGCAGGTCTATAACTGTACAAAAGACAATTCTGATAAATTGGCCTACAATGCATATAGGAAAACATACAAAAAACTATCGTGGCCAAAAAAAGAGCGGCATTTAACGAATACATTTTAAGATCGGATAACAAAGCTAGAGACAGCTGGAGAGTCATAAACTATGAACGAGAATCTGCCCATCGTGAAAAAAATGCTAGCAATCTGAGTCCAGATTGTTATGCGGAATATTTTGCATCGATTGCTGAGAGGGTCACTAGCGAATTGAATTCCTCAGCTGCGGTGAACTCTTGTTTTATAAAACTCGCCCCATCAACCAAAGGCTCATTCTTTCTTGATCCTGTTTCGGAAGATGATGTTTTCACGGCGACAAAGCTGCTAAAAAATAGTACTAGCTTTGATGCATACTCTATGAATGCTAATATTTTGAAGAACACAATAGACATAATTATTAAACCTTTTACAAATCTTATCAACGCGGTGTTTAGTACTGGTATTTTTCCTGATGCACTTAAAGTGACAAGGATTACCCCAATCCATAAAAAGGGGGACCCTAATTGTCTTGACAATTATCGGCCTATATCTATAATACCTGTTTTTGCTAAGGTTATTGAGATCATTCTAAAAAACCGACTCTTGAAATATTTTGAAAATAATAGTCTTTTGCATGACTCCCAATTTGGCTTTAGAAAAGGACTTTCTACAGTGGATGCGGTATGTAACCTTGTTGGGGGGATTGTGGAGGGTTTGGAGGCTAAAAAACACACATCCCTAACGATGATTGACCTTAGCAAGGCCTTCGATTGTGTGTGCCATGGGCTGCTTCTGAAAAAGCTCGAGCACTACGGTGTCCGGGGGCTCCCGCTTGACCTGATACGGACCTATTTACAGGGTAGGTTAATATATGTTAGTGATAATTTGAAAACGTCTGAATATCACTCTGTAAAATTTGGAGTTCCGCAGGGCTCCGTTTTGGGGCCCCTACTTTTTATCATCTATGTTAATGATTTTTTTTACCACTTGTTCCCACATAACGTGGTCATGTATGCGGACGACACAACCCTAGTAAGTTCTCACAAAGACCGCCATATGCTGGACCTGCATAGTGCAGAAGTCATGAGCATGGCTGAAAACTGTTATGAAAATAACCTGCTTAAACTGAACTATGAAAAGACACAAAAAATAGTCTTCGCTGGAAATGACAGTCCTAATCCCTGTGAAGCTAAGCTGTTGGGTATTACTCTGGATAGTAACATCAATTGGTACATGCATTGTCTAAGTGTTGGTAAGAAGATATCGTCCTCTTTGTATCTTTTGCGTAAACTAAAAAAAAATGCTAATGTAGAAACACTACTAAGCGCATATTATGCCCTGATCCACTCGGCTATCAATTATGGACTAGTGGTGTGGGGTGGTTCTCCGAATGCCCGTAAAATTTTCATGTTGCAAAAAAAAGCAGTTCGAATAATCGCTGGAAAAGGTCCAAGAGAACACTGTCAGCCGTTGTTTATTGAATATGGCGTATTACCGCTCCCCGCGCTTTTTATATTCAACTCGCTTCTTGAAATTCATAAAAACAAACATCGCTACGTGACGCCTGCTGACGTTCACACACACACTACACGTTCTAAACACCTCCTAAGGGCTGTTAAGTTTAGACTGTGTAAATCGGAGAAAAATTCACTTCGGGTGAAATATTACAATGCTCTTCCTGTAAGGATAACTCATTTTGACTGCAACAAATTCAAGAAGGAAATAAAGCAGCATTTCTTAAAGTATTGTTTTTATTCAGACGAAGAATATTTCAGTATTCCTTTCTTATAATGAATGTATTACGGGTTACGGGTCAAATGTGCTCACATTCCACCCATCACAGGGTGACTTTTGTTTGTGTGTCTTTGTCCAATGTATTTTGTCCTGTATTTTAATCAAGGTTTTTTAATCAAGGTTTTTTAATTATTGATGAGTCTTATCTATTAAAGATTATTCTCTTTATATTGTTATTTATCTGCCTATGTGATATTTTAGCATTTAAAATGAGTGTATTATAATGTATTATTATGTTTAACCAAATCTTTCATGTTACCTATGTCTACTTATTGTCCTGGATGGTAAACTATCTTGACTTGCAACAAATGTATACTAATGTACGTAAAGTTGTCAATAAAATTCTATCTATCTATCTATCTATTCTTATACGCCCAGAACTGATTTACTGCATACACCCTTTTGTCTTTGATTAGTCGACATACGTTCGGCTGATTTCAATCCGTCCGTGCATGTGTCAGACAAAGACGCCAATAGATCGTATAGCGTAGAGTTCATAACCGCCGACTCGGGAAATATATTAAGATATGTCACTGTCACAGCATAAATTTAAAAATTCTGTGACTTTGTGCGTATTTTATAAGAATTTTCTTTGTTTTCAAGTTTGGTTCTTAGTTTTTACTTGTTCTTGTTGTGTATTCTTTTGCTATAAGTTTTGTAATAATAGTTCGGCTTTGGTAATATCTGTTACCGCGTTACGGGTTTGTGAATAAACATTTCCTAATAATCTTAAGATGCCTGACCACAGACTTAATTTGCAAGCCAAAGAAATTGTAGCGAAGTTATTAAATTATTTCAAAGATGAAAATCGTAACGGAGGACCACTTTTACCAGTTCACGCAGTCCAAGAGGTAAATTGCAAACATTATGGCAGTAGATAGTGATTACGGAATCAAATATTTTTCAGCGTGTTTCTCAAGCTTTGGGCATTAGTTTACGCACTGTTTCACGCATTTCCCACGAAGTGCAGAGAGCAGAGGGTCAAGATGGTCCCCAGGAAAATCCAACTACTTCTGCCGCGAAATATGGACCTCGACAAAAAACAAAACCACGGACCTGCCAGAGGAAACGAAAATGGAAGTCAAAAATGTTATTTATAATATGTATTCAGAAAGTAAGTTTGCATTCTAGTTGAATTCGGTATGTGTGGTAGTTAAATGTTACATTTTCTTTTACGTTTCTACAATTCTATAACTAGATAGTCAGACTATCACTTTACAATTTCAAGGCACGGTAAAATGTATAATTATAATATATAAAAGTAAAACCACACAAAAACCGAATATTATAACTTCTCTAAAAAGGTGATGGTAAAAGACATTACCTTTTTTTCATTCTTGCAAATATCAAAATTTGCTTACAATGTATTTGTTTTAGGGTTAAGGGTAGCTGGAGTGGGTTAGAGTTAAACATATATATTTTTTAAATTTTAAATTCATTTATTATTTACAGAAAAGCACCTAACTCTGAAGACTTTGAGGGAGGAATTGGCTATTAAAGTACCGCTTGATATTAGTAAGTCATCCTTGGGTCGTTTATTACCACAGATTGGTTTTAAATATAAAAAGAACGACAACCGCAGGGCGTTAATGGAAAAGGGTCAGATTGTCTTGAGAAGAGCAGAGTTTCTGCGGAAATATAAAAATAATCAAAACTCTGAGTTGAAGGGGCAAGTTGTTTTCCTTGGCGAAACTTGGATATTTGCAAGAGGAAACCAAAAACGATCTTGGCAGGATGAGGTCCCTCTATGTCAAAGCAGTCGCAAAGCAGTCGCGGTAGTCACTTCTTTTTCCACAACGTAAATTTTTACAGGAATTCGCCCAATCCAATACAGAGTGAGAAGAATGATAATTTCAGGCGTATAAAAATACGCCTGCCGCTTTTTTGTCTTATTGTTACAAAATATACCTAGTTTAAAAATAAACTAAAAAACACGCTTTAATAGCAAACCCAACTAATAAGTAAAAATAATAATAGCAAACCGAATTTTATTGTAAAAAAGAAGCGTGGGGTGCATGACATCAATTGTTATAAATATTTCATTAGTAGCTATTGATAAAAGTAGAGTTATTATAAAAATATAGTAAAAAGCATCTATGCTTTTTTTACAATAAAATTAGGTTTGCTATAATTATTTTTTACTTTTTAGTTCGGTTTGCTATTAAAGCGTGTTTTTTTAGTTGTTTAAACTATATTTTTAAATTTATTTTGGTTTGATGTATCTGTTATTAATATACCTATGTACTTTATCTGTGTTCATATATTTATTTCAAAATTTGTTTATTTACCCTAATATGTTTATATTCTTTGTGTTTAATAAGTTCTTAAAAGATGTGGTCAAAATTTTGATTCTGGATTTAGTTGTATCTACTTATCTTTTGTCTTTATAACATGCTTTTAGTTAGCTACGTACATACATTAGTTAGCAACATTGCTATAACTGGATAGTCAGACTATCACTTTACAATTTCAAGGCATGGTAAAATGTATATAATATATAAAAATAAAACCACGGACCTAATATTACAGCATCTCTAAATAGGTCTGTGATGGTAAAACGCATTATTTTACAATTAAAATTTGGGTGAATTTACCGGCTAAAACGCATTATGTTACAATTAAAATATGGGTGAAGTCACCGGGGTGAAAGGACTGGTATATTTGGTTGCCTATACAAGTATAAATTTTCCCCATTTAAATCTACGGCACTGGAGGATGCAGCCTCGATTTGATTGATTCAGTGACGTAAATTGATGACGTGTACGCCATAATTCGTGAAACGTACTTTAGTAAAAATATGTCGAGTAAGTACCTACTATTGTCAAAACCTATAGACAGGTTTGTTTTGATAAACGCTTGACGCCCAGAACTAATCACAATCAAAGTGATCCATTAAATTATTCCGAAAATGTCGCGAGATTTGCCAGAAATTGCCCCTTTTGACGAGCCGTAGCGAACTTATTTCGACTCTGGGCTCGGAGGCTGGCGTCGTTAGACCATCCCGCGAGTCTTCAGGTGAGGTTCCGATGCTACTGGCGCCCCCAAACAAGAAAAAACATGCGATATCTAAGTGTGATTCTGGAGGAACTATAACCGGGAATCACCGGGTGTATAGTTGGTTGATGGTTGACTTTCTGTCTTTGTTTGTAGCCTGTTTTTAGAGTAGAATGGAATAAAGGGCATTTTAACAATGGGGCACCACGTCTATAGGTTTTGACGTCATTGGTTTTATCCCACGTATTCTATGGTTATGATAACAAACAACTGGTCAAAAAGAGTTAAAAAGAACGAGACGGTACTTACCCCCGTGATATTTGTTTCACTAAATTGAAACGGCATGAGCTCTATGGTATGAGCATCTAAGTTAGTCAAAAAATAATTGTAGTCCTGTGTCATCATTCCCACCTGCTGGCATTGCAACAAAACATCTTTAAGGTTTTTCGTTTCACAATCTATTACAAAAAACCTCTGTTCGGTTTTCATAATTTTTTTCAACACTTTTCTAGAAAAAATACAATAAATCTTGATATAACATAGGTAAGTAAGTAAGTGTACAGGGTGGGCCAAGTTGGACATTTTTAAAGGGAAACTCTTTGAGGCTCTGATATTGGCGAAAAGCAAATCGATATCTGACACCGTTCTTGAATTACAGGGCGTTTTTCGAATATGTCCGTTTTTCAAAAGTGTCCTTTTTTCAGGTTGATAATTTTGTCTTCTGTAAAAACATTTTTCTGAAGCACTGTTTTCCGTAGAATCCAATGCTGCTACTACTTTTTTTTTAAATGAATGGTGTAAAAGTTACTGATGAAAAAAAATCAAAAAAGCTATTAGTAATTATTTTTGGAATGGCAATTTTTTGCTCTATTAAAAAATATTTTTTATCAGTCTTAAACCATTGAGTTGAAGAAAAATTAGTAGCAGCATTGGATTCTACGTAAAAAAGTGCTTTAGAAATGTTTTAACAGAAACACAAAATTTTCAATGTAAAAAAGTTAGGGCCACTTTTCGAAAATGCACATTTTCAAAAAACGCCCTGTAACTTAAAACGGTAACAAATATCGATTTGCGGTTTTCTCCATTAAGTTTATCATACAAAATGCGTCTCAGAAACCGATATCAGTTTTCGCCTATCTCCGTTAAAATTTGTAATATTTTATTATATTTATATTTCTATGTGAAGTACCTTTTCCATTAAAAATACAGTACCTACCTAAAATGTTAATAAAAAAAGTTGTTGATAAAAAATTATCTCCCATATTAAATTTGATACTTTGATTTGTGTCATTTTTATAAAAAGTATCTTAAAGGATAAAAACGAGAGTAGGTGTATGAAGTATGAGTGTATCGGTGTATGGTCGATTCGTCGATTGCTTTGAATTTTATATACGGAAATAAAATATATTCCTGAGTAACATTTTCCACTAATATTTTGTAATATCTTTCGCCCTACCTAACTATTTGATAATCAGAAAAATTAAAGTAGGCCAATTATTTTTGAACAACTTTTCATATTCTGAACAACTTTTTATATAATGAAATAATAATTTAATTTGTGTTGAGAATTGGTAGGATTTAGGGTTAAAACCAAATGGAAATTATATTAGTTAATTGCCAACGTTTCGGTATATTTTATAACCATCATCAGGGCTCTACAAAGATATTACATAATATGTTAATGAGTTTCTTAAAAAATTAAAATATATGGAAAAAAAGGAACAAAAAACAAAAAACAAGGCCAAAAAAAACAAGGTACAAATTTCAATGCTTACCCAACTAGGGCAACATCACAGTTGTTTTGGACAGAGAGGATTACCAAAATAAGAACAACAAACTTATAGACCAACTTTACAAAAACAACTATATTGAAGGGAAATGTGCCAAACACCTTAAGTCGTCCAATGGTGTTTTTCCTAAAATTTACTTTCTTCCCAAAATACACAAGAATGACATTCCCTTGAGGCCCATCGTAAGTTTCATAGGCTCTCCCGTTTACAAACTATCAAAGTGGGTTTCTGAACTCTTGAGTTACGCCTTTCTTAAGGATGACAGATATGTCAAGGATTCTTTTCATTTTTCTGACGCTGTTAGGAATAAGAATTTGCCTGACAATTATCGTTTGGTTTCCTTGGATGTCGTATCACTTTTTACGAGCATTCCTGTCGATTTGGTGACCACCATCATCAGAGAGAGATGGAATGATAAGATTGCCCCCAATACTCAATGCCCCCTTGATACTTTCTTAGAAGTTTTTCAATTCTGCATCGATTCGAGTTATTTCAAATATGAAGATACATTTTTTAAGCAAATATATGGCCTTGGTATGGGGAATTGCATGTCGCCGATCTGCGCGGATTTAGTCATGTCCGAGTTACAGGGGTGCTGTATTGGTCAACTGAGTTTTACCTTACCCTTTTTCTACAGATACGTGGATGACATATTTACAGCTGTTCCCATAGAAGGAGAATCAGAAATTTTAAATGTGTTTAACTCTTTCCATCCAAGTTTGAAGTTTACTATAGAGAAGGAATCCAATAGTAGTTTGTCTTTTCTGGATACCAAAGTTATTAGAACTGATTGCAATAAGTTGACAGTAGATTGGTACCATAAACCTACTTTCTCGGAAAGATTTCTCAACTTCCACTCAAGTCATCCTTTTAAACAAAAGAAAAATATCATTAACAATTTAAAGACTAGAGCTATTAAAATTTCTTCACCCGAATATCACATTAAAAACCTCACAATAATTAAAGCCCTCTTAATCAAAAATAACTATCCAATCTCTTTAATTAATAAATTACTTAACTCGAAGTATAATGAGGAGACTTTATCAAGTCCTGTTTCTGATAGAAGACGTTTTGGCAAGATACCTTACGTGCCTTGCCTTTCTGAAAAACTAGGTAATTGCTTAACATCTGATAATTTCCAGGTCGCGTTCAGTAATGACAACACTTTGGGAAGGTTGTTTTTCACAAAAACTAAAGCTAAAACTCCTTTTGAACTTAAATCTTCAGTCGTCTACAGCATTCCCTGTATGGGTTGCTCCAAATGTTATATTGGTCAGACTGGCAGATATATTTGTATTAGATTAAAAGAACATAAAAGAGGTTGTAATAATAACCCAACGGCTTTGGTTGAACATGTGAGGGAGCAAAGGCATCAATTTGACTTTGATAAAACTAAGATTTTGGGAACACAGAAAAATCTCTCTAATCGTCTCTTGCAAGAAATGATTTGCGTTAGGAAATGTAACAGTGTCAATAACCGCAAAGATATTGAACACCTCAATAATTCTTACTACAACATTATTGATAGATTGAAGAAAAAATTTCTTGCATCTTGCACCACTGTGTAGTGGTTTTTGCTTGCCGCTTGCCGTTTTGCTTGTACCTGACCGTTTGTTTTTACTCTTCTTTTTATGGTAGAACACAGGTAGTTCCGGCTGCTGAATTCATTCTGCTTTCAACCACCAGACTAACCTTTTTAATATGTTTGTATCGTCATTTTACCATAGCATTGATTGTTTATATATGTTATCTATGTTACCTGATTTATATAATTATTTATTTTTTGACAAAGGAAATTACTAGTTGGGTAAGCATTGAAATTTGTACCTTGTTTTTTTGTCCTTGTTTTTTGTTTTTTGTTCCTTTTTTTCCATATATTTTAATTTTTTAAGAAACTCATTAACATATTATGTAATATCTTTGTAGAGCCCTGATGATGGTTATAAAATATACCGAAACGTTGGCAATGAACTAATATAATTTCCATTTGGTTTTAACCCTAAATCCTACCAATTCTCAACACATTCAAGATTAAGGGTTACTAAATTTTTACCAATTAATAATTTAATTGTTTCTGTCTCCTCCTCGGCCCCTGCCTTTATGCTATAAAACAGAAAAATTTTAAAAACTTTTAAAATGTTTTTTAAAATATTGTAATGGAATGCCTAAGGCAATTATATTCTCAATGTGAATAAGTTAAAACTTGTAAGTATATATAACAAAAAATTGTTTAAATGTTTTGTTTTTGTATACCTAATTTTATTTAATAGAAAAAAAAATTTAGCATTCCATGTAGATGTTTAAAAATTTTATTTAATTAAGAACACAAATTTATAAAATGTATGCTCTGAAGATGATCTTGTAAAGATCGAAACATGTGTTAGCAATTTTAATGGACAAAAAATAAACAAAAACTGACGTTTTTTAAATGACAACCCGTCGTTTTAAAGTTTTGGTCGATCCCCAGTAACAAAAAATAAAACTAAATTACATTCTAACAAAGTAGACCTACTTAAATCCCCAAAATTCAAATTTATTTATCATTCATACTTATTATGCAGTCAATCCTGAGACCTACCTGTAGTTTCCCGTGCGGGATTTATCCAATTGTTCAATGGTTACAACTATGCCATTATCCATAGCTACTTCTACTAAGTCATTTATTCTTAAAAGACTTTCATTGTCTTCATAAAGAACTGTAAAAGTCTTCCAGTTCAAACCAGATATGATGTCAAAATATACTTGAGTCAGAGTATCTGGATGGGGGTAAAAATTTACCAATGTTCCTAGAAAACACAAACGCCTTAAAATAGATAGGTAGACTTAAAGACTAGTATGTACGAGTAGTAGTACGTAGGATTTTTTCCGCTAAAAAAATTAAAACGCACAAAAATCAAAGTAGGCCTGCTTTTGAATTTGTTCACACTTATCCATTTTTCATTGCGAACAAGTTTTCTTAATAATATTTTGATGTGAAAGCTACACAAAATGCTCTTTTCTGAAAAAAGTGGGAAAATGCAAAAAAAATCGAAGTAAGCCTAGACTTTCGCAAACCTACTCAGTTTTTCATTCTGAACAAGTTTTCTTCACAACATTTTGTCGTAAAACCTACGAAAAACGCACTTTACTGATGTGGAAAATTAGTTTTTTTATATTTTTCAGGCATACGTGATTTTTCGAAAGAAAAATTATGTCACAAATTAGTTTCAAACCGAGTTTCAAACCAAGCAAGGCTGATCCCCAGAAGCTCAAATTTCAACTTGAATTTTTTTTGTTATTTACGCCTTATGTGAACTCAATCCGTTTACCCAGTGTCCTACAATCATAAATATTTTCAATGTTAAAAGAAATAAAATTAAACTCTCACAACTTTGTAATATTAATATTTGTCTTATGCATAAAAAAACACCTACTACATTTTTGTAACTTCCACAAAGCCACCATTTTCTGCATTTGGCATTCCTTTTGCAACAGTAACAATTAAGTATATAGTAATTCAACATTTCTACTTATGAAATTCACAGCATTCTTCTTTCAACAAATTGACAGGTAAGTAGAAATTGTCAGTTTTATTGTCATGGCTGTCTTGATTTTTTATAAATCTGGTTCTAATCTTTGGCTTACTTGGATCAAACATCAGACACTGGAGCTTCTTTGGTAAATATCTCGGAAACAGTTGGAGACAAATTGCCATTTATATATCGTTGGGTTGAGAAGTAAAAAATTTATCCCATAATGGTTAGGTAAATGAAATATGTAAGTTGTAAAATTAAGAAAAATCACTTTCATTTCCGCTAAAGCCGGAAGTTATTTCAAAGAACTGAATATTCAGAAATACCCATGAAAGCTTCGATGGTTGTGTAGGTAAAAAATTAGATTTTATTAATTTGCCAAAAAAAGATTTTTGGCGATCACTTTCTCATCGACCCCCGTATACAAAATCCGAGTACCTATCTAAACCTGCCTTGGTTTCAGCGCCGCGATAACTTTGGCACCCCTCAAGTTGGTGACGCTCCGATGTCGGTAGGTACTTGTGTATGGTATATAAATGAAGTCACTTGGTACAGCATAAAAACCTTTGAATTTTATACGGGTGATTTCTGCTAATAAGTCTGGTATTTTTACCAGTAGCAGAACGTGGTAAATGCTATGAAATAGATCGCGCCCCTTATCCCTTATATCACTGTGTTTCAAGTGAGTTGATTTATATTTTACCAGGGTAGCTCGAGAACAGGCGCCTGGGCAATGAAATAAGAGACAAAACACTTTTTTAACCATATTAAACCTCACCTGGTATTAGTAGTGAAAAGAGATGAAGGAGACAGAGAAGATAGATATTGTAGCAAAAACGAGTGACTGTATGCTCGCCTAATATAATATCACGAATATACTTGCATGGATTATAGTCTGAGAGCTGGCTACGTAGGAGTAGGGGTCACTCGGTAAAGTGGGAACTTGATCATTTTTAGGTTCCGTTGTTACTGACATAGCGAGAGGCCGGCGGGCAGAAGGCACCCTGGAAGAATAAAGTGAGGGTAGGGGGTTAAACATGCAATTATTATTTTCGCAAAAAAATTGTTAAGGTAAAGTGCAGGATAATCGGAGATAGTGCAAATAAGTAGAGAAAAAATTGGCAGAAGGCTAGGTGGAAAATAAAGAGTCGGCAGAAGGCGCAAAATTTTGCAAAAAATTTTTGCAACCATTATGTGACCGAAGTTACCGTACTTCTCTAATTAATACACTCATTAATCTCCGTTGATACGAAGGTTAGTCCGCTTTTCACCTTAGTCTGCCGTCCGCCTCTAAATGTAGCGCCCATCATCATTATTCGCGATCCCACCGGCCGCCTGGCCCGACTGGTCCGCCCGAACCGCCGATAGATGGCGCCAGGGGTCTTTATCTAACCGGCAGGCCTTAGTCCCCCGGCGATAAATCCTCGGCCGCTTAGATCGTTGTTGGTCGAAAAATCTATAACCTTCAGGTAGGCCAGACTAGAGATGGGCTTAACGGTGATTTTTTGGTCACTGTTATTTGGATACCGGCCAGGGTTGTGCTTGCTATTACAATTGTACTAGATCTATTACAATACAATTTACGAATTTGCCAATTACTGTTACGCTATTACTATTAGCAAAAATCCCAAACAAGGGTCTACGGATACGGACCACATATCGATTGGAAAGCTTCGCGCAGTGGCAATCGCTCCCTTGCGTGTTGGTTGTTTTATGGATTTGCGAATTTTGTCTTTCTATGTATTTGGGCCGGTGTTGGTGAAAATATCATAGACAAGAGGAATATTTATTCTAGAGTTTTTGTGTTGAATTTTCGTGACTGAGACCGTTATTTTGATTAGGTACTAGTGAAATAATTACTGGACTTTACTAATGGCTGATTGTGGAGAATCACCTAGAAGTACTCGGTGTGGAGAATGCAAGATCAACGTCCAACTTACGAGCTCACGTAAAAAGAAAGCATCCAGGTAGATACCTATTTTTCTTTCTATTTTTTAAATAATAACCACAGAGAAGACCAGTTTTAAATTACACTACTAAATAAAGAACGCAGTACTTCGTAGTTTATTATATCTATTAAACAGAGTGTGAAAAATTAGGTAAAAGTTGGGATCTCTTTGACACATTTGACAAGATGAGCACACTTGTGTTCTGGTCTTCTCTGTGATAATAACACGGCCCTCGGAGGGCCGTGGACAATAGCTATTACTTATAAAGTTTAATCAAACTTTTAGACAAAGTTGACATTTTGGCGCCGAAAGTAAGAAAGTTGGAGACTTACTCTGCAAAAAATGTAGTAACACCTTTACAATTTTTGGCAATTTAAGGGAGCACATAAAACGGAAACATCCAGGTAAGTTCAAATATAACTTGACAATTTGGTTTATTCACTTGAATACTCTCCCATATACCTCCCTATTCCTAACCTTCCTTTTTTTCAGAGCAATTGGAAGAATTGGCCCCAATTAATAAAAAAGTGTTTAGAATTTTCTACACTCAGAGAATTTAAAGAATATCCCCAGAGAATAGAGCCCCAAAGACGACTTTTTAAAACTAAAAAAATCAAACAAAAAAAGCAAGTACCTACTATCAGCACCATCAACTGATCAAGCTGATGTGTTAGCACTTCAATTATTATGGAATCGACCCTGTAGTAATAATAGTAGTGCCTGTACTCAAAAAGAAATCTGATATAGTTTTATACCTACCTGATAGGTATTTCATTTAAATAATAAAATTTAGTTAAGTACCTACCTATCACTTTTATTTATTAAACATCAGACACCCAATGTCTAGTTATTTAAATAATACAAATAATCAAATTTTCTTCCTAACAGTTTCTATCTTCCTATCTAGTCTACATTAGAGCTCATTTCAAATATATTTCATGTGTATTTAATTTTGCCAAAAAAATACCATAAAAGTAACCTTATTTCTTATTATGATCAGTGAATTCTATAGAGTTCACTGTTTACGATTTTACGATAGACCAATGTCGATATCGAATAGGTATGTACCTATCGCGACACGCGCGGGAGCGATTGCGACTGCGCGAAGCTTTCCAATCGATATGTGGTCCGTACCCGTAGACCCTTGTAAATCCCAATAATCTATTACAAATTACAATTTCGGCTGCTGCCATTATAGGTGCTTTCCATTGGACTGTTCTACAGATCCCGATTCCTGAGCAGTAGATTACTTTGTAGCAGTCCGATGGAAAGCACCTCATAACGAGTTCTTACTATATTTTTAAGTTTATTTATTTTTAACTGTACAAATTTATGGGTACCTACTGTTACTGGTGCGGTTTTTTGTTATGTTTTTTGTTTTTGTAGGATAAATTTTATTTTTTTAGAAATGGAACGTTTTTATTTATTATATAATGACCATAAACTGTTTCAATAAAAAAAGGTGGGTAACATTTGACAGGAATTTGGAGCTATTACAATTTATTACAATCTAGTATTTTTTAGTAATTTAGTAATTTTGTGAATAATTCTAGTACATTTGCCTTAGGTCAAAAGCACAACCCTGATAAAGGCGATTGTTCAATATCGGTGATTTTTACCGGTGAAAAATCACTGCAAGGGCTAGAAGAGCGGTACTTAAAAATTTGGCGAATTCGTCAGGGTAGATATTATTTCAGTCAATGGTATTAGCACAGAAAATATACTTCGTAGTATCACAGACATATATAGGCTATATAGGTCTGTGGTAGTATATTTTCTTAAATATACTTCGTAGTATATTTTCTGTGGCTTGTTATGTGGTATTAGTGATTTGTAATTTGTACATCTAGTTTAGAACGGATTGCAAAATGCAAAATTGGTGAAAGCGCGGGGATCACTGTGGGCGGTGACAGTTTTTGGGAAACCTTGCATTGCAGAAAACATTATTTTCTGTGCTATAACAATAAACTAATAATACTCGTAATATCATACTACAAATCACGAAGTCAACGCTCAAGCGCTCAATAATATAAAAAATAATACCACATCTGCACGGCGTCTCACCGGCGTTCAAACCGCCACCAGCGACATCGTCCGCTAGGCGCTAATATCCCAGAAAATTCGTCCTTTTCTGGGCTAATATGGCGTAACTTGGCGGAACAGAATTAAGTAATAATCCCTGATCGTATTGGCGAGTTTACGCCGTTCACCGGTTTGCGGTGTTCCGGCGGAGCAACGCAGGTCACGGTTCCACGGTCGCTGCCGCTGTTCGTTGTCAACTGTTGATCGTCAGCGAAACCGCGGTGACTAGCCGCCAAACATTGAATTGACAAGTAGATGGAAGGAGTGTAGAGAGAGAAACTGGCAGCCAAACTTGAGTAAGGGAAATAGTGAATAAATCAGCTGATTCCGGCAAAAACCACATAACACAAAAGAGGTGTTTGTCCTAACTTTCTATTTTTGTGTCCTGTGCTTCAAACGAGTTCCGTTGTCAAACGTCATTTTAATTTTCCTTCTGTCGTCCCAAGTCCCAATACGAAGGGGAGTAATTATTGTATTATTTATATTTGATTTGAGTTCGTGTCGTGGTGGCAGTTTCGTATAAAACGGCGTTGAGTTGTCTTAGTTGGTGTTTGGTTTAATATTATTTTTAGATTGGAGAGAAAATTTAATTTAGCTATGTGGCTATGTTCTCTCTGTTTAAGTTGAAAATTACAAAAAAGAGGATCAACTCCTGTTGTGTATTTGGATGTACCAAACGGGGCGGAAAGAATAAGAATAGTGGGGTTTCTTTTCATTCGTAAGTCTTAAAAATCTTTGCTAAAAACTTTGCAGTTTTCCAAGAGATAAGGTGATATTAGAGACAAGTGGATTGCAGCAATGAAAAGGAAACATTTTGTACTGTCTACAAGTATTTACTTGCATTTGTAGTCAACAATTTATTGAGAGCAATTTCATAGAGAATTTTGGGCAGTGCAAACCTCAAAAGTATGTAATTACTACAGTTTTTTATTTTCCAAGTCATGATAGAAACTCTATCAAGGGAAAAACTGGCAAAATATTGTGCTAATGAACCTAGCTCTTCATAGTCAAAGATGGAATTAATCTTGAGGTTCTGGTCCCTTCAATAAGGTAATTATTTGTAATTCTTTTTGTTAGATGCCTAAACATTAAAAATTATACCTATAAAAATATGTAAAAGCTACCTGTCTTACATGCTTTTCCTATTAAATTGAATTTTAAAATTAATAAATCAGTTAAGAAAAGTAATTAAAGTTGAAAATGTATACCTTATCCTAGATATTTTGTCACCTTTATTTTAAAATAAACTTTTATTTTGGAATTTGTATTTTATTTGTCTCAATTTACTTCCAGGTACATAAAATTGCCATGTAGGTAATTTTTCTTAATCGATTAACTACTTTTTTCTGTGCAATATTTACATAATTGTGGTTATAGTATAGAAAAATTCTCATTTCTACAAACAAGCCCCGAATTTCGCAATACAGATCATACAATAAAGAGAATTACGGAACATGCCCATTAAATTCGCCCATTAATATGCAACATCCCTATATACCTCCTTTGCCTGAATCAGCTGACACGTTCATTAGGCGTCCTTGTCTTACTTATTGCCATTTGAAACCTATCTCTCTCTAGAGTTGGCTGCCCCAAACAACAATGAAAGTGGTACCTGTGCGACTTCCATTGTACTTATCAAATCGATGCCGCCAAACCAGCGCAGTCTATAAACTCTTTGATCACTGTGTATCGGTTACTTTGATATTTGGATCACCGGTGTTACCGGTGATATCGATATCACCGGTTCTAAATAACCGGTATCGAAATATCGCTCATCTCTAGGCCAACCAATACTGGGAGTAAGCTTACCCGATAAAGCTGAACCTTGCTTCTTGCCTGCAATTACTCGAAGCCTGATTCCGCCGAACCGCTTACCGCTTAAGCTGTGACCCGTATCGAGAAAACCGACAGTCCGCTGTCCGCATGGTGGCAGTAAGATAGTATCGGTAGCTGCCATCGGGACTATCTTACACCGCCTTCTTGTATATATTTTCGCCCGCTACCCGGCCGCTATTTGGGAGTATCGACGGCAATTATCGGGACTACCCAAGTGCGGCCGCTAAGCTTGTACTGCACATATAGTTAGATAATAACCATTTTCCCGCCTAGCACGTAGAAGCTTGCCGACTCTTGCCGTTGCCGTCTCCGTAGATTTCCGTATATTAATCCTGCTTTATCTGCCCTATTATCTTGTACCTTGTACTAATACGTACTGATCTTAATAAAGCCCAAATAATATCTGGAGGCTAAAACATATTCATATCATATTTTTTCATTAATAAAATTATAGATTTACGTATGTCTTCGTAATTGACTTCTGGCAATTGACAAATTAATAGTGTACTAAATTATCGTAAAATATGCTGGCAAATTGCCAGAAGTGTACTTGATGAAATAAAATATAATATATCGGGTAATTATTCCATTCGACTGGGCCACGGACGCACTTACTATTTGCCATATCTCCCTAATTCTTCCAACTACTTAGCCTTCTGCCGTTTTGCAACTGTGTTATTTTGAGTTATAAAATAAATGTAAAAACTGGCAGAAGTTTACTCGGTCACATAATTGTGCGCCTTCTGCCGACCCTTTATTTTCCACGTAGCCTTCTGCCAAATTTTTCTCTATTTATTTGCACTCTCTCCGATTATCCTGCAAATTTTCAACACTTTACCTTAACAATTTTTTACAAAAACAAATGCATGTTTAACCCCCTACCCTCACTTTATTCTTCCAGGGTGCCTTCTGCCCGCCCGCCTCTCGCTATGTCAGTAACAACGGAACCTATAAATGATCAAATTCCCACTTTATCGAGTGACCCCTACTTCTACGTAGCCAGCTCTCCGCCTATTACACTGTTCGACGGCTGGCCACTTGTGCAGCGAAATGTGGTGGATAGGCGTGCCATAATTTCACAGATCTTAGGATATACTTGCGTAAATAGTTATAATCGATATGGCTTTTTAAAGACCTTTTGACAATATTATATGGTGCATTAACCTTTACGTTGGGTTTGACGACAACCTTAAAAAACCTTAAAAGTGAAGTATTATGTTGCATGTAGAATATGAATATTTTTGAAAACTGCGGGACGCTTATGTCCTATATTCTTTTTGTGGCGCCAATTAGAGTTTTTTTATGCTGTTTCAAGTGGCTTTAGAAATACTATACCCACCTCTCCGTGTCTGCCGATTGCTCCAGCGCGTAAGTATGTGCGGCACGTCCTTGGCGTCGCAGACGGACTGCACCGCGTCGACGCTGGCCGGCGTCCTGGGGCCGAAGACGGCGGCGACGCCGCCCGCCAGGAACGAGCAGGTCGCGTTCATGGCGACGAAGGCGCCCCCTCCCGTCGGCACCTCGCGGTCTGTGAACGCCACCAGCTCCGAGTCGGAGTCCCGGTTGACGTTCACCAGGTCCACCGCGTAGAGAAAGGCCCGCTCCAGGGCATCGTCCTGTTCGAACATGCCGACTGGAAGGTGAAGAAAATTATGGTACAGCCGCTGCCAATGGGATTAGCGCTTTGTTGTGTGTTAGTAGTATCTATGGGTGAAATGTTTAGTGGCGGAGCTATGCATAAGCAAATATAAGCATTGCTTAGAGGCCGTGGCCAAAAGGGGGCCCGTGGCCCGTCGGACGTGGTGACGGTGCCGACCCAACGGGCCGACACCCGTACGCCGTACGGGTCAGTAGTCGGTCAACATTTTTCGTGCAGTGACAAGTCCGGCGCATTGCGCATGGGCGAGCGGTGTTAGCCTCGTCAACTGCCTCGTAGTAGTAAGCCCCGGGGTCTCTAGCCTTTCGTTTGTTTCTGTTAGTTGGACAGGTATAATTTAAATTATTGAGAAGACAGGAACTAACTACTAACCTAAAATGATATTGGATATATTTTTTTTATTTTATATTGTTTGGAATATGTACATTTTTTATTAAATAAAAAAACTGGTTCGTCGTTATGGCAGAAGTTTTTTTATACAATTTTCGAATGCCTCCTAATGTTCATATTATCTTTGAAGAGGAGAGGGGGAACTTTTTAATTTTTGCTTACGGGCCCTAGGTACTCAAGCACCGCCACTTATGTTGCAACTAAATTTTAAGCCAGTTAACCCAACCGATTGAGCTGAAATTTTGCATACACTTTTGGTGCTGGTGATAACACAATCTACTAGTTATACGTACTCATTATTGTAATTTGTTCAAAAGGTCCGCCGCAGTATAAGAGGGCGGATTACCTCTTTTCCTTACAACCCCCTGATATGGATACCAAATGAAAGGTTTTGATAAGTAGAAAACGATAAGGTGAGTAACGTCATACTAAATTCAATTTATTTAAAGTGACAAAAAAATTCCCTATGAACAAAATTTTGGCACTGTATTTGAAGAAAACCGATAATATTTTACCTAATGCCCATTTTTTTATTTTTTTTCTTAATTTTGAACGTAACATTATAATTATATTGCAAGATACTTTTGATCTTATTTAGTCTCTTTGGGCGATTTGCCCGGGCGACAGGAGTGGTCTTTTCTCGGTCCATAGATGGTTGAGCCAGGGAGGTGTGCAGGGGATGAAATCAAACACCGAATACCAATTCAACCTGTATATTGATTCCCGATTTACAAAACTAAAAATTAATTATTTACAAAATAAATAAAATCTTCAATTCTTCGGTCTGCTCCGGCCCCACAGTTTCTGAAAGAGTACAGACGAGATTAGTAATTCAGAAACACTAGATATCCTAATTTAGCAAAACAGGCTTGTGTAAGCGGTAGGATACAAGCGTGGCACGCAAGCGAAACGGCACCGGTGGCAGCTACAGAGGAGCCGGTTAGTCGTTCCGGGATATAATAGGTCCGGAATGCTCTCCCGGCACTACTCTAGTCCACGGTTCGGTCGTCTTTCCGGTTTGGGATAGTCCCAGCCTCAGAGAAATAACCAAGGATAGAGGGAGTAAGGACAAAAAGTAAACAAAGCCAACATCTTTTTGAGTGATGCCACGTACTCCATTGTTTACAGCATTTCATTTCAAAATAGAAGGGCTTAATAATGGGATTCAATGAAGGCGCACCTCCCATAACGCTAAATTAACAAATGTAGTTATTAATTTCTTGTATGTAACAGTTTTAAACTAAAACTAAATTGCGCTGTAATTATAGTATCTAATTACCACTTTAATAAAATCATCACAGATACCTCAAACCGCCCGACATGGCAACGCTGCCGTTGATGCCCAACCTCCCGCTGGCGCCGCGTCCGTTAACTCAGCGGTATTTGTTTTGTGTATGCCCAGCATGTCAAGTTTTCCGATTGTTTACGTATGCATTTTTCCCGTTTTTAATTGTTTTTCTGTTAATTTATAGGCTATTTATTAGTATTTAGGATATAGTGACTGATTTTGTATACAATGGGACGCAGAAAGTGTGTGGTATGTGGCTAAATTGATATTTCTCAGGATATAACCTATCTCAGGTAAACGTTGTACACACGGGCCTAATGTTTGTTTACTTCGGTAAATTTGCATAAGATGTTGGTTGACTACAAACATATGTATTTTGAAGCTGTTGCTCCCTCTATCCTTGGTTATTTCTCTGAGGTCCCAGCATACGCTCATCCTGGCACTATCCCACTGTGACAACAGCGAATTTATTCGAATTATTGCTCGGGTCCACGGTTCGGTTTTCGGTTCCGAATAGCCCCAGCATGCACATGCACTGCTGGCACTTTCAGTCAACAGAGAACGGAAACAGGAGTAGCAGAGCACAGCAAAAGTATTGGGTTAGTCTACTTACTCAACAGGTGGAAGACACCAGACGGAATGATCGGTCACGGTCTTATTACCAGCGGACTAGGACCCGGCGGTTAAATATCAGCTCTCAGTGCCATCTATCGGCGGTTCGGGCGGACACATTTGAACTAGCGGCCGCCGATTAGATGCGTCCGTGGTGCCCTCTATCGACGGTTCGGGCGGGCTTAGAGGTGACGAGGTGCGACGTTTACTGACTAGGGCTTCGCGGTAAGATGTAGTCAGAAAACTTGGCGAAATTTCGGTAACTTCGTTACAATATAAATAATAAATTTTATTTTTCAAATTTTGGAGTTAACAGGTCAGTTGTTCTTTGCCACATTTTGCAAATTTTAACGCAAATGCTTGATTTTATCATTATTAAACAAAGTATTCACTTTTATTGCAAAATGAAAAGATGCACTAAAATGATAAACCTGCAAGGCCAAAAAGGTAACCTCAAAAAAGTTATGAGTGTAGTAAAAGCCGTTGTATTGTGTTACCCCGCCTCTGGGCGATAGGAATAAATTGTTCTTACACGAAATTGTTGCACTTCAGGGACTAAAGGACTGCTCCAAGTTTCATTTAAATTGAATAACTTCTGTAGAAGTTATTGCCAAAAAATGTTTTTCAAACTGTACCTTTATCACCAAGTTTTTGTTTAAAATGACATTTTCTACCTGTCGTGTTACGTTGGGACCCTAATTTAGGAACACCCTATGTATTATGTTGATCTTGGTTTTGTGTTTATACACACAGGTGTGCCTGCTATAGATTTTGTACTGCAAGGACGCTCGCAGAGGGGCGTGCTTGATAATTTTCGCTCCTATTTTTTTCTAAAGGTATACCAAATCTGGCTCATGATTATGATAGAGCACTCAAAGCTTTACAAAAAAATGTGCATTTTTGTTCTGTTATTGTTGCATCTTATGATTCGCCTTTTTTTAGATAAGTGGCAAAGGCATAGGCATAGCTAGGGGGAGGGGCAAGGGTGGGCACTGCCCACCCTGAAAAACTCATTGCTCACCCTAGAAAAATCGACAGTATACTGTTTTAATTAATGTTATTATTTTGAGACGTGTATTTGCTGCATATAGAAAACGGAATAGTGAAAAATACAATCACTGAGGGAGTATATATATGTCGTAGGCATCGGGCGTAATACGTCATTTCGCGGAAAGCCTAGTCATTACAGGTATTGCCGGTAAAAGCTGTAATAAAATAACTATTACCTCGTTTGACTCAAATTATGCGCCATTTCAGGGATTGCCCTTATCCTTGTTAGTCAAACAGAGTAATCGGTCTAACCATTGAACGTTACAGCGTCTGACTGTCATTTGTTGAAAATTTGTAGAATTTGACTGAACAAACGGCAGTCAGACGCTGTAACGGCCGATTACCAGTGGCGGATTACCCTATAGGCAGAGTAGGCTATAGCCTAGGGGCCCAAGGCTTTAGGGGGCCCGTTCTTATTTCGTTGTTTCGATCGGAGTTCGGAATTGGAAAAGGTTTTACATTTTGCATTTTGCAATTGCAAATTCCAGACAAAGAAAACATCACTCTTTATTTTTTCATCTAGGCTGTCGGGTACTCTATTTAGTCCACTCACTGCTAAAGGAGGTAACAGGTACAGTGACGCATGAATAATACGAGCATATCGCATATCTTGGCATCTGCCCACGGCGTGGCGCTGCCGCCAGTGCTGCCGCTGTCAACGATCGACGATGGATTCAGTTGTGTTTAATGTTCTGTGGTAACCACAGATGAATATATAATTTTGAAAGCACACAAACTTCATGAAAGTACCCAGATGATTTAGACTAAAGTCTCGGAAATGAGTTTGTAAGGTTCAAATATTTTATTAAGGAAATTGACCCAAACCTTGATAATCCTAGGGCAATGTTAAAATTTATAAGAGAAAAAACTAATATCTCCTTTCCCTAATTTGGACACATCATTAAGGATGTTCTTGTATATAGGGCAGCAACTAACTGTTCAGGTGAGAGATCTTTTTCTACTCTAGAAAGAGTGAAATATTTTAAAAGAAACAGTTTAAGGGACGAAAAGGCCAGTGATCTGGCCTTAGTGGCTATAGAAAATGAAATCCTTAATAATATAGAAACAAAAAAAATATGGCAAGCTTTAATAATAAGTTCATAAGTATCTACTCTCTTCTTAGTACATAAAGTTAAATGTTAAATTATTATTTTTTCAATATGTCCTTTTCTAAAAGAACTAAATTGTTGATAAAAAAAACTATCGGCACGTAAAGTTTTACCTGAATTTTACTTAATTTTTTTATTTCGATGGGTCAAGGGATCCTTAAATAAATTTAGCCTAGGGCCCAACATAGCTCTAATCCGCCCCTGCCGATTACTCTGTTTGACTAACAAGGGCAAGGGCAATCCCTGAAATGACGCAAAATTTGAGTCAAACAAGGTAATAGTTATTTTATTACAGCTTTTTCCGACAATACCTGGAATGACTATTAGACATTCCGCGAAATGACGTATTACGCCCGATGCCTACGACATATATATTGAACCGGTTCAGCGAAAAACATAGAAACTAAAACTTAATTAACAGAAAGATGTATATATATTTGTCGCTATGTTTTTTATTTTTGTGGTGAGTGCAATAAATATTAAAAATGGATCACTTCTTTATTTCTTTGTTTTCAAATATCAACTATTCTATAGCCAAAAATACTCCCCCCAAGAACAGAAATTGACGGGTCTCGGCGAATTCTAAAATATTTTTAGGTTTACTAATTATAGAGGGGTCAAGTTTTCGCTTCAAGACCCTGTATATCTCTAATTGGATTACTGATTACCGAAATTGAAGCCTTGCGATGGCTGATCAGCTGGCCGGCTGCCCCCCCCCTAGGAAAATTCTCTAGCTACGCCAATGACCAAAGGGTCATACCATGCATCGCAAACAATTTGATTTCATACTGCAGATAAAATTGTAATAAACACATGTTTCTATAAATCCAAAATTACATTGCACCAACATACTGTAACGAAAAATGCCTCTAAAGTGTTATCAATGGCCAGGAATATTCTAGAGTATTCTCCAGTCTTCCTTTTGAGTGAATAAGCCCTGAGAATTAGGCCTGGAGGAAGTAAAAGGTTAGAAAGCGATTTTGTGAGAATTTTGGAGCAGAAAGAATATTCTTGGACAGTGACAGTAATCTGACAAGTTTATTTGTGATTTTTGAAGTCTAAACAATAAAGTTGGTAACCAAGGCAACGAGTTTGGTCTGTGATTGTTGAGATACAGTACAATACGTTTGACACTCAATATTTTTTCCTATAACACTTAAAGCTTCGCTTTTGAGATAAGGACGTTATTTTTTTTTTTAATTAATTTTGTAAATTGTGAACGTACCACATTTTGAAAATAAAAATGTATTAACGGGGTAGTTTATTAGAATAATAAGTTATTTTCCTTTTAACCAAAGAACGCATTTTTCTTCTTTGAACTCCACTTATAGAGCAAATATTTTGTTTTTAGGCGAGTTCACCGAAAACTATTCAACGAAAAACATTTCGCCGAACAGTCGATACAAATACGATACGACAACAGTCAATACAAATACGATACCAATAGATACTAATTCACTGAATGTTTTTCCGTTTTTCGCCATAATTTTCAGAAGTGGTCATAGACTGCGACTTTGTTCACAACAAAAGCTTCGCAGAACAAAAGTTTACCATACCTACATTTTTTGACCAATCGATGTTCGTTTTTTGCTTCGTTGTCATGGAAACTCAAAAAATTTCCGGAAATATTCTCACTTGCTCTAGGCAGCAGGAGGTGATTACAGCGGAAATTTTTTGACAGATGTCAGCATTATAATGTGACGTAACAAACACTCAACAAAAATTTTGACACTAATTTCGTGTAATTTACGTGTAGGTATGGAATTTTCTTACCGAATCCCCCACATTCCTGAATTAATATCCGGAAATTTTTCTCTAACACGCATTTTTAAAGAAAATTCGTGTTTTTTAAGGAAATCCGTGTTTCTAACGCGAATTTTTTGAAAATTAGTCGCGTAGCAATAATTCAAGCATTAGGGCGAATACGTACTTCTAAAAATTAGAAGAGATATTTTGAGTGAGCAGTAAGCCACTTAAAATGGCAAACAATATTTTATCTACAGAGTCTTTAATCTATCTGTCACACCTAATTATTATGACTTACCAATAGATGTGGGATTACATGAACCATGGATGATTATCACAAACAGAAAAAAAACTTTTGAAAGCAGTTCCATATTAAAAATGCCGTCATATAGTTTAATCCAAAATTAAACCAGGAGTTTAAAGATAACAAATGCCTATTTACATAGAATTCCGATTGAACACCGGCGACATAATTTTTGGGATATGACGGCTTGCAGATCGCGGGAATACTGGAAACTTCAACTGGAAATTACATGTGAGAAGCGTTCTATATTTACCGTCTATTTTTAAACAGGATATACCGATACATTTAAAATACTCGAACTGTCGTTTTCAGTTGTCAAGGTGACCACAGATGTATTTTGTAAACACCAATAGGTACATAATATTTCTTTCTAGAGCAAACAAGAATTTAGCTAATTGGTTTTTCGGAATTTGGAATTTTGAATAAACAAACTTATTTATACTCATTGATGATAAATTCGGCAAAAACAGGGTTATCTAAAGCTATCAGCTTTTTTAAATTGCGTTTGCATGTATTTTCCAGGCAGGTTTAGGACTACCACCGAGATTTTGTTGCTTATTTTGTGCCCCACAAAAAAAAAACAACATAAGAAAAAATAATACAATTTTGGGATGAACATCATCATCCATCATGGCCAACTTGTCTATGGCAATATTAAAAAAATCTCATATTAGGCAAAATTATTAATAGACTTAGCATGCTTATTTTAAAACATAGAAGAACATTTTTATACTGAAAATTTAATCTCTTTAATAAAAAAAAACAAAAAATTAAGAGCCTTAAGAGCGTCGAAGACCCCGGTATACTTTTCTGAAAATAATATCTGATCATCCGGTTACATAAAGATTGTCAAAATCTTAGCAGCACGCGAAAAAACTACACTTAATGATGCAAATAAGCCGCTTTGCACAGGTATTGTATGGACTTGATAGAATGATTTGACCCGTAGCATAGAGAAGACCAGAATACAGTCCATCTTGTCAAATATGTCAAAGATCGTTCAGATAAACTATGAAGTAGACTGCGTTCTTCATTTATTATAGATTAGTTTAAAACTAAGAAAGAAGATCCACAATGACCTAAAATGGGTTGCTTAATTACAGTTTAAAGTTGGGCTCATTTGACATATTTTACAAGATGAACTCTGTGTATTCTGGATTCTGGTCTTATCTGTGCCCGTAGTTCTCAAAATGTTGTCCCTTAGGATTCCGTTTTTGAGGGGAGGGGGTAAATTTCACAAGTAAAATATTGAAACCCAGAAAGGTGTGTTTAGAGTTAGACAGTACTTATTATTTTTACCTCCTGAAGGCAACTCCAAGGTCAAAATTCGCGGACATTCACCGGAAGTCGAGTTAAGTCGCCATTTTTGAAAATAGCTCCTGAATAATTCACATAGTCCAATAAAGATGTTTTGCAAAAAAATGCAAACAGGTTGATTCTTTCAGGGTTGCATGAGGATTGCCTGCTAAGTGAATGATTTACAGGGCATTATATTACAAAAATTAATAAAAAAATATAATGCCCTGTAAATCACTGAGTATTGGAGACAGAAAAAAAGTTTAGAAGAAAAAGTTGACCAGAAGTTCATCCTCTAAAACTTTTACTAAGGTCATTTTTTTACACCCCTGCAGCGTGCTGAATTTTTGTCATAGTAATGCGCTGTAACTCGTTATGTATTCGAGATACAAAAAATTGTGTGGAGAAAAGTTGTTCATACTATTATCCTCTGCAACTTTTACGAGGGTAATTTTGCTCTAAAAAATGTTTAGGAAACAAGTGTGATCTTTTGGTTAAACACTCAGGAGGCATCCTGTTGGGAATTTTTTTTGCGACCCCTATAAGCCGTGCACATCTTTATTGGACTAGCGATACATTTTAGAAGAATATTGAAAATGTTCACAAACCTGTGATTAGAACATCGTCCTTTGCACTTTTTGCATAGGTGCGGGCACCTGGTACCGGCAGCAACAGCATCGTTGAGTCTTGCAGCCTTTAGCGCAGCCGCACTTGTCCAGGGCTCTACATATGCACCTAAATCTCTGTAAGAAGTGTCCAGAGCGGCTTCCTGAAAGTAAAAGTTAAAATTATAAATTATAAATAAAAATTAAGGATTACAATTTTAAGGAATTAAGAAAATGAATGCTTTAGGTATACATGATTGTACTACATAAGCATGTCTCTGGACTTAACATAATTGGTTGTAAAATTGTTACACATAAAGTACACAAGTGAAATTTTGAGAACATTTCTAGGTGTCTGTAGATAAAACATATCACTGGTACGTGCATGAGGTCTCGGTACATGAAGTTGGATTTGAGATCGAAGCTCGCTGCAATCTATCCAATTTATTAAAATGCATTCGAGAAATTTAGAACTGTTTTCATTATGCCTATCTGTTGGGCTACAGGCAGAGAATAACCCCAAGAGTAAAAGTGATTACCTGCGCCTTGAAATGGAGGTACTTCAAAAAATGTCTCTGGACTTGCTCAATCTTTTTTTAATGTTTATGGTAACATGGTTTCCATACCACAGAAGCATATTCAAGCTTCGATCGGACAGAAACAGTAATTTTGGTGCCACAGCCACCAGTTCTATTCTACACGATTATTAAAAGTAGGTAATAAACAAAAACACCAAGGTCTTTAATCTCAGCAACTCTAGGCAGCTGTTGTCCATTGATATTATAATCAAAGCCAATTGTACCTACCGGTTTTATTTGTGAAGGACATTATACTACATTAAGGGATGTTTAAATCTAGGTGGTTGTCAGTGCACCAGTTATAAAATTTCATTAAATTTTGTTGCAGGATCTGGCTATCATTTAGGTTCGTGAAGCAGTTTTGCATCATCAGCATTCAGCAAGTGATAGATATTTAAATCTCTGGCTATGCATTGATAAAAATATTGAATAGAAGTGGTCCCAATACGAATCCCTGGGACACTCCAGAAACGGATACAAAAGTATTTGATTCAAAGCCATATCATGGTAAGCATATTGTACGCGATTTGATAAAAATATGATCGAAAAAGGGTAGTACCTAAGCGGGGAACAAAACCGAAGTTTGAGAGGTTCTTAAGAATGAATTGAATGATGTAGGCGATCTGTGTATATTTATGTCAACCTGGAAGGGACCCTTCCTGCAATCTTTTTTTTTAACTCTGTGTATAGTAGTTCTCCTCACCCTGAGTCTAGTCTCATATCGGTTGTCTAATTGGCTGCAACAAAATGCTTGTTTTGATATTGCCAAATTACCAGCTTAAAGAAATGATGAATGTCATAAATATTCCGCAATCACTGTACAGATTTTCAGTTGGAAAATTGTAATTTTTTTGCGCATTACTCTAATCAACCACTTTTGCGTTACTTCTATAATTGCCTATATTTATTATAAAAGGCCCCCCAAACCAATAGACCATAATTTAGGCGACTTTCTGCTAAAGTTAAGAATAGGACAATAGGGCATTAAGTTCTTTAGTATCTAATCTCCGTAGTCTCTAATAACCGTGAATGTAGTTCTTTAGTCTCTAATAACCGTGATTGTAGTTTGAAACGACTTGTCAGAGATCTTATTTTATTTGTAACATACAGTGCGTGGTCAGCCCATCCGCATGTGTGAGTCTATGATGACACCCAGATATTTAATTTTATTTATTGTCTCTATATTGTAAATATGATTTTCCAAAACAATATTTATTTCTTTAAACAAAGGATGAGCGTTGATTGACGTATTAATAAAGATTGCTCACGGCTGTCACTTCTGACAGTTTTTCAACTCACCATGCGCTTTCCGGAGACAAAATACAATGCAAAACACATTGTTAGCGATCAGAGCAATCTGTTTTCCAGGACATGAAGCTATAGCCGTGAGAAGTCTTTATAAATACGTCAATCAACGGGATGAGTGTTACTATAGCAGCAGAAGGGCAGGAAGTGTGTCTTTTTGAAGTTTATAGATAATTTTTTACTGAATGTTTAGTTTATGATCTCTGGTAAGTGGCTCTCAACTTTGCCTTTTAGACCTTCCCATGTTGTATCCTTATAGAAAACAGCTGCGTCATCAGCAAATGGCAAAATTTTTTCAGGTTCTTCGAGGTAATAAAGAGAACTCACAAATATTGAACAAACAATGGCCCCAAGAGTGTACCCTGCGGTACTCCACAATTTACTTCCCTTTCATTACTTCCAACACTACCCATTTTCACAGTTTCCTTACTGATAAAAAATATGATTGAAAGTAAAAGCTTTACCTCTAAAACCAATGTTCTCTAAAGTATCTAACAGAACTCGATGGACAGCGGTATCAAAGGCTTTCGCCTTTCGCTAAATCCACAAATACACATAGACACGGACTACCTTCATCCAATGCGTTGTAAATTGCTAAAGCAAAACTTCCCATGGCGTCTTCTCCAGACTTCTTGAATCTAAAGCCATATTGGTTATTAAATAGAACAATATATCTTTGTAGAAAATAATTTATTCGGTATTTCAAATGATTCACGAAAACTTTAGATAGGTTACTAGTGAGAGAAATTGGTCTATAGTTAACAACATCATCTCTGTCACCACTTTTTTACAAAGGTTTAGTCAGTGCCTCTTTAAAAACCGAAGGATATTCCCCATATTTGATGGAGTTATTTATCACGGACCAAATTATATTCAATTTAAAAGACTGGAAGATACCGTGGGTTAGATCGCATCCTTTTCCTAATAAAATTAGACAACCTCTCAAATTAACAACAAAAAACGATGCTTACGAGTTAATTAAATTTTTCAAAGAATATGCAGGGAGATTCAGTCATAAGTCATAATGTAAAAAAATTTAACTACATGTAGAAAAAAATAGCTTAATATGAATCAGAAATTAAAAAAATTTTTGGAGTCAACAAACAATAAACAATATTTTCCGAATTCCATTTTAAACCCCTTCTTAACGGCGCGGCGCGTTCCTAGTCAGCTGGTAAGCTCGCGCGTCAAACTTGTACGCGGTTGCCAATTACATATCGTAAATTTACTTGTTTTTTTACTTGTTCACAGAAATTATTTCAAAAATGTAGAAATTCTGAGAAAATCCTAAAAGGACGATATTTTTTGTGGTTTTTAAATTTTCAGGCAAACATTTTTCTGTTGTGGCGATAAAAACACCATGGTCTAACTTAATTTTTACTTTCTTGACTCGCTTTTTGATTTTAAAATGTAAATCCTTTTCTTCTTTTGTCCAAAAATGTATTGAGAATTAACACTGTGCACAAAATGACACCAGTAACTTCACCACGCAGATTAAAAGCACAAGTCTATTCTGTTCGTGAGCGTCAGATCTTAGCATCTCCTAGCCCGTAGGTTTAAGAAATCTGTTGTGATACAGTATAATAAGTCCACTAGATTCAAATAAAACTGCCAATTTATGATAGGATACCTACTTCCGTATAAGATTGTAGGAATTTTCTCGTGCATCAGGCGGGTTCTACCTGCGCTGTCGCCTGTCGTAGGTACACAGAATGTGGGAGCACAAGCATGGTGAGGATGGTATCCAAGAATCTGGCGGTAGCAGCGGTTCACCTGTCGATCCACGGGAAGAGTACACTTCCCTCTGCCTTCCACTCGACACTGGCGGACGTGGCGCCCGTGGCGGGTGGCCGGGTGGCGGTACTGGCGGTGGCG
The DNA here is from genome assembly GCA_963920635.1 of Pseudeuparius sepicola. Classification (NCBI taxonomy): domain Eukaryota; kingdom Metazoa; phylum Arthropoda; class Insecta; order Coleoptera; family Anthribidae; genus Pseudeuparius; species Pseudeuparius sepicola. The sequence goes on from OY987298.1 coordinate 66,820,105, forward strand.
GCCCCGCCTGCCGCGGAGGGGACGTTCACCCGATCAGGATCAGCTGTCTACGCAGTTAGTGGTCTGTAGGAACGGGCGGCGCGAATAAGTGCCAACGCAGCGCGTCGCAGCCTACGGAGCGCCGATTTACTAAGGTTGATTTTAGACTTCTTCAAAATAATTTTTTTCGCATTTTCCTTTTTAGTAGGCGTCCCCTATTGTGTGTTCAAATTTTTTTACATCATGACTGACTCACCCTGTATGTAAACCCTAAATTTCTTTCATTTCATACTTTGATCCCTTACAACTTTTATTATGGTCATTTTGCTCCAAAAAATGTTTAGGAAACCACCCCTATTGTTTAGGAAACCACCCTATAGCGCAATTCTCAGGAGTTCGAGTGTGATCTTTCGGTTGGACACTCGGTAGGCAGTCCCCAAGCAGCAAAAAAATCATCATATTTGGATTTTTTTTGCGACCCCTATAAGCCGAGCACAACATTATTGGACTGTTTGTATGACATCTATTTTAACCAGTGAATAATGATTTATTTATTATTATTTAGGAAACACATATACAGGGTGAGTCACATCTAAAGGCAGAGCCGCTAAAATAAGCACATATACTTAATGAGCATCTGCCTAAAAACCGCTTGGTTCTCCATATACAGCTTGTCGAAATTTTTCCAAAACATTTTTTTACTTTCTTTCGAGCCCATTTAGGATTAAAACCAAATTTTGTACACAATTATGCATTGGAGGGTTGCCATTTTGTGCAATAATTTGGACCCGTTCAAATGACCAGCGACGTAGATACAAATACCTAGTTACTTGAAATAATTGTGAAAAAAATAGTTACGGTCCTGTGCAAAACCAAAAAAAAAGTAAATAACATTTTATTTAAGGTGGCAACTGAACATTGCTTAATGCATTTTCTAATTTGACCGTACACTTTCCTTTCTTTAAAAGTTTTTCTAAAAACATTTTTCGTTTCTTTTGCGATTTATTATTTTTAAACAAGCGAACTGGCAACTGGAAACTGAAAAGGGTGAAATTTACTATTGTGTACAACGTTTGCAAATATGCCTTATAAATTTAGCAACTTGGAATATGGCAATATACCCTCTAGGCCAACGGGATCCGCAAGTTCTGAGGCTGTTGTAGCTTCTTGCAAAACTCTTGGTCCCGGGCTCATTTCCATCACAAAACCCATAACTAAATATTATATCGCCATATTCCAAGTTGCTAAATTTATAAGGCATTTGCAAACGTACTATCATTTTACACTTCAAAAAATAATCAAAACTCTTTTTTCATGGATAACTCCATATGGACAAAATTTAATTCCAGTTCGCTTGTTTAAAAATAATAAATAGCAAAAGAAACGAAAAATGTATTTAGAAAAACTTTTATAGAAAGTAAAGTGTACGGGCAAATTAGAAAATGCATTAAGCAATATTCAGTTGCAACTGCAACCTTCAACAATAAAATGGTATTTACTTTGTTTTAAATGCCAGCATAATCGCCTTCGCACTAGTTTAAAAAATACGAAATGAAGGGAAAACTGTACCAGATATAAAAAAATACCAGGAGATGCTTTTTGTTCCAAATTGAATGGGCTATCCAAAATGTTTGGTTTTGCATAGGACCGTACTACTTTTTTACAATTACCTATTTAGAGTAACAATTTGTATCTACGCCGCTGGTTATCTGAACGGGGCCAAATTATTGCACAAAATGGAAGCCCTCCAATGCATAATGTGTACCAAATTTGGTTGGAATTTCTAAACGGGCTCGAAAGAAATTAAAAAATATATTATTTTTGGAAAATTTTCAACACGCTGTATATGGAGAAGCAAGCGTTTTTGAGTTCATGTTTATTAAGCATAATATGTGCTTATTTTAGCGAATTCAACCTTGTGTCTTCGGCTCTGCCTTTAGATGTAACTCACCCTGTATAACTAATGAATAGTATGAACATTTTATAGAATAGTAGTTGCTGACAAAAAATTTTTAAGAAAAAAATCATTTTTCTTGAAATCGGCATTAAAATGTCCCAAAATCGTCATTAAAAGCACAGAAATCGTACAATAATGTAGCCCATTATTGTACGATTTTTTCAATAAGTAGGCCTTGGCGAGATGTAAACATCAAACGTCAGACGCGGAGAAATCGCCCGTCAAAAGTGACCAAATATTCAAAACCCGGCCGATAAAGGCTCATTTAACTTTTCGTACACATTGGGAAATTGTTTCCTATAGAAGCGCAATCCTTCAGTATACATATTTTAGTAAATTTGAAAATCAATAGATTTGTTGGGTAGGCTGCACAAGAAGCAGCAGTTTGGTTTTTCTGTCAGAAGGTGCCGTACATCATTATACTTGTCCCAGGTAGAGCGATCGGTAAAGTTAAGCAACGCCGCGCGTAGTCGGTTCGTGGACGGGTGATCCCTTATTATTATTTTCTTGCCTAATAAAACATTTTTTTTCCGATTTCAAGAAAAATATAATATGTACCTCGGCACTGAAGTTCTTTTTATGACTCATGTGGTTTATTTGCCTCGGCCAGAGGCCTCAGCAACTAAACTCCACATGAGTCATAAAAAGTTGAACTTCAGTGCCTTGGTACATAAATAACTATTATATCTGATAATGGCATAATAGCCGAAACAAGTTCCATCTGCCCTATTTATCTTTTTATAATTATTATGTTTATAAGTAAATTATGTAATAAATGGTCGGTAGTCCAGTAAAATTGGAATTCATTAATTTACACCCAATTAAATTCCGTATTTATTGTAAAAAATAGTAATTTTGTTGTTTTTTTTAAATTAGTTTCGGCTCAACTGGAAGTGACATCGATACCTAAACCAAATATGAATATTTTATCCTCAAAATGTCTCGGAAGAAAATAGACAATTTTGATTTTTCAAATCATATTTTTGGCTGTAACTTCTTTGATTGCCATTCAATTAGTTTTCTTGGTAGCATTGAATTCCCTGAAAATTGACAGTGGTAGGTTATTTGGGACACAAGATAAATTATAGAAAATACATATAGTATGAAATTTTATATTTATTTGAGTAACATAAACATCAAACACTTATTAACAATATCTTTTATATATAAAATATATTTATGAAATGCAGTAAATTAAATGTAGGTAGGTATATTCAACATAAAACAAAATTATAAAAAAATATGTTTCAAAAATAACATATAAAATAAAAAACTATTAAAATGAGATTATATTATAAAACTTTGAAAAAAAAATCCATTTTAAACATAAATAAGCAAAAGTTCAAATGTTGAAAAAGTATGGTTTAAATGAAGTTACTTGGAACAACATAAAAACCTTTGAATTTTATACGGGTGATTTCTGAAGTTTGGTATTTTTACCAGTAGCAGAGCGTGGTAAATGCTATGAAATAGATCGCGCCCCGTATATCACTGTGTTCCAAGTGAGTTCATTTATATTTTACCAGGGTAGCTCGAGAACAGGCGCCTCCGCAATAAAATACGAGACAAAACACTTTTTTAATTAAATTGATATTGATATTAAACCACACCTGGTAAAGGTAGTAAAAAGAGATGAAGGAAATAGAGAAGATAGATATTGTGGTAAAAACAAGTGACTGCATGCTCGCCTAATATAATATCACCAATACTTGCACGGGTTACACTGTTCGACGGCCGGCCACTTTGTGCAACGAAATGCGGTGTTGCGGTGCATAGCCGTGCCATAGTTTTACAGATCTTAGGATATACTTGCGTAAATAGTTATAATCGATATAAATAGAGACCTTTTGACAATGTTATATATGGTGCATTAACCTTTGCGTTGTGTTTGACGACAACCTTAAAAAAAACCTTAAAGTGAAATATTATGTTGCATGTAGATATGTGTATTTTTGAAAACTTCGTGACGCTTATATCCTATTGTAACGAAGTTACTAGGAATTTCCCGCTAGTTCTAAATTTTCGTTTTATTTCATTTATTTCTTCGCCGCGCTGTTTGGAACAACCGGCCGACCGCCGTAGTTTTTATATATTCATGAATGATTCTTTGTTCCACATATGAGACCGGCGGTCGCATTTAATTAAACTTTGGTTTTAATTATTTTCCGGCTTTCCACCGCTTGTAAAGAATTGTTTATGTTACCATAAGGGATGAGGGATACCGGCTAGGGGTAGAACCGGGATATTAATTCAAATTACAGCAAGAGCCGCCGTTCTTTTTGGGAATCCGGGTATATTGGACACGCCCGACCCAGAGAGATCACCGTCCGAGCCCTGTGGGGGGCGCAACCACCCCTAATGGCCACTCTAGCCCCCGGCAGCCGTTTTGGGTACCAGAAGAGTGGGAACGACCACCTGAGGCCTCGCCACTGCCCCGACCAATGGGCGGCCGGCGCACTCACGAAGAGCCCGGGCCGATAAATACGCTGCGGCTGCCGAGGAGGCTCTCTGATTTCCGGCATATTTCCTGGTGAGCATTATTAGGTTAGATTTAGAAACTGTCCCGAACCGTGTTGCTGGTGTGAGTTCACTATCCCCAGCCGACACCGGTTCATTGCACCCCTAGATCAAGGTTAACTGAAGCTAGGCTTGGTACCGTGTTAGCGGCGCGAGTTACCATCCACCACTAACACTGGAAAGTTATTTAATCCTAAAACACAGTTTGCAACAAGCTTAGCCGAATAGTATCGCTTGGACTGGGCGTGTATGACTCTTCCCGTGTCTTATTAGGTTTGCGTTTTGAGCTTGCTTACCACCTGTAGACATAACCGTGTCAATAATGAACAGAATTTCCGCGAAAGAGGCTTAACCTGCACGTTTCTTTTTCCAGATACTTACGTGGATCTCTCTGGACCGGCCGTGGCAATAACTTGATATTGTTAAACAAATATTATCTAATAATTGCTATTGTTAAACGAACATTTGACCTTTAATAAACCGTGTTAAAATTTGCCAAGCCTCCCTATTTGTATCCTACCTTCGACGCACCACTGACCTCTGGAATTAATTTTCTCTGACGAATGCTATCCCGGGCATAGCGGAGCATACCGCTCTAAAAAAGCTGGCGCTTGAGCAAACCGTTTCACCTAAAGTCCGATTTTTCCTTTCTTAAATAAAAGAGGCTATAAGGGAGCCCCCCGGTGAGTACACTAAAGGGAAAAATCGGATGTGAACGAAAATAACGCTATACTATATTCTTTTTGTGGCGTCAATTAGAGATTTTTATGCTGTTTCAAGTGACTTTACAAATACTATACGAAGATAATAATTTAAACCAAGTCAGTCATGTCAGTAAGACTATGAGAGTAGGTACGCGTCAAACCTGTCGAGACATGCCTGGCGTGGTGCTCCCATACGGTTCTGAGGGGTGGGGATTGCCCCACTCCAACCCCAGTAGCTATATAGGCGAGGTTGAACTAAACATGTTCTTAAATAATTTAAATAAGAATTTGTTGTTGAAAAATGTGGTGAACGTTCGAGATTTGGAAGTAAATGAAAATTTTGAGATTCTGAGTTTTAAGAGAATAAATACTAAGTATGGTGAAAAGGTGGTTGTGGAATTTGCAGACTTCAAGATCATTCTGCCTCAGCGGTTTACGGATGAACACAAGAACGGGTTGATGAATTGAAACATGTACTTAAGTACAAAAGGTACTTTTTTACAAACTTGAGTCCTGTTGCAAAACGAATAATATTATATTTTCTGAAAAATGAACGACAGACTGCGAGCCATGTGGAAATGATGAGGAAATGGAAAAGTTGAAAAGCATCATCATTAAGTTTGTATGAGTTATATAAAAAGTTTAGAAATGTGGAATTGTGAAAATATAAAATATATATTGTTGTTGTGGATTTTTCTTGGGATTTCGACCAAATTATTATTTTATATTCGTCTTTATGACATTTATTGAAAGATTATTATTAAATTAAAATATTGTACCACGCGTGTTTAGACTATAATAAGTCGTCATCAGGTAGATAGGAAAATTTTTTAGAACATTCGCATTTTTATTCTAAAAAGGTCAATTTTTTTTATAATATTGTATAAATAAAAGTAAAGTGCATTTGTTAGTCAAAGTGTTCTATAAATAGTTAGTTCAGTCAGACGGTAGTTTAAAGTGGAAGGTTTTGTTTTAATTGTTTTTAGTGGTTTATTTTATGTTTTTTGAGCGCTAAACACGAATCTAAAGTTGTCCAACAAAAATGTTCCCCGCAAATATGAGAAATCACCAAAAAAAACACTAAAAGTTATGTTTTTTAGTGATTTTTACCTTATAACTGGCAAAGCAAGGTACTTATGCAAAAAGTGGTCCGGCAGTAAAATAAAGGGAATAAAATTATCTACAATTTACCTCTCCCAACATTTTTTTGTACATAGTATGGTTTCCTTGCAAAAGCGTGTTGAAACGTCGAGGAACTTCTTTCAGTAATTTTTTGAAAATAGCAAAGTACGCTAGTATTTATATTTTTTACTTCATGTAGGTATATGTATAGGCTAGTAAAAGACGTGAATTTCTGTTCCATACTTTCCTCAGGGCAGCCTCCCATTTCTTGTATGCCTAAACAAATAAAATTACTTAATTCCAAATAGTTGACAATGGGGAACTTGAACAATTTTTTTATTTCTTTAATATATTTGCCTATCTATAGAAAGAGCACATACCAAATATCAGACATCAAATTGCAATATTTAATTTGCAATTAAAGTTGTGACCGCAAGCTATTCATTTGAAACGACACGAAAAGAGCGGGAATGGTTGTGACGCTCGATCGATCAGAAGGCAGTGACAAGAGTGACAGCTACACAGAATTAGAAAAGGAAGAATGGAAATTTAACGTTAAAATAAACAGTTCGGCGACCCATTTCTAGAGGGATCTGATGTAGGTCAAAAATAAGAACCGCCTAAAAGTTAAAATTTAAAGCACTTCTTTAACTGAATGGTTGTAACGGAATTTTTGTTTAAAAATTGCATTACCACGTTTTAAATAATAATGCATCGTTATTTGTAAGATGAATCACAATTTGGCATTTAAGTTCATTTCTTTTGGTAAGCACTAGTGCTTGTTGCTACTAAGCCAACAGTGTAAGTTTAGTGATTATTTGTGTATTACGTCGAAGGTACGTTCCAACATTAAGCATTAAGGTGATTATTAGCAAGTAATCCGCTACGTATTTGTTGATGTCACTTGTTCAGTTCAGAGCAAATATTTTCTGCGAGTTTGGTTCCATGCCATAGGCGGGAAGCCATCGTGAAATTCTGACAGAAGAAGTTTTTGGTTGCTCTATGATCAGATGGCCAGATGACATCGACAAATGCGGTGTCGTGATTGGCTGTGTTACGTTGCATTTTTTATAATGCTGAAGCTTTCAAAACTACCTACGAGAGACGTCTCGTCCCTTTTTCCGATTGCAATCTTTAGCGTGAAGTGTCTCGGCAGGTATTTGGTGATAGCAGGAAGGCTGTGTGTCTCTATTAAATTTTCTACTTTTATCGGCTTCCTGTTTTCTCCATTTGGTGATATTGAGTGCTTATATTGTGTTTTATAGTTTGATGCAGCGGAATAAAACCGTATTTTTCTGTTTTTTATGTGAAATCTCGACCTGGCGCACCTGGAGTTTTTGTGAAGTTTGTAATAAGGCGTTCAAGGGCGACGCGTGGTTCTTTGGAAAACCTGTTGATTTTTGAGCAGGGCACGGGAAGGTGGACACAAGTACCAGGTGAGTTTCATTTAAAATTATTTTTACAATTTTGGTAATGTTTATTGAAACTCACCTGTGGCTTGCCCCAGGCACGTTTGTTCTTTTTGGAGATTTCTCCCAGCTTAATTGCAGATATATAAGGAAGAATAACCGTGGCTGCCTTTCAGTCCTGTTTTGCTCAAAAGTAAGATTTATCGTATCGGTAAAGTGGCACTCAATATGTCCCAAGCCTGACGGAGCCCTCTTCTTTAATCTTTTCTAGTAATATCATTGTTGTCTTAATTATCGTTTACCGCAAATTAGTACCGTCATTTTTTTAATTTGCATCGGAAAGAGCAGCGTTTGTGGCTGATAGATAGCTAAACGTTTTTTTGGTAAACTTAATTCCTAAAAGTTCGTGACCTCATATTGTTGAATTTTTGTTTGGGTTCTAAACTTCGGGATATCTGTCCTCAAAATTGAGTTAAATTTTCTCTTTAATTTGTACTCGCAATCTGGTCAATTAAGGTTTTATTGTCCGGGTATATTCTAGAATATACATCTGGAGTTTATTGACTAGTATATTATTATTATCTTAAACTTAAGCAATTGTAATTATAATTATTAATATCTTTTCGAACATTTTTTTCTTGTAAATAAACATTTGACGTCACTGACTGAGTATATTAGCCGTGTCTAATTGCTTTTGAATTTTCCACACGCTCAAAACAGCACAAGCAAGGAACACCTCTACGAGCTGCTTCGAGTCAGCACACAGGACAGCCTGCAGACCACCCAGCCAATACAGGGTCAGCTGAACTTAGGCCAAAACCCTGAGATACCTACATGCTAGCCAACCACCAGAGCCTATAACGCAGCTGACAGAGTGTGAAGCCTGGTTTCAGACAACCTCGGAGGACAATTCCGGAACATCGTAAGGAATAAACGTTCAAGTAAGGTGTTTTGTCAAATCGTTCCAAATTTAAACTCACAACAGGGCAGGACGTTGTTATCCATTAATTTGAGCTTTTGAACTTTCTTTACTAGAGTCAGTGCCAATTTCGTAACCTTTAGACTTTGACGTTATTGTAATTTTCCATTTCTCTTTGAGTTAGATTTTAATTTAAACTATTGTCAAGTTTTCAATCTCACCACATGTGCATAATCTTTATTGTAAATTATTGTTTCAATTTTTACTGTTAACAACATTTCCTACTATTTTTTAATAAACCACCTTTGTAAATAATTTAAAACGTGTGTTTTATTCCTGGGGTATCAACAATCGAGTCATATAACCGGTTTCGATAGCCGGGTCGAAACTGACTTATACGGTGAGGTCCCGGGTTCAATCGCACAAGAAGTTTTTTTAATTATCACTGCATTCTCTCTCTTATATATTTATCACTGATTATCATTTATAGTAATAATTGGACAATGGTTATTATGAAGATTATTACTCACAATCTACTCCATAGTGTATTTACATTCAAAGTACTTACCTACCTAATATGAAATTGTCAGTAGCAGGAAAAATGTAATACATTGCTCGATGCGTAAGCTCTTTTTGGCCTCGGGAAGAGTTTTAAGCAATGACGTCAAAACCATTGAAATGACAAGTAGATGGAAGGAGTGTAGAGAGAGAAACTGGCAGCCAAACTTGAGTAAGTGAAATAGTAAATAAATCAGCTGGTTCCGGCAAAAACCACATAACACAAAAGAGGTCTTCCGTTGTCAAACGTCATTTTAATTTTCCTTCTGTCCCAAGTCCCAATACGAATAGGACTAATTATTGTATTATTTATATTTGATTTGAGTTCGTGTCGTGGGGGCACTTTCGTATAAAACGGCGCTGAGTTTTCTTAGTTGGTGTTTGGTTTAATAGTACATTTTTAGATCGGAGAGAAAATTTAGTTTAGCTATGTGGCTATATTTTTTCTGTTTTAGTTGTAAATTACAAAAAAGAGGGTCAACTCCTGTTCTGTATTTGGATGTACCAAACGGGGAGAAAAGAATAAGAAAGTGGGATTTCTTTTCATTCGTAAGTCTTAAAAACTTTGCTAATAACTTTGCAGTTTTCTAAGAGATAAGGTGATATTAGAGACAAGTGGATTGCAGCAATAAAAAGGAAAAATTTTGTAGTCTACATTCTACAAGTATTTACTTGAATTTGTAGTCAACAATTTATTGAGAGCAATTTCATAGAGAATTTTGGGCAGTGCAAACTCAAAAAGTATGTAATTACTACAGTTTTTTATTTTCCAAGCCATGATAGAAACTATCAAGGGAAAAACTGGCAAAATATTGTGCTAATGAACCTAGCTCTTCGTAGTCAAAGATGGAATTAATCTTGAGGTTCTGGTCCCTTTAATAAGGAAATTATTTGTAGTTCTTTTTGTTAGATGCCTAAACAATATAAAATATATATAAAAATATGTAAAAGCTACCTGTCCTACATGCTTTTCCTATTAAATTGAATTTTAAAATGAATAAATCAATTAAGATAAGTAATTAAAGTTGAAAATGTATACCTTATCCTAGATATTTGTCGTTTTGTTATTTTAAAATAAACTTTTATTTTGTAATTTGTATTTTATTTGTCTCAATTTACTTCCAGGTACATAAAATTGCCATGTAGGTAATTTTTTTTAATCAATTCACTACTTTTTTCTGTGCAATATTTACATAATTGTGGTTATATAGAAAAATTCTCATTCCTACAAACAAGCCGCGAATTTCGGAATACAGATCATACAATACGGAACATGTCCATTAAACATCCCTATATACCTCCTTTGCCTGAATCAGCTGACACGTTCATTAGGCGTCCTTGTCTTACTTATTGCCATTTGAAACCTATCTCTCTCTAGAGTTGGCTGCCCCAAACAACAATGAAAGTGGTACTTGTGCGACTTCCATTGTACTTATCAATTCGATGGTCAAAACCTATAGACGTGGTGCCCATTGTTAAAATTCCCTATATTTTGACTCCAAGATTAAATATATCCATACTACTCTAAAAACATGCTACAAACAAAGACAGAAAGTCAACCATCAACCAACTATACACCCGGTGATTCCCGGTTATAGTTCCTCCAGAATCACATTTAGATATCGCATGTTTTTTCTTGTTTGGGGGCGCCGGAAGCATCGGAACCTCACCTGAAGACTCGAGGGATGGTCTAACGACGCCAGCCTCCGAGCCCAGGGTCGAAATAAGTTCGCTACGGTTCGACAAAAAGGGGCAATTTCTGACAATCTCGCGACATTTTCGGAATAATTTAACGTAGCGCTTAGATTGTGATTAGTTCTGGGCGTCAAGCGTTTATCAAAACAACCTCCTCGGCCAAAAAAGTGCGCTTACGCATCTCGCTATTTAATACAGCACACTCTTTTCAAACATGGTCAACAATATCAAGACGGATAAACAAGGATGGGACGTTCTCGTTGATCTTTCTAAACAAAGCTTGCGTGGTGCTGTAGTTTTGATACATGTGCCGCCCATATTAGTTTATACATTGTGCCGCCGCCCACCAGAGGCGACACCACCAACGAGCTACTTGACGTCACAACCAAGGAGGGCGCGTTACAAGAATGATTTGAATTATGCTGTTTTTAATTGCTTATATTTATTACATATAAATAAAAAATGAGTTTTTTTGTGAACTGTGGTTCATTTAATGGCAATAAATTACGTTTGAAAGTAATATTTTTCAAATTTAATTTTTGTGCAAGTTCCTCATTTATTGAATACATATGAAACCTATTTCGAAACATATTTTGAACACACAAATAAATAGTGAGTGAAGAGATAAAGGTGGGATATAATTAGGCATAACAAGTGATTCAGGGAACTCCGGATCATCCTTTGCTTCTTCTTCAATTTCTGCAACGGTTACGTTACTATACAACCAATGATCTGTACACCTAGATGACCCATTCAAATGGCATTGTAATCCACGTTGATATACAATAAAATATCAAAACAAAGACCCTGTAGTGGTGCACAGCTGATCCGTAAATATATCGCCCACCAGTGGAAAGTTCGGTTTGATCCAGTATTTATAGCACCACACACGACGCATTTTAAGCGTTAAGCGCCCCATCACTATTCACTATAATAGTTTGATAGTTAAACAAATGTAAAGAGCTTATTAGCGTTTTTAACCTGTACCCGGCGCACTACAACAAGGCGTCTGTAAAGAAACAGACGTTTGGCCCTGCCGTGTCGTTGCCAAATCTATTGCGCTTGCCCCAGTTTTCCTTCTTTGCAACCAGGCTTAGTACATAATTTAATATATTTTCAACATGTGTGTTTTAATATTACCAATTATAATATTATACAGGGTCCGGCAGAAAGTTGGACACAAAAATTTAATATTTTTGAACTCTGATTTCGATTAATTTAAATTTATAGCTGCTAATCGAACAAAATTAAAGTTTTGCAGCAAATTCATGTGTTATCCGATGATAAGTTGCGCTTGCGGTATTTTGTTTTTTGTAATATACAGGGTGATCGAAAAAATTTAAAAAAAAAATTTCTTTTTGTTAGTTTTTTCACGTCCTTCAGTGTTCATGTTGAAAATTCACAGGGATAGGACATAAATAAATAAATGCAACCTTTTAAAACAATTGCCGACGTTTCGTCAATATATTTTGACTTTTTCAAGGCTAAAAAGAAAAACACAATGTCGTAAGAACTACAGAAAAAAGACGAAATACAATACAAACCGAACAAGAAACTAAAAAACTCACCAAGTTAAATCAGTTGAATATTATAGCACTTATGAAAACATTGTTAAAGACCATATAGACAATTGAAAGACACATTGTTACCGTAAATGCACACGTTATAAATAAATAAAGCGAAAATGGAACCACACACTCGAGCAGGAAAGGTAGAATGAGGATAGTTTCTTTAAATTGAATGGGTAAAAAAATAATAATACAATTGGTAAGTTCATATACACAGTGTGTCCGCATGTGAGTGGCGATCTCACCTCAAATATTAGTTCGTTATTCTCGCGTTTTTTTTGTATAAATCCAACAAATTACTATATACTAAGCTCAAATTTTGTGTATCCGTTCTACAGTTTACAGTCTCATTAAGTCTAATATGTATCATCTCGCTAACATTTCTCTTAAACCAGTTTGTTTCTCTATCTAAAATAAAAAACCATAAAATAGTAGATGAACAACAGGCGTTAAAATTAAAACGATATAACTCTGTATCTCCCAAACTATATGGCCTGAGGAAGACCCACAAGCCCACTGTCAGTCTCAGACCTGTGGTTAGTTGTGTAGATTCCCCTACATATAATTTGTCGGTTTTTGTACACAATATTTTTACACTGGTTAACTCTACATCTCCTTTTACTGTTAAAAATTCATATGAATTTGTTTCCTTCATCGAGAACATTACAGTACCTACAGGTTATATCCTAGTTTCTTTGGACGTAGTTTCTTTGTTTACCAACATACCCAAAGATTTAGTAATACAAATAATTAAGAAAAGATGGCACCACATAGAAGCATACACTGATATGTCAAAAGACCTATTTTTAACGATAATCAATTTTATCTTTAATTCTAGCTATTTCAAATTTAATAATAACTTCTATGAGCAACTAGATGGCACTGCTATGGGTAACCCGACCAGCCCTTCTTTGGCTAACCTTGTAATGAGTCATCTTATCAGTGAATGTATAGCACAGCTTTCCTTCAGGCTACCTTTTATTAAGATATATGTTGACGACACTTTTCTGGCCATACCGGCAGACAAATCTGATGAACTGGTGAATATATTCAACCGGTTCCACCCTCGCATTAAATTTACGATGGAAACAGAGATAAATGGAGTGTTGGCGTTCTTGGATGTTCAGGTGTTACGTCGGAATGATGGGTCTCTTAGAACGAGATGGTATACAAAACCTACTAATTCGGGACGGTTACTAAACTATAAATCTAATAACCCCAAGTCACAAAAAATTGCAGTAGTTAAAAATTTAATTTTTAGATCAACCAAGCTTAGTAGCCCAGAATACCAAATAGAAAATCTTGTGAAGATAAAAAAAAATTTAAAACTAAACAATTACCCTACGACGTTTGTAAATAATATTATAAATGAATATAATCCTAGTAACAGCAACAACTCACAAATATTAACAACTACGTCCAACAGCGCTACCACTGGTCACAGATATTTCAAAATTCCTTTCATTCCGGGTCTTTCTCACAAAATTGCTCACATGATTAGAAATATGTCAAAATCAACCCAACTAGCATATTATAATACAAAAACCACGAATTCATTATTCTCACGACTCAAGGACAAAACTCCTAAAGGTGAATGTTCTAATATCGTTTATAAAATACCATGCAGTGAGTGTTCAAAGTCCTACGTGGGTCAAACTAAACAACATTTGAAGACCAGAATAAAACAGCACAAATATGACTGTAATGACAAATTCAAAAATAAAAAAGAAAAAACAGCTCTGGCAGCACATCATTTTGAGGAGGGCCATCTATTTGACTATGACAATGCCAATATTTTAGATAGAGAAACAAACTGGTTTAAGAGAAATGTTAGCGAGATGATACATATTAGACTTAATGAGACTGTAAACTGTAGAACGGATACACAAAATTTGAGCTTAGTATATAGTAATTTGTTGGATTTATACAAAAAAACCGCGAGAATAACGAACTAATATTTGAGGTGAGATCGCCACTCACATGCGGACACACTGTGTATATGAACGTACCAATTGTATTATTTTTTTTTTTACCCATTCAATTTAAAGAAACTATCCTCATTCTACCTTTCCTGCTCGAGTGTGTGGTTCCATTTTCGCTTTATTTATTTATAACGTGTGCATTTACGGTAACAATGTGTCTTTCAATTGTCTATATGGTCTTTAACAATGTTTTCATAAGTGCTATAATATTCAACTGATTTAACTTGGTGAGTTTTTTAGTTTCTTGTTCGGTTTGTATTGTATTTCGTCTTTTTTCTGTAGTTCTTACGACATTGTGTTTTTCTTTTTAGCCTTGAAAAAGTCAAAATATATTGACGAAACGTCGGCAATTGTTTTAAAAGGTTGCATTTATTTATTTATGTCCTATCCCTGTGAATTTTCAACATAAATTTCTTTTTTTTACTAGGTGGCTGTGACTTTAAATCTGACATCCACCTTTGATTCCAAACAACTTTTGTAAGTAACTTTTTACCGTATTTTAAAAAATAAGGGTACTTTACTCTTGAGCTATTTTGATATTTTTGAATCTACCTCGTAGCCAAAAAGACATATTTAAATTTTGATATGTGCGTTTTGAGTTTGAAATAATGCACCAACTTTTATCAAGAATAAAATTTTCTGAGAAATTAATAATAAAAAAGTTTTCCATTTGTTTAACTTTCTGCCGGTCACTGTATATTATATTATAACGTCAATTTTCCTTGGGTGAAGGAAAACTGGTTATATGACTCGATTTTTTGATACCCCAGGAATAAAACACACGTTTAAAATTATTTACAAAGGTGGTTTATTAAAAATATTAAGAAATGTTGTTAACATTAAAAATTGAAATAATAATTTAATAGAGGTTATGTACAAGCAGTGAAATTGAAAACTTGACAATAGTTTAAATTTAAATCTAACTCATGGAAAACTGGATAATACAATAAGGTCAAAGTCTAAAGTTTACGAAATTGGCACTGACTAGTAAAGAAAGTTCGAAAGCTCAAATTTATGGATAACAAAGTTCTGCACTGTTCTGAGTTTAAATTTGGAAGGATTTGTATGAACACCTTACTTGAACGTTTGTTCCTTACGAGGTTCTGGAATTGTCCTCCGAACTTGTCTGCGACCAAGCTTCACAGTCTGTTAGCTGCGTGAGGGGCGCTGGTTGTTGGCTAGCATGTATCTCAGGGTTTTGGCCCAAGTTCAGCTGACCCTGTATCGGCTGGTTGGTCTGCAGGCTGTGCTGTTATGGTGCCCACGTTTGGTTTAGATGTTAGTTGGTCGAGCGGTATGTTTAAAAGTGGTCCATAGGTTAATTTATTTTTGGTGGGAGTCTAAGGATTAACGGAAACAACGGGGAATTTTAATACATATATTAAAAAGTAAATGGTACGCCTATGGCGTATAAAATATTACAGTTACGAATACAGAAAAATGACTTGAGGATGCACAAACGTTAACAAAATCAACTATTATAATATGACTAAATAAATATAACAGAAAAAAATCGACAATAAAGAGTTAAGCGCAAAATAATTATCTATAAATTTCAGTAACTGGTTTTAAACCTAGGTGGCGTCGGTGGCGAACAATACTAGCTTATAGCATAAACTGATAACAAAACCTGTGGAAATGGTACGTGAATGTAGCTCAAAATATTTCAAGAATAATATCCAAATTATTGGCACACAAGTTAGTTAGCCTGATCACACAAGCGATAATAAAAATATGTAAGTTCTTAAAAATGACTCGAAATTGGCACAAAATCGCATTTCAAAATACCCAAAATTTAGCGTAAAATCTTCAGAACTGTAACGACACTGTTTTAACATATGACAAAATATAACAATCTTTTACGACACCTCAAGTAAACACTAATAGCAATCTAAATAAAATAAAATCAAATAAATGAATTAACTGGAAAGAGAAAGGCAACTCAGTCGACAAAACCCAACAAAACAAAATTCAATCGCTTACTTTTTGGTCAGTTCAACGGGCAGCAACCGTACTAAGGCCGGTTCTGGTGTTGATTATATAGCAGGCTAGGCGGCAGACACTGTATGATGTCTCGGGCAGTACTTCGCCCTGCAATTCGGGATCTTCTACGGCTTCTTCTCATGGCTGGCACGGCATCTTACGCTCGCTGGGTTCTCGGGCAGAACTTCGCCCTACAAGTGGTGGTCGGCGACGACAGGCATTTCTTTGGGAGTAACCCCCTTTTATATCAGCTTGGGACATTGTTTTCGCCTTGATTCTCAGATGTGCAGGTCTTCGCGAGACGCTCGCGTATTTGTCGGCGGATAGAATATTATAAACAAACATAGGTTTGGAGCATGTTTTCGGGGAACCGTAATGACCCTGACCGATTCCTCCTGGGGTTTCGGTACTTACTTAATGTAAGCAACATGGTTTTTCGATTAAATTTATCACCCGATATTCGGCGGCTTGGTCCCTAACCCGATGAATTTGAAACAAGATATTTTAAGGAAGTAGTTAACATTGCATCGAATTATTTGATAAAATCAATGAATAAAGCCTTATTCATAGGATAAAATAAAATAAGAAAATTGGTTGGTATCTACGGGGCACCTCACTGTGTGTTGACTCGAAGCAGCTCGTAGAGGTGTCCGTTCCTTGTGCAGTTTTGAGCGTGTGGAAAATTCAAAAGCAATTAGACACAGCCAATATACTCAGTCAGTGACGTCAAATGTTTAGTCACAAGAAAAATGCTCGAAAAAAATATTAATAATTATAATAAGTACAACAATTTGCTTAAGTTTAAGATAATATAGTTAATAAACCCCAAATGATCCACAGGTTAAACCATACTTTTATAAAAGGTTTGTTGATGATTGCATACTCTGTATTAATAAAAACGAACTTGAGAACACCTTTAATGCTTTTAATAATTTTCATTCCCGTTTAAAATTCACAATGGAAAAAGAAAACAATAATTCAATAAATTTCTTAGACCTAACTATTTTCTATAACAAAAATGGTATGATCTCCACAAATTGGTTTAATAAAAAAATATGGTCTGAGAGATACTTAAATTTTAACTCAAATGTACCTAATTCCTACAAAAAAAGTGTTGTCAACAGCCTTATTGATCATGCAATTACTCTTTCTCATAACCATTTTAGACATAATAATCTTATTAAAGTTAAAAATACCCTCCGCAAAAATAATTTTCCTGGGACTTTTTTCAATCCTATTATTAAAAAACGAATTCACAAAATTTATAATAATACTAATGACTCTCATTCACAGAACCCAAATAAGTTTTTTTTCTATGCCATTTGTTAGAGGTATTTCAGAACCAATTACCAAAATTTTCACGTTGCCCATAAAACACAGAATGATACAAAAACATTTTTCTCCAAACATAAACCTAAAAAAACTAACGATCTACAAACAAATCTTGTATATAAAGTTAATTGTCTCGATTGTCCATCAACTTATATTGGCCAAACCAGACAATACCTTCATAAGAGATTATATAAACACAAGTACGACATTAAAAATAAAAATGAAAATTCAGCTGCACTTAGTAGGTAAACATGCAATTGAGGTGTCCCATTATTTTGATTTTGAAAACACTGAAATATTATGCAGAGAAAAGGATTTCCTCAAGCGAAACGTATTGGAGATGATTCATATTAAGAAACATAAAAACACAATTAACTTTAGAACCGACACTGATGGTCTTTCGCATATTTATTATAACTTAAAATCCTAAAGTTTTAACTTATTAATTATTAACCTTCAAAAAAGGAGTTAAATAAAAAAATTTCGATACTTAGGTTTTTGCAGCTTTCACTGTTGTTTTCCCGTCTCACCTCGCTTATTACCCTGTATAGAGAATATATTTTTTTAATTGTATAAAATCGAATTGCTTCTCTTTTTAGTTTGAAGAAAAAAACTTGCAGCCTTTTTTGTATAAACCAAATGTAGAACCGAACAACACATTTCTCAACATTCCTTATTCTAACACACTGCTGTCATTTAAAAATTAAAAAATTTAAATTTTAACACAATAGACGTTATTAAAGTAAATGAATTCAAACCATGTAAACCAGATTCTTGGCATATGCTTATTTTAATTTGTAATGTTATGTTTACTTCGTCCTTCATCTTTGTAAGTATTTCTTTTAACTTGTTTCTAGAAAATTGATGAAAATAAAAAAATTTTAACTTTTTTCGCCAAAAATGTTAATTTTTATCATAGATTAATAATTGTATTAATTTTTAGGTTAACATTTGATTGCTTAAAAAAAATGTGATTTGTAAATGTTTTTTATAAACCTGATGATGGCTGAAATGAAGCCGAAACGTACGTAGTTTTTCCTACAAATAATAAGTATAATAATAAAAAATCTGCATGCAAAATATAAATAAATATATATAATTTCGTCGAACCCACAAATATAAATGGTAGAATCCCAGGAATTTTCGTCTTAAGTAAACCCCAAATGTATATTCCAGAATATACCCTGTATAATAACATTTAATTGACTGGATTGCGAGTTAAAATCAACGACAAAAACATTTATCTATCTATCAGCCACAAACGCTGCTCTTTCCGATGCAAATTAAAAAAATGACGGTACTAATTATTTGTGGTAAACGATAATTAAGACAACAATGATATTACTAGAAAAGATAAAAGAAGAGGGCTCCGTCAGGCTTGGGACATATTGAGTGCCACTTTACCGATACGATAAATCTTACTTTTGAGCAAAACAGGACTGAAAGGCAGCCACGGTTATTCTTCCTTTTATATCTGCAATTAAGCTGGGAGAAATCTCCAAAAAGAACAAACGTGCCTGGGGCAAGCCACAGGTGAGTTTCAATAAATAGGGAAAATTACCAAAATTATAAAAATAGTTTTAAATGAAACCCACCTGGTACCTGTGTCCACCTTCCCGTGCCCTGCTCAAAAATCAACAGGTTTTCCCAAAGGATCACGCGTCGCGTTGCCCTTGAACGCCAAGATGGACACCTTGTTCCAAATTTCCCAAAATTCCAGGTGCGCCATATCAGATTTCACATGAAAAACAGAAAAATACGATTTTATTCCGCTGCACCAAACTGTACCACAAAATCTAAGCACTCAATATTTCCAAATGGAGATAACAGGAAGCCGATAAAAGTAGATGATTAAATCGAGACCACAGCCTTCCTGCTATCACCAAATACCTGCCGGAACACTTCACGCTAAAGATTGCAATCGGAAAGTGGACGAGACGGCTCTCGCAGGTAGTTTTGAAAGCTTTTGCATTATAAAAAATGCAACATAACACAGCCAATCACGACGACGCATTTGTCGATGTCATCTGGCCATCTGAACATAGAGCAACCAAAGACTTCCTCTATCAGAATTTCACGAAGGCTTCCCGCATAGGGCATGGAACCAGACTCTCAGAAAATATTTGCTCTGAACCGAACAATTGACATCAACAAGGTACCTTGGATGTAATACACAAAGAATCACTGTACTTACACTGTTGGCTTAGTATCAACAAGCACTAGTGCTTACCAAATGAAATGAATTTAAATGGAAAATTGTGATTCATCTTACAAATAACGATGCATTATTATTTAAAACGTGGTAATGGCTTTGCCTTTGCTATATACAGTGTGTCTCCAGATGGGGTACCGCACTCTTGTAAAGTTTCTTATATTTGATTTTTCGAGTCATTCTTGATAAAAAGTTTTGCTTGTTCTTAGAATAAGATTGGCATGGAAAAAGTTAACATTACTTATACTGGGTGACCAGAAATTTGAAAAAACCTTTATTAACATAAGAGTAAACTGCCTCTGTTTGTAAAGATACTGAAAAAAGTTATAAGAAAATTTGTTCAGCGTGTTAAGTTACTTACGTGTACAAAATTTGAAAGTGTAACGCCTACTTTGATTATTTTTTTGTTTTTCTTCGATTAAATGTTTTTTTGTAAATAATATGACAAAACTCTATAAACAAAAGTTACTGGCCTACTTTGATTTTCTTCCAATATTTTCCAAAATACAAAGTAGGCCTAGAATTGTTAAATTTTGTTATCAGGCGCAGTTTTCCATTCTGGGTAACTTTTGTTAATACAGTTTTGTCATACTATTTAGAGAAAACCGTTTAATCAAAGAAAAACATAAAAAAATCAAAGTAGGCTTAACTCTTTGAAATTTTGTACACTTAAGTAACTTTCCACGCTGAACAAATTTTTTTTATAAATTTTTTCACTATCTCTACAAATAGAGGCAGTTTACTCTTATGTTAATAAACGCTTTTTCAATTTTCTGGCCACCCAGTATAAGTAATGTTAACTTTTCCATGCCAATCTTATTTTAAGAACAAGCAAAACTCTTTATCAAGAATGACTTTTCTCGACAAATGAAACATAAGAAACTTTACAAGAGTGCGGTATCTCCTCCGGGGACACACTGTATACATTATAAGAAATAAGTGCTTTCATTATTTTTCACATTAGGGAAGTTGCAACTCTGCAGAAAAGTTTTGTAAATAAATACCAAAATGTTGAGGACGAAGTTGTGTATTGTATTATGGATCTATAGGTATACAGATCATTGATTACAACTGTTCTCTCAGTTCGGGCACATATCAGAACAGTAATAAAGGCCTGCTTTTTTGCATCCACAGTTGGTCTGACAGGTATTCATGCATTTGCAAGAATTAAGTTTTAAAACTGCTTCTGGTGCTGGTGGCTGTAGCGTTGGTACTGGTTGCAGCACCCCCTTTGGTTTTCTTCCAACCCCATTGTTCATGACCTTTTTTATTTTCAAGCCATTGTTGTACTTGAAATTATATATCTACTCTCAAAGAATGTTGCTACTGGTAGGGACGCCAAATGTGATATTGTTCTGTTTGTTGCAAGGCAAGGAAGTACAGATAAAATAATTCAGTTAAAGGAAAGATTCACTTTTTTTGCTATTTGCCAAAAAATACCCATTCTCCTGATATTTCAACACTCTTTTGCGTAGAAGCCATATGACGTATAAAAAAATATTAAGATGAGACATAAATTGTATATAATTTTGTCCTCTTTATTTTACTGCCGGACCATTTTTTGCATAAATAGCTTGCTTTGCAAGTTATAAGCTAAAAATCACTAAAAAAGCCTTATTTTTAGTAAACTGAAGAAGTAGTCCATGTCTTGCAGTGGAGTAGGAGGATATGATGAAAGGGTAAAACTTACAGTCTCTGCTCCACAAACACAGTTCTTTTAATTTTCAACTGTACATATGTTTCGACTCACCTAGGGAGTCATCATCAGCAGTGTGAAGTTAAAGGATATTAAACTAGAAAAAATATTTTAAATCAGATATGAAACTTGTGTAAATGAGTACCTAGTAAGGTTATACAATAAAATTAAATATTAAAAGGGGGCTTACCTTCCTAGACATAATCAAGTTTAGTATGTGATTGCGGAAAAATTGATGTTTGAAAACATCTGAGATAAAACAGCTACGTAACAAATCAAAAAACTTCAAAATCTAACGGCAATATAAAAATGGCGGAATCTGAAAGAGAACAAGAAAATTGATAAAAAGGTTCAAGGGAGCTCAGTAAAATAACATGCATCTTACCCTCAACGCTATTATTCAGCTTTAATATCAAAACCATGCAGACCTTTATACCTTGATTTCTTGGGGGTTCCGAAGAACCAGTAATTCATATTAAAAAATTTTTAGTTGTGAATTAAGTCAAGTCACCATTGCGATTGAATACAGAATATGTCCGACGTCACCGGTTGTCTTTTTCGACGGCTTCAATTTGACATCTACAGTCGACAACCGGGGACGTCGGACATATTCTGTATTCAATCGCAATGGTGACTTGACTTAATTCACAACTAAAAATTTTTTAATATGAATTACTGGTTCTTCGGAACCCCCAAGAAATCAAGGTATAAAGGTCTGCATGGTTTTGATATTAAAGCTGAATAATAGCGTTGAGGGTAAGATGCATGTTATTTTACTGAGCTCCCTTGAACCTTTTTATCAATTTTCTTGTTCTCTTTCAGATTCCGCCATATTTTATATTGTCGTTAGGTTGTGAAGTTTTTTGATGTGTTACGTAGCTGTTTTATCTCAGATGTTTTCAAACATCAATTTTTCCGCAATCACATACTAAACTTGATTATGTCTAGGAAGGTAAGCCCCCTTTTAATATTTAATTTTATTGTATAACCTCACTGGGTACTCATTTACACAAGTTTCATATCTGATTTAAAATATTTTTTCTAGTTTAATATCCTTTAACTTCACACTGCTGATGATGACTCCCTATGGGTGAGTCGAAACATATGTACAGTTGAAAATTAAAAAGAACTGTGTTTGTGGAGCAGAGGCTGTAAGTTTTACCCTTTCATCATATTATTTTTAGTGGTTTTTTAATGAGTTCTCATATTTGCCGCAAAAATTTTTGTTGGACAACTTTAGGTTAGTTCGTGTTCAACACCCCGAAAAACATAAAATAAACCACTACAAACAATTACACCGGAACTTTCCACTTGGAGCCCTCCTTGTGTACTATCTGACTGAACTTAGGGTTAAAATACAATTTTAATGAAAAGTAGAAATACTTTTTTTATTTTTTGCAATTTCAATATATAAATAAATATAAAAAACTTTCATTCTTTTGGTTTAAGAGGTTACTTACATAATAGTTACATAAATACTTAATTACATAAAGAATCCAATGAGTGCTAAAAGCAAAATAATTGTATCAATACAAAAATATCTCTTTGGCAATGACAAATGTACCTATTTGAATAACTTTTTATTTGGCAAGAAACCCATTTAAAAAATTAAATTGTTTGCTATACAAAGAAATTTCCGATAGTATTGCCAAGTAATAATTTACTTTCAAATTAATTTATTATCAAAAGTCTCCGAGGCGAAACATCCCGGAGGCGAAAATTGCTGGGGGCCAAATGTGTGTACGAAACCTCTGGGGGCGAAATGTAGGGGGCGAAATGTGAGGGGCAAAATGTTGGAGGTGAACCTTCCGGATCCCGTTCTTTATAGGGTACCTTAAGGTTCCATTAATTTTGGTATCTACATGTGGATCACATTATGTGTTGCATAAAGGTATTTCTCTTGTTTGTAGTATTGATGGATCTTTGTATTCACTTTTGAAAATTATTTGTGAAATTCTTTGTTTTATTATGGTATGATTTTGGTGGAAAATTCGAAAATTATTATTTTTACATGATGAAGGTTGGGAGTGGAATGAATTTTAATTTTAATTCCAGATAGATGCCAGCAGTTTGAAATAGACGTAGATAACAAAAACTTTTATGCGTTTTATTTTTATACAAAGCAAGTAGAATAAGCAATCATATAAAAGGTTTGTGAAGAATGCAAGGACTTAAATTATTAGGTTATTGTAGAATTGTGATAAATTTGCAGTGTCTATTCTATAGTTGAGGCAATTATTATGTTTTTTATGTTTATCATTTCTAAAACATTTGTTTTTGTGTAATGAGATTCTTTACCTGGATTTTTGTATTATTAAAGTTAAAATGATGATTATTTTCCAAGGAATGTTTTGTTAAAGCAGTAGAATTGTTGTTAAGAGTTCTAACATCATATTTGTGTTTATAGATTCGTTCATAAACGATGTAGATATTGATAGATATACAAGGGCTTTTGTATATTAGGTTAAATATATAATTTAAGTCGATTGGAGGTTTTTTTAGAAAAGCATTTATTTGTATAGTCGACCATTTTAAATTTGGATATTCAGCGAAATGCTGGGTCTCATTGGTTAGCATACCGCAAGAGAGGTGTGAATGTATCGACAGCTTTGTTAATTTGAAACCACCAAAAGAACTCATCAGTATTTAGGGAGTGATGTAAATGTATAGTATACAACAATAATTCATTTCAAAACTTTAACAGAGTAAACTGTGGGCATTTATGTCTAAAATTTCTCAAATGTTAGGAATGACAAACTGTATACAAAATATTTCTCATAAATTTTAGAAATAAAATCTAAAAATATGAAGTGTTCGTTTGATTTTTCTTTCCCGAAACCAACAGATGGTCACCAGCCTGGAGGGAGAGGAATTACACAGATAGTTCTGAAAATACCCTGAAATAATATAAAAATCAGTGAGATTTGCCCCCTTGGCCCCCTATCCTCCTCACCTATTTTTGTTTTCAGTTTTATTCTGAATTGGCCGGGGATAGAACCCCAGCTTAGCGTTTGTTTATCTAACACCTATATTATATAGGTGCTATAGATAAGTGCCCGGATGCCAGCGTGAGGAGGGCACGCGCCATCCGACTGCACCTACTTATAGTCTATCCAAGATACAGCGGCAGTAGATGTAAACAAAGTCACATGACCGCCTTGCGATCGATTACCAGGGTCGGACTAATATGAGATTCCAAGTGGCATGTAATTCTCAACTAATTCTTTTAGAAGTTCTAAAAGTGTGTTTCTGCCTTTCGTGGATCTTTATAAATTCCCTTAAATTAAGTAGCAAAATAAATTTACAGAATATACTGCTCGCGATCTGATCTAAAATATGCAGAAAACTCGACGAGAGGCTAAAACCCACTTTGCATTCCACGTTTTCATTGGTCGACTCAAGGTTACATGAATTTGAACATTGTACGCTTGTGAGGTTGTTTAGAATCACATTGCAATAGTTCCTTCCAGCTTCCAGCATAATAATGGCTTAAAAATCACTTATCTGAAGAACATATGGTAATTATGGAATATACCGTATGCAACACCCGATTTTCTTGAAATTATGTCTACTCCCCCATTTTCGAGGCCCCTGAACACGAATATGACCTCTATAATCGAGATGAATTTAGCTCAAACTGTTTTCGCGGCCGGGCCGGACGTAAACACGGCACAAATCTTTCAAAAATTCGGTTTTTCCGCGGCTATTCGCGATGTTTCAATGTTGCAAGAGGTGCAAATAGGGTGGTGATCAGTTTCGCAACAAACACTCAACTTCTGGATTTTTAATGGGCCATTGCTGTAATTGATGGATTTGTGATGGGATTGGTTAGCCTTCAATGGCCCATTTCAGCTAAAGTGTTGGAATAATGAAGATGTAAATATGAGAAGAAAACACCAATGGGCCAATAATAGTTCTTTGCCATGCAACCATCAACAAGGGATGTGCAAAGATATGAATGATGTGCCACTTCTGGTCCACTATAGGCAAAAGTCCATATTATTACCTGTACTTTTTATTTAAATTACCATAAATGGCAAAACCTGATAAGTTTACCGCGCTTGCGCTGTGTCACTGTGCCCGTTGCATCATTTTTACTGCCGTGAGGCCGGCGTCGCTGGCGCCATATTGTGGTGGTGTGTTGCCGTGTGTGCGTGCACGCCGAGTTCGTTCAGTCCATAGTGCATCAAAATGTGGCCAAAATATAAGCCGTCCTATATCTGCATGTTGTGAGGAAGCGACTTTAGATTTGGATTATGGATTAGTGCATTGTGTTGTCGTAAATAGGTGCAAGATAAGGAAATTTAATAAATGAACCTGCTGGCTATATATACCTGATACCTGCAGGTTAAATCGAAGTTATGAGTCTCACCTTGATCCCAACGTAATTTGATTCTCAATCAAACATCCAAAATAATTGCCGGTTTTAAAGATTATACCTACGTTATAAATAATGATAAAATTGGCTGGCAGAACAACATCTAACCATTTATTGCCCATCGAAGGGCACAATCGGAAAAAATTCTAGTTAAAATAAAAAATTAGTGTAGGTATTTGATAATTTCAATAATTGATGTTCCTTCTCTTTCCAGGTAAACATCTGGTATTTTATTACAATTTTGTATTTTTGTTCTTGTTTTTAATTTTTATAGTGATTTATTTTAAGTTTTTTTAGAATTTTGCATTTTGTTTTTGTTTTTAATATATTAATTGTTTATTATTATTTGCCTTTGATTTAAAAATCACTGTATAGGTAAGTCGGAAATCCGAAAATATTCCTTTGATGGCCATGTGATGTGTACCAATTAAATGACCAACAATGTTTGAAGTATAAAAGACCTTTAATGGTCCAGTATAGTTATAACACACAACCTCTATTGGTACTCCTATGGTGGACCATAAGTAAATTTGCACTGGCCATCCATGCTGGAAAAGTGACTGATGGAACGCAGCCGGCCACCGGGATATTACAGACCCGGGCCAATGATGGTTTCCATCATCGTTCCATTGATGCCGTGATGGTTACCCAATACATTTTTACAAATGGCCCATTTATCAGTGTTTGTTGGGAGAATAGGTCACGTGGTGACCAATGTTTTGATCCACTGCCGCTGTATCTTGGATAGACTTTAGTACCCATAGTCTGGCTCCTAATGAACTTGAGGGCAATAAACCGAAAAGTTAAACGCCTGCCGGCAGTCGGACTTCGGTCGGCCGCGACAGGTACCTACCTGTCTACCGACTTTAAAGCAATTAACTTGTGGACAAATGGAATTAAAACTGTTTTAACTATATCACTGGAATATTTTCTAAAATTTATTTGTTTCGCAAACAGATCCATTTAATTTTTAATTGGGTTTTTCGCCACCAAACTGATTGAAAGGCAACTTTTTCAAGTTGCCTCGAAAATTCATAAATTCTTGACACTAAATGAACGAAACTTTAAACGTGTAACTCAAAAAATAACTTCAACAAATTTGTTTTCTGAGCTTTCGGAGGATAAATCTTCCTCCTTTCTCAAAGATCATGTCACGTCAAAGTGAAGTGACAGATTAATAAATTTCAGGTTAAAATGTCATGACAACAGAAACAATAACCTAGCCATCTGCCTCATATTGTACCCTGTGTTTTATCTAATTATCTATACTAACTTCTCTTTGAATAAGTGGCAATAATATTTTACTGAATTCCACTGAACATTCAGCAACACAGTTGCCCGTATTTCCTAGAATAAATGCATATTCTTTAATTTTTCGTCTATTTCCTACTTCTTCTTTTAGAATTGGTTTGGAACTATCCCACAATATCCTATGATTGTTATTAAAGGAATGTTCACATATTTTTGACTTCGAAATTTGATTTTGCCTGATATAATTTTTATGTTCTTTTAAACGAACGTTAAATGGCCTACAAGTCTCCCCAACATAGAACTTTCTACATTCACAAGGAATTTTATAAATGCAATTTTTTGAACTTTGTAACTCATTAAATGGTTTTGTTTTAACTAGCATCGATCTTAATGTATTTTTGGTTTTAAATACTGTTCTCACATTAAAACGATTGCCTATACGTTTTAGCTTATCTGACAGTCCAGGAATATAAGGAATTATTAAATTTACTGGTTGGTCCACCAGATTTATTTCTCTAATTCTATTAGCATTGTTATTTTGTTGGCAATCCTGAAAAACTTGCTCAACAAATTCAATAGGATAACTATTCTTCTCAAGAACATGTTTTATATGTTTAATTTCCTCCTCAAATTTTGTGTTATTAGAACAAATCGTTCTAGCCCTGTCATACAAACTTTTAATTACTCCTTTTTTAACACTAATAAAGCTCAGAAAACAAATTTGTTGAAGTTATTTTTTGAGTTACACGTTTAAAGTTTCGTTCATTTAGTGTTAAGAATTTATGAATTTTCGAGGCAACTTGAAAAAGTTGTCTTTCAATCAGTTTGGTGGCGAAAAACCCAATTAAAAATTAAATGGATATATCACTGGAAATTTCACTATCGAATTCTATTTGTCGTCAAAAGCGATACGAGTCGGCAGTCTGCACCCAAATTCACAATAGTCGATACTACACGTGTCGAGTCATATTCGACGATCGACACGGTATCCGATATCGAGAAAAAGGTGATTCAGAAAGGATGTCGATTACTATGTCGAAATAAGTCGTAGCACTCGAGAGAGAGCATGAGGACGCGCATGCGCACTCCGTTGCAATTGCTACGGAGATGCAAAAACCGCATCCTAATATAACCTCAAAATAATTTTAAAGTTTCTCTGTTTTTTATTTTGTTTTTGTCGTCTAGGGTTGAGATATTATTTAGAACTTGAAATAAAAATGTTACCTATTTTTAATGAAGTTATAAGAAGAGAGAATGCCCGGCAGAACCTACAATTTAGGCGAAAAAGAAAAACAATTCGGGACGACTTTGATTTGGAAGCTATGCCAGACGAGCGATTCAGAGAATTATTTCGCCTGAATAAAGCTTTATTTGGACATTTGTGTGACTTACTGATACCCCATTTACGAGCTACTCGGTATATATCTGCAGTTCCGGCCCAGAAAAGAATTTTGGTGGCTCTTCGATTTTATGCAACAGGGTGTTACCAACGAAGTGTTGGGGAAGACTTTAATTTGGGAGTTAGCCAAACATGTGTACATAGGTAAGTCGAGAAGCTAAACCTGTCTAAGTAAATGGACAAAATTTTATTTATCAATAATCTTTTATAGGTATATACATGAAATTACAGTTGCAATCGACCAGCATCTGTCCGATAGATACATTAAGTTCCCCACAACAAGGAGAGAGATAAACGAACAAAAAGCAACATTCATGAATAGATTTCAATTTCCTGGTGTTTTGGGTGCGTTGGATGGAACACGTGTGGCAATTTTGAAACCAAAGAGAGAAGAACATAATTTTATCAACAGGAAAGGATATCACTCACTAAACGTGCAATTAATCTGCGACGCAAATTTACGAATTTTATCGGTAAATGCTAATTATCCTGGCTCAACACATGATGCGTTTATTTGGAGGAACTCCCAAATTCGTGAACATTTTTATAACGAATTTGCAAGAGGAAATTTGAGGGGAACTTGGCTGATTGCTGATTCCGGATATGCCTTAGAACCAGTGGTTATGACACCATATATAAACCCACAAGATGGTTCTCCAGAAAGTCGATATAATCAAGCTCTGTCACATGCCCGTAACTGTGTCGAAAGGTGAAAGGTGTATAGGCCTATTAAAAATGAGATTCAGGTGTTTAATGAAAGAGCGAGTGCCAAGGTATGAACCAAATTTTGTGGGAAGGCTTGTAAACACATGTGTTGTTCTACACAACATGTGTCTTGAACGTCTTTTAAACTTAAGGAAGAACATTTGGTTAACTTGATCGAATTTATGGAGGAAAACAAAGAGTTGGCGACTGGTCGATTGTCATGTGCAAACGCAAAGCAACAATTTAAAAGTTTATGGGATGAACTGAGTTGTCGATTGAATTCTCTCGGATTTGGTGCAAGGCCTGTTGAAAAATGGCAGAAGGTAAGGCTTAATATAGGTATACAAACTTTTACTACATTATAGAGCATATTATATAGTTTTCCGATGTATGTGCAGTGTAAAAAAGGAGATGTAAAGTAATTTTCAAGCTGTTGTGGTGTGGTCAATGGGGAACTCTTCTATAAGTTTTGCTCGATACACATAAAGCACACCTATTTATTATATTTTAGAGTTGGACAGACTATAAATCAAATTTAAAGAAGGCCAGTGAAATAAAGAAATCCGAAGCTCAAACTGGGGGTGGTCCCCAAAGCACTAAGAAGCTCTCTGCACTTGAAGTTCCAGTATTAAATCTCTTGGGCAAAACCATCTACCAAGGTTGTGGAACCCAAGAACGAGGGGTAATAATTGTTTTTTTAGAATCAACCTGCATTCTACAGCATCGCAACTTTATGTTCCATTTTATATCATTATATCTAATTTAATAAAAGCTGGGTATGAAATATGACTACTTGACTTTCCTTGCAGCTTTCAGCAAGGGTATCTCCAGTTAATCAACCTTTCCAGTTTGACAATATTTGGATAGAGACTAATAGTCCACAAGAGATAAAGGAACATGAAGTAAGTAAATTCGAAGTTTTGTAATACATAAACTTAACAGTTGTCTTTAAAAGGTGGAAACCACTCCTACTCCCTTTGATAAAAATTCCACGAGAGGTGATGGGTCCTTGAAAAGAAAAATTGATGCATTGCAAGATCATGATTATCAGCCGACACAAGTCACGCCAAAGAAAAACAAAAAACACGCAGATGAACTTTACGAACAAACAATTTTTTGCATGAGAAGTATTGAAAGAACGATTGGCACAAAGCTAGATAATATTAATAGTACATTAGAGAGAAAACTAGACTTATTAATCAGTGCAATAAATTCAAAGAAAATGTAAGGAATACCATCGAAATTGCTTGCTGTGGTTGTGATATTTAAATAGGAGTTCCCGGATCTCCGGTCTATGATAGGATAACAGTTTTAGTTTTGTTCCTTTGTAAAGTCATTCAGGTGATATTAATTTGTGTTATTTTTAAAGGGAAAATAATCTTGTTTCCATAACAATGTATATGTTTATAAAATGTATTTCAGCACACACAAATGAATAAATATTTTGTTAACACTTTGTACATCTTTCAATACCTTTTGCATAAATTTTTCTTTGTTTATATTTATTTCATGTCTGGTAGTTGGAAACACAATAAATCTGTCAGACAGTTGAATATCTATCGCAGTGGCCACTTCGTGGATGCATCTACAATAAAAATGATTTATTATGTGATAATTATTTTTGCAGATAAATTACTAGTGTGTACAGAAGTCTGACTTACTCCTAGATTAAAATCTTCACCTATAGACCGTTGGCACAGACCTATATAGCTTCGCTAAGCTATATAGGTCTGTGCCGTTGGTAACAACCTGTCGCAAAGAAGCGAAGAGCGGTTAAAACTTTAATTTTTGTCGGAATAGCTGACTGGTACCGTTTTCGCGGTAAACCATCTTCTAACGAATTGCACAAATTCTCCACCAATCGCTTAGTAAGCCTAAATAGTTCGATAAATCTCTCCTCCGATAATCCAAATGGGTCACTTTTATCTCTCAACATACGCCTTTCCACCCGTAAATCACAAATGACTTGATTTCTTTGACGATAATCAATATCAAAAATAGATAACATATTTATAAATAGGAAAAATCGTCGGTGGAAAAAGGAATCAATCAACGGAAAATTAAGCAAAAGTGAGGTTAAATTTCGACACCATGAAGATCTCGACAACTACAAGGATATCGAGCTCAAATGACAGTTAATCTCGACATATCGCGGCAATGCTAACAAATGAGAATCGCTAAAATCTCGATTTCTACTCGACGCGAATAGAATCGAGTAATGTGAATCCCACTGCTGTTCTGCACTTTTCTATCGACATCTGTGACGATACTTAACCGATATTCGCTTCAGAATTCGATAGGCAGAGAGGTGTCGCTTAGATAAAGAGCAATAATTATTTTAACAATAAAAAATCGAGCATTTAGGTATATGTAAAATATGTAAATTAAACGAATAAATTTAATATTAATATCTATATAAAGTAAATAAAAGGTCTTCAACTCACGGATCTTTAATATAATTTTTAAAGATGCGCTTGTACAGCTACAGGAATCAGTTGACTTTTTTGTTTCAAAAGTGCAATGGCGGACCCGTATCTAGCTAAGTAACTATATATAAAAATCATCAAATTACTATTTGAACTGTTTACTGTTTATGTAATTGTGTTCTTCATGTGTTGGTGCCAAAATTGCTGTGACCGATAACTGCAGACAAATTTGCGTTTTCCATGAATTCCTCTTTAATTGCATTTTTTTCTTCAGCAGTTCTTGCCCCGATACAGATACAATAGCATTTTTTGTTACTTCACCTATGCAAACTGTCTTTTGTGATATTGACAAATTGTAGCTTTGTCCTATAATCCTTTGGGATGTCCCTGTAGCGTAAAAAGCTAAAGCTGTAAAATACTTTAAATGGGAGTGTAAAACTACCAGCAGGTTATTGGACCTATCTAGTAGTGGCAAGATTCGATTTAACACATATAGTGTGCCATCTCCTTTGTCAAACGAAATACATTTTTAAAAGAAACATCCTTTAATGAAAATAAGGGATCCAAATTATTTCTCATTACCCGCCTTTCCAGGTTGAAGAGGCGTATATCTTCTAGCCGTTCATTTTCAAGCACATTAACAATGTTTTGCAGGTTACCCGCAAACATTTGTTAACTTTTTTCTAAAAAAAAACAGGCCAACAGCCTTTTACACACTTTACTTTTAATCAAACTTTATTAGTTTTTCGTTTTAGTTTTTACTTTATTTTTTAGGTTAAACTTCGAGACAATAAAAAAGATATGATATTTTCTGTTTGTGTAGTATACAACCGAAAATGCACGAAAATAATTCGATAAGAGTACGGAATACTCTTTCGGAGACATATCGCTTAGTACAATCGAATTCTATTCTAAAAATAGATATAATATGTAGAATTTGATACTGCATGGAATCCCTCTGCTGGATTTATGGTGTATAAGTCACGAATTAAAGAAAATAATCATAAAGGGTATCCCTTGCTATTCAAATGAGGTGTATGCAGGATGTTTCAGTTTTAACTGTCAGACCTTGGAGAAGTTTAAAAACAAAATCCTGTATATCGATAATCAAGCTTTTAGAACATATATTCATATAAACTTTTCGTCTCAAAATTATCTCAAAAATTAAAAAGCATGGTTCCTAACAAAAGACGTGGAATTTTTTCGAATGTAATGACCTCAAATATTCTAAAATAAAAGTTTAAAATTATTTTTTTAGTATATCACATCGAATCTAACATTTTTAAAAAGATCTTTAGAAAAACTTAGTATTTTGCAGCTTAATTGGTTTTTGCTGTTTAAAAAATAACCCAAAATATTATTACAACCAAATGTGATTTTAGTTTGATATTTAGGAAATACCTAATAAAAACAATAATTATTTATCTACGCATGTAATCGCCCTGGAGTTTCACGAGCATTTCCTGATATTCTTCTGTTTTAAATCCCTCCAAACTGCTTAATTTTTATTCGCTTTCTAAGTATGTTTCTAATGTAATCTCTCATTCCCGAATTAAAGCTATTTCCTAAAGCAACTGCATCGCCACCTATTGAGCAGCGCCTGGAGCTACTATGTATTGGTGCCGTGGTTCCGTGGCACCCTCGCTGTGTTTTCTCGCTATCAATCACAGATGTCCTTCGGACCCAGTCTATCGAATAAAATTGTTCTTAAACCATTTTTTTGCGTGCTTGAGGATTTTCGAATACCTACATCGCCAGTTGAGATTCTAAGTTTCTGAGACTACAGTGGTTCGGCATAAATTTTGGGAAAAATATTTCCAAACTCCAGTAGGACCGATTCCGAGTGTTGTGTAACTCGTCCGGCTTGTTTTCCGGGAGTAATTCGCCTGCTGAGCATACCAGAAGTGCCGGGACTTGGCTTTGTTGTTTCACAGACTTCTAGCCGCCTTTTTGCGGGATATATAATTTGCCGTAACCAGCCGTAAATATCTGATACATAGGGATCCACTATTTAATACATCTCATTCCATCCCGAGATTACATTTTGGGTAAGTTCAACTGTGAATATTTTATTCTTGGAGCTGTTTTTTTTTACACAGTGTTTTCTTTATAGAGCACCTATTCCAACGGTTTTGGTGCCGGAATTTCACGAGAATTCAAGGACACTTGTTGATAAAAAAACTCATATCTCGAGGTAAGATTTATTTTTGTTTTTCACGTCCCCATTTTGGTTTTAACTCCTAAATTAATTTATAGGTTTAGCCTACGAGTGTAACTAAAATAGGTTTTCTGTTTTAGGGTTTTTATTTCCCAGCCTATCAAGTTCTTAATTACGGCCTACGAATTTTTCTTGTTTTGGATTTGAGTTTGGAGCGTGGCCTTGATGATTCACTAACAGCGAAGACCTGGCGATTTTCTTCTTGGAGCGCACATTGTCCTTGACTGTTCCAAGAGGGGTTTGGAGAACCTTCGCCCAGAAACATCGCAGTTTTGAAGACTCAACTTGCAGGTAAGTTTTGCATGTTCACTTTTTTTACATTTATCGTGCCTGGACTAGTAAAACTAATTTGATTTACGTGTACAATCGAAAGCGTAGGCTGCTACTGCTTACCTTCCTTTTAATATAGCGTACGTTGTGTTATTTCTGCGTACGTCTTGATTATTATTGCGTATATTATGTCGTGTCAACTCTTGCGGTGTTGTGATTAGCTATTGCAACGTCCTGACTATTATTATTGTTTTTTTTGTGAACTGAACGTGTACACGCTCGGGGGTTTATGATACTATACGTTTGTTTTACTATACAGCACGTACCATTTTAATTATTAATATAGCTGGTGAATCTGAAAGGCATAGCTTTAAAGTTATGACTAGTAATTATTGTTTATAACCTTGAGAGTATTTAGTGCCATTGGAGTAAATCTTATTGATATTTTTTAATTCAGTTTTTATTTACCTACGAAGGATTTTCCTAGTTTGGACTTAAAAGAAATTGTGTGAGGTGTAGAGCGCACAAACTAAGTGGCGCCTGTTATTAAAAAATCCTTTATTTCCCACCCCCGTCTCCACTGTTAGCTGGCGGCCGCTCGATACTCACCGAGGTAGGTAATTTGACTTTATCTTGGATTTATTTTTCTTACCATCGCGTTACGCTTTGAAGGTAACAATATGTTAAAAGTGATGCTTCCGACTAGAACATAAAACTTGGGGCGATAAATAAACCAAAAGTATACTTTGGATTTTTATTATGCACACCTTTAACATATTCTGCAAAAAAACAATTCAACGCGAGGACAATGTAGCGGTTGACTCTTAATGTCGGTTGCACTATTCACTTCTAACCTATTCTGGTAAAATATCTGATGCTTATGGACTAAAACATCGAACTTGGGACACCCCATGCTCCCGATGTAGTATACCAAGCCCTTAACCAGATGTCTGCGGGAGATGCTTCTCCAACATTCCTTCCTTTTGTAGGCTATCTTCTGCTCACCGAAAGTCGCACCCAAAAGTCGAAACTCTTCAACAACACTTTCCTGCGGTAGGGCCGGAAGGTCTATCTGACAGTCATGGAACCGCAATACATGCAGGTTCCTGGTTACCTACTTTGCAGAGCAGACATTCTTGGAAGTGAGAGCGTTGTAGTCCCCCACAGAGGAATACTTGGAGGAGACTCCATATCAAATATTCCTAACTCTTTGACTACCTATAAATTTACCGTTAACGTGTAAGCCATCCGCATCGACTATACAGGGTGATTCACGTAAGTGGTTCACTCTCCATGAGTGTAAAACATATTCAAAATATCTTCGTTAGAATAGTTAATTTGAGCCATTATTGTCAACAGTTAATATTTTATTGTTTGGAACACAATAAATGACAATCACAAATGAAAAATCCATGGCCGCCTATTAGAAAAGGTCCCTTGTTTCTTGATATGGAGCAGCAAAAATACGTATTTTGCGTAATAACGAAGCAACCGCTTCATTTAGACATATATGTAGTGTGTTGTATCTTTTTGAACTGTCTTTTCACAAGCATTTCAAAAAATATGGGTTCCATTTGAAAAAAAAAGAGATTTTTCAATTTTTCGATGTTGATATTGGGAATTTTTTCCCGAACACCCTGTACAATATTTTCAAATGGCATACAGGCCATAGTTGACTTTCGCCTACGACAGTTCCAAATTTCAGTTTTCCAGATTCATAAATTTCAAAGTTATCATCACTATGGTCGATGGCTGCAACACTCAAAAAATCAAAAATTTGCGAATATCTCGAAAAGGGTACATATTATATTCAGAATAAAGATTTGGAATTTAATAGGGAACCAAAGGGTGTTCTATTTGAAATAACAAAGTTGCTATCGACTTCCGGTATAACCGGAAGTGATCGGAAGTTGAAAATATTTTAGAAAGAAAGTTTACAACCTGTTATATAAGTAACCAAATTTTCAAATCAAAATTCGTACTCGTTCGCCGTAAACTTCTAATGAACCACTTACGGGAATCACCCTGTATATCTTAGGGAAGTCATACTTTGAAGGATTCACAGGAAAATAATATGAGAACTAACAATGGGTCCAATTAGCTATCATTTATATTCTTTACGTATAGGTGCGGGTAATGATGTTGGTGGGGGAGGGAGGGGGTGCAACATCTCTAACATCCAGGAAAATCCCATTAAACTGGAAACAACGTTGTGTTATAAATAAGTTGCATTGGTCAAGTCCTCATCAGTTATTGTGTACATCAGTAGGTGCTTTTGTGCTTAAAAGCATAAGATATATTGTCGATGCCAACGGCTTTCAAGTCCTCCTACTGAAGGAGCTGTGGATATATGACATGAAATTGCAAGAAGTTACGTCGAAGTTTACGGTGCTTCACTCCACTCATTCGTTCGAAGATGATTGGTAGTGAAATAGCTACAGTGAGTAACAAAATACTGAAAAGTCCTGTGAGAAAGCCTTTAATATACTTAATGGAAATAGCGGAGTACATCCACAATTATTAAAACGTTGGAAGAAAAAGTTACAATTGTCAGTAAAACATCACTCAGCACTCTGATGCCACTTCAACCATGGTACTATTTGTGAGACTATATTTTCTGTGGTACTATGTTTAAGTTGGATGCAAATTTACAACATTTGAAAAGGTTATAATTATACTTTAATACAAGTGAACAAAACTAGTACTGGCAAACTTCATCCCAATAGAAGTGATCGAGTGAAATGGGTGGACATTCAAGCGGCGTTTCAGAATCAAATTCGCATGGGTGTGATAGGAAATATGAGACATATAGATATGTGGCAGTTGATGATGCATTTATTCTCTTTAAATATCGTATAACTCGAACCGGTGACTATAGAAAGAATTTCTGTAGTCACTGCTCGAATTTTTTACACTGTTAAGGTAAATACCATATTTAATGAGAAATTTACTAAATTATCTGAAGCTGGTACGTTAAGCGAAATTAAATGTTTCAACACAAAAATGATACAATTGGCCAGGGATTTGATTTGAAGTGATGGTTTAAAGATAGTATTGTCTGGTTATAAAAAAGATTGGAGATTACCATTAACAAGTTTCCGGGTGAAGGTTGTATAAAATTTTTATTTTAAATTTCAATGTAAATAAAGTGGAACTGGGAAACGGTGGTTGGTCCTATTTACCCCTACCAGTTTAAATTTAAAACAAAAACAACCAAGTGTTAATGTAAAAAAGAGTGGTGAATCTTGCTTTTTTTAAGTGTTATCTCAGCGCTCTATCCGAATAACTCTAAAGAACATGCTGATCGCACTAATTCATACCCACATTACAGTCAGATATTATAATTAGATGGTATATATTTACCAATGACATTACCGCTCAAATATCGAAAAGAGATAAAAAATGACATTCCAGTAAATGTGTAAATTTTGGAGTTGGTAAATGAGTCTCCACGACAATTTATCTACTTCTAATTCAAAACAATAAGGATGTAAGATTAGCAAGTGTAAATGTAATAATTACAAGAAAAGGTGATAATGGGCAAAGTTAACAAAAAGAAAAAACTAGTAACCGCATACACGTGTTTCATGCTGTTTGACAATCATCAGTACGGTGTAACATTAACCTATTTTTTGATTTGGTTAATGTTACACCGTACTGATGATTGCCAAACAGCATGAAACACGTGTATGCGGTTACTAGTTTTTTCTTTTTGTTAACATGGAGAGTTTGCCCATTATCACCTTTTCTTCTAATTCAAAACCATTTTTTTTTAATTAGCGACTTAGAAGTTCTACCTGTAGACGATTCGAAAGTCGATATAAAATATATAATTATTGCTGGGTTAAAGATTTATCTAGACTGATTTAGAAACAGCGAGAAAACATAATGGTCAAACATAATGGTCGAAAATTTATATGTGAAAGATGTTTAAATTACTTTACATCTCAAGCTAAATTAGAGAAGCATACCTACACTTTATTGTGAGCAAATAAATAACTGTAAAATCGAGTTTCCGAAAGAGAAGTTTATCAAATTTTAAAATTTTGTTCATAAAGAACGCACCCCGTTTGTCTTATATGCGTATTGTGAGGCAGTGCTAAAACCCTATGGAGATTCTTAATGCCACGCTAAAAACTGATAAATATCAAAGACATGAAGCATTCAGTGCTGGATATTAAATTTAACTGTTTTAAATTTTTATTGAGCTATAGGGGAGAGTCACCATGAATGGGACATTTTTTTATAAATGCGTATAATTTTGAAACAATTAAAGTTTTGCGGGAAACAAATTTTACTCAAATTATAAGGTGGTGTTATCCATCGCAAAATCGGGATATAAGCAATATATGTTATTTTTTTGTAACAGAAAAAGGTATTTTTTAAAAAACTTGTATAGTGTCCCATTCAAGGAACATGTACCATGTACGGGACACGTGTTGCTCTTGAATGGAACATTGATAATAAAATCTAGGTTCGTTTAGGAAATGCATGAGGTTGGGTTTTGTATAAAAAAATTACTCTAACAGCAAATAATACATAAGTAAATGAAAATATATTTCTAAAAATAAATAACCAAATTCAACAAAAAATTCTGTCAATATTAAAATAAAAACAATTGAAGCTAAAAAAAACGTGAAATAAAACAGGTGACATTATTTTTCCATATATTTTCTCTCGGGAAAATGGAATTTATTTCTTGTTCGTCTCATAAAGGCAACATTAAAAGTTTCTTTTTCTATTTTTAAATAACCTTCTGTTTCCAATAAGTATTTGGCGAATGTTTATATAAATCAATTGTCAAATTTCTAGCAATTTTCACAGCTCTATGCAGGGACGTTTTCGAAATTCCCGTACATTGTGCAACCTCTCTTATTGAAGCTCCATTTACAACAACTTCACGCACAGCCGCTTCCATAGCACTTGAAGATGTCCGCTGTCTTTTATTTGGCTCCATTCTACAGCCTGCAAGCAAAGATGTTATACTTACCTAATTTTTATTTTCATTTCATCATCAAACTAGAACATGTCCCTTGAATTGGACGTGTCCCAATCAAGGAACACAAGTTCGTCCCATTCAGGGAGCCAGCCACTATTTTGGAAATGAATTATTTACTTCCTAACCCCAAAATTTAAAACACATTTTTTTGTTTAAAATCATAGTTTAATGCAAGGAGTTTTAATAACAGAATTCATTCTTACCTGTTGTATAGCTATCCTGGTATATAACTAATCCAATAGGGATTCAATTATTTACTTTTAAAAGTCAAATTAAACAAAATTTCAGCAAAGACGCACTATACAACTTCAAGCACTGAAATTCCGTTTGGAAGATTGCATTCTCATGCGCCACCTATTGACAAAGTGCCAAACCCTCCAGTTCAAGCATTTAGTTTTCTTTTTAGATGTCCCATTCAAGGAGCGTATTCATGGTGACTCTCCCCTACCTACCTATCATAAAAATTAAAAAAATGTGATTGTTATTTGAAAATGATCATTTTAACTAATTAAGTGAAGATTAGGAAGATTTTATTTTTGTTCGAATTTCTATACTTTCTTGCAATATGAAATTAAATTCCTAGTTTCCTGGGCCTGTTTTTTCTGGACAATTATTTTTCACTTATTCTAGTAAAGGTGATTTCTGGACAGATGAGTTGAATATACCGGGTGTTCCATAATGATGAGCAAATGAAGAAAGTGTTCTACAGGTGGTTTTAGGAGTGAGCGTGTGACCATGCAGCTTTGATACACGTGTTATTTTTCTTAGGCTATGTTTAAATACCCTTGGTAGGTAAATATCGTTAAGGTAAATACCCTAAATAGATACACAAATTTATTTACGTACCCACTGGGTATGTCTTTCATGTATTTTTTATTTAAGCCTCCCCTCCAGTGGAAGCCCAGAGAAGACCAGAATACAGAGTTCATCTTGCCAAATATGTCAAATGGAGCCCAACTTGAAATGGCAATTAATCCATTGTAAGTCACTGTGGATCTTTCTCAATTTTAAATTAATCTATAATAAATGAGAAACGCAGTCTACTTCATAGTTTATCTGAACGAGCTTATCAGGTGTGTGAAAATTACATAAAAGTTGGGCATTTGACATATTTGATAGATGGACACTATTAACGCATGCATGTGAAGTTGCACAACGAGGCAGTAGGCAGTAGGCCAAGTCGTATATTGACATAAGTGCGTTAATAATGCCAGCCAACGTGTTAGTATAAAATTTTATCAACAACTATTTATTATTATCATCAGTATATTATAAAATTTTATAAAAAAATATTCAAAATTCATCATAATGTTAATAAAATTGGTTGAGAACACAAGTTATGCATAATCATATTTTGTAACCATAGCAACAGAGCATAAACAAAGCCGCGTCAATAAATTAGTTCTGTTAAATTTTCAAAGTTGAATAAGAACCATCTATAAAAATGAGTTCAAGCAAAGATAATCTCCCTTCGGACATAAAAAATGCGCAGGTTCAAGTGTTATTTTAAATAAAATTGTGCCAGAGAAATCACGAGAAAAATACCAGCTGGCTTATGACCCTTAAGAGGGGGTTGCCGACAGCTAAATTGACGTTAGATTTCGTATTTTTTTAAGTTGTATAGCATAAAATCTAATAACATTTTACTTGGCAAAAATTTAGTTAAAACATCTCTATCTTCATTTTAGTCATAAGATCTTAGAAGCATATG
Source organism: Pseudeuparius sepicola (assembly GCA_963920635.1). NCBI lineage: Eukaryota > Metazoa > Arthropoda > Insecta > Coleoptera > Anthribidae > Pseudeuparius > Pseudeuparius sepicola. Next base: position 66,861,095 of record OY987298.1, read on the forward strand.
CACTGGAATTATTATTTTCCCAAGGTTTTCATAACCTATAAAACAAAACACTGCTTGTGAGATCTTGACAGAGATGTTTGTACTAAATTTTTGCCAGGTAAAATGTTATTAGATTTTATGCTATACAACTTAAAAAAATAGAAATCTAACGTCACTGTCGCTGTCGGCAACCCCCTCTTAAGATAAATGTGGTAGAGAATAGGTTGGAAACATGAGTAGTGAAAAAGCACTATTCGTATATTTTAACGAACTAAGCAAGATTCAGAAGCCTTATTCATCAAGAAATAGTATTAATGCGGTAATTAATTTTAAAAAGCACTAGTGCAGTAATATGTCATTATGACATTAAAATAAGTGTCAAATCGTACCTATTACATGACAGTTGTAGATAAATAATGACCTATCTGGGCCGCTATGGGCCGGCCGCCGCCGCGCCTTCGCTTATAGGCATTATGGCAACACCGCAATAATAATGACTCATGATTATATAGAAACATAGTATAGGCAGGTATCATTTTTGACCCTTTTGCATTTGAGGAGAAAAAAGGGTCCTATTTTCTCACAACTCTTCTAATTTGTAACTAAATAGTAACATCATCAGGCCGAGACTATAAATGTAAACAATGTTTTTATAAAGAAATGATTCTGATAAGTCATAAGTCTACTTACAACACCATTGCGGTAAAACTTCCAACATAGTAGATATTTAAAAAATACAACAAATATTGGCACTTACAGTATTTCAAAATTTAAAGCAAGTGACCGTTAAAAATTCCAAATCTACAGTGTGTCCACGGATAGAGTTCGGATAGGGTGTAAATGACAAAAAATTTTCGAGTTGAAATTTGAGCTTCTGGGGATAAGCCCTGCTTGGTTTGAAATTAATTTGAGACGTAATTTTATTTCGAAAAATCACGTATGCCTTGGGAATTAAAAAAAAAAAACTACCTAATTTTCCACATCAGTAAAGTGCCCTTTCTGTAGGTTTTACGACAAAATGTTATTAAGGAAACTTGTTCAGAATGAAGAACTGAGTAGGTTTGCGAAATTTCGAAAGTCTAGGCCCACTTTGATTTTTTGGCATTTTTCCCACTTTTCTTTAGAAAAGTGCGCTTTGTGTAGCTTTCACATTAAAATGTTATGAAGAAAACTTATTCACAAACTGGATAGGTGCGAAAGAATTTCAAAAGCCTAGGTATACTTTGATTTTTTTTCTGCTAAAAAATTTAAAATGCCAAAAAGTCAAAGTAGGCCTAGACTTTCGAAATTTCGCAAACCTACTCAGTTCTCCATTCTAAACAAGTTTTCTTAATAACATTTTAATGTGAAAGCTACACAAAATGCACTTTTCTAAAGAAAAGTGGGAAAAATGCCAAAGAATCAAAGTAGGCCTAGACTTTCGAAACTTCGCAAACCTACTCAGTTCTTCATTCTGAACAAGTTTCCTTAATAACATTTTGTCGTAAAACCTACAAAAAGGGCACTTTACTGATGTGGAAAATTAGTTTTTTCAAAATTCCCAAGGCATACGTGGCTTATCCCCAAAAGCTCAAATTTCAACTCGAAATTTTTTTGTCATTTACACCCTATCCGAACTATATCCATGGACACACTGTATAAACAGTTAAAAAGTTGATTTTAAAGACCTTGTAACAGTTTGGCTAGATGCAGAACTAGATTGTAGATATAATACCCAGAAAGATATGAAAAAGTTTGTGATGATTCAAATTCAACCTGTGCGTTCAAAAAATGGTTATGACTGCTACTAATGTAGATATATTTCCAGTGATCCAAGGTTATTGAGAATAAGTCCTTTATACTCTTATATCATGTTGTTTCATCAGAAAAGTGGCCACTATCCAAGAGATGATTAGCAAAATGTGAAGTCTTAGAGCCCATTTTCAAACAAATGGCGTGTTTCTCGAGTCTACTTTTGAAATTTCATTCAGTTCTACCGACATAAAAGGAATCACAATCACACCTTAGTTACTAGACGCCATATCTATTAAATTTATCTGTAACGACTTTATTATTAATAAAGAGGGTATTATAACAGATTCAGAACTTTTTAATGTGATTTTAAAATATAATTATATATATATATATATATACCTATATATATATACCTATATATATATATATATATATATATATATATATATATATATATATATATATATATATATATATATATAGGTATGTTAATTTAAAATTCAAATTTAGATCACTCTGTCTAGAAATCAATCAATGCAAACTAATGTAAGAATTACATGGTTTTATCTGAATTGACTTTTGTATTTTACTGTTTTTGATCGCGGTAAGGAATACTTTTTCCTACATTTAGACATAAATAAAAAATTGAACCCCTACCTATTTTTTTTAATTAGCCGAAACTTTTTTTTTATATAAATGCCTCTCAATGTAGGAAAAGTATTCACTACCACTCATGTAGACAGTAAAATAAGAAAGTGACAAAAATTACACCCGACTATTATGTTTTTTTTTAATCGTGAGTGACAATATAAATGTTTTATTGAGATAAGGAACAAACTATTAATTTAATGAAAAATTGTCAAGAGTAAAAAAGTTTCTAAATTAATTGGGCTACAGAATTCTGGTTTTTATTTTTGAACTAACTTACAAAAAAGTTCTATAGAAGTAATAATACCTGGGGGTGTTGCGCAAAGTGTCTTCCAACTTTCTGGTAAGTTTTTAGATTCGACCATTTTTGGGGAGAAAATCAAAACCAACTTTTTTTGTCCCCCTTAAGGTTGGAATAACTTTGCAGGGGAGGCTTAAATCGAAAAATTTTACATGAATCGCCAATAAAGTACCTGTATTTTTCAAGATAAGAAAAATTTTATGAAGAAAGTTGTTTAGAATGCAATTTTTATACAAAATTTGGAATATAAAATTATTTTTTGAAACTTTCCATTCTTTAATAAATTAATCACTCTGTACTCAATTATTTTTTACACTTAAAAGAGACGACGGCTGTAGGTTGGATTTTTGTTTCAAACTATTAGAGAAAAACCATAGATAATTTTTTTCTTTTTTTTTTAATAATTTATTAGAAAAAAATTATATCGGTAAAATTTAATATGGAGTTATAAAATTGCATTCTAAAAAACTTTTTAGTGACATTTTATTGTTGGTGATTTTTACAAATTTGCTTATAGAACAACGAATAAACTGATTTTTTTGTTATACTGATCTAAGTTTTAAAACAACAGGACTCAATCCCCAAATGCCATTTAAAAAATTTCCATTACACCTCTTGATACATCTATCCAGGGGCACATTGTATATTAGATTCATCTGAAACTTCACAATACTATGTATATCGTTGCTGTCATTAACCAAAACTCGGATGAGCCTCAAGATCTATTCAAATGACAATTTCTTATTAATTTAAAATTGCAATAAATAAATGAACATTGGTAGAAGGTTTCTAAATACAATAATTATTAGAAATGGGTCGCTGGGAATATTCCCGGGACGGGAGCATTAAAAAATTGGGAATATTCCCAACAAATGGGAGCATTCACTCGAAAACTCCCGGGAACATTCCCAAATTTTAAATTTGCCGCCATTAAGCTGTCAATTGTCTAACGGATTGAGAATTTAACCTCAAATTTCGGATTTGAAAATAAAACGTTCATTTTAAATGTTTTAATTTTAAATTTTAAACGACGAACTGGGACCCCTGAAGTCGCTATCTGCTTGTATATAGTGCTTGAGTTTTATTCACTACTGGTACTAGGTAATTTTTCAGTTGATTTGTTTTTATTTTGTTTATTTAATTAAAATTAAATACTTATATATCATATCGCTACCTATTAGTTCAAAAAAGAAACATCTTAAAATGATGTGTTTTTGTACAATAGCCTTTTAAAGATTTAGTACCTTTATAACTACATTATTTCTTTGTAAAGAATTTACTTAAGCCGAGTTTTATTTCTGTCCTATTATCCCTTTACTATTAGTTTTAGAAAATTGCTGGAGTTGGGTAATTAATTCATCTATATTTAAAAAAAAAACAACTATTTTTCTAATAAAATGTAAGATGTTTCTCTTTTGAACTTAAGAATATTAAATTTGTTAAAGAAGTTTCCTTGATTAATGTTGAAGTAGGGCTTCTATTTAAGTTAAAAAATCATTGGAACCATGAAATGAAAGAAATAACTTGTTTAAAACTTTATTAAAAGAATATGTATTACAAATTTTTAAGGGAACGAAATACGTAAAAAATAAAGTTTAGTTTTCACTTTCTTCACATTCTTCACAGTTATCATTATTGTCAAGGTTGCTAGGAGCCTTTTTTGTATTTTTCTTGAAATTTTCGTCTGACAGTAAATTTTTGTAAAATTCCCAATATATTTTTGGATTAGCCTTATTAACTTCGCAAAGTTCCACTAGACCTTTTTTAAGAGTACCAGGGATAGTTACAGGTCCTTTGTACAACTGAGGCAAACAGGGTTCTGGCATTGTTCTTGTTGATTTGAACCTGATATTTATCGATTTAAATTCTTTGTCTGAATAAGACTTTTAATAAAAAATTAAATAAGGGGCACACTTTTTAACCTGTATGATTTTAATCTCATTCCAAAGAACTTTTTCTGATAGCTCGTTTTTGTTAAAATTATTTCCCAAAGAGGCGGTCAATTGTTTCAGGTCAAAGAAATCTTCGGTACACATGTTTTTAACCTTGTAAGGGTGGCCTGTTTTCTTTGCCAATTCCATAATGGTACTCCATTGCACGGGGACATAAATCGGACCAGACCTCAATTTCCTTTTCTTTTCTCTCTCTATCAAAGAGTGCATGTTGTCCCCTTCGTTTTGGGTATGTCCTGCGATTAAAAATTTGTGTGTTATAGATTCTATGTTTTTCATAATGTTAACACAATATAGATACATTCCAATAATAAATTTATTTTTGTTTTGTCCATTGCAATTATCGCTATAAAAAATAATGTCCTTTACTTTATTGTCATTTTGCTCCTTTATAAAATAGTAAACACAACTGCCAATTTCATTAGCTCCTCGATGACCAATACTCTGATTCCAAAAATAACAGAAACCTTTTTTCTGCCCAATGTCGTAAACGGTGAGATTGTAGCATGACAAACGACTTTTATAAAAAAAAGTGAAACATCCCCGCAAGGAACATTCAGTACAGATTGTAAATCATAAACAGCTATTACCTGGTCTTTCGATTCAACAATCTTAGACACATCTTCGGCTTTTTCTTTCCTACTTAATTCTTTTTCAATTTGATGATTATCATACTTTTATTTTAAATTAAGTTTTTCTTCGCCCGTAGCATTATTAAATGAATGTCATAAAGGACATTGGTCCTTTTTAGGTTAAAAGAAATTAATGTTAAATTCTGTGGCAAATATATTTGAATACATACTTTGTTTTCCATATGGCTTATTTAAACTTACACACTGATCTTTGTATAACCTGTACATTGTAGTAAGGTTAAGACTTCCATCTATATATTGCTTTGAAGTTCTGGCACGACAGAAATGTGAGTCGATTAATGGAAAAGATTTTATATGGTTGCGTATATCTTCTTTTATTTGAGGACTCACAGCTCTGCCATAATGACCATGCATACCACGCTTATCCCCTACTAGAAATCTTTCTTTTGATTTTTTCTTTGTAACAGTGAAAATCATTTTAGAACTGACATTCAACGTAGCCATAAAAAATTTTTTTGCAAACTACAATTTCCTCCCCATCAATCGAAAACTTATAAAGAAAGTTATATGACCTTTTCCTATCAGGCAGCTTTTTTTTGTATTTCGTCTTCACTTCGGACATGTGTCTTATAATAAAGTTTCTCTGATCATTTATATTTCCCATCTTCCAAAAACTTTTATTTATTTCTTCACGTTTGGCTTCTGTGACTCTTTCCTTACATTTTAATCTGCATTCACATGCTGGTTGAACACTCCTACTAGCATTATTACGTTTTCCTTTTTTTTTGTGGTATAACTCTCTCCAAGGTTCCTTTTTTTCTTTAGAACGTTTTTTTCCCATTCTTCTGGATTTCTTGATCTCTTCTTGGTAAGTTTTTTTTCATAGGTTCAGCTTCCACTTCACCATTATCCTCTTGGACATTCTCATTGTCTGTGTGATTAACAGATGGGATGAAATCTTCATCGTTATTATCATTATAAGACTCACGATCACTTTCTTCGTCGATTATTGTGGTCTATAATTGAAAAAAATTAAAAGATGAAAAACAGCCATCACCACAGAATGAAATACCTGGTAGAAGTTCGATAAATCCATCAACGTTTTATTTGAGTCATTTTCCAAATATTCATCATTAACCTTCTCAGCTTGATTAGAAGTAGAGCCCTGAGAATCAATTATTTCACTGTCGGTTTCAGAAATTTTTTCTTTACTGTCAATTTGCACAGTAATGCTACCATCCACTTCTTCAATAACAGTTTGCACCTATAATGGCATAATAAAATAAATATTGTAAAGTGTCTATGGGCACAGATAACCCACTATGGGTCAGTGCCACAGTCTTTACCTGATCATGAACAACCATGTGTTCAGACGGAGATCTAGGAATTGCTACAATAATTGACGGTGGACCTGTACTGGTGATAACCTGGTCTAGAGATCCAATAACATCTATTAAAATATCCTTGTTTTTGTTACCACATAAGCTCTGAAATGAATTCAATAACTTATCTGTATAGCCAAATGTTTTATATTTACCTGATCACTAACAAAAATACTGTCACTGGACTGAGATCTGGCTGCCACACCGGATGAAAAGCCACTGTTCTTAAGTACTTTATCTTTCAATTCAATAACATTCGATGCAATATCCATGTTTGTATCATTATCATTATGTAAGCCCTAAAATATCTGAATATTAAACTGCATTTGAAACTAATCTAAAAGCTGAACTAACGTCTTATTGAAAAGTTGATACTTTTTGATTAATTTCTTCACTTTCGGTTTTAGTATTTAAGGTTTTACTTGCCATTAACAAAATTCGTTTGCTTCTACTTATGGAATTCATTGTAAGTACAAAAAATTCGGCGGAAAATAAACAGTATTTCACAAAATACGACACACAACACCACTCAAAACATTAGTTGTCAAACTAATAACCTTACTATTCGTCTCTCACAGCCACTCTCGCGGCAATAGCTCAGAATAAATTAGCAGCAGTCAGTCCTAAATTCAAAACAGAAACATTTTTAGTTATTTCCCTTAACGCATATAGTAGCCCACGACCAAACGAATTCAAAACAGAAACATTTAGTTTATTTGTTTTGAACATAGCTATTGAGAGAATTTTAGGAGTTCTTAAAGGAAATATCGAAGTTTTTATTATAATAATGGCATGTCCACCTTGTTTCTCTTTTGAACTGGATAGTAGTCATTATTTTAAATAATTTAACAGAAATATCTCAATTTTCATAAATTTTAAGTTATTTCCTTTTTGAACTGAGGTAGCGATATTATGATTTAATATAGCCATATATGCTCAATGCTGAAACCTAACCTTTAATATTCTATTCTTTATTTACTTTATGCCATTTTTTATCTTCACATTTCAGTAGAAGTACAATACTTATCATATATCAATTTAAAGGGAAAAATGTAAGGAATACAGTTCGAATGATGAATCATTATTCTGAAAACTCCCGGGTTTTTTTGAAAAATCCCAGGAGTTTTTACAAAGCTCCGGGAGTATTGACAGCTAAATAAAATGGCGGATGGGAGGTTTCAGGCTGGGAGGAATGTGTTTTTGAAAATCCCAGGAGTAAACCCATCACTAGAAAACTATAAACTTATCTAAAACATCTTATATTCAATTTTCATAAATATATTGTATTATTGAGTAAAGGATATATATTCTATATTTTTACTCAATGTTGAGTATATGTGTATGTTGAAACAAGTTAATATCATAGCATTGAGTAAAGGATATATTCTATATATAGAATATATATTTTTACTCAATGATCATAGGAAACTTTAGGGGCAAGGTTCATCATAAGTTGAGATGCGATCTAATTTTATTCAAAGTAGAGTTGTTTTGATATTATTTTTGCACAAAATCGCATTATTTTTTAGTATCCATTACACCTACCATTTGAAGCAGCGTGTTTTACTTAGTAAATTTACATAAAAATTTCAAAATGCCCAAAAATCAAGTTACAATGTTATTAGATGTGCACGTCGATATTTCAGTTCAGCAGTTTATTTTGAGATATAGCCATAATTCAATTAAAGAAAAAAAAGTCAACCAATTTGTCATTTAACCATGAATAATTAAGTGTACATTTTTAGCAGTTTTCATTCCCCGTGGGGTAATCCCCTGAGGGATTTTAGGGTACACACTGATGGCATTTCTGCTAATAAAACACCAACAAAAATATTAAATAATTATTTACTAGCAAAAATGATGTGATTGGCGAAATACAAATACTAGTGTAATGCAAAATGTTAGGAGATATTAGTTTGGTATTCACGGTAAACTTAGCGGTAAATGCCTTAATCTTGATTCATCGCCTCGCTTTGCTCGACCTGACTGGGTGGAGTTACATTGTCCCTGTCGCCCTTCTTCTTCGATCCGGAGACAATATCGTCGATACGCAGAAGCAAAATAGCCGTTTCCACGGCCGTTTTGTAGGTCTGCAATTTCACAGACAAGGGCTCCCACAGGCCCACTTTGTCCTGCTCGACCAGCTCCCCGGTTTCTCCATTTATACCCCACGTGCAAGGGGCGTTTTGGTCTGAATGGTTGGCATGTTTTGCCCTCAGAGCCGTCAGCGTCCTGATCGTATTCGCTCCACAATTTTGGGCCAATGTACGAGGGATGATTTCTGTCGGGGAAAACAGATGTTAAGACTAATAAACTATAAATACTTATTTTAGAAATAGCATAACTACTCTTTAACATTTAAATATAGTGTTTTACATTTTTGGAAGAAAATCGGCCAAGAAAAATATATTTTTTAGCCGGCTAAACGTTTTTGTCCAATGCATACAGGGTGTCCAACTTTAAAACTGTACAAATCCGTAAAATCTTCATTTTAGGAGATAATCGCCTAAACTTTTTTTTTGTTTGAAAGGCCTTCAAAAGCCGCTTCTTTTGACCTTCCTGCCATTTTCAAAATGATAATCCAGGGCCGGCTGCGATTTTTTTATACCCCCGATTTTCACGAAAACCATTTAGCGATTTTTTTATTTAAAATTTGACCCCACAGGGTTAATCAGAACACCCCAAAACCCTTATATACCAAATTTGAATAAAAAATATACAGGAGTTTCATTCTGCAGGGTGTCAAAGTTGAGCAAAATAGTTATTTTAAAGGCATCTGCCAAGTCAAGTGTGCCCTGGAATCCCCTCAAAACAGTTGACCTGTATATAATACGTGAAAAGTTTTCTATTTTGGCAAAAAAATAACATTTAAAAATCGCGACAATTTTAGATGATTTTGACAAACTCATTCCATGTTACCACATATTTATAACCACTAAAAAAAAACGCCAATCCTTTCCCAAATCAACCTATGGTCTATCTTCAGTAATTCGTCAAAAAATTCTTGGGGTTACTGGATATGGAAATAGAAGCTATTTACGATAAATTAACTCGAAGAACAATAAACAACTTTTTACATAATTCACAATTTAAAGAAAACTGTACAGAAAATAAAATATGGAACTCAAGCTCATCTGAAGCTTTTCAATTCACAGAACAGTCCTGCATAGAATATTTTAATTTAAATTATCAATTTAATTTAAGGATCAAAATGGTATTCAAACTGTCCCACAGTTGGACATATCTTTTTTGCAGATACTAAATTTGTCGAAACAGGCTCATTCCCATACCTTACAAAATATTTGGCAATAACAATCTTTTTAAATATGCAACAAGACAAATACTCACCTAATGCATGTGCAACTGCTCTGTAAGGGCCGTGTGTGGCTTTCTGCAATAAATGCTGTGCAACGGCCATTTCAATGGCTCCGCCCCCAGGGACCAGCCTCGGAGACAACACAACATTCCTAGCTACTTGTAAGGCATCTTGCAGGTTACGTTCTATTTCATTCAATATGTCCTTACTCGCCCCTCGCAACAGAATGGTGCAGGCCTGAAATTTTAAAGTAAGTATGAGCCCTAAACCACCATTAGGATGTGTATAGTGGCAGATTGACTAAGTTGCAATATTACTCTGGTAGAGCAGTTGGATCCAATTTTTATTGGACATAAGCATCTGGAGCAGTGAAAAGGTTAAAAAATAGAAAATATTCCAGAGTAGTTACTAGATTAGAAGAATCTTGTAGTGTAGATGGAGTACCTACAGCGAGCAGACATGTAAAATGTTCTTACCTTTGGATTTTTACATTTAGTAATGTAACAGAAATATTCATCTCCTAACTTTTTAATTTCGAAAAGACCAGCACCGGTTCCAATATCAGATTCTTGCAATTCTTCCGTCCGATTGACAATAGTGGCACCACACGCTCTTGCGATTCTGTTGTTGTCTGATTTCCGGACACGCCTAACTGCACTTATGCCAGCCTTTAAAACAACAAAAAAACAATAGGTGTAAACACTATAGATTGATGTAAATATAGATTACACCCAATATTTATTCTAACTTAATAGTGAAACAACCTTACAACTTCTTTAATTTTTAACCGACCAGAGCGAAATTTTTACAAAAAGGTAGATGGCTTTGTTGCCTACTTATTTCCAAAAAATTAGTTGCCTACTCCAAAGTCAAATCCACCTGCGATGCCACAATCGAGGCCAAAAATCCAAGTCATATTTGGCATTTTTTTCAAAAAAAAATACAAAAAAAAAGTTGTTTAGAATTGATCCAGAACCCTAAATCCAAAATTTTGTCAATACCAAAAAATATTAAATAAAAAAAATAAAGTCCAAAAATAGCAATTTAATAATTTCCTTTCTTTAGACAAGTGTACCATGGAAATTTTGAAGAAAAGATCATTTAATTCAATTCATTGCCTTCAAAACTTCCATGGCACACTTTTCTAAATACAGGAAATTATTAAATTGCTATTTTTGGATTTTATTTATTTGTATTTTGACAAAATTTTGATTTTAGAGTTCTGGATCAATTCTGAACAACTTTTTTTAGTAAATTTTTTTGAAGAAAAAATGCCAAATATTCTTTTGGACTCCAAAGCCAAAGCCACCTGAGATGCCACAATCGGGGCTAAAAATCTGAAAGTCATATTTGGCATTTTCTTCAAAAAAAAAAAATAAAAACAGTTGTTCGGAATTAATCCAGAACCCTAAAATCAATATTTTGTCAAAATAAAAAAAATATTAAATAAAAAAAATAAAGTTAAAAAATAGCAACTTGTGTTTAAAACTTCCATGGTACACTTTTCTAAAGAAAGGAAATTATTAAATTGCTAATTTAGGACTTAAATTTTTTTTATTTAATATTTTTTGATTTTGACAAAATTTTGGGTTTCGGGTTCTGGATAAATTCTGAACAACTTTTTTTATAACTTTTTTTGAAAAGAAAAATGCCCCTTATGGCTTTTTGGATTTTTAGCCTCGATTGTGGACTCGCAGGTGGATTTGACTTTGGAGTAGGCAAGTAATATTTTGGAAATAAGTTCGCTCCACAATTTACATACAATAAAGTAGGCAACAGTGCCATCTACCTTTGGTAAAAATTTCGTTCTGGTTGATTAAGAATTAAAGAAGTTATAAGGTTGTTTCACTATTATGAGACACTCTGTATATGCCACAACAATCATATAAATTAGGAACCGACTTACCTTCAACAAGAAATGCTGTGCTAAGTCGGAAACACCTTTTTCGGTAAATACCACATCTGGCTTAAGGGCAATTACATCGTCACAAATACGCCGAACATGTTCTTCCTCAATTTCCAACATCCTTGTGAAATCCTACAAAGAAACAATAACTTTTTAAGACTATTTCATCCGATTAAAATTGAAATGTTTGTTTTTTTTATGTTACCATTCAAAAGAGCCTCTTTGTTTTTTGATAAGCAATTAGACATAATAGCAGGCTACAGTTCAACAAGTTGTGGTGGTTGCATTATGAGGTTTGTTAGTAATTTATTATAAGTTCATTCTAACTAGCGGGTTTTGACTGTCAATGAACCATTCTTGAATCGAATGATGGATGACTTAATGTGCAGGCCCGATTTTGATAACTAAAATGAGTTGTCATGCTTTCTGTACTCCCCGTGGGCATAATTTAGTTATTGCAGGTTAGGTCGCTTCAATATCGCTCATATTTTCAGACACACAGAATAGTCTCAACTCACAATGACAAATAAGTAGAAAAGGGATAGGTACTACTTGTGAATAGCAAATGGGATGCAATTATACTAAAATACTATAATTAGGGTATGAAGTAGTGGGAGACAATAAGGTGTTGCACAAGCAAATTGGATATTAGAGGCGGCGCCACGCCTCCCCACCTAATCGATTTACAGACATTACATTACATTCTTATAGACAGAGATTACAAACTGCCTGTATTGCTTTCAGCTGCTTTGACTCATGTCAGTGTGAACACAAAACCACAGAATCAGTGGTATTAAATGTTAAATTACATAGTTTGGCTACCCATTTCCAGAGGGTTCATTGGCAGGTATGGTACATGCGCTTTTCATCTTGCTTTCAGAGAGGTGACACATTTTCTGTTCAGGACAGGAGTGAGGAATTTGGAAGAGTTATATGATGACTCGATTCGTTCTAAAACGTATATTAGGTTTATTTGCTTTTAATTAATATTAACGTTCCATTTTTTCCATTTAAGTATTGGTTATGTAAAATGCAATAAATGAAGTGTTTAAAACATTTATGAGTTCTTCAAGATGTATAATAATAGTGCTTGATTATATGAAAATTACTATTCGGAGATCGAGCTAAATTTCATAAGGCCACAATAAAAATTTTCAATTTGGAACAAGTTCTTTCCTAAAGACGTAAAATAAGAACTAAAAATATTGCTAAAAGCCATTATTATTGCAGTGCATAACTATTTGATTACTTAATTGGAGATTTTCACAAGATGTATTTAATGTTTCCTGCATGGATGTAGCCGATATAGACCAATTTTTGCTCACAATAATTGCATGGTAACTCCTTTATTTATTATTTTATTTTTTGAAAATTAAACACATAGAACAGGTTAATTGAACAAACAGGCCAAAATCTAAAATCTAACCTAACTTTTTGGTAGATGGTATACTAACATCCGACAAAAATCATAAAAGAGCTGAAAATAGCTGTTCCAACACATACCTCTGGACCAGTTCTAGCGAATCAGAATGCAGGAATATAATTCCAGAACTGTTTTCAACCACTTAAATCGCTAATAACCGGTTCGGAACTGCTGTGAGAACATACACAATACAGGTGGTTTATAATACAAGTACCCCAAAAACATTGATTTAAAATGATATCTCGAAAAATAAGCATTTCCACCAAATAGTTCTGCCATTTTCGTAATCTACCGCCCCAAATTAGGGGATATACAAAGTGTAGCGAAAATCTGGAAGAATTACCAGAAGGGAAAAAATACCAAATACTTATTTCTTTTTGGAGATAATCGCCCGAATTTTTTTGTTTGAAAAGTCATCAAAAACCACTTCTTTTGACCTTCCTACCATTCTCAAAATGCAAATCCAGGGCGCACTAATTTTTTTATACCTCCTAAGGTTAGTTTAAAGGAAGGTTAGGACATTCGATGACTTGGAAAGGAAGTGGGATGAGAGAGGCAAGGGGACGAAATGGTGAATTTAAGTTGGTAGCATTTACATGTGAAGCGGCAATTTAGCAACTCCCTAAACATTTAGTTTACCTGTATATTTCTTATTATATTGCTTTGTCTATTTTCCCTCTTGCAATGTCTGGATATTTTTTGTTTTTGACTTTCAGTAACTGCCTTAACCCTTCTGATACGCCACTGGAAACAAGCTGTGAGAAGAACAGGTGGTGGAAGCGGCACTGTCGCACAACATTGCCGGTGGTAGGGGCTACCTTTGGTTTTGTTTAAGAGTGGGGGAATGTACTAACTTTCCTATGAACTTAAGATTGATACGCCGATTTTCACGAAAACCATTTAAGAGATTTTTTATTTAAAATCTAACACCACAGAGTTAATCAAGACACCCCAAAACCCCCTAGGTACACCAAATTTGAACAAAAAATATACAAGCAATTCCATTCTATAGGGTGCTAAAGATGAGCAAAATAGGAATTTTAAGGCATCTGGCAAGTCAAGTAAGCCATGGAATCCCTTTAAAACAGCTGAATGGGCAACAGGACCACTCAGTGCTGGTGTACAAAAATCCGATACAGAATATACATTGTGTTTTTCTAGGAGTCCCAGATTGGGATTCCGGTTGGAGTGCATTTTTTTCAACTGATTATCCTCACCGTGGTATGCCACAAAACCATTCCTCTTGATTTATATTTTGACATATTTTTATTATTTGTTTATTCTTGGCTTGACATTCTAGGTTAGAATTTCCACATTCGATTTAGTCACTTTATGTCGATATTGTGGGTAGACGAACAAATAGGAAGTTAACATAAGCAACAATGTAACCCCTTCTGCAGTTGTAGAAGACGCAAGAGCCTCCTACATATCACTACTACTTACTAAAAAATCAGTATAATTAAGTACCACATGGAACCCGTATTCTCTGGTAGCTTAGTTGGTTCAAAGCGCCTACGGCCCCAGTAGGACTCCCTGGTTCGAATCCTGGTTGGAGTGCATTTTCTTTCAACTGATTATCCTTTATCTGGTATGCCACAAAAACATCTCTCTTCATTTATTAATTAAGTTTGTCGTATCAACATGGGCTTTGACATTCATTAAAGAACAGTTATTTATGTTATTTATGTACAAAGGCACTGAAGTTCAACTTTTTATGACTCATGTGGAATTTAGTTGCCGAGGCCTCTGGCCGAGGAAATAAACCCCATGAGTCATAAAAAGAACTTCAGTGCCGAGGTACATATTATATTTTGGTTGAAATCGGAAAAAATGTTTTAGTAGGCGAAAAAATAATAATTATAAGGGATCACCCGTCCATGAACCGACTGCGATGGGCGTTGCTTAACTTTGACGATAGCTCTACCTAGGTCAAGTATGACGAGGCACGGCACTTTCTGACAGAAAATCCAAACTGCTGCCTGTTGTGCAGCCTCCATGTAAAATAGATTAATATTCAAACCTACTAAAATATTTAGACTGAAAGATTGCGCTGCTATAGGTAACAATTTTGCAATGTGTACGAAAAGTTAAACGGGCCTTTATTGGCCGGGTTTTGAATATTTGGTCACTGTTGACTGGCGATGGCTCCGTGTCTGCCGTTTGATGTTTATATCTCGCCAAGGCCTACTTATTAAAAAAATCATACAATAATGGGAGACACTTCACTGCCGATTTCAAGAAAACTGTCTTGAACAAGATTCCATGGCACACTTGACAGCCTGCAGAATGGAACTACCTGTATATTTTTGTTCAAATTTTGTGCATGGAGGAAACGCTGTGGGGTCATATTAAAAAAAAAACGCTATTTAAATTGCATTATAAAAATGGTAGGAACTTCAAAAGTAGGGGCTTTTGAAAAATAAAGATTTTATGGGTTTGTATATGTTTAAAAGTAAAGTTGCTGGATAGGGAGAGTTGGGACAATAAAGTCATTAGTGTCATTATTCGCCGATTTTGGGCATTATAGAGATAGCTAGATTATTTTTATCTTTTGCCCCCGCAAAAATTTTAGATTTCCAAACAAACTGTATGTCAAATTAGAAGTTTTTATATTTAGAAAGAATGTAATAAATAAGAAAGGATGTTTTTGTGGCATTATGAGGAAAACGATAATCAATTGAAAAAATGCACTCCTGTCGGGACTCGGACTCGGGACTCCTACTATGGCCGTAGGCACTTAACCAACTATTTATAAGCTACTGGAGCATACGAGTTCCATCGGCTAGGTGCTATTTATTCCAATTGATTATTAGTAGTGACGGGTTTACTCCCGGGATTTTTAAAAACTCCCATTCCTCCAGCCTGAAACCTCCCATCCAATACTCCTAGAATTTTTTAAAAAACCCGGAAGTTTTCAGAATAATGATTCCTTATTCCTTACATGTTTCCCTTTAAATCGATATATGATAAGTATAGCTATACTTATCATAGTACCTATTTCTACTGAATTTGCATAAATTGCATAAAGTAAATAAAGAATAGAATATTAAAGGTTAGGTTTCAGCACTGAGCATATTATATGCATATGATATAAGTATTTAATTTTAATGATGGAAATCAATAACATGGTTATCAGCAAGCAACAGTGTTTATTACAATAATCTTTAATGAACCATAATTATTAATGTTCCAAGTTTTCGCCCTTTGATTGAAGGCTTCGTCAGGGAATTTTATAGGGACCGGCAGAAAGTTGGACACAAAAATTTTATATTTTTAAAGTACGATTTCGATTAATTTAAATTTCTAGCTGCTAATCGAACAGAATTAAAGTTTAGTAGCAAATTCATGTGTTATCCGAAGTTGCGCTTGCAGTATTTTGTTTTTTTTTTGTAATACACAGGGTGGTCGAAAAAAATACAAAAAAGTAAAATTTCTTTTTTTTTTTGACTAGGTGGCTGTGACTTTAAATCTGACATACACCTTTGATTCCAAACAACTTTTGTAAGTAAATTTTTACCGTATTTTAAAAAATAAGGGTACTTTACTCTCGAGTTATTTTGACATTTTTGAATCTACCTCGTATCCAAAAAGATATATTTAAATTTTGATATGTGCGTTTTGAGTTTGAAATGATGCACCAACTTTTATCAAGAATAAAATTTTCTGAGAAATTAATAATAAAAAAGTTTTCCATTTGTGTCCAAGTTTCTGCCGGTCACTGTATTAATAGTTCAATTATTGCAAAAATTATATCAATTAATTTGGTGTTTCAATATGGCCAAAAAAAAGTAATATGGCAGAAGGAATTTGATATATGATTCTACTGAAATATTACTTATTTACAAATTTATATAATTTTTGGAATAATTGAACTATTAATATAATTTATTAATTCCCTGACGAAGCCCTCAATCAAAGGGCGAAAGCTTGGAATATACAGGGTTAACTATGACTTAGTACAAAAATTTTTACCACGTGCGCAGGGTGGCTTAAGAAAACATAGAAAAATATTTTTAGATTTTTTTTACGATCTTTAAAAAAACGGGTAAAGACCCCTATTTTCCCTGTAAATCCCCGCCTTTAATGACGTCATCCAATTTGGCTTCTGAAGGTACTGACAGCTGAAGTGATTTTCCGCGGTGTTGCCGTTGATTTAGGAACGGTGAAAATACCTTTTTACTCAAACAAATTTAAAAAATACATAAATAACAATCGATTTGAATCTGTACAGATGCAGCGCTATTAGATTCCCCTTACCTTAGCTCGTATCCGGACCGGTTCCTACTCTCGCGGAAAGCTCATTACCGCGACACCACAAGCCGTCTCCCTTAATACCCCCGGAGCTCCTCTGATGAATTCTTGTCCACCATCTAACCTCTTCTGAAGCATAGATAAAGGATTTATTGTTCTGAAGCCTCGGCGGTATGAATTAAGCGACGTATCGGCCCGGTCGAGTCTATGAAACGTTTTTTCGACTGCTCCGCGTTGCCCCGTTCGTCATTTCATAACTTCCTAGCTAGGCAACTAACTGTACATACAAGGTTTGTTCCAACAGGGTCAATAACCGTGCTCAAGTACGTTCAGCGCATGCGCACTACCCCACTGGCTGTTCCAACTGAATTATGTACCTACCGACACGGGACGATACACGCACTGTTCCAGCCGATTTATGGATCATTTGTGTATCGTCCTTGTACGATAAAAACGGTGCCTGGTCTAAAGCAATAACCGCGTGTACTGACATGCGCAGTGTATGGTCGTGTGACAGAGATAAACATTAACATCATATTTTTGTTTTTACGTAGATAGGTTTAAATCGATGGCTGGGATCGTGTTTTTTATTTCTTGTTGGTTTTTGGCTTGTTGGGTAGGGCGGGGAATCGTTGAACAATTTTTCCGTTCCATCTGAAATTTTCTTTGGGATCATTTGTTCCAACTCGAATTTACGTACCGTCACAGAACTGTACATGAACTAGATGATAACCCTTAAAGAACGCATGCGCTAGTTTTGCACCGTTCATGTGCGATCCCAAAGAAAATTTCAGATGGAACGGATTGTGAATCAAATCGACCAAATCACGTTTTGCGACCGCACCTAACCTGCGTGTTTAATATGTGGCTAACCGAATGTTCGGTGGGCTAACCTCACTCTTCACTCTAAAAAATTATTGTTCAACGATTCCCCGCCCTACCCAACAAGCCAAAAACCAACAAGAAATAAAAAACACGATCCCAGCCATCGATTTAAACCTATCTACGTAAAAACAAAAATATGATGTTAATGTTTATCTCTGTCACACGACCATACACTGCGCATGTCAGTACACGCGGTTATTGCTTTAGACCAGGCACCGTTTTTATCGTACAAGGACGATACACAAATGATCCATAAATCGGCTGGAACAGTGCGTGTATCGTCCCGTGTCGGTAGGTACATAATTCAGTTGGAACAGCCAGTGGGGTAGTGCGCATGCGCTGAACGTACTTGAGCACGGTTATTGACCCTGTTGGAACAAACCTTTTCAAGTTTGGCTAGTAGCCGACGGAGGGCATTTGCGAATGTAACATGGCGTTATTTCCCAGTTTGGTCTTGATTTTCGCGGCAAATCGTTCAGCGTCTTTGTGAAAATGCCGGAGTATTCGAACGCCGAGTTGACGGACATGGTTATAATGTACGGGAGATGCGATGAAAGTGCACATCGAGCTGCAGCAGAATACCGTATTCGTTTTCCTAACAGGGCAAATATGCCTAACCCACGTACTTTCGTGAACATTGTACAACGTATGCGAAACACTGGTGTTTTGCAAGCTCGAAGGGGTGGGCCTGGAGGGCAAATGAACATGGACGATGTTGAGTCAGTGCTTGATTTGGTGGAAGAGCAACCTTCCATAAGCACTACAGCTATTGCAAGGAGATTGGGAATATCTCAGAACAAGGCAAGTAAAATAAAACCAATAAAACTGACTTCTACCAAAGACTATCCCATGTGATGGGATTGTCTTTGCTTGCACCTAATACCTACATAAAATTTAAAATGTAACAATACAATTATTTACAGGCATGGAGGATTCTAAGGGAAAACGGCCTTCACCCTTATCACATACAAAAGGTCCAAGCATTAGAAGCAAATGATTTTCCGGTGAGAATGACCTACTGCACTTGGCTACGTGATCGAATCGCCCAAGACCCAAACTTTGTTTTCAACATTCTTTGGACAGACGAATGCTGCTTCACACGTGCTGGGGTTTTAAACACGTATGTAAATTTTTACTTACTTATAGCTTTCTCTCCTCCATATTATCTTTTTTATTTATTATAAAATTGGCTATGTCAATCCTAACGCCTTCGCCAAAATTGTGAATATTTCTAAATTTTTGTTTTTTTTTTTAGACACAACAGCCATATTTGGTCCGATGAGAACCCACATGCTGTTCGGCGGTTTAATTTCCAACGTCGGTTTTCCATCAATGTTTGGGCTGGAGTTTATGGAGATCGATTAATTGGACCATACATTCTACCGGAAAATTTAAACGCTGAACGATACTTGTATTTTCTGACAAATGTTTTGTTTGATAATTTGCCACTACAAGTACTGCATGACATGTGGTTTATGCACGATGGTGCACCAGCCCATTTTGCGAGACCTGTTCGTGCACTTTTAGACGACCAATGCCCCAACCGTTGGATCGGAAGAGGAGGGCCCATTGCATGGCCGCCGCGATCACCAGACTTGAATCCAATGGATTTTTGTATTTGGGGATTCATGAAGGCGATTGTGTACGAGCAGGAAATCGACAACGAGCAGCAGTTACGTGAACGAATTGAAGGTGCAGCTGTTCAAATCCGGAATAATCATGGACTTTTTGCACGTATCCGGACTTCTTTAGTTAACCGAGTGAATTTGTGCATCGAAGTTAACGGCGGCCTCTTTGAACAGCTACTGTAGTGCTTTGCATGTGCATTTGTGCAATGTGTGCTAGTGCAGTTGTGATTTTTCGGTTACCCTTCGGGGTTTTCCTGGCGGAGGGGATCTACCTCGTCGTGGTCGTCAGGCTGAGTACCTCGCTTCAAACAAAAGGAATAGCAGAGGGAAACCAAGAGATCCCCAACAGATTTAAAAAATGTGAATGTTGTGTTGTGTGACTTTTAATGTAAAAAAGCAAGAAAACAGAAAATGGTGCAAACAATCCTGGAAATGTCAGTAAGGTAGGTGTTTCATAGGCATTCTACATGTTCCTCAGAAAGTAATCGTTTTTAAAAGGAAATCGAAATTTTGTGGTGAATCCTCGGATAAATTGATAGACGTGGCAACGCCGCGCTATTGACATATGCGAAATTTTTAGACATGTCGCGCGGGCGTCCATAGGCGGCGTTTTTTGAGGGGTTTAATACAATTTGAAAAAAAATTTTTTTAGGCTTAAGACAAATGTTAGAAAATTTTTGAAAATTTATTTTAGCAAGTCTAATTTTTCTTTATCTGCCATAAAAATTTTTGTACTAAGTGATAGTTAACCCTGTATAATAATTATGGTTCATTAAAGATTATTGTAATAAACACTGTTGCTGATAACCCTGTTATTGATTTCCATCATTGAATATCGTACGCAGCAGTTACCTTTTCAACTAATTATTTAATTTTAATTTAATAAACAAAACAAAAACAACTCCAACTGAAAACTTACCTAGTACCAGTACAAGCACTATATACAAACAGAGGGCAACCTCAGGGACCTAGTTCTTCGTTTAAAATTTAAAATTAAAACATTTAAAACGAACGTTTTATTTTTCAAAACCAAATTTTGAGGTTAAATTCTCAATCAGTTAGATAATTGACAGCTTAATGGCGGCAAATAAAAAATTTGGGAATGTTCCCGGGAGTTTTGGGAGTGTTCGAGTCAATGCTCCTATGTGTTGGGAATATTCACAATTTTCTAATGCTCCCGTCCCGGGAATATTCCTGGGAATATTCCCAGTGACTCATCTCTAATTATTAGTAAATAGTGGTGAGATGTAGAAGACTTCGGCGTCTTCTACAACTACTAGAAGGGGTTAGAGGTGGAGGGTAATCATTCACTATTGTTAACCCATATGCTCCGGTAGCTTAGTTGGTTAAATGCCTACAGCCATAGTAGGAGTCCCAGGATCGAGTCCCGGCTGGAGTGCATTTTTTTCAATTGATTATCATTTACCTGATAATGCCACAAAAACATCCTTTTTTATGTTTAGTTTATAGATTTAAGTCAAATTAATAAAAAATGATGAGAAATCATGGGCGGAGTGTTTTATTTTTAAATAGGAAACTGAAACAGTGTATATCTGGTTGTCACAGATTACCAGCCAGATGCGAAAGTAAGCGGCAAACAGCAATGCAAGGTTGATTTAGCAGACATATGTTGCCCACACCAACGCGTTTATAAATTCGGGCTGTTTTATGAAAAAGATTGGGCGCACCAATAGATTTTACAAATTGGTATGATTTAATTTAATTATTGATTAATACAAAACAGTCGAAGCTTAAAATATTATAGTATTATTTTTTAAGTAGTTTACAACAACAAAAGGGAATATTGGCTACACAATTATTGCTAAACTACATACTTTTTCACTGAATTATTATGAATGAAA
Organism: Pseudeuparius sepicola; assembly: GCA_963920635.1. Taxonomy (NCBI): domain Eukaryota; kingdom Metazoa; phylum Arthropoda; class Insecta; order Coleoptera; family Anthribidae; genus Pseudeuparius; species Pseudeuparius sepicola. The sequence goes on from OY987298.1 coordinate 66,882,955, forward strand.
ACGAAGTACTCAAGAAAAGTTATAGGTAGGTATCAGCTGATGTTACAAGTGGCTTAATATATTTATTTTTCGATTAGTTTTTTCAGTTTTTGTTGAACTCGTTAGATTGCGATTTGCATACTTTAAGGTATAAAATATCCCTTATCTAACAAATAAATTAATTACATATATCATACTTTAGGAAAGTGTGCACATGTATGAATGAAAATATTTTGCTCATTTTGTTAAAAAAAAATCGAAATCCTTCGCTACCCAAAACATCATAAAAAATGACAAAAATGTATTTCATATATTGTATAATACTTTTCGAGTATTTAAATACCAACTTATATCATAATAATATAATAATACTACACCTAACTACCTATAATATTTTCTCAACTTTTACCTAGGTACTTAAAACTCTTGAAAGGTGCAATGCAAAAATGTAGTCTCTGTTATCTATACGTATCATTCTGAATTACCGACGTTTTCATAATTATTATTTCGTCATCTTCAGGGCACTACAATAAATAATAGCTAGCATCCCAGAATAACAATTCAACGAAATAAAATATGTCATATTATATTAGACGCGGTTAGGTTAGTTTGTTAGGTTAGGAATGGACAAAGACACTAAAATCTAAGGGCGATTTCGATTTGACTGCACTTTTGCACTAATATGATCGGACAGTGACAAAAGTGCACTCAGTGAAAAAGTGCAGGCAAATTACAATCGCCATAACTGTAAGTCCTCATGTCAATACATAACATTATTTTATTTCATTGAATTGTGAATCTGGGATGCTAGCTGTTATTTATTGTAGTACCCTGATGATAAACTAAAATTGTCAAAACTCCTGCAATTTGGAAAACTATTTAGCTTTACTTCACGACACGACCGAAAACTTACTTTCAATGGATCGAAATCTGAATTTTCATAAAACAATTAATCGAACATAATAGGTTATTACCTACCTAGGTACTTATTAATTTTAAAACTTATGTATTTTTGACGAAATAAAAACAAGTTTTAATAGAAAAAATCTGGTATTTGTTTGAAAAAAGTATTTAAATATTTCATATCCAGTATTTAAATACCAAATACTTTTTGTCAGTATTTGTAATTCCAAATACATATATATTAATTTTCTGTAAGTATTTAAATACCGAGTAATTAAATACCAAAAAGTAATCTTGATTGGAAACTTCCACAGGCAGAATATGATGATACTAGTTTCTCTTTTGGATGATCTGTATCAACACCAACACTGTATGGCCTAGTGCCTACTATCAATACCAAAAAGTATTTAAATGTCAAATAGTTATTTACATTGCAAGATGCGTAAGTTAACTTTTTTGGCCGAGCAGGTTGTTTAATAAGGACCGAGGCAACGCCCGCGTTGCCATGATCCTTAAAAACTTCCGAGGCCAAAAAAGAGCTTACGCATCGTGCAATGTATTATATTTTTCCTCATTCCGACAAGTTCCTATTAGGTAAAATTTTAATTAAACGCTATAGAGTAGATTGTAATTCAAAATAACCATTGCTCCAATACTAAAAATTAAAATCAATAATAAATATAAGAAGAAAAATGCCGCGATAATAAAAAAAAATGAGTTTTGTGTGGGAATCAAACCCGTGATCTACGGTTTACTATCTGGATGCTTTTAACTAGCTAGCGCTGCGACGTCCACTGCTGCCTGAATTTGCTATTAGCCACATTATTTGACACTGAAAAATATAATATCCTTGTTCTCAATTTTTCTTTTGCATAATTGATAATTACAAGCGCGCTATTGAGTCCCTTATACGTGCTGCCGCTATTACTTGGATTGACATGATACATATTTTTATTGTATCATGTTCGATTGAGTATATTATACCCGTACGATACACGATAGTCTACTGCTCCGCTCTCCGCTTCATACCCAGCATGCACCAGACTAAGAGAACCGCTTTTGTACCGAACAGGCACCGGACTGTCGGAGTGGGCTCTGTCTCAGGAAAAGGCGTTTTATATCGGCGGGGCCGCTTGCTTTCGCATCTGGCTGGTAATCTGTGTAGTTGTCCTCTATCAGAAAACTTATAAGGCGTAAATATGAACACCATAGTTTAAGTTTTGAGAATTCAAAAGAAAAATGTGAAATATTGCACATTAGTTTTCAAGTATTAGTTGCAGCTGCCCGATTATTAGCAATATCCAAATACCAGATAATGCAAAAATAATATGGTTTAGCACTCATAGCGCACATGCTAGCAAGAAAAAAATAAGAAAAAGTCCTATAGAATAAATGAATAATGATAATTAAGTATCTACGTAATAAAATAGGATTTATTTTATCTTGTATTTTAGATTAAAAATTAACTCCAAATCTTAGTAGCACAACCACAACCGTCAATAAACTATGTTCATAATCTTCAATAGCTGATAAAACTATTGGAACTGGACAAAAACTAGAGCAGAAGACATCGTTCGGATGTGTTCTAGATTATATTATAAATATATAATTTTATATATTAATTTTAACAAATTTGCACTGTAATCTTCAATTTTATTACTAACTCGTATTTATTGGCAAAACTTGCAGTTTAATTGTGACCTTCATTACACTTCTTCACAATAATTCAACTGTGGATTTTGCCAACAAATACGATTTAGTAACACTAATAATAGTTATTAAATGAATAGGAGGAGCTTTTCAAATAACCCGCCATTTGTTTGGTATATTCTTCACACCATAGATGGTGCGAGTGTGTCACGGACAAGTTTAATACAAATAGATATTCCTGTGGCCAGAAGTTTGTTACACCCACGGAATCTATCTAAATTACTTTTCTAAACCGATTAAAAGACAACTTTTTCAAGTTGACAGGAAAATTCATAAATGCTTAACAGTAAATAAACAAAACTTTGAACGTATAACCATTGAGTAAAGGTTATAAAGGGTAACCCATTTGAAATGGAAGCACCTCCGTTAATTTTTCATACGATTTTAGCAGGATTTTTTTCTGAAGATGGATCGCAAAAAACTATTACTTTGGTGCAAAATTTTAGGTCTTAATCTCAATTTTCAAGGCCTACTACGAATTTTTTTTCTAGTAAAAATGAAAAAGACTGTTTAGCGATTTTTTTATTTAAAATCTGACACCACAGCGTTAATCAGGACACCCTAAAACCCCCGTATAACAAATTTGAACAAAAAATATACAGAGAGTTCCATTCTGCATGGCGTCAAAGTTGAGCTAAATAACTACTCAAGTGTTGGCGTGCGAAGTTTTAATACAAAAATGTACAGGGTCTTTTCCTCTGGGCCATCTCAAAATGCTGAATTTTTATTATACTTTATACTGGTCAGGAGTGCTCTGGAATCATTGAAAAAAATAGTAATAAACACAAAAGTAATTTATTTCTTTACAGCCAACAAATAAAAACAATTTAAATTGTTGGACCTTTATCAATAGTCACTGTCTAAGATGATACATTTTCTGTGCGTTTCCTGTTGTGGCACACCAGCCAACTTAACTCATATGGACTTACTGACTCTCAGGCTTCTGTATTTTTAGACTTAGTTCATTTATAGTGTCTGGGGCGGTTTTGATATACTCGATTTTTAACCCCAAAAAATTCATTATTTTGAGATGGCACAGAGAAAGACATCCTTTATATTTTCTATTGGATTTTTACACACCAACACTTTCAGTGGTTCTGTTGACCATTCAACTGTTTTAAGGGGATTCCATGGGACACTTGACTTGCCAGATGACTTTAAAATTCTTATTTTGCTCAACTTTGACACCCATCAAACTGGAACTCCCTGTATATTTTTTGTTCAAATTTGGTCTATGGGGATATTGGGGTGTTGTGATGAAGGCTGTGGTGTCAGATTTTAAATAAAACAATCGCTAAATTGTTTTCGTCAAGTTCGTAGTAGCCTTGAAAATTGAGGTTAAGACCTGAAATTTTGCATCAAAGTAGAGCTTTTTGTGACCTATCTTTAGAAAAAACCAGCTAAATCTGATGAAAAATAAAATTTTTACGGGGGGGTGCTTCCATTTCAAATGGGTCACCCTGTATATTCTATATAGGGTAAGAGAATCAATCGTTGACTGACGTATTAATAAGACTTCTCACAGCTATAGCTTCATATTCTGAGAAGTAGATGGGGCCTATGGTCAACAATGTATTTTGCATTGTATTTTGTCTCCGGGAAGCGCATGGTGAGCCAGAGAACTGTCTAACATGACAGCCGTGGGCAGCCTTTATTAATACGTCAGTCAACGAATCAATCCTTAAGCTCAATTTAAAACAAGTATTCGTGCCGAAACCGTGTTTCGCTGCCTAGTGAATCAGCACAAGAACTACATTTCCGGTCACGGCGGGCTCGTCAGACGGATTTCTGCATTCATTTTAGTAGACGAGACCTCCACCCATGTGGATCGTCTCTCGGTCAACGTTGCCAAATCCAAATCTACAGTTCAATGAAGTTATTGATTGTGTTGAAGGTCAAAGAAAGGAATAAATTAGAGGCGCATCGAATCCGAATCCCAAATGCCTCGGTTTCGTTTCGAGTTCTAGAGCGGCATCAACATGTGGTATTTCTTTCGCCTGTGGTTATTGGGTATTTCAAACAATCTATAATGCACACGGGATAGGATGTAATACCCATATTAAAAAGGGAAAATGGGCTTGATATAAATTTTCCGTTTGCATTTCAAAGAATTTGTAACTTCTTTTTATTGGACATACAGTGTCCACGGATGGACTTAAATATACTCGTAAAAAAATGTATTTACAATTTTTCGACAAAAAGACATTCTTGACAAAAAAGTCTGCACACGGGATAGGATGTAATACCCATATTAAAAAGGGAAAATGGGCTTGATATTAATTTTTCCAATGATTAGAAAAATTCCATGTTTTCACATATTTGACCCTGTATATTTTGAACAATAAAAGATACAGAAAATCTTTCCCTACAAAAGTTGTGGAGAATGATAAGAACTTTCAATATATAGAGAAAAACTGGTATGTTTCTGGGAAAATAATATCAATGACGTCACAGCAGCCATTTTCCCAAACATCAAAAGAGCTATTTGACAGGTATGTCATTTGACATACCTGTCAAAAATCATTTTGACATACCTGTCAAATATTATTATAATTTAACATAATTTAATATTAACGTAACGTAACTTAAGAATTTATTATACCGTTTATGCAATGATTATTTAATAATTTAAGTCTACGCAAAACCAGGAGGAATTTCAAAATCAAATTTTTGCACGAGATCTATTAGTCCTTGATTTCAATATCAGAGGCCCCTTAGGCGATGTAGGACTTCGCCTCTCAGGACAAAAATACAAAACCTTGCCCATTGTAGCCATCCTAATAAATAGCTAGTGCTAAGGAGTTTTTGTTCTCACTACTCACTAGTTGTGAGCCCAGAAAAGGACGAATCAGAAGTGGCACTTGGCTAATTTAAGAGGGCAGAGGGGTATTTTTATGAGGTGGTGGGGACGGAGAGTATTGCTAGGCCGCCAGATCCTTAGAAAGGTTAAAACATGTCAACATATTTTTCACTATCATTTATTCATTTTGGGTAGGTATACCAATAAAATTAATATGAAAGCAATTAATATTATCTAATGTGTGCCGGTAATAAAATTATAATGTTTTACGAACCATTTATTCTATTTATCTGAGCCCAGAAAACCCACAACCTGACCCCTGTTTTCTGGGACTTGATTATGAAAGCGGAATGCTTGACAACAGCGCGGCGCCACAGATTCCGTTCTTGCGGTACTGCCAGATCGTCCAGTCGGGAGCCGGTAACCAAGGCAACCCACAAAAATATAATGCAAATTAATTTAGTATAAAATGAAATCAATGATAATTTACTTATAAAAATGTTAGTCCTTGATAGTATTTTGGTTGATATTAAATTGAAGGCGATAAAAATAGCTAAATGAATTTAAGGAAATTGTCAGGCATAAAAGCTGACGAAGTCCGGCAACGTCGTTCGTGGCCTACGACTGACGCGCCACCTAACGCCAGACGCCAGACAGCGTCAGTATGTTCAATTGAGGTTAAACTCCTTATAAAACGTAAACAATAAAACGAAAAACGATTACCAATTTCTAAGTAAAAAAGCCCAGTATTATTATCATGACTGTGATAAAAGTATCCAAAACAGGGACCAGATAAGGTGTACAATATGTATTCAGCTCAACTTGACTGCTTGTGTTGTTACTTCGAATACTTCGTTGCTGTATTTACACTAGTGCATTGTGCCCCAGAAAACCCACTTTGTGCTTAGGTTTTGTGACGAAATGGCCCAGCAATTATTGCTGTGTTCGTGGATGTTCTAACAACACGAGGAATGTTGGGATAAGTTTTTTCAAAATACCTGCTGATGAAAACAGGTAGGTACCTATGTGTCGTTTGTCCCTACCTTGTTACCACATTATTATATCCTTAGGTATTATAAATTTTATGTCCTACGTAGGTACTACCCCTTTTACTGGAGTATTACCTACCCCAGAAAACCCACAAATGGTTTCCTACTGATAATACCTACCTAACTATGGTTTTTAATTTTTTTTTTCAAGGTGTTATGCATGGACGAGAAAGTGTGGAAGGCAGGATTTGTTAGAAAAAACACCCACACAGCTTTTTATTAATTATAAAGTTTGTTCAATGCACTTTGAAAATAGTATGTTTGCAAACCAGTCGAAGTCTGGGCTAAAGAAAACAGCAATACCAACTGTGTTCTCATCATGTAAGTACCTTCATTGGTAATTATGGAAATTAGTGTATGCACCGCCCGATTTTCTTGACATTTTGACCCCATAATTACCCCTTCATTATTAGATAATAATATGTATTTTTTGCTGATACTTGTAATTTTGCTGCATTTAATTTTTTTTACTAGGTTATATCGATGAGGCTTCTTCACAGAGTCCTTCTGTGTCTGTATGCAGCAATTTGACTTTGTTAGAACCTCAACGAGAACTTGATCAACCAGTCTCGATCGCTCAACCTTTGGATCAACCAAGTACACCCCATCTGTCACAGTCACCTATAGGCGATCTCCACAGCATTACCGAATTTTCAGTTGCATCAAAAGGTAATGATATATATTCACAAACTGTTATTATAGTATACACACCCAAAATTATATGACATCACGCATTATTTGCGATAATTTTTTTTGTCAAAAAAATTATATGTCATGGAAAGTCAAAAGTGTTTACTAACAAAAACAGTTAAATGTGAAAAACCCGACAATATAAATTGTAATAAATATTAAGTGATTCCAAATTATAAGTTTGGGTGTGTGTACATATATTGTAATTTTTTGTATTACTTATTTTGTTATTGAATAATTCTATTTTTAGATGCTAGTCAACAAACTTCTCTTAGTTTGAGTGCACATAGTCCGAGAAAGCATTCATTAAAGTTACAAATAAAAAAACTCCAAAGAAAGTTGCATCCGAAGTTGGAGCAAGCTGTCGACAGTGCCGACACTGAAATAAATGACGAACAATTTCTTGCCATTTGTGAGAAAAAAACTGTCTGCTTCAATGCTACTATTTGTAAGGCATTATTTAGAAAATCCCAAAAAAGATCCACAGGGATATCGTTACTCTTCAGATATGAAACAATTTTCCTTAACAATTTATTTTCTAAGCCCAAATGCTTATAGATTTTTAATGAAACCACTTTATTTGCCATCTAAAAGCACTCTTCAAAGAATAACTAGCAAATGGCATATAACTGCAGGTCTTAACAGTTTCATTTTTGAGGTTATTAAATCAAAAGCTACAAATTTAGAGGGTTCTTCAAAACAGTGCATTCTTTGTATTGACGAAATGTCATTAAAAATGTTTTTATTTTACAATAGATCTTTGCGTTAGTGTCTGATCAAGGATCAAATTTTGTACAATTTTCAAAATCAGTTGGTATCTCTCCAAACTCTTCACATTTTTATGTCGATAGCGAAAAAATATTTTATATTTTTGATGTGCCGCATCTCTTAAAATCAACACGAAATAATTTTTTCAATTACACATTCGAAACCTCTGAAGGATGTACAAATAAAACGTATAGGTATTGACCAAATTTATAATAAACAAAAACATAAGCCTTTGGCTCTTCGGCTGTGTCCAAAATTTACAGATGAACACATTAATTCGAATCCTTTTAAAAAACTGAAGGTTAGTTTAGCCGTCCAAGTTTTCAGCGCAATGGTAGCTGCGGCACTTAATTCCTTTATTGAATTCGGACAATTCCCCCCTTCGGCAAACGCTACAGTGTCATTTGTAGAAAAAATTGATAAGTTATTTGATATCTTAAATTCCTCAAAAATATCAGGCAGTAATACAAGTACAATAGACCTTTCAAAGGAGCAGATTACCAAGTCGATTTTTTAAAGGAAATGTTTACATATTTTGAGAATATTAAAATTTTAAAACAAAATATAGAGGTTACCAATAAAGTTAAATTTTTGAAAGGGTGGCAAATCACAATAAATTCATTTTTAGGTCTTTGGGAAAAATTTCATTGTTTAGAGTTTAGTTCCTTATACACTCGACGCTTAAATCAAGATTGTCTCGAAAAATTTTTCGGCACTATTAGGCAGCAAGGGGGAAATTGCTTGAATCCAACCCCCATCCAATGCGAAAGGGCTTTCAAAAAATCATTTTGTTTAAATTATTTCCAACACGCGGATGGGGCTAATTGTATTGAGGATTTTGATTCATTATTGTCATACGTAACCACCGAACATACACAAATTTACAACAAAGTTGTTGTGGGAAATGCAAGATCTATTTTTTCTGATTTAAGTTCGGTGGCACCAGATTATATTGATTTCGAACTACATGAATCAAATAGTATATCATATGTTTGTGGATATTTATTAAGAAAGTGCTTGGAACAACATTCATGTGAAGTTTGTATTAAATATTGTAAACGTCATACATTAGGGGATACTGATTTGTTTACTTATTTTAAAGCATACAAATCAAGTGGTAACGAAACCTTTGGACATTTATTTTCACCTCCTGATAATTTCCTAAATTATATTAAAACTCTCGAAGTTAATTTTTGTACCCTCTTTCCAAAGTTTGCTTTAGAAGAAAATGTTGGTGTGAAATTAAAAAATAAGCTGCAAAACATTTCATATCAACATCCATGCCCTAGTTTTAATCATGCCTATTTATTATCCCTTTATGTAAGATTTAGAATCTATTCTTCTTTAAAATTTTTAAATCGTGATATTGTTTCTAATAAAACTAATAAAAATTATAAACTTCGAAATTTACATTTATAAGTGCTGCCAGGGGTCATTATTAGGCTAAGTTGATAATGTATAGTGTGCATGTGCATAATATGTACGTAAGTAGTTTATAATATCTTTTGTATTTATAGGTATTATATTTTATATGTGCTATTGTTTTTGAATTTTTTTTATAGATTTTAGTAATAAACATTTTTGATAAATAACCTTTTTTTACTACCAGTGATACGAAGGTCAACCAATTTTGCAAATAATAATTGTTATGGATCTATATAAAAAAACAAATTAATTGCCAAGCTATGAGTTTGGACGCAAGTCGATTGAAATATTGTAATATTTCAACCACCCAAGTAGAATAGTTCACTTGAACCTAAATCATAGTTGTTTCTAATTAATATAGGTAAGTATAAAATAATAAAGAGGAAATATTGTGAAATTTCCATGTACAATAAAAAAATGTATTTTTCTCTTTAGTAAAATATTAATATTTATATTTTTTTCGTCAGTAAAATACCTACTTAAAATCACTTCTGGAGATTCAAATTTAACTAGATCTAATCCCAGAAAAAAACTTTACTATTCTAAAAATTAATTTTGCTATATAAAACACAAAATTTTCTATAGCCCGGACCTGGCCGTGCAATGGGCAAGTTCTACTCTGTCCAAACTACGGTGGGCGTGGCCAATGCGCAGATGTCAACGGCGGAGAGTTCATTTCCTATGCGCGAGAGGGGAAATTGGAACCGCGACATCAAAGGCGCCGAAAGCAAGTGCCACTTCTGATTCGTCCTTTTCTGGGTTGTGAGTTTGTTTCTTACTGTTGACAATTTTACACAAAAGTTACAAGTTGGTTAACTTTTACGTTAAATTTTGCTGCATAAACACTCCCATTGAATAACATATATTTAAACTTCTCTCTTACGTTACGTTAATGTTAAATTACGTTAAATTGGCTTGCCTAAACCCATACCTTAAATTATTATTTAGTTAAATAAATGGCCATAATAGGCCTTATTTGTTATTTGAAAAAGTTGCTTTATGCAAATTATTAGGCAAAAGTTTTGACAATGATAAACTGGTAACTTTGTGAAAAAATCTAATAAATTTCATTTGTTTCGGTGTGCCATAGGTTGACTTTAGACTTGTTTGTCTATCATCCAAATGAGATATTTTTTAGTTACAGGCCCTTTTTCTCATTTCTGAACAGCTGTGACCAACTAGCAAAATAAATGTACTGTAGGTGCGCTTAGTTCAGTGTGCTTGCTCAATAATTTGCTAAACAAAAAGTTTTTTCTAGTAACTGTTAAATTTACGCAGCAAGAACTTTAAAACCATTAAGAATACTAATTTATGTAACAAGTGCATAAAATAGTGTTTTCATGAGTGCAGAATTTTTTTGAATGAGCGAACAAGTTTTAAATACCATATGAATGCTGAAAAACACTTTTCCGCAAGGTTTCATACAATATTTTTTCTACCAAAGTCATGGCATGAAGAAATTGTAAAGTAAGTAAATTTTTAAAACATTATTATCAAATAAAAATTAATGTGTTTTCAATAAATCTCCAAAACAATAATTATGCAAAAAATTAATGGGTAATCAAAATAAGAATTGCAAAAAAACAAATTTTTAACAATTTTTTTATAATATTTCGACAGATAAATCACTACTTGAGGTTTTTGTTTCAATATCAAATCTGATAGTTTTGCCGGAAGTCACGCAACCATTTTCGCATGCGGCGCCTTCCCTGTACAAGCATATAAACAGCCTACAAAGTTTAATTTTAAATCAGTTCTGCAACAAATATTTTTCCCTTTATGATACAGACCTTATAATCGGTCTGTATATCCTACGCTCTTGTAAGCATTTCCTGGCTAGAACTTCCTTAATTTTTGCGATGTAGAATTATTATTATAATTAATTCACAATTTTTTAATAGCCTTGCCCTTAGAGTTGGAGTACACAAATATGTTGAGTGTTTGGGAATCACCACTACCCTTAAGACAAACAATCAAACAATAATAGGTAATTACTTGCCAGTTTATATTAGAACGACAAGATTCATTTTTTTCGGCAAGAAAAATCGCCACTCGAATTGAATACAGGAGGAGAGCGTTGACTGACGAATTAATAAAGACTGCTCACGGCTGTCATGTTTGGCAGTTCTCTGGCTCACCATGCGCTTCCGGAGACAAAGTACAATGCAAAATACATTGTTGACCATAGGCGCCTAAAGGTTTAAATCACCGAAGATAATATTTATGGCGGTTTAAATAATAATCTATTGTCCGCCCGCTGCTGCCACTGCCGCTATGCTGGGTGCTGATCCTATCAACGTTTAATAAAATATAGGAAACACATAATATAATAAATCCAAAATCCGAATAAAAACTGGCCTATTTTTAGAAGCAGGCGATTATTGCCGAATGGTACCGATCGAACTTAGGTAAGTCTGGAAACCTCAAACTAGGGTTTGTATTATTGGTAACGAGTGCATCCTTTCAAAAGTAGATGGCACCCAGATGTAAGCAGATAGCCTGGCGAGCACGTTCCTTATTGTAATAGCCGATTACATTTTTGGCGAGAGCACAGGGATATGACCTGTTCTCATAATTCCCAATTGATTGACTCTCTTACCCTATATAGATTATAATATATCCTTCACTCAATGGTATAACCCAATAAATGCTGATTCCTTAATTTTTCGCCTCTTTAAATTATTATTATTATTATTTAATTTAAATTATTTATTCTTATTTTTCTATTTCCTATTTTAAAAATTAAGGAATCGGCATTTATTTGAGAGCGTTGCTGAATGTTCAGTGAGATTCAGTAAAATATTATTGCCAGTTATTCAAAAAGAAGTTAGTATAGATAATTAGATAGAAGACAGGTTACAATATCCGACAGATGGCTAGGCTATTGTTTCTGTTGTCATAACACTTTAACTTGACATTTATTGTTCTGTCGTTTCACTTTGACGTGACATGATCTATAAAAAAGGCGGAAGATTTATTCCGAAAGCTCAGAAAAGAAAGTTGTTAAAGTTATTTTTTTGAGTTATACATTCAAAGTTCATTCATTATACGTTCAAAGTTCATTCACTCATTTACTGTCAGGCATTTTTGAATCTTCGTGGCAACTTCAAAAAGTTGCCTTTTGATCAGTTTAGTTCAGGTTCTGTGGGGAAAAACCCAATTAAAAATTAAATGGATCTCTTTGCGCCACAAAGAAATTTCCAACAATATTTAGGATTTTTCCAAATTTTCAAAAGGGAAAATTTTCTTTTGCCCAGCCTTAACCTCGCTAAACCGATTTTTAGGTGGTCATTGATGTAGGAAGTGAGCATGGGTTTTTATTCTGTTGTCGTTAGCAAGTCAGGCCATACCAGGGTTCCCCAGCCCCGACCAACACTGGAACCCTGGCCCGGTACATCCCTTTTGTTATTTTATCATCTTGTAAACCAAAACCATTGACATACTGTAGATAAATTTAATTATGTTACAACTGCCCCAGTACCGAAATAAAATAGAGAAACTTGACTCTGCCACATTAGTCATATGACAACCATATTGACAACATAATCTACAATTTACTTTATAAAAGGCGAAATTATGTAGTGCTAAATGAAATTTAAAGTACAGACTATGGAGGGTAGAGGTAAGGAGGACCATCTCTGTGTTATAAAATTGTTCGTCAAAACCATTAAATTAAGATGGCACTGCTGTTGCCCCCGGGTACCAAATCTACACTCCAAACTTTGCTACTTTCCACTCTGCTAGAGATGTGTCAATCGTAAATCACTGTGTTTCGATCACTTTAAAGTATTGATTGACCGAATCTCAACATATCGAAACGATCCAATCATGAAGTAGTCGGTTATTACCGACACTCCACAGTCCACACATCGAACGGCCGACGATCGAACGAACTAAGGCCGAATGAAATGATTCGATATTTTTTGAAACCAGTCACCGATCGATTTGGTCGTAGTAAAATGAACGAATTACCCATCTCTACTACAACCGCTAAGTTCGGGTCATACCCGGGGAGAACACAGCGCCATTCTTATTTAATGCTTTTAGACGACAGTTTTTGAGCCGAACACCCATATAAGAAGGTTCTCCTTACCTCTACCCTCCTTAGTACAGACCAAGAACTGCGAACTGCTACTACAAAAACTATAGGTCTGGAAAATATAAGAAGCAAACTCGTTTTGAAAAGAAAAAGCATGCCATGAACTCTCCATCCTCTACTCTACAATCTAGCAAAATCAAATTAATTCCATTAATTCTACTGAAACTTTGTATTTATCTGAAAAAAAAAGCAAATTGAAAAACAAAAATACTCACGGTTTCACCAGAAATTTCGACATTTGTTTGTGATTCTCCTTTTTTGTATTCTAATGGACAATCTAGCAGAATAATTTTTGGATTCTAAAAAATAAGAAGCCCTTAGCAAGATACACTTGAAATTTGTAAATTTGTCATACCTCAATGTAGCGCCTCATCTTAGGGTGTGTAACATCTTTGTTCACCATAACTCCATTCAACAGTTGAGAATCTTCAATGGAACCCCCCGGAATTTTTTCAACCTTAGCATATCTTTTGATATCAACTTCGGTTCTACCATTTTCTTCAATGAATACAGTATTTACAGCATCCAGTGCAATGTTAACAGCAAGCTCAGACCATTTTCCAATAAACTTTGTCCCAATGCAACCTTTCACCTAAGACAAAAAAGATACAGGGTGTCCGAGTTAACTTGATAAACATGATTTTCTCGGAAATGTTAAAGATAAATGGATCTCGAAATTGATGGTTCGAAAACTAAACTTGTGTATGATTTTCCAACTTAATGTTATACAGGTTGTTAAAAAATTATTTAAAAAACACCCTTTTCCAAAAAAAATTTGAAGTTGAATAATTTTAACATGAAATTTTAGTAATGAGGATATGGGGGAAACAAAAAAATTGTCGATTCTCATTTCTAACTTCCAGTTCGACAGAAAATGAGTATCACTTGGTCAGATTTTTGAGACATCCTGTATATTTTGGGGTTTTAGGTTTCTTTTGTTCTCCCAATTCCGACAATATATAGTTTTATCTACAGTTTGTTCAGCGAATGTTCGGCCCTACGTCACAACTCCCGTCCTTGTCTGACTCATGAATATACGACCGATATCCATCCATTGCGACATAGTGCCGAACATTCGCTGTAGTTATCTCTAACAATAATCAAGCAACGGATTTTTATTTTTTGAGTGATTTTGTCAAATATGATAGATAAATTTTATATCTTTGCATGGAATGTTAAAAATTAATATATTGTTAGAAATATACAGGATGTCTCAAAAATCTGACCAAGTGATGCTCAGTTCCGGTCAAACCTTTAGTTTTTGAACTATCAATTTGTCATAAAAGTAGTAGTTTTTCATGTATTTTTTTTTTCAAATGATTACCTGATAAATTTCACATTATTTTTAAGTCAAAATATGGAACCATGACTTGCCAAAGCAGTAGGGTAGTATAACTAATGCCGTCTAAGAGCAACATTACAATTAGTTGCGAATTCCGATTTTTCATCCAAAAATACCCTGAAGCATCAAAGTTTATATAAGCTTATATAGTCCACCTTACGAGAGAATACGAGCCTCAAGAATGCGAGTAAAAAATTTTGAATGTTGCCAAACTTCGAAATATAATCCCTCTTAAGAAATATAATAAACCAAAGCCATTATGCTAGTGCACCAGAATTGTACACGTTTTTTTCAGTCCGGCAACGCCTAACAAGCCCAGTAAAGATTCACCGTGCAATCAGTACCCCAAGCTGAATATTTCTTAGAGCCACAGGCGGTCGTAAATATCTATGCAAGTCAAGTACACTAGTCTTCGCCTCATAGCTGTGCACGAAGGGAGACAATTTGAGTTTTGCGGTGTTAGTAGTGGTTGGATAATGACCAGTGTCCGCGGAAAGACCATACATAGCCAAGCCAGGGAAATTATCGCAAACGTAATAAGGGTTTGCGATGAGGAGGCAACTAATAATACTTTCAAATTACCTTTACAAAGGAAATTTTCACCGCAGTTATTACCAACGCCTGTGGCGGCAGCAATTTTATTGCCTATTCACGCGTTTTTTTATTTTACTTCACCCCTGTGTCTCTAGCGTTCTCTCCTGTGTTTTACTATATCAATTGTTTTATTCGAGGTTTTATTGCAAACTTCTGGAGGAAGCAAACTTGTATGTTCACACTTCACAATGCTTCGAAGATGTAGAATTAGCAACTCCAACAAAGAGAGGAGAAGGTAGTCAGTTGTTGCTACGAAAGATTAGAGCAGTAAGATAAACTCGTCTTTAATATTCGAGTTAATATTATTTATCAAATGGTACAAAAAACTATTTAAAGTAAGACAGACATAAACGGTGAAGTTTAGCTCAGAGCGACTCTTACTCAACCATTGTGCCAAAAGACATCTGATGTTTATTTTTACAAAATAATATTTATTTAGATAACTAAACTATAAAATAAAAACAAAAAAGCGGCTAGCTTGCATTTACATGCCACAAATGAGTGGGAAAGAATTAGTCGAATGAGGATAAAAAGTTATGAGAAGATAACGTGACTAAGTATTATGAAAATTGCCCACATTTTAGACAAATAACAAAATAAATTTATAACGTTGAACATCCTGTATCTTTCAAAACAGCAACATTTGTAATGAGGCATATTGGGCTCAATCATCATATTTTAGTCTTGAATATCTCAAGTTTAAAGATTTCCCATTCGTAATGGATCACCTGTAACAATGTGACCCAGATAAGAATGAACAGCATGGGGATCTTGCAAACGGTGAGAGATAGAACAACAGTTGAATGGGGAAAAAGTTGCGCAATTTTAAGGTAAATAAAATGGTAAAAACAGATTTCTAATATATTTTTTTCGTTTTTGAGTTATTATGAAAAAAGTAAAATTTTGCGTTTTCGATTTTATTTTTTTCTGAAGTTGTTATCACAGATAGGAAAAAAAGAAAAACACTTTCTTGTGGCACTTTTTAACGGGCTTTAAGATGCCATTTTTAGATTTGTTCTACAACATTTAGTCTTGGAGAAACCATCCTAAACTTATTTTTTTTTTAATATGGACCTGGATTTTTTTGCAAATTTTGAAAGCACTTTTTATTGCAAATAATAAGACTTCTCACGCTATAGTTTCATGTCCTGCAAAGTAGATAGCGCCTATGGTCAACAATGTATTTTGCATTGTATTTTGTCTCCGGGAAGCGCATGGTGAGCCAGAAAACTGTCAAACATGACAGCCGTGAGCAGTCTTTATTGATACGTCAGTCAACGCTAATAATAGTCATCCGACGATTTGTGGAAAATCCTAGTTGGCTTGCAAGTTTGTGAGGAAATACTGTGTGACACACCAAACTCTTAAAAAAAAACAATGAAGAACACAATTTTTTTTTGTACCAGCCCCGCATCCGTTTCAGACACCACCACCATTATCGAAAGGTTCAAAATTTCTTAAACCTTTTTGTGTAGTGTATTAAAATTTGGGTGGATTTCGCATAATTAGAGCAGAGAAAACAGTCGAAACAAACTTCGGCATGTGTCATAGGGTGCTTCGGGTTCTTTGCTACAGAAAGCCGTTGAAATATCGAACAATAAGAAATAAAATGTAAGATTAGCAGAGTGTATTAGCCCTGGTGATGCGCATGCAATTGGTGTATAGATACCATCACCAGAAATGTTGGGCATATAATGTCAGCAACGTATTAAGGAAACATAAATCGTCAAATGTAGAAAGTGAGAGGAACATAACAAAACTTTTGGGATCTGGCACAGAATTTCTTAGCTTTGCTCACTTGTATTCGAGTGAGGAAAATATATGCCCCATAATTTTTTTTCATGAAAATGATATAAATATTGAAAAATAAAATATATTGCCACGAAGACAACTAAAAGTTTTTCTGCAAGTTGAGGTTTGTTCTGCACAGATATGTGAATTTTCCGGAGAAAAGGACAGTTGCAACAATGTAGGTACAATTAAGGACATTGATTCCGACTAGTGATGGAAAATTCTCCAGAATGCAAAATTGGAGAATATTCTCAATTTGAAGAATTTTCTGAGAATGGTCCTTTTAAATGCAAGTAACGTGTAAGGATAACATAAGTGTAAGTATATAGGTAAGGGGTATCAAGCATCCTTAAATTATGACAAGTATAGAAACATATATTTTTAAAAACAAAAAATATAGAAAAAAACGAACACAAAATTAAAATTGCAAAAAAAACTGACACTGTAACCACAGTAAACACACTAGTGGCTCGCGTGATTCCCCGGCCGCCATGGCGCTGGTGCTCGTACGCACTCGGGAAAGTTTCGTTCCCTTTCAATCACGTGTTGAAAGATTTGTATGCTTGTATGGCTAAAGCCAGACACAGACAGCGCGCGAGAATATTCTCGGCAAGAATATTCTGGTCGAGAATATTCTTGTTCGCTAGAATATTCTCGAGAATATTCTCTCCTTACATCACTAATTCCGACGATATACTCGTATTGGATGCCTCCAATTCTGAAATTTTATTTTTTCATACTTTTTGGTCTTACCTTTAAATCCTTGTTACCTAATTATAAAAAAACATATGTGTATTTTTACCAGGTGTATTCTTTTCTTATTTGAATGTTATATAATATTAGACTCAGCCCTACATAGAGGGTTGTCGGGCTTGGCGGATAGGTCTTAAAAAAATTCTTGTCTAGATTTTACCAAGTGTACTTTTACATAGTTTACGCTTAATTGGATTATCAACCTTGACAGATGTGTCCTGTAACATTGTATGATCAGTTTTCAAGTTTGTCATATCAAAGTTATGCAAAATCAACACCCATATTGATTTGAAATTTAACATTATTTTCATCCACTAAAATCAAATAGGTAAGTATGGGACACAAGAAAACATAGGTTCCGTATTCCTGGCGATTATTTCTTAAGCCCATATTACTTTCTTTTTGTGTAAGGGGCACCCAATTTAACTTTATTAATTACCAAACAATTTTTTCATCCTCATTTGTATTAGGGGTGATTTCTGCGCTCTGACATAAAATCGAATCTAAGTATCTTTCTGAAAATTTTAGCATATTTATGATTTATGCTTGCCTCACATTTTTGCAAGCCAATGACAAATAGGCCCCGGACTATAATTATAAAAAAAATTGTGTTCCATCAGACGAATTGTTTAAATTAAACAGAGGTAGGCATTTAGTTCAGTTAATTATTTTTTTATTAGTACTTGGTGTTTCATGTGACGTTTAAAATATTGTAAACAGGTACAAAATGTTATTAGATTAACACCACAAAACACCAAGCTTAGTTCATTGCGTTCAAAAACTTCACGCGCATTCGTATCGACTCCCAACGTTACCGGTAGCCGGTAGTGGCAAATATGAATTATTGTTCTTAAGTTTTGATAACATTTTGTGCACAAAATAATTGTTACATACAAAAAATATTAACTACCAATAATTACTCTTATTATATAGTATCAAACCATGGACATATAATAAAAATTTCATTTTACATAATATATAGGCAGTAGCTATTTATACGTCCGACGTATATAAAAGTCGGTATACGTCTTGCGCTCTCATTGGCAAGTTGAGTCACGTGACTTCTTTGGATGTACATTTCACTCCGTACACGTCTGATTTAGATACGTCGGAAGCCGTTGGAAGTGAATTTTTCTCAAGCATCTTTGCAATAGGGAGCGTATGCCCTCCTTTTTGGGGGATAGGCGCTGCCATATGAAAAAAAAGGGAGCCATTCGTACCATATTATGGCAGTCGGCAGCGATGCGTGCTGTATTACAAAAAAAGAAGTGGTAATCATTTCCAATGGTGTAACCCACCCCCCAGTTTCTTGAAATTTTGGCTAGGTACCCCCTATTTTCGCCCGACGTTTGGTGTTGTAACCCACCCCCGATTTTCTTGAAACTTTGGCTACCCCCTGACATTCGGCGCGGCGCCCAATGTCGGGGGTGGGTTACACCATTGGAAATAGTTACCACTTCATTTTTCATACCTCAGCGCCCATCGCCGAAAAAAGAGGGCATACACAATCGTACACAATATAATAAATATGAGACAAGATAGGTCTGAATAATCTCGGACATCATACAATCCGTTTGGTAAACAAGCCGATTCATCATCCATCGGACGGTAGAAATAAGGTTATGTGTCACATGACTCAAAATACCGACTTTTATATACGTCGGACGTATAAATAGCCACTTCCTAATATATATTTTTGTACTCATATTTATTTACTTATTTATTGCAAGAACTTTTATAAGGACATTAAGTGGGCCATCCCCATTGACATGAGGGTTAAGAAAGTTTACATCTCGGATATGAGTTTACATGTGCACACAGTGCTGTTGGAAGAATAAGCTGCCTCAAGTGCTGTGCTTTTCGAATGGAAATTGGCAATTTTGGCCACTACCACATTCAGTTTATGTAACACATGAAAACAAATATGTGTACCTACTGCCTCAACCATCTTTCGAACTTACCACATTGGCAAGAGCTGTTTTATCATTTCTATCAATAGGTATGCTAAGGGGGCCTTCCAATAACGTCACCATATCTTCCAGTGCTTGGCGATATTGGCGGATAATAACTGTTGGGTGCATTTGTTGTTCCAAAAATTGCTCGGCAGCTGCAAGCATTTCACCAGCAAGAACAATGACCGATGTTGTACCATCTCCTACCTAAAATTGTTAAGTTTATGAAATTCTAGCTCTCCTATTGTCGGAATATGCTAAAAACTATAGATTTATATAATTACCTCTTCATCTTGTGTCCTAGCAATTTCAATCATGCTTTTTGCGGCAGGGTGTTGAACAGTGATTTCTCGGAGAATGGCATTACCATCGTTAGTCATTACAATACCACCCATGGGGTCCATTAGCATTTTTAACATTGCCTGAGGCCCCAAGCATGTTCGAATAACATCTGCTACTTGCTGAAATATGTATAAACTATCGAATTGTCTTTGTTTAGAGAGAAGAGGAAACAAATGGGCCCTCTAATTAATTTAATAATAATGTATAATTATTCTTATTTGAAGAATGTTAAGCACGTGTTTATCCATTACCTTTCCGGCATTGATGTTCTCCAGCTGAACCTTTCGGCCGGATTCTCGCTTGGTATTTTGACCTGAATTGATTTTAAAATTGTGCTATATGTTCCAATATGAGTAAATTACCAATTAATTACTTACTTAAAACAAGAATTGGAGCACGACCACCGCCAAACATTTTATTAATTTTTTTTAAGACAAACGCCCCAGCAAGAAAGGATGAAATTTTTTATTTTAGGTTTGTTTGTGGATGTGGATATGGCCACTGACAGTTAACAAAAAATAAAAGTTGGACAGCAGAACCACTAATTAAATAAAATATAAAATCTTTAGGTCTTTCCTAGGGATCCTTTATTAAGAGAGTTGTTGCAACCAACTGTCATCATCAAATTTCAATTGGTTTTGCATAAAAGTAGTGACTCTGAGGTAAAGCAAAAACCACGTGGGATGTTGCCTCATAGGCTTGCAAGTACATTTTTGAGAGAGTAACCCCAGAAAAGGACGAGTCCTTTTCTGGGGAGTAACTAAAGCAGTATGAAAATTTGACACTAGAACGACATTGTCATTTTAACTACAAAATAATTCAAGAAAATTTGTGCATTATACTTGTATCCGTTGCAGCCCACCAAAGAGTGCCTATTGCAAAACTAGTAGGTATGTGGTGCACTGCGCATTTAGGAAAAAAGTACCTCTGAGAATGATTGTCTAAAATGATTCCAGATTCACAAAATGTTCCGCAAAATTAGTATTATATAAAATGGCAATGAAGAGGCCCTATAGAATAAATGGAGACTAAATCAATAAAGTAACATTTGCGGGAATGATATACATATATGGTAGGTAGATAACAACTATAAGTAACTACATACCTACTTATATATACTTATAGATAATATTTTTTTTAGACTAAAAAATTAACTTATATTCCTGGTGCACAGTCATCAGGAACTATTTTGGATGATATATAAAAAGCAAAACATTCCGTTACAGCAATTTACGAAGACCAGTTAACGGTGAAAAAATTATTGGAATTGGACAGTTAAAAACCAGAGTGAAGGTACATAGAAGACTTTGACTTTGCCATTGTTCGGATATATGTTCTAATCTAATCTTTTATAAGAGCTCTTATAAATTATTGAAATAATGCGCCGCTGCTAAGTGCAATTTATATGTATCCTGAAAGAATTTACGAAAAGTTACTTACCAAATTATGAAATAAAACTTGTGATCTAGGTGATCACAAGTTTTATTTCAGCATTTATTTTATTTGTTACCTGCACAAGCAAATAAATCATCATGGTTTAAAATAATAAGTGGTTGTTTAATTTGAAATGTTTTAATCGATATTTTAGACTTTTGGTGAAGGCGCGGGTATTAATTTTAATATCTAAAAATTTAATACCGACCATTCCCTTCCGACACCTCCAGCCATGTTCAGTTTTTGAAGTATCATGTTGCCAGCTGATGACTTAGACTATTTTTAAAACCTGAAATATGCTCTTGATTTACGTTGCTACAGAAATAATCCAAACATTTCTTCCACAAAGGACAGAAGATATATATCTTATTCGTAAGTTACATAAATGTAATTTCTTCCTTTGGGTAAGAAATGTTTGGATTGTTTCTGTAGCAACGTAAATCAAGAGCATATTTTAGGTTATAAAGATAGTCAAAGTCATCAGCTGGCATCACGATATATCAAAAAATGAACATGGGTGGAGGCGTGGGAAAGAATACAGGGTATTCAAGTTTTACAGATTAAAATGAATACCGGCGCCTTCATCAAAAGTCTAATATATGTTTTTTTTTTCTATTTTAAATCATGATTTTTGATTATGCCCATAACAAATAAAATGGTAAAATAAACTAAAGTCTATCCAAGTTACAGAGGCAGTGGATCAAAACATTAGCCACCACGTGACCTATTCTCTTATTGGTCTGGCCGTCATAAAATGTTAAGTGTTTACGCGGCGCGCAGAATGCAGGGCCGGCTCTTCCCTCAGTCGAGTTTCCTGCATATTTTAGATCGGATCGCGAGCGGTATATTCCGTAAATTTATTTTGCTACTTAATTTAAGCAAATTTATAAAGATCCACGAAAGGTAGAAACACAAATTTTAGAACTTCTAAAAGAATTAGTTCAGAATTACAAGCCACTTGGAATCTCATATTAGTCCGACCCTGGTAATCAATCGCAAGGCGGTCATGTGACTTTGTTTATATCTACTGCAGCTGTAACTTGGATAGACTCTAGGTAGGTGTAAGTAATACTTCTTTTGCTTAATTCCACACACGAAAACTTTGTTTTTGCATGCGTGTTTAACCATGTTAACATTCTCAGGAGATGATTAAGTCTAATTATTAGACTTCATATTCATTAGACTTAGTCATCTCCTGATGGTGCTATATAACAGGGTTAGCGAAACGCGCGTCGAGTGCAAAAACAAAGTTTTGGTGTGTGGAATTAAGCAAAAGAAGTATTTTCTGGGTTCCTGATTCCCAATTTAGGTAGGTAATCACAATTTTATTTCATAATTTGGTAAGTATCTTTGATAAGTTATTTCAAGAGAATAGATAGAAAATGCAATCATTATTTCATCTTGATTTTAATTTGAAAAATATATCCGAACAATGGCAATAAAGGCAAAATCTTCTATGTAGCCCCCGCTCTGCTTTTAATTTACATCTGTCCAATTCATCCAATAATTTCTTCACCATTAAGTGCTGCAACGGGATGTTCTGCTTTTTATATATCATCAAAATAGTTATTGGTGGCTGTGCACCAGGAAATTTGAGTTCATTTTGTAATCTAAAATATAATATTATCTTACTATAATAAGTATATAAAGGTATATAGTTCCTTAGAGTGACTATTTAGGTATCTACCTTATATTATGTGTTAAAAATATCTCGCAGTTGTTACTTTATATTGAGTTTAGTCTTCATTTATTCTATAAGACCTCTGCATTACCATCTCTTATAATAATAACTTTGTGGAACATTTTGTGATACTGGAATCATTTTAAATAATAATTCTTCAGAGTTACTTTTGCCGTTGATTGAGGCCTCTATCGACGCTTTTGCTCAAATGCGCACTGAACCTTGAACCACATATTATTAGTTTTGCAAAAGGCGCTCTTTGGTGAGCTGCAACGGATGCTTGCAAGCTTATGTGCATACTTTATAATCTTGAATTATTTTGAACTTAAAATGACAATGTCGTTCTTAGTGTCAAATTTTCATACTGCTTTGATTACTCTCTCAAAAATTTACTTGCAAGCCTATGAGGCAACATCCCACATGGTTTTTGCTTTACCTCAGAGTCACTACTTTCATGCAAAACCAATTGAAATTTGATGATGACAGTTGATTGCAACAACTCTCCTAATAAAGGAACCATAGTCTTCCCCTCCACGTAAGGTTAGTTTATAGGAAGCTTAGGACATTCCCCCACTCTTAAACAAAACCAAAGGCCGTTCCTTTGCACCGGCAACATCGCGCGACGGTGCCGCTCTCACCCAAGAACGGTAGACGCACAGAATTGCTCAATCTCGTATGCGTAATGTTCGCCAGTCGGCAGATGGGTGTGACGTCAGCACTAGACTAACGGTGTTATTTGTACATCAGCGGTGCGGGTTTTGACGCGGGTTTTGACTGTGTTTTCTTTATTTTATGTAACCTGTTTTTAGTTTTCAATCTATTATTGAATATTTGTACTAAATTAGTACCATCTTGCTTAGTATTAAAAACGTAAGAACTAATATATTTTGTCAAATTATCTCTCTAATATCGAATGTTTTGTGCCATTATAGGTTAGAAGTTAGATTTGAGATCTCCTCGTCATTGTCTTCGATTTTTTTGTAGGTACTGGGTTATTTAATAGGTAGGTACTTATATTTTATCATTTTAAATACACTTTACCCTATACTTTATTTTTATTATTTATTTAGAATACATTATGACAGGAACGAGGTGTGCTGTTTATGGTTGTAATACAACTTACGCTTTAAAAAAAGCAGGCGAAAATATTATGTTCCATACCTTCCCCAAGTCAAAAGACATGGTTTCACAAACGATTAGGAGAGCATGGGTGGCAAGATGTAAAAGAATGGACAGTTTCAACCCTAATAACAGTCATATTTGTTCTCGTCATTTTACGGAGAATGACTATGAAAGAGATTTACAGAGTGAACTGCTAGGTAAAAGAGTTTAACCTTTCCATCTTCATCCAAAGCTTCTTTAACTACAGATTAAATCTGGCAAGAAGAGTAGTTGAAAATGCATTTGGCACTTTAGCCAAACGATTTAGAGTTTTTTGACTAAAATTAATTTGAATGTGGAAAAAGTGCAAACCATAACATTGGCATGTTGCACATTACATAATTTTTGAGACCCGAATGTCCTACTTCCATCCTAGAAGAGCTTGATAAAGACTATATATTTCAATTTGGACTTTCTTACCAAACATGCTCACCAAGACATGCTTGCGTTGCTGCCCAAGAGGAGTTTTGTGATTATTTCGTGAATGAGGGAGCTGTGCCTTGGCAGCGGAATACATAAATAAAACATATTGTAACATTTCACACACTTTTTATCTAAGTATATTATCTTTAAAACTATGTACTCTCCTCTTTCTCGTCTAATGAGTGACTTGAGTGTGTACCAGTACAGGTGCAATAAAACCAAATGTCAAGTCCTATAAGCCCCTTTTATCGAACCTTTTGTGAAATATATCGCAAAAGATTAGTATTATACTTACCGTCTTTCAAACGTTCAAAATACTTTGTATAATAATAATATTTTATATTTGCCTCAGCCAGAGGCCTCGGCAACTAAATTCCACATGAGTCATAAAAAGTTGAACTTCAGTGCCTTGGTACATAAATAACTATTTTCGAAATTTTCTTCAGTATGCAATTATTCCATATATTGACAATTTTATAAATTAATCCCTTAGTCTTGATACATTCTAAGAAAAAATAAAAGTTCTCTGTACTCTTAATATTGTATAAAAATCAAAGGATTGGCAAAAGTAGCTCAAAAACACAGAACATCCACAGAAAACCCACCCTTTCTATATTTTAAACGGTAGCTCCCGGCGCGCTTAGCAGATAGCAGTCTAGCGGTGACGTCACGCCGGCAGAGAGATTTGCCCGATCGAGCAATCCTGTGCGTCTACCGTTCTTGGCTCTCACCGGCTGGCCTTCAGCTTGATGCCAATGGCGTATCAAAAGGGACAACACGGGTATTGAAAACCGAAAACAAAGTAAAAACACAAACATAAACCAAACATGCGATGCACCAACATACTCCACAAAGTGTCGTTATTTCATTGCACAAACATTAAAAAGAAGAAATAACGGAAAACAGCCAAAACAACATAAATATACAATATACACCATAAACAAAGTACATGCCAAAAACGTCTGTGTGCGCCCAAGACCTATAGACGTAGGTCTTGGTCTTGGTGTGCGCCTATGGCTGGAAGCATCGCCAATTCACGTGTAAATGCTACCAACTTAAATTGCGACCTTCCCCCCCTTTGCCTCCCTCACCCCCCCTTCCCATCCAAGTCGTGGAAGGTCCTAACCAGGGACCCTTTTATTTTAAAGGGTCCCTGGTCCTAACCTTCCTATAAACTAACCTTGCCTCCACCAAAGTTACTGTGTTTTGAGGTGACCCCACGGCCCTAGTAAAATAACTGGACTGCTTTTCCAAAACAATAAACAATCATTTGGACTTTTCTGAGCTTCATTATAATATATTATATTTCGTACCGAAAAGTCGGCCATATTGGGCGCACTCGTCACTGGCTGTCAAATGCACGAATGCCCTGGTTGGCCCTTGTCAAATGTCATTTTATGTTGCCGCCACAAATTTCGCTTTTCCCCTAGGATGGTCCAGAGAAATGATTTCTCTGGGATTGTCTCGAAATCCCCAAGAATGCACACAATATGAACGCGCTTTGCCCTACTGCGCATTCAAGGTCGGTTAGGTCGAAGGTTCTATAAAGAGACCTTCAGGATAGGTATTCTGTGCACTTGCTTTGCTATTCTCTTGTCAGTAGTGTCAATATCAGATGCCATTGTCAATTATCTGTCAATATCATATGTAAAAAATTTGTTTACTTATTTGTCAAATTTTGTATTTTTACAACTTTTTATATCGATTATTTTTTATTAGTAGGTAATCTCACTCAATAAGTTTTAAAATGGCTATAAGTGATTGTTTAGAAAATGTTAATATACCTTCTTGTATTTGGTTTGAAGGAGATAGAAGAAATGCTTATGCCTCAATAGTGGCGGGTTTTTTGGTACGGAATGATCTAAGGATGCATTACAGAGCTCGTAATATCTTATTATTCATTCTAGTTCTTTACTGGATGGTGGACCATTATCGATGCTTCAAGCGTTTATCAGGGAAAAGTTCTAGCTGGTTACCACATGTGTGGAGTAGTTGGTACATTATCATTGATAATGGTTAATTCTATCTCAAATGCACAGGTAAGCCTTTTGAACATTTTTACCGAAAGTAGGTAGAGGCCTTGGATATTTCATTCTGGAAATTATTTGAAAATAGATATTTTATTCAGAATCGGTATACAAAGTAGCTCATAGATAGATAGATAGATAAAAAATACACACATACATTCCTCGTTAGGGCTTCCAGTCCCGGGATCCCGAGACCGGGACCTCCCGGGACTTTTGGTGTTTTTGGAGTCCCGGGACCCGTCTACAGGTCCCGGGACCTAATTTGGTCCCGAAATTAAAAAAAAGCGCCGCAGCGCCGCGCCCGCCCGATTGTCCGTTGAAGTTGAAGTTGCCGAAATCCCCGCTCTGCGTCACTCAATCTGGGACTGGGATTCCCCGCTAGTCAATTGTGCAATTTCAAAAGCTGTTAGTTGTGATTTGTGATTGTTGTGAATTGTGAAGGCAGAAGGTGAAAGGTGAAAGTTACTACCTACTGGATGGAGTGATAAGGTAATCAATCAATATAATCAGAGCCTTTTAGCGTTGACCGGAAGACTGGATCTTTCAGTCAAGGGTTTTAGTATAAGTACGACGGCGCGGACAATAAAAAGTTTCAGTTTAGACTATTGGAAATTCGTGCAGGTGGTTTCACAATATGCCAAAATGACAAAGTCGCGCCAAAGCTTTCCTACTCTCTCCGTCTTGCGGGACGCGATGTCAGAGCTGCGGGGGGGCGCGGGACCCGAAAGGGTAAAGCAAGGCCAGCTGTGTTGCCGCCGTTGCCGGGTTTCGTGCACGGAACCGGTTCGGAGACTAATAACATGAAACTTTTATTATTGCCACGGGACGTCCTTTGAAAAAATTGCTATTTTCTCTATTTTATTTTAGGATTAGTGAAATTATTGCTAAGATTTGAGATGCATTCGGATTCTGCGGAGCCAAAAAAAATATTTTTTTAATCAAGATAAATAAAATAGTATTTTGAATGTTTTTATTTTTTAATAAAGAAAACTTTTTTTCCCGGGACTTCTTAATTTGGTCCCGAAGTCCCGAATCGCTTTCTGGTCCCGGGACTTGGAAGCCCTATTCCTCGTATAAATTGCTAATTGACTTTAGGTCTGCACCTGTAATTTTTTTTTGGAAAAATGCAAATATCTAAAAAACGGTTGGATTTGGAGATAGGACATGTTGCATGTTTTTGTTCCAAAATGATGCCTAGAATTAAAAAATGCAACAATATACAGGGTGTTCCATTTGAGATAAGAAAGTTGATATCGACTTCCGATATAACCGGAAGTGCCAGATTCAGCAAAATATTTTAGTTGAGCAGCGCCCATCGGCATTGGTGAGGTGCCAAATTTTCAGAATTTTCCTACTTTTAGTTTTCCATGTATAGATCGATGCAGTTCGTGGTGGGCCACCCTGTATACTTAATACTTAGTAACATAATATTATATTTTAGATTACCAAATTAACTCAAATTCCTAGTGCACAGCCACCAATAACTATTTTGGATGATATATAAAAAGCAGAACATCCCATTGCAGCAATTTTCGGAAGCCCTTAATGGTGAAAAAATTATTGGAATTGCACAGCTGTAGGTAAATTAAAAGCAGAGCGGAGGCTATATAGAAGATTTTGGCTTTGCCATTGTTCGGATATATTTTCTGAATTAAAGAAAAGCTGAAAGAATGGTTGCATTTCTATGTATTCTCTTGAAATAACTTATCGAAGATACTTACCAAATTAGGAAATAAAATTGTGATTAGCTACCTAAATTGTGAATCAGGAACCTTTGGCACTTGGAAAATACTTCTTTTGCTTAATTCCACACCCCAAAACTTTGTTTTTGCACTCGACGCGCGTTTGGCTAACCATGTTAGCATTATCAGGAGATGATTAAGTCTAATGATGAATAAGTCTAAAACAAAGTTTTCGTTTGTGGAATTAAGCAAAAGAAGTATTACCTACCTAGTTTATTTGACCACTTTATTTGGTATGGGCATAAGCAAAAATCATGATTTTAGACTTTTGATGAAGGCGCCGGTATTCATTTTAATCTGTCAAACTTGAATACCCTATATTCTTTCTCATACCTCCACCTATGTTCATTTTTTGATATATCGTGATGCCAGCTGATGACTGACTATCTTTATAACCTAAAATATGCTCTTGATTTACGTTGCTACAGAAACAATCAAAACATTTCTTCCCAAAGGATGGAAGGTATATTTATCTTGTTCGTAAATTACATTTATGTACTTAACTTACGAATAAAATATATATCTTCTGTCCTTTGGGGAAGGTTATAAAGATAGTCAAAGCCATCAGCTGGCAACATACTTCAAAAACTGAACATGACTGGAGATGTGGGAAGACAATGGTGGGTATTCAAGTCTTAGATGTTAAAATTAATATCCTTGCCTTCACCAAAAGTCTAAAATATCGATTAAAACATTTCAAATTAAACAACCACTTATTATTTTAAACCATGATTGATTTGCCTGTGCCGGTAACAAATAAAATAAATGCTAAAATAAACCTCTTGAGATGTATTCACTTGCGACAAATTCCGCCGAACGCGCAGAACGCGCCGCACGTGCTGCGCGAAATTCGCTAGTGAGTACGCCGCGCCAAACACGCACGAACGCGCAAAACATTTTCCAAGGCTTGTCGCTAAACCTGATTTGCAGAAAAGGAATTAGTTGTTCGCTGGTGCGCAGTGGGTACGGGTGTTTGCAGCGTTTGCTCTGTTCGCAGCGTTTGTTGTTTCAAAACATACAATTAAATACATCAACTTCTCACAATCTTCTGCAGCCATCCTCGTAAAATTCTGCAAGTGTAGATGATATCCATACCCCGGAGCAGTGCCATATTTTTATGTTGTAAAAAAATATGTCTTGTCCACGCTTTTCTTTTTTTATCGGGTTTTTTCTTTTATCTCTTTTTTTATTGCTAGTTAAAGCCAGTGGCGGCTCGTACATAAAAAATGTGGTGGTTGCAGAGACGTCAAAAAAAATATTTTTTGGGGGAGGCGAATGTTTGGAGATAACTCTAAAAATGTATATTTTTAAGAGTAGGTATTCAAAATTATTTGGGGTGCCTATTAAAAAATATTTTTAGCACATTTTGCTTTGGAGATTAAAATTTTTTAACTAAAGTTGGTGGCGAAGTAGTGAATTTAAAATCATTAAACATACAACATTTTAATGATATGGAAATAAATACAAAATGATCATTTATTAATTTATTTGAAAAGGAAATCCATACGCCGATCTTTAGCCTCCGCAAACTTATCAATAACCCTTTGATTAAAATCGGGTATCATGGTGTTTCTTAAAAACGTTTTTATTCGTTTGAGGGTTGAAAAGCACCGTTCTGCTTCAGCCGAAGCCATCGGAACGGTAATTAAAATTTTTAGCAGTTTTAGAGTTTCACTAAAAGTTTCACTTAGATCGTTACTCTGAGAAATACAGTCATAAAGTACAAGGAGTCCCGAAATTGTTCCAAATTCTTTTGTTTCATAAATGACGGTCAATTCTGTGCGGAGTTTTTGCTCGATGAAAAATGGGTAAATTTTTATTGTTTCTTTAAATTTTTGTTCAGGAAAACAGGTGGTATATTGGTTATATTGTTCCGGAAAAAAAAAAGGCTGGCTGCAACTAAGTGGTCGGTAAAGCTGAACCGTTCTCTTGCTTGACAAATAATAATATCACAAACTTCTTTTCCTTCCCGAGAAAACTCCGCAGAGTTATCGAGTTTTCTTCATTTTGAGGTAGATGGCTCAACGTCGCCGTCGTCCGAAGTGATACTATTTCTAATTTCTGTTAAGTTAATTTCAAATGATGATATGTATTTTTTTGCGATAACAGCATCAATTTGTCTTGTTTGAAACTTTCCAAATAACAAGTCAACATGAGGCATTATCTTGTAAAATAAGTTTAGCCAGGAAACGAAACTTTTACTTTTAAGGATTTTGACATACCCTGATGCTTGATTTTAAAATTTTTTCCATTGCCTCTAGAATGCCATCTTTGTACTCAAATACGGTACAAACAACTCTGGAATTAAAATTCCATCTGGTCGGGGCCGAATGTGGTAAGCGTTTTTTAACTATTTGATCTAATATTGCGGATCTCTGGGGACTACTCGAAAAAAAGAAGTACAAATTCCTTGTAAATTGGCAAAGAAAATTTGGACATTCTTGTTTGCAGAAGCAGCGTTTAACATCACCAAATTTAATTGATGTGCATAACAATGCACGTAAGCAGCGTGTTCATAAGTTTTAATAATCGCTTGCACTCCGTTAGACGACCCGCTCATGACTGATGCACCATCGTATGTTTGGGCAATAAGTTTGATTTTGTTATCTTTGATGTGCTTCTCAAGTTCTGTGAGAATAACCGAAGACAAAGATTTGGCGTCATTATCGGAAGGCATTAAAAAATCCCAAAATCGTTCAACCGGCTTGCCTTTTACAATGTACCTAAAGACAATCACCATCTGGAAAATATTTGATACGTCACTGGTTTCATCAGCTATTATAGACAAATAATCGGCTTGTTTTATTTCCTTAGAAATTTCCTCTTGGCATACATTAAACATTGTTTGTAAAATTTCATTTTGGATGGTTTTTGACATATCTTTAAATACCGATGCTTTCTCTAAATGTTGTTTTAGAGCACCGTCTAACTCAGCACTAAAATCAATTAATCCTCGAAAAACCCCGGGATTAGAGGTAGACTCATCATGCCCTCTTAACGCGACTTCGAAAGCTCCACAGAAACGCACACAATTTATTATAATATTTAAAATGTATCTATTATGTTTCACTTGTTCATTATGCAATTCAATATTACGTCGATACGCGCTGCTTAATTGAGCAGCTATGTTTACAGTTCCAAAAAGTGAATATTGTAAAACATTTTTCATGTGTTTTGCCGATGACGTATGCTTTTTAATGTGATCCCCTGAATGATTTAGGTCAGTAAAACCTATTTTTGTCCAAGAAACTTCTCCTCCAAATAATAAACAAGTGAAACAATATAGGGCATTTTTAACTTCACAACCACAAAGCCAAGTATGTCTCTTGTAAAGGTCTGGAATAAATGTTCTGGTAAAAGTTCTCTTTTTGCTGGAAACGGATTGTTCTATTTTTACATTCGGAGTAGGCCTACCAAGTCTTTTTATTTCAGCCTTATCCGTTAATGAGCGGCCACAAAATGGTTCTGTAATGAAACTTTGAACAGAATTCATTTTTGCTTTTGTCAACAACACGAAAAAATGCGATCACGGATTTCGTACTTCACCGTACGCGCACAATAAACATAAACAATAAACTAAAAACGACTGACTAACGATTTTGGAAATCACCGGGGAGAGTAAAATAAATAAGGTTTGCACTTGACTTGCAACCTGCTGGGAGCTTATGGGACGGAATTTGGCTACATGCTTAGATAGGCAACCTCATGTACGCCGCAATATAACTGATCAGTTTGCATTCCATTTGCAACCATCTCGAATTCGAATCACAACGACGATATTTTAGATTTTGGAAGATGTGAAGGTGTTACATTATTTCAATAATAATAAATTGACTGCAGGATTGCTGATTGCTACTCGCACATAATATACATAGGTACAAACAAAGTTATAGTAGAAATTAATTATTTTTATTTTGTAATTTTTTGGGGGTTGCGCAAACCTAAGGTAAAGCCGCCACTGATTAAAGCATCGATAATCAAAAGAGCGCCGGCCACCACTACCACGTTATCATCTGCGTCCATCTCTCTGAAGAACGCGCGGGCTATCACAATTTCTACTACAATGGCTGCCGGGAACGCGGCGAACACAGCGAACACTCCAAACGGCATGAACTTTGCGCTAAAATGTTTGTTGAATTCTGTGCAGCGTGCGATACGTGTTCTGCGCGTTTGGAGCATTTTGTTGCAAGTGAATACGCTCCTGTAGGTAATCACAAGTTTTATTTCATGATTTGGTAAGTAACTTTGGTAAATTCTTTCAGAATACATAAAAATTGCATTTAGCAGCAGCGCATTATTTCAATAATTTATAAAAAAGCTCTTCTTTAATTTAGAAAATATATCCGAACAATGGCAAAGCCAAAGTCTTCTATGTCCCTCCACTCTGGTTTTAATTGACATCTGTCCGAATGTTTTGCTTTTTATATATCATCCAAAATAGTTCTTGGCGTGGCTGTGCACCAGGAATATGAGTTAATTTTTTAGTCTAAAAATAATATCATCTTATCAAGTAAGTATGTAGTTACTTAAAGTGGTTATGTACCTACCTTATACAGGGTGTTCACTTTGAGGTGGACACAAATCAATAAAAAATTGATTTGTTGGGATATTTTCAAAAATTTTTTTTGATACAAAGGTCTTCAAAGTGCGCAACTTTTTACGTGAACACATTTGTCAAATTGCAATTCCAGGGCCGGCTAATATATTTTTTTAAGCCCCGATTTTCACAAAATCTATTTAGGCATTTTTTATTTAAAATCTGACCATACAGCGTTAATCAGAACACCCCAAAACCCCTATATACCAAATTTGAATAAAAAATATACAGGGAGTTCCATTCTGCAGGGTGTTAAAGTTGAGCAAAATAGGAATTTTAAAGACATCTGGCGTGTCAAGTGTGCCATGGAATCCCCTCAAAACAGTTGAATGGTCAATAGGACCACTCAAGGTGTTGGTGTGCAAAGGTCCAATACAAAATATATAGAGTGTTCTTATCACCGATTTATAGTTTAGAAGTGTATAAAGAATATGGCATCTAAGGAGATATTAGTAGCTGTGCAGTTGTGCTTTGTTTTAAAACAAAATCTAAAAAACGGATAAAGTGGACAAAAGAGTGGCTAAGAAAATGGAAAAAAATTATTAGAAGAATTATTGTGCTTTGAACCATGGGACTTATTATTTTACCACAGTTCACAAAAAAACTCATTTTTTATTTTTTATGTAATAAATATAAGCAATGAAAAACTGCATAATTCAAATCATTCTTGTAAGGCGCCCTCCTTGGTTGTGACATCAAGTAGCTCGTTGGTGGTGGCGCCTCTAGTGGGCGGCGGCACCATGTATAAACTAATATGGGCGGCAGGTGTAAAAAAACTACAGCACCACGCAAGCTTTGTTTAGAAAGATCAACGAGAACGTCCCATCCTTGTCCATCCGTCTTATTATAGTCTATCTCAGTCTTGATATTGTTGATTTGCATTGCGAGATGCGTAAGCACACTTTTTTGGCCGAGGAGGTTGTTTAACGCCCGTGTTGCCTCGAGTCTTAAAACTCTCTCCGAGGCCAAAAAGAGCTTACGCATCGAGCAATGTATTACATTTTTCCTGCTACTGACAATTTCATATTAGGAAGGTAAGTACTTTGAATTTAATTACACTATGGAGTAGATTGTGAGTAATAATCTTCATAATAACCATTGTCCAATTATTACTAAAAAATGAAAATCAGTGATAAATATAAGAGGTAGAATGCAGTGATAATTAAAAAAAAACTTTTTGAACCCGGGACCTATGAATTACTAGTCTCGTGGCGGTTCTTATTTTTGACCTACATCAAATCCCTCCGGAAATGGGTCGCCGAACTGTTTATTTTAACGTTAAATTTCCATTCTTCCTTCCCTAATTCTGTGTAGCTGTCACTCCTGTCACTGCCTTCCGATTGATTGAGCGGTGTGACGTCACAACCATTCTCGCGCTTTTCGTGTCTTTCAAATGAATAGCTTGCGGTCACAACTTTAATTATTTATTGCAAATTAAATATTGCGATTTGAGGGCTGATATTTGGTATGTGCTCTTTCTATAGATAGGCAAATATATTAAAGAAATAAAAAAAAAATGTTCAAGTTCCCCATAACCTGAATGGATCCTGCTATGTATGAGGATTTACTACTTCTTTGTTATTAAATTACCACTGCCATGCACAATTATTATATAACAAAAAAATCAGTGTACCTACTCAATAAGTCATAAGATTTGCATACACACATTCAAACTGTACTCAACTGGTGTTTGCTGATTTTGTTAAAGCCTGTCTTTCGATTTAACTCAAGCCTGGATTTCTCTACACATGCTGAAGCAAGTCGGCCGACTTGCTTGCGTGTGTGTAGCCACCTTAAGACGCTGTATTGAAACGGACCTCAAATATTTCCAAAATCAAAACCCAACAATAAACAAAAAAACAATTTATATCAATGGATAGCAGAGAGCCCAACATTCAAACCATTATCAGGGTAGCAAGACCAATGATATATAGGAATAGATGACTCTCGGTAATACAAATAATACGGTTTTGTTTTGCTTCTACATTAGCAGGTCGTGGGGGAAGAAGACGAGGTAATTTGTTTACATTGGCATTTCTTAAATTCAGTCTTTCCTATTTTGTAATGCATATTAAATAGTTTTTTGATAGATTTGTATGTCGAATAATATATGCATGCTTTGAGATACTCATATTTACAAAATAACCTAAATCTTATCAAAAAAACTGGAAACCTTGAATGTGCCAACATTAACATCATTTTAAAATCATGAAACAAAACAAGTTGCATTTGGTAATGTATCTATTCCTATATATCATTGATTATCAGTATAGCAAGGCAGACTGGTTTAAAGTGTTTTTATCATAATAACGGTTTCTAAGATAGTTTCTGTTTAAATTAAAATTACTTTTGAAGCAATTAATGTCTTAATGCAATTGTAATTTTCGAAACCACTATTGTTCTTTTGAAAACCACCACTGTCCTTTTCAAATCCACCTCTCTTCGTTTCAATACATTGATGTTTTGAAATGGATGAATGCAACTTTTTCAAAATTTAACCATAAGCTTGCCTTTTTTATCCAATTAATCCAAGAATAAGCACCAGAAGAATGAATGCAGCTGTAGCGAACTCTATCAATTTTTTTTTGGAAAATGAACTTAACACTTTACTAGAAGATGTTCCATTGGATATTGTCACGACCTGGATAGCCGTGACTGGACGCGTAGCAAATAATAACAATTGGCCTTAATTTGACATAGGTTAATTTATTATTTAAAATGAAAAAAGCTTGACACAATTGACAATTGACACAATCAGAGAAAGACATTTACTTTTGTGAAGAGACAGCAGGGGCAGGCGTCATCGCAGCTGGAATACCTGGTTGCTGGTTGGCCCCGCCGGTTGGTCGATCTTTTCTTTAGCACTCGTATGGACTGACTGTTGCCTTGAACCGATCGATGGTTTTGGGTAAACTTTGATTTTGTCGCGGAATCAGCAGTCAGCGATTTTTATGTTAAGTTTCGATAATACCGGCGGTGCCTGAACTCAATCGAGTTCATTGAATTATTTCGTTATAATTTAATTGCTTACTTTTCATTCGTGACAATATTATTAGAATAATGTACTAAGACATGCATGACGGCACGCCAGCTCACTTTCCTCGAAGGGCAAGGGCGTTTTTGCAAAGAAGAGTTGGAAATAGGTGGATTGGTCATGGAGAACCTATATCATGGCCACCTCGTAATCCCGATCTTAATCCCCACGATTTTTCATTTTAGGGGTTTAAGAAAAATGATGTGTTTCCGTAGAAATAAATAGTGTAGAGCAAACATATTTCAAAGATGCGGTCAATCACTAACACGAAGTTTGGAAATGTGTATTCAACATAACAAGGTTGCCAAATTGAACACCTTCTGTAGAGTATACCTTAAACTTTTTTAAATTTTGTTTAATTAAATGTTTCATTAAAGCTTTGGATGAAGCATTTAATTGTGAACAAAAGTATTTCTTAACTTCTTCATTAACCCATTAATGCCCAGAATTATTGATGTAAAAACTTTTGTTTAATTTTTGGATATGTTGTTACTAGACTTATCAGAAATTTGGGAAAAATAGCTGTTTTTTTGAGAAGCTGAGGGAACTAAGTTTTTTTTGTCGTATGATATATCATACGATGGACCAAAGAGGGTTGAACAAATAAATTTTTGAAATTTATTCCACTACACATTTTTATTATCTACATTCAAAAATTTTCAATATAAAAAAGCTTTAAAGCAAAAGTAATAGTTCAATTTTTATTTTTTATGGTATAAACAAAAACACGAGTCTGGATGTAATCCTACGTTACACTTCAGACAGGAGAATTTTGTGCATTTTCCGCATTTCCCGCAACGTCGTTGAGTATGTTGCTTATCTATCCAGTGCTCAACTCCATCAAACCTAATTTCTGGCAATACTTTTGAAAGTACTTTAGGTTTTGGTCCAGTATTTGAGTTTATAGGAGGGCAAGTTAAAATTGCCAGAACAATTCTTCTAAATTCCAAAAGTGATATATTTTGATTCTGCATTTGAAGTGCTCGGCGATATAGATACCACATATTCACTATAGCACCATCTAGACAGAAACGAAATAATGGCCAATACCATTTTTTGGCTCTAATCCTAGACCTATACGAGCCTCTCATCTGATCAAAACGGTCTACACCCCCCATTCCCTTATTGTAGAGTTTTATAAGAGTTGGTTGATCAACTTGTACTGCAGATTTTTCCTTCTTGGACCAGCGTTTACAGCTTCCTCTAGTTTTGTACAGATTCTCATTTTCTACGTTTGATATGGCTGTAACTTGGTTATTGTCATGCCAACGAGTCAGTGTGATTTTGGACATCTCGTCATGAATTGTGTAATGAGTACCACGTTTTTCCTTTTTCAAGTCTTTCAGAGGAGCTCTTTCTACCGTCCCCACACAGAAGAGTTTGTTCTCTGTTAACGTCTCCAATAAAGGAATTGATGTGAAATAATTATCTATAAAAATGTAACTTCCTTCTGGAAGGAAGCTCAAACACATTTTTTCCGTCACACTGGAGCCTAGAGTTTTTCCAATCATTTTATCACCAGCGCCAGTATAAACATCAAATTTTATAAGATACCCATCTGAAGTGCATAGACACCAAAATTTAAAACCGAATCTATGGGTTTTCCACGAATAAACTGTTTCATGTTATGCCTGCCATAATATGGTTCCATAGCCTCATCCAATGAAAAATATTTTCCTAGAGGGGAAATACACTTTTGGGATACTTTGTTGAGATGGTTTACCAATGGCCTAACTTTGTATATTTTGTCAGTCTCATCAATTTTTGAGTTGTCATTTAGGTGAAAAAATCTATGTATATTTTCGAATTTATTCCTTGACATGGTATTAGTTACCAAAGGTTTGTTGGTGTCGGGGCGAACTTCCCAGTAGCATCGTCTTGAGGGGACAGGACTATAACCAGACAAAAGAATTATTCCTAAGTATTTATATATATCATCGTGTGTGACAGAAAAGTCATGGAAACCTTTTTGATCGGCATACTTTTTCGTTTCAGTGCATATTAGCCCAATGATCTCTTCGTCAACAAACATTTTGAACATATCTATGGGGGTCATTTTTTTATCGATTATTTCTGTTAGAATTGATGGTGTGTTATTCTCTCTTAGTTGAATTTTTGGTTCACATGCTGTAAGATCTATTACTTTCCATTGTTTCTTCAGTTTCTTTTTGGGATCAGTTTTTTGTTTTTGAAGCCTCAATCTTTTTTGTGTGACGGCAAGTGGTTCGTTATCGCTATCGTCACTTACATCACTTCTTTGAGGGCACTTTGGATGAACTATAAGTGGTTCTTTTTCTTTAGCTTGGCTAATACACAACACATCAACTTCTTGAGAAAGCATTCCTCTTCCAAGGTCTCTAATATTCGGAGCAATCTCTTCGTCGCTAGGGGCGTCATCTCGGTCGCTATCCCCGGCATCAGTAGGTGGAACTAACACAACTTCCAAAGATTCAGCCTCAATAAACTGCTTATAGCACTCATCATCTGAATTTAAGCTGTCAAGATAGTTTAGCAGCTCCTCTGCATCTCGTGGATCACTAGGATCAAACAATTCTTTTCTGGAAATAATAATAATAAATAATAATAATAATTCTCACCCTCACAACACTATAAAATATATAACTATATAATATGCCATAAGTATGACATATACATATATACATGCCATCCTATATGGGATGGCATGTATATATTATATATATGCCATACTCCTTTCTGCCCAATGTATGATATAACATACGCAATATTTAAAGTTATCTCTATATCTCACAATGATTATTTTTGTCTCATTGTGCATTAGAATGGCAAGAAGACATTCAAAAAAACCTATATTTCTGTATATGTTTGTTTAAAATAATAATAAAACATATATACATAACCTAGAACCTACCTTGAACTCATTTTGGAAGATTTTTCCGCTTGCTGAAGTTTCAAACTATTCCACAACACAAATAACACAACTCAATTCAGTTTTAATGGTCTAGTAGTATAACTAGTTCTTATTTTACACAAAAGTATTGCAGAGCAACACTAAAATAGTCCATTGGCCTGACTAACCTAACCTCAAATGCAGACGTGTTTGACGTATGATATATAATACGGTGGGAACTAATGGGTTAAGCTGGTCTATAATTTGTCAAATCATGTTATAGGTACCTAAGAAGTCAGAAGCCTAATACGGGTAGGTACTTAAGACCTAAGCAAAAAAAAACAATCAAAAACAGGTGGTCTTGTTTTATTTCTTTTAAAAAAAAGGCAACAAAATCCACCTTTCCTATATTAGGGTTTTTGTTTATTTTAAAAGCCCATTTATTTCCAGGATTATTCACAAGAGCAGTCCTAATGGGGAACTTGAACAATTTTTTTTAGTTCTTTAATATATTTGCCTATCTATAGAAAGACCACATACCAAATATTAGCCCTCAAATCGCAATATTTAATTTGCAATAAATAATTAAAGTTGTGACCGCGAGCTATTCATTTGAAACGATACGAAAACCGCGGGAATGGTCGTGACGTCAAATAGCTCGATCGATCAGAAGGCAGTGACAGGAATGACAGCTACACAGAATTAGAGAAGATGAGAATGGAAATCGAACGTTAAAATAAACAGTTTGGCGACCCATTTACAGAGGGCTCTGATGTAGGTCTCGGTACGTGGTATTTCATTTGCTGTCAGAAACGTGACACTTGCTGCTCAGGACAAAAAATTAGTACGCTTACGGATCTCGCAATGTAAATAACTATTTAATTCAGCACACACTTTTCAAACGTTATCAACAATATCAAGACGGACAGACAAGGATAGGACGTTCTTATTTGGTCTTTCTAAACAAAGCTTGCGTGGTGCTGTAGTTTGTTTACATATGCCGCCCGTATTAGTTTATACATGGTGGTGGCGCCTCGAGCTACTTGACGACGTCACAACCAAGGAGGGCGCGTTACAAGAATGATTTGAATTATGCAGTTTTTAATTGCTTATATTTATTACATAAAATAAAAAAATAGTTTTTTTGTGAACTGTGGTTCATTTAATGGCAATAAATTACGTTTGAAAGTAATATTTTTCAAATTTAATTTTTGTGCAAGTTCCCCATTATAAGCTTGAAAACAGCCACCAGTTTCACATTGTCTCGCTGGCCCTGTCCTGTCCAATAAAGTCGTGGTCTCTCAGCCCCCGCACAATTTTCTCTCACTCAGAGTGTGCAACTGGTGTGAGGAAATAACATACGTTCAGGTTTATTGCAAAGTATAAGACAAACATTGTATAGATTTTGACCGTTTGAATAACATCTTGTAAAAAATAAAATGGATATACAAAATATAATGGCAATTAAAAAAAATCACAGTGGTAGCTGGGCTGAACCGTAAGGCTCGCGATCAATTTTTGTGTTGAAATGTTTCTCAGTGATCAGTAATGTCACCCTACAAGCGCCATAATTTGTTGCTTTCAAGTAAAGCCGAAACACCCCTTAATAGTAAAAAAAGGCTAAAGTGGTGGCTTGGCTGAACTGTATGTTGCGATCGTTTTTTTTTTGTTGAAGTCTCATCTACTGTAACATCTAATGCTAAAAGCCCCAGAATTTGTTACTCTCAACCCCAAAACAACCCTTTAAAAAAGGCAAAAGTGATTGCAGTGTGAGGGGAGTACACATGCAGCCACTGATTTAGTATCTTCATCGTGAGTGCAGCCACCACTTTTGCCTTTTTTCTATTAGAGGCTGTTTTGGGGTTAATTGAGAGCAACAAATTTTGGGGCTTTTAGGGGGTCATTAGGAATGACAGCAGATCAGATTTAAGTAAAGAAATCGACCGCATCACTTATGTTGACTGAGCTAAGTCATTACATTTGCCTTTTTTCTACTAAAGGCTGTTTTTTTGGGTTAACTAACTAACAACAAATTCTGGTGCATTTTAGGGTGACATTAGAGATAAGATTTCAATAAGAAAATCAATGGCAACACGTAGGGTTCAGCCCCAGCCACTACCTTGTTTTTTTTAATTGCCATTATATTTTGTTTGTCCATTCTATTTTTTACAAGATGTTATTCGAACCGTTATAATCTGAATGATGTTTGTCTTATACTTTGCAATAAACCTAATCCCATTTTGTTATTTTTATGCACCAGTTGTACACTCTGAGTGTTTTATCGATGACGTAACATGGAACGGCACAATTTTGGCAATTTTTCTACAATTTAAAATAAAAAATTGCCTTAGTAACACTTGAGATCTTTCCAAAGGCATCTCAAAGGATATGATTCCATTTTGGTGTGGGTGAGTGAACCGTTTGATTTACTCTTTATCAGGTGCCTGAACTTCGAGCCCAAGCATGGGGATTTCAGATATCTTAAGGATATGAAATCGTTTGAATAAATTTTGTTTGTTGCCAACACACTTCATTAATAAACCTGCGGTATCTCTTGAAGTAAAATGTTATAAGCCGAAGAAGTTTTGTCACTATTGTAGTTTTCAAAAGTATCTGGCAAAGTATGATATAGATTTCAACTTTTTCAATTAAAGTTGTCAGAAAAAGCATATTTTTAGACATTGCCATGTGGCCCTCCATAGGCATAGTGAAACTGGATTTTTGGTGACTATTCCAACACCTCAATTTTTTCCAGATGAGAGGGGATGCATACGAAGGTGGTTGTCTGGGAACAAGAGGAGCAAGGATATGGCTATTTTTGGGATTTGTCATGGGATTTGCATCAGTAATAGCCTCCTGCTGGATATTATTTGCTGACTTCATGGATGCTGGTATGTCCCTATTTGCCAAAAAATATTGATACAACCTGCTGCTAGGAGAATGATGGTTCTTTGTAAAAAAAGAATGTGGCCGAGTTCAATGTAGCCACAAATCTGAAAGCCCTTTGTAAATAGTAACGTTGAACAGTTGTCGTTAACAAATAGCCATCCAGTGGAAAGGAAGCGCTTTCTGTTAGTGCTTAATTTTTAGTAAGCGAGCTTAGCATATTTTACTCTCACTTTGGTTATGTTTCTGTCTCTTTAT
The DNA here is from genome assembly GCA_963920635.1 of Pseudeuparius sepicola. NCBI lineage: Eukaryota > Metazoa > Arthropoda > Insecta > Coleoptera > Anthribidae > Pseudeuparius > Pseudeuparius sepicola. The sequence continues at coordinate 66,925,264 of OY987298.1, forward strand.
AATAGCCGGCAATACACTATCCCTATCGTATTTACAAAAGAGCCTTTACCATTTTTCAATCGCTCATGAAATTTATATATTTTTTTAAATTGTCAGTCCTCCGACGTCTGAATGTTTAGAATAAAGTTTTGTAAAAAAATATTTAACTTCTCTACATTTTAAAAGGGACAGCAAAAATGTTCTTTTTGAAAATTGTTGCATTTGAAAAAAGTTTGTTACACCAAGGTTAGTTTATAGGAAGGTTAGGACATTCCCCCACTCTTAAACAAAACCAAAGGCAACATCGTGCGATGTTGCCGGTGTCACCAGCTGGCCTTCAGCTTGATGCCAATGGCCTATCAAAAGGGACAACACGAATATTGAAAACCGAAAACAAAGTAAAAACACAAACATAAAACAAAAATGCTATGCACCAATATACTCCACAAAGTTCCGTTATTTCATTGCACAAACATTAAAATGACGAAATAACCAAAAACAGCCAAAACAACATAAATATACACCATAAACAAAGTACATGCTAAAAACGTCTGTGTGCGCCTATGGCTGGAAGCATTATCTATTTAGGGAGTTACTAAATTGCCAATTCACATGTAAATGCTACCAACTTAAATTGCGGCCTTTCCCACCTTTGCCTCTCTCACCCCCCCTTCCCTTCCAAGTCGTCGAATGTCCTAACCTTCCTATTATAAACTAACCCTGTGTTACACAGTTACACATAAAATTGATTTATTCTATCACCTTGGGGTATACAGGGTGTTTCCTAAACTTTCTGATGAAATAAAGGAGGTGCATTCTCACCTAATTTTAAGACGAAAATGTGGTATAAATGTTTTTCGAATGTTGCTTGGTTTTTGGAAATACAGTGTTGCAATACCTAATACCAGTGACTATAGAAAGGTTAAGACTGTCGACGCTGTATTAAATATCATGTCCAAAAATTTTCTCATCCGCTCGGGGTGCGCCATCTACGAATCGAGAAATCCCGACGGGAAGCCAGAGTAGCTAGAGTTTTGAGAAACCTGTAATCGTCCGGCGTGTTTTCACAGCCAGACGTTCGTTCGGTGCAAGGCGACTTGCGGCTGGAGAGATCGCGACATTGCCGGATCTCTAAATAGGAATTGGTTTTGTCGGGTGAGAATTGAAAAGATTATACATAGTGTGAAATGGCATCGCGCTGATCGCGGATTTCGCAAGGCATCAAGTTCTTCGACGTGATTCATTTTGACATTAGCCGACACTAACAAGAATATCCAAAGAGACAAACAAACAAATAGGTACAGTACGAGTTTAAGGTGTGAGGACAGAAAAACGCTCTCCCTTTTGTTACACTTAATAATAAATGCATATTATTGTAATATACATATCGAGAAAAATATATTATTATATATTAAATCATGTTCCATTTATAAAATAAAATGTGAGACATGCCCAGTTTTTGTTAAGCTACGCCATAATTCAGAATATTTCCCAGGAAGGTAGAAAAACTGAAAATAAAATCTATATATCCGAGCTTTTTTCTTATAATTTAGCATCTTAGACAAAATTTCGGTATTTCCACTATTTTCCAGAGTTTGTTACCACATGTATGAATGGCAAAATTTGCCGGGGGGGGGGGGGGGGGGGGGCGAATCCTTATCGCCGCCAGTAAGGCAAATTAACATTTTTAGTTAGAAGACAAAATGTTATTAAGGGAATTTGTTTTACTTTTTACTTAATTACCATATAGGAACCAAATCTCCAACCATCCCAGGATTTCGATATTTTATTTATTGTAATACTTACTCATTACATATATGTTTTTGGAAAACAATAAACACAAAACCAAGTTAAAAAATAACAAGCATCGACAATCAAAAACTTGAACTTGTTTTCTCCACAAGTTAATATTATTTCAATTTTTTTCTTGGAGAATCAACATCGCGCAGTTAATAAGTTCACTGTGTAAATAACAAATATTATTATGCACAACAAATTATTGTCAACTGCTGCTGTTACATCGCAGGCAATTATCATTGTTTCCATAGCCTATTACTAAGTTTTTTTTTAATTAAATTCAAAATGATCCAAATTTGTTAATTTATCTGGATTCTCTTTACATAACTCCTTTTAGATACATGTATTTAACGATGTGCAAAATAGACTAGGCTTGTGTTCGTTCATCAAACCTTTGAAATTAAATCAACTTTGCACCAAGCTTGACATAATTTTTTAAACCATATAGAGATTTTCTAACAAAACAACTTGCTAGCATTAGAATTGATGTTAAAAATGAATTAGAGATGTCGACCTGTCAAACAAGTACAACTTTCAATAAATAAATTTTAGTTAAAATGTTTGGAATTTTTTTTTTAAACTCGCACAAAACAAATTTTATCGTGGGTCTCTGAAAATATGTATGTAGGCCATAAATTGAAAAAGAAACAACTTTTCTAAAAACTTTTATCGAAAATGTGTCAATTAAAGCCAATTTTGGATGATTTTTGAAAAAAAAAAATGTTAATTTTGACAGTTACCGAAAGTGACGTGATCGATTCTTGTGACGCCATTTTTCGCCTTGCGACAAGCACAAATCGGTGGCGAAGTCAAATTTTCATTTTATAAAAATAAAAAAAATCCCATATGGAACGTACCTACCTACTTTATTGGTCAAACTGTGTAATAATAAATGTCTTGTATTACGGCTGTGTTAAGTAATTGTAGCAATGAAAATAACGGGTTTGCAGCCAAAAAACATTTAATATACTTCTTTCAAATAACCAAGCTTTCGTTCAATCTTTTATACTTCTTCAGGCTAAAAAATATGTATTCAATGTAACGATGTATAATAATAATTAAAAAATACATCAGGGTGAGTCTTTGATTCCGACAGAAATTTTAAACAGGTGTAAAATTAAACCGCCACAACTACCGGGTCTGTGGCGTGAGCCTTTGCCAACCAAGACCAGTGCCTTTGTCCCGCACCTTCGGGTGTGCTATAATACGCCATGGCGTATCATGATCAATTGATTGCTTTGGTAATTAACTTAGTAAATGTTTTAAAGGCTTATTACTTTTATGTAGATTAAAATGTGATTAGATAGCCCTTAAAATTTCCTTATAGATATAAGTATAACAGTGTTATCTCTTAGGTTGTTTCTAATAATTTTGATTTATGACAGGACATATTTTGCACCCTTTAGAATCTACAGTTTGTTCAGCGAATGTTCGGCCGTACGTCACAACTCCCGTCCTTGTCTTACTCGTGAATATACGATGGATATCGGATATCGGTCGTATATTCACGAGACAGACGGGGCGAACATTATCGCTGAACAAACTGTATGGCACTTGTTATGCAATACATGTCACAAAACCTGATAGTAGTCCTCAAGACTTCACTTTTCCTATGCGATAGACGGTGACATGCTGGTCCTCTTATTTTAAAGAGTCCCAGGACTTAAAAAAACTATCTGCGGTATTATACAATCAAACACTACTAATCAATCCGTATATCTTAAAAAGGAAAACGTTTATATGAAAAATTAACCCTTTCGCTACAGCACACACAAAAATCAACGTTGGCCATAACTGCGGTATTTGTTCCACATGCAGTTAAATTGTCCATAGCAGTAGCGGCAACAAAAAAAAAACATGAATGTATTTAGAAACCAAACTGCTGTTGACGAATATATTCGTCTTATTTTATAAATCAAAAAGTGCACAAAATAAAAAAATCTTTCTGTTGTAGACTATTTAATAGAAAGATACACAAAGCATTCTAGAAATTTTTCTTTACATGGTAAATACCGAAACATGGGGCGACTCAAAGGGGGACAAATAACACTCTTTACACATATAACGTGGCTCGGTGTTTTTTTATTTTGTGTACAGACAACACATCTTTTGGTAGGATTTTTCCTAAATGTACCTAGTTTCTGAAATAATGTCAGGAAAATGTCTTCCAGTTAATCTTAGAGGATTGTTTTCAACATTGTGTCTACCTAAAATATCGAAAAATTCGCGTAAACCTAGCCCCTAGCCTTCCCATATTTTTTTATACTACTATTACAATAGGTACCTATATGAAAAATGAATATACGCAATTTTTTTCGAAAACATGTCAAAAATGCGAGAGTAACAGTAATTAATGGCAATAAACCACCGTACACCAACTTAATCAGCACTAGACTAGGTACTTCATGTTGCCCAAACTGTGGTTGACGAGAATACTCGATCACGTGATTCAATCACATGGCCGATTTTGATCAATAAGAAGACTTTGCCTGATTAAATTAAAATTAAAATGCTCATCGTTAGCACTATGGGTACAGAAATCCATTTGCGATCATACTCAAAAGGTTTAACCAACTTCGACTTCGAAGTTAGTGAATCTAAAATCTAAAAGTGATTCACACACATAAATAATATAAAAACTAATACATTACTGACAATGAAAATAGATACTATCATATTTGTTCTAATAATGCGCGCGTTGCATTTTCTTTTCTGCCGGGCCCATGCAAGCCGGCCGGCCGGCGAATCCTCCCTTTTCTGGAGAGTCGAGTTCCAGAAATGTAATAGGTATATTTTTATTTGATAATTGGATGACCTTGTCCCGCAAAGCGTAGGTAAGTAGTTTTGATAGCGCCGCAGGCGGCGGTATCGCGTGGCCCCGAGCGGTGTATCAAAATTTGATTCCTCAGTGGTCCCGTCGCGTCGGCCTGGCATCGGCATTTGGTGTCGCAGGCCGTAAATGGAGAATATTGCCACGGTAAGCGTATATTATTACAATCAGTTTTCTTTCTATAGTCACTGTTACAATTATTAATTCTGTTAGTGACTATGTGTTCTTATAAGCAAAATTCAATTTTTAAATTTATTAGCATGATATTATTATTCAGCGACGCTGAATACAATCATGTACCTAGGTACCTACTCAGATTTAACAGAAAAAAATCGCTAACACGATTTCTCGAATTTTCGTAAGAAATTGCAAAGTAGACGTTGGTTTTTGTAGTATGTATCTGTAAACTTGCTATAAAATGCAGTTTTTCAAGGGATACAATTAACAAAATGTTTGTCAAAATCGATCAAAAAATAACCGCTATGTGTTTTTTTTTTATAAAAACACAGTATTTACCTGTTTGTGTAAAATAGTATAAAATATTTGTATAGTACCTATTTATAGTATAAAATATTTGTTTTCTGTTTTCATTCTTGTTTCTGAGATACCTTCTACGTATGAAACTTATACCATATTATAATATAATGGTACTTAAACAGAATGTTTACAGGGTTCTAAAGTATTTTTCACAGCCGGTTCGTCTGCAGACTGCAGTCATCTCCTTACTCCTTATTCTTATACAAATCGCCTGATACAACTCCAGCAATAATTATAATATAGTCGGCATTATCTCATTATGCCTCTATACGGAAATCTAGCAACAGCGCCCAGTCCTATAAATGAACCACATCCCGTGAACCGCCAGCTACTACGCGTTGTCCAAAAATGCCAGTAGGGTGCGCCACCTTACGGGTCACTTTCAGCGGCGGTTGGAGGGGGAGACAACCAGGCCGCCGAGCAGTGTCAGCACGCTATGCTAGGCTTCGTCGACCGTCTTATTCCTTCTATAGTCACTGCTAATACCTACCTAATTGGTACAGCGATAATAATTATTTTCAAAACAAATGTGGTTGACATGGAAATGTCTAACAAATATCACTAGAATATCGTTTGTTATTAATGAATAATATTTCAACACTCGAAAACAAAGCAAGATTCGAAAAAAATTATATCACTTTTTGTCTTAAAATTAAGTGAGGATTCACCTCCTTCATTTTGTCAGAAAGGTTAGGAAACACCCTGTATAAAAGGGTCGAAACTAAAATACTTAATATAAACTTGTCGTAATTACACACCTTCTACAAAGATGTTGGGTACTTTTCTGGGAAATTTTATATTGTCGCACTATCCTTTAAATCAACCAAGGAGTTTCCCATTTTAGTTTTTGAATATACATTTCCAGAACACTCTCTATATTGAATATTTTAAATAAAAAAATGAAATTCAACTGTTTGACATGTGAATCATTTGCAGCTCATCAATGGCCTGGTGTAGCATTATTTCTACAAAATGCCTTAATATTCATATCCTCTATTATTTACAAATTTGGAAGATCTGAGGATATTTGGGGTTGAGTCATTTTTTTCTGCTTGTCCACACATTGCTCCTCCTTATTGTACTCATCCAGATGGACAGCAAGATATTTATTGGAAAGAGTACTTATGAGCATCTAGATCAAATACAGGTTACAATAAGGATGAGTGTCTAATACTAAATTTGTATTCTATTAATGTGATAAGTTATTTTTGTTTTACTTTAATATATATGTATAAGAATTAGGAGAGACTTTTTGTATTTTGTATATAGGTCTAACATAAATGTAGTTGAGTGTATTTTGAAAGAAGAAAAATATTCCAAGTTAATAAGATTTTTATTTGCATGAACACAGTTACTATCATCTACAATTAAATTCATATTATGAAACATATCATTAGTTTAACATAAAATTCATATTAAAATGGCAATCGTAATATAATGGTATTCTTATTTATAAAAATTATTCTAATTGTGTATTTACTTGTGTTATCACAGATACAGTATATTGTAAGTAAAAAACAGTCTGCACATTACTTATGGATTAAGTGATCATAGTTTACATTTGCCACACAATTATTGTCACACTCATCGAATGGTAGGGTTTCGTAGACATTTTCTTTTGGCTCTTGGGGTTGTTTTAAAATTCTCCTTTTTCGTAAATATCTGCAACAAATATTAATTTACACAGAATTGGCCATGATTTTGCATGTTTGGGGATCTGCGCAATTTAGTTTTTCGAATTTTGGAGTTAACAGGTGTTTTGGGGACACATTTGGCAGATTTCAAAGCAAACAGTTGATTTTATCGTTATGAAACAAGATTAATTAATTAATTGAAGAATGAAAAGAAGCACTAAAGTCATAAAAATCATATCCCGGCAAGTCCAAAAAGATAAACCCAAAAAAGTAAAAAGTGAAATACTTAAAAGTTGATATCTTATTGGCATATTGGCCTTACTCGTCATATTTTGGTCCCCATCTCCGGTTTTTGCATTTCCCATTTCTAATGAATCACCCTTTATAACCCAGGATGACTTTTTAGGACTACCACCGCGATTTTCTTGCTTATTTTGTGCCCCTCAAGAAAAAAGCAAGAGACAAAAACATGACAATTTTGGTTAGCTAGGTGATGCTGAAAAGAAAATCGGGCATCAATGGTCATCTTGTCACACAATATAAAAGAAACTTTTTTTGTGGGCGCAAAATAAACGAGAAAATACATTTTGTGTTCTTATCTCTTTTCTCTGTTACTATTGCCGATGACATCAGACCAAAAATCCAGTATCTCTCGAAAGTAATGACATATTTACATACATACAGGGTGTAACTAAACTGATGGTCAAAAATGAAACCACGTATTCTTGGAGTCAAAATAAGGGCACTTCTTCATATATTTTTTTCTCCTAGGGGCCATAGTTTTTTTTATACAGAGCGTAGAAATTTAGAGAAAAATACACATATTTCTTAGTATCTCTAGAAGTATAAGAAATATTTTCTTCAAACTTGGCGTGTCACATGAGCGGATGAGTTGTCAAATTTAAGGTTAATATGAAGCTTGGCCCCCAGTTGCGGAGATACAGGGTGTTATTAAAATTAATTAGTTCAGAAAAATATGAATACCCTGTACAATCGCATTTTTTTAATTTGTTTTGAATGATAAATTCAATGGTTAACAAAAAGTATCTCTTAGTATTTTTTCATATTCTCAGCCATTTTTTAATTATTTTCAAAGAACGGCAATGCTGCAATAAACAAGTCATTTTAAGAATAAAGCTAACAATCTGTGGATGTCAATTAAACTTGGCATTATTTGAATCATTTGGCTGCCAACTTTGCACTTTAGTATCAATATTTTGAAAAATTATATTTTCATTTGAAGAATTGACTGATATGCACTATTGCTATGGACTTGCCAATGGCAATAATAAACATGCGGAAAGGCGTAGTTGCGTGTATTGAAAGAGACGGCGGTCATTTCGAACATTTAATAATTTCATTTTCTAATAGCAATACGTTTCTTTTATTATCGTTTTTGCTTTTGTATTTTGTTAAATAAAGTTTAATTGACAACCACAGATTGCTAGATTTATTCTTAAAGTGACTATTGTTCATTGCAGCGTTGCCGTTCTTTAAAAATAATTAAGAAACGGAAACAAATTAAAAAATGCGATTATACAGGGTATTCATATTTTTCTGAACTAATTAATTTTACTAACACCCTGTATCTCCGCAACTGGGGGCCTCAGAAGCTTCATGTCAACCTTAAGTTTGACGGCTCATGTGATACGCCAAGTTTGAAGAAAATATCTCGTATACTTCCAGAAATACTAAGAAATATGTGTATTTTTCTCCAAACTTCTACGCTCTGTATAAAAAAACTATGGCCCGTAGGAGAAAAAAATATATGAAGAAGTGCCCTTATTTTGACTCCAAGAATACGTGGTTTCATTTTTGACCATCAGTTTAGTTACACCCTGTATATACATATTTTATTATTTAAGTTTGTCCGGTATGCAAGATATCTAATTTAGGCAACCAAAAATTCACCTTGGTGATTATTTAGTTTAGTTTTTGTCTGCCATGGACAGTGATCATGTCATTGCTGTGTTTATTGTATCGACATTGTCGACACCAAAATAAACAGATACTTCACATCCAGATATCCAATGCCTGATGTTTTCGTTCGGCACATACCAAACGGGGAATTATCTCATTTGTTTACCTGTAAATTACAAACCCAATGGGCACCAGAAGCAACAATACTAGCAAAATATATAGGTGGTTGTAGTTTCCTCCTCCTACTTCACTGGCAGAATTGGAAGCATCAGGTGTCCGGATCTTCTCATAATATACCACGTCATGCTCAGTCTCCTCATATTTGTTGGTGATTATGAACGTAATGCAATACATGGTGCCCGGTTTTATCTTGTGCTCATTCATATGGTGTGTGCCGATAGTTATCTTGTCTGTATCATTGTTCTCAACCTAAAAGAAAACACCCTGAAAAGAGTTCAAGTTCTTTTTGAAAACTATCGACAAGATCATTATTGCATTTTGAAGGAAGTTTGTCAATCTGTTCAGCAATATAACCCATAAGAAATCTAGTAGTAGGGAATATTTGTAACAAACCAAATCAAAATTATGGATCAGATTAATTTATGAGACCAAAGCTCCTTTGCAAGAAAAACACTAAGTTTATTAATATGTACCCAACTAGCATTTTGGGTCACCATACCCAACGTCTGACTAATTATCGACTAGCGCAACGTTGGCAATCAGTGTAAATAATGGTCACCGATATATGATAAAATTCCCAACTTTGTATTGTCGTTGTCCCAACGTTTTTTCCAGTTTCGGTGAATGTATATAACGATGGTTAGACGTCTGCAGACAACCAAAAAAATGGAAATATATCATTTCTCTACATCCAACGTTGGCATAACGTCAATAGCCGACTATGGCCAAACGTATTTTTATCGTCGCCTAGTCACGTTCTTACAATGTTGTTTTCTGACTCAATTCTCAAAACACATACAACGTATCTACAACGTATTTTCAACCTCGTTCTCGAACTCCTCAGAATAAGAAGAACCTAACCTATAAAAATTCGCCGTCAGCTGTTGACATCTGTCTGCAGGAAAACATAAAAATAGTGAATCCTTGTCTATCCATTTCTAGTCAGTTAACCGTATTTCTAAAGTAATCCATACGATGGCGCTACTAATCTGGTTGATGAAAGATATTAATATTGCAATCAGCGCTCTCTAACAATGGGTGGTATAAGCACGCAACCTACTGGAGACATCAGAAGATTCCATTGTATCTTGATGCGACGTTGCCAGATCAATGAATTATTTATGGCAGAGTCCCACAAAATACCATTTTTAAATATTTCAACTTCTTCAGTTGAACCACAGTAAATAGATACCGTCGATGGAGGAAGGAAATCAACGTAGATACCTAAATCACCCCAGTGGCGCTTGGTGTCGGCGCCTTTGATGTCGCGGTTCCAATTTCCCCTCTCGCGCATAGGAAATGAACTCACCGCCGTTGACATCTGCGCATTGGCCACGCCCACCGTAGTTTGGACAGAGTAGAACTTGCCCATTGCGTTGGCACGGTCAGGTCCGGGCTATAGAAAATTTTGTGTTTTATATAGCAAAATTAATTTTTAGAATAGTAAAGTTTTTTTCTGGGATTAGATCTAGTTAAATTTGAATCTCCAGAAGTGATTTTAAGTAGGTATTTTACTAATGAAAAAAATATAAATATTAATATTTTACTAAAGAGAAAAATACATTTTATTTATTGTACATGGAAATTTCACAATATTTCCTCTTTATTATTTTATACTTATACCTATATTAATTATAAACAACTATGATTTAGATTCAAGTGAACTATTCTACTTGGGTGGTTGAAATATTACAATATTTCAATGAACTTGCATCAAAACTCATAGCTTGGCAATTAATTTGTTTTTTTTTTATATATAGATCCCTAACAATTATTATTTGCAAAATTGGTTGACCTTCGTATCACTGGTAGTAAAAAACGTTATTTATCAAAAATGTTTATTACTAAAATCTATAAAAAATTCAAAAACAATAGCACATATAAAATATAATACCTATAAATACAAAAGATATTATAAACTACTTACGTACATATTATGCACATGCACACTACAGGCATATCTACATGTTTATACATACATTATCAACTTAACCTAATTTTTAAAAATAATGACCCCTGGCAGCACTTATAAATGATGTAAATTTCGAAGTTTATAATTTTTGTTAGTTTTATTAGAAACAATATCACGATTTAAAAATTTTAAAGAAGAATAGATTCTAAATCTTACATAAAGGGATAATAAATAGGCATGATTAAAACTAGGGCATGGATGTTGATATGAAATGTTTTGCAGCTCATTTTTTAATTTCACACCAACATTTTCTTCTAAAGCAAACTTTGGAAAGAGGGTACAAAAATTAACTTCGAGAGTTTTAATATAATTGAGGAAATTATCAGGAGGTGAAAATAAATGTCCAAAGGTTTCGTTACCACTTGATTTGTATGCTTTAAAATAAGTAAACAAATCAGTATCCCCTAATGTATGACGTTTACAATATTTAATACAAACTTCACATGAATGTTGTTCCAAGCACTTTCTTAATAAATATCCACAAACATATGATATACTATTTGATTCATGTAGTTCGAAATTAATATAATCTGGTGCCACCGCACTTAAATCAGAAAAAATAGATCTTGCATTTCCCCCAACAACTTTATTGTAAATTTGTGTATGTTCGGTGGTTACATATGACAATAATGAATCAAAATCCTCAATACAATTAGCCCCATCCGCGTGTTGGAAATAATTTAAACAAAATAATTTTTTGAAAGCCCTTTCGCATTGGATGGGGGTTGGATTCAAGCAATTTCCCCCTTGCTGCCTAATAGTGCCGAAAAAAATTTCGAGACAATCTTGATTTAAGCGTCGAGTGTATAAGGAACTAAACTCTAAACAATGAAATTTTTCCCAAAGACCTAAAAATGAATTTATTGTGACTTGCCACCCTTTCAAAAATTTAACTTTATTGGTAACCTCTATATTTTGTTTTAAAATTTTAATATTCTCAAAATATGTAAACATTTCTTTTAAAAAATCGACTTGGTAATCTGCTCCTATAAAAGGTCTATTGTATTTCTTACTGCCTGATATTTTTGAGGAATTTAAGATATCAAATAACTTATCAATTTTTTCTACAAATGACACTGTAGCGTTTGCCGAAGGGGGGAATTGTCCGAATTCAATAAAGGAATTAAGTGCCGCAGCTACCGTTGCGCTGAAAACTTGGACGGCTAAACTAACCTTCAGTTTTTTAAAAGGACTCGGATTAATGTGTTCATCTGTTAATTTTGGACACAGCCGAAGAGCCAAAGGCTTATGTTTTTGTTTATTATAAATTTGGTCAATATACGTTTTATTTGTACATCCTTCAGAGGTTTCGAATGTGTAATTGAAAATATTATTTCGTGTTGATTTTAAGAGATGCGGCACATATCGACATAAAAATGTGAAGAGTTTGGAGAGATACCAACTGATTTTGAAAATTGTACAAAATTTGATCCTTGATCAGACACTAACGCACTTACTAGTAATCCTACAGATTTAAGTTTCCTTATTGCTTCAAAAATAATAAATTTTAATTCCTCCCCTGAACAAGTATCAATAAAGAAATAAGCAACTGGTTGCTTCCGCTTAGCAAATGTTGCTCTAGCCATAATAGCTAAAACATATTTAGCAGGAGCATATCCTCTTTCCTTCAATGTCTTATGAAAGCCAACAATGGTATCGGAAGATCTATTGTAAAATAAAAAAATTTTTAATGATATTTCGTCAATACAAAGAATGCACTGTTTTGAAGAACCCTCTAAATTTGTAGCTTTTGATTTAATAACCTCAAAAATGAAACTGTTAAGACCTGGAATTATATGCCATTTGCTAGTTATTCTTTGAAGAGTGCTTTTAGATGGCAAATAAAGTGGTTTCATTAAAAATCTATAAGCATTTGGGCTTAGAAAATAAATTGTTAAGGAAAATTGTTTCATATCTGACGAGTAACGATATCCCTGTGGATCTTTTTGTAATTTTCTAAATAATGCCTTACAAATAGTAGCATTGAAGCAGACAGTTTTGTCTCACAAATGGCAAGAAATTGTTCGTCATTTATTTCAGTGTCGGCACTGTCGACAGCTTGCTCCAACTTCGGATGCAACTTTCTTTGGAGTTTTTTTATTTGTAACTTTAATGAATGCTTTCTCGGACTATGTGCACTCAAACTAAGAGGAGTTTGTTGACTAGCATCTAAAAATAGAATTATTCAATAACAAAATAAGTAATACAAAAAATTACGATATACATACACCCAAACTTATAATATGGAATCACTTAATATTTATTACAATTTATATTGTCGGGTTTTTCACATTTAACTGTTTTTGTTAGTAAACACTTTTGAATTTCCACGACATAATTTTTTTGACAAAAAAAAATTATCGCAAATAATGCGTGATGCCATATAAGTTTGGGTGTGTATACTATAATAACAGTTTGTGAATAAAGATCATTACCTTTTGATGCAACTGAAAATTCGGTAATGCTGTGGAGATCGCCTATAGGTGACTGTGACAGATGGGGTGTACTTGGTTGATCCAAAGGTTGAGCGATCGAGACTGGTTGATCAAGTTCTCGTTGAGGTTCTAACAAAGTCAAATTGCTGCATACAGACACAGAAGTACTCTGTGAAGAAGCCTCATCGATATAACCTAGTAAAAAAAATTAAATGCAGCAAAATTACAAGTATCAGCAAAAAATACATATTATTATCTAATAATGAAGGGGTAATTATGGAAATTAGTGTATGCACCGCCCGTTTTTCTTGAAATTTTGGCTACCCCCCTATTTTTGAGGTCCCTGAACACGAATCTGACCTCGGTGTTTTGAGGTCGGACTTAGTTTCCGAAAAAGTGAATTTTCAAATTTCCTTTTGACACCCCACTTTTTTACGATGATATTTGGTTATAATCGCTCAAACTGATCACCACCCTATTTTGCACCTTCCGCAACATCGAAACTTTACGAAACGTACCTAAACACAACATAAATCTTTCAAAATTTCGGTCTTTCCGCGGGTTTTCCTGAAGTTTCGATGTTGCAGAAGGCGCACAATAGGGTGGTGATCAATTTGAGCTGCGCACACTAAAAATTTATCCGGATTATAACCATAAATATCGCCGTGAAAGTGGGGTGTCAAAAGGAAATTTGAAAATTCACTTTCTCGGAAACTAAGTGCGACCTCAAAACACCGAGGTCAGATTGCATACACTAATTTCCATAATTACCAATGAAGGTACTTACATGATGAGAACACAGTTGGTATTGCTGTTTTCTTTAGCCTTGACTTCGACTGGTTTGCAAACATAGGTACTATTTTCAAAGTGCATTGAACAAACTTTATAATTAATAAAAAGCTGTGTGGGTGTTTTTTCTAACAAATCGTGCCTTCCACACTTTCTCATCCATGCATAACACCTGGAAAAAAATTAAAAACAATAGTTAGGTAGGTATTATCAGTAGGAAACCATTTGTGGGTTTTCTGGGGTAGGTAATACCCCAGTAAAAGGGGTAGTACGTAGGACATAAAATAAGGATATAATATTGTGGTAACAAGGTAGGGACAAACTACACATAGGTACCTACCTGTTTTCATCACCAGGTATTTTGAAAAAACTTATCCCAACATTCCTCGTTTTGTTAGAACATCCACGAACACAGCAATATTGCGGGGCCATTTCGTCACAAAACCTAAGCACAAAGTGGGTTTTCTGGGGCACAATGCACTAGTGTAAATACAGCAACGAAGTATTCGAAGTAACAACACAAGCAGTACTGATACTGACGATACTAATCGTAGTGTCGCAACTGATCTTCAAGTTGAGCTGAATACATATTGTACACCTTGTCTGTTCCCTGTTTTGGCTACTTTTATCACAGTCATGATAATAATACTGGGCTTTTTTACTTAGAAATTGTTAATCGTTTTTCGTTTTATTGTTTACGTTTTATAAGGGGTTTAACCTCAATTGAACATGCTGACGCTGTCTGGCGTAGGTGGCGCGCCAGCCGTAGGCCACGAACTACGTTGCCGGACTTCGTCAGTTTTTATGCCTGACAATTTCCTTAAATTCATTTAGCTATTTTTATCGCCTTCAATTTAATGTCAACCAAAATACTATCAAGGACTAACATTTTTATAAGTAAATTATTATCGATTTCATTTTATACTAAGTTTTAAAGAATTAAATTTGCATTATATTTTTGTGGGTTGCCTTGGTTAACGGCTCCCGACTGGACGATCTGGCAGTACCGCAAGAACAGAATCTATGGCGCCGCGCCGCGCCGTTGTCATAATCAAGTCCCAGAAAACAGGGGTCAGGTTGTGGGTTTTCTGGGGTCAAATAAATAGAATAAATGGTTCGTAAAACATTATAATTTTACTACCTGGCACACATTAGATAATATTAATTGCTTTCATATTTATTTTATTGGTATACCTACCCAAAATGAATAAATGATAGTGAAAAATATGTTGATATGTTTTAACCTTTCTTACGATCTGGCGGCCTAGCAATAGGTACTCTCCGTCCCCACCACCTCATAAAAATACCCCTCTGCCCTCTTAAATTAGCCAAGTGCCACTTCTGATTCGTCTTTTTTCTGGGCTTAAATAAAGAACAGGACAGTTCAAGTTTTGTTTTTACAATAGGATCAAATGAGGACAAAGCGTGTATTTTTTATCCACGCATATTTATTGCATAAATCGATTGAACTTGGGGCGTCATTTATGAATGAATCCAGAAGCCGACTAAGTGAAAATGAAATATTAGAAAATAGGTACGTACCTTGTCTATCCATTTAGACAAGGGTGCTTATTTTTAGAAATATGCGAATTATATTCAAAACAGTAAAACAGTTTTTCAACAGAAATAGCGCAAACACAACTAACGCAGGTACAAAAACATCCTATTTATTTTTCTATCAAAACTGCAAATTACAATAAATACTAGACCGGCTCTGCTAGGGCCTAGCTCTAAACTCGATCCACTGCTTATTTATCTATACAGGGTGTTTACTTTTAGTGTTTACACACCTCTAAGACCCTTTAAAGAAATCGAAAATAGTTGAATCCTTGTCTATCCATTTTAGACAAGGGTTCAAGCCGTTCCTGAAATATCCTGAAAAAATAAAATTGGTTATTTTCTTTTTTATTATTTTATTATTTATCACTTTAACAGGTGATAGAAAACAAAAAAATAACCGCACTTTCTTGCATAAACTATATCTTTTTAAGGCCTTATAAAAAAGTTACAGGGTGTTAAAGTTGGAAAAAATATGTGGACTATTGAATATTTACCAAACTAATAGAGATATTTAAGTCATATTTGGTACACGTTATACCGGAATGGGTTAGCATTAAACAATAAACATGTTAATATCAAGCACTTTTAACAACCAGTGGCGGAGATGTGGGTAATTATAGAACAATAATTAATTTTAGAAAAAAATGAATCACCTTTGTATATACAGGGTGTCCAACTTTAAAACTGTACAAATCCGTAAAATCTTCATTTTTGGAGATAATCGCATAAACTTTTTTTTGTTTGAAAGGCCTTCAAAAACCGTTTCTTTTGACCTTCTTGCCATTCTCAAAATGCAAACCCAGGGCCGGCTGCGATTTTTTTATACACCCTATTTTCACGAAAACTATTTAGCGATTTTTTTATTTAAAATCTGATCCCACAATGTTAATCAGAACACCACAAAACCCCCATATACCAAATTTGAACCAAAAATATACAGGGAGTTCCATTCTGTAGGGTGTCAAAGTTGAGCAAAATAGGAATTTTAGAGACATCTAGCGAGTCAAGTGTGCCATAGAATCACTTCAAAACAGTTAACAGGACCACTCAAAATGTTGGTGTGAAAAAAATTCTGAATTTTTATTAAACTTTCTACTAGCATACAAGAACCTACTTCAGAACACCCCAAAACCCTTATATACCAAATTTGAATAAAAAATATACAGGGAGTTCCATTCTGCAGGGTGTCAAAATTGAGCAAAATATAAATTTTAAAGGCATCTGCCAAGTCAAGTGTGCCGTGGAATCCCTTCAAAACAGTTGAATGGTCAATAGGACCACTCAAGGCGATGGTGTGCAAAGGTCCAATAGAAAATATACAGAGTGATCTTATCTGTGTCATCTCAAATTACCGAATTTTTTGAACTTTATATGGGTCAAAAATCGAGTATATCAAAATGGCTCCACACACTATAAACGAACCAAATCTAAAAACTACAGAAGCCTGCCGGTCAGTAAGTCCATATCAGTTAAGGTGGCTGGTGTGCCACAACAGGAAAGGC
Organism: Pseudeuparius sepicola; assembly: GCA_963920635.1. Classification (NCBI taxonomy): domain Eukaryota; kingdom Metazoa; phylum Arthropoda; class Insecta; order Coleoptera; family Anthribidae; genus Pseudeuparius; species Pseudeuparius sepicola. Next base: position 66,942,399 of record OY987298.1, read on the forward strand.
ACAGAAAATGTATTATCTTAGACAGTGACTTTGTTGAGAAAGGTCCAATAATTTAAATTGTTTTGATTTGCTGGTTGGCATTTTATAAAGAAATTAATTACTTTTGTGTTTATTAATATTTTTTCAATAATTCCAAAGCACTTCTGACTAGTAGCATAGAAGAATCTACTACGATTCTTCTATGTGGAGCGGTTTTGATATACTCGATTTTTGACCTGTATAAAAAGTTCAAAAAATTCGGTAATTTGAGATGACACAGATAAGAACACTCTGTATATTTTCTATTGGATCTTTGCACACCAACACCTTGAGTGGTCCTATCCACCATTCAACTGTTTTGAAGGGATTCCACGGCACACTTGACTTGGCAGATGCCTTTAAAATTCCTATTTTGCTCAATTTTGACACTCTTCAAACTGGAACTCCCTGTATATTTTTTATTCAAATTTGGTACCTATATAAGGGTTTTGGGGTGTTCTGATTAACGCTGTGGAGTCAGATTTTAAATAAAAAAATCGCTAAATGGTTTTCGTGAAAATCGGGGGTATAAAAAAAATCACAGCCGGCCCTGTATTTGCATTTTGAAAATTGCGGGAAGGTCAAAAAAATCGTTTTTAAGGCCTTTCAAACAAAAAAAAGTTTAGGCGATTATCTCCAAAAATGAAGATTTTAGGGATTTGTACAGTTTTAAAGTTGGACACCCTGTATGTATAGCAATAGAATGTATTCACTTTCTTATGTAAATTTTAATTGTAAACAAAAACGTCCTCTTGACATTTTTTATGTGCCACGATTTTTCTGAAAAATTATCTAAAAAATTTGCTCCATAAGTAAGACTTAAAGTAGTTAACTACTTTAAATAAAGTAACTTTTTCCAATAAACTTACCTACCTAAAATATTTAAGGAAGATAAAATTAATATTATATGCTCTGTATCTTGAAAAGTAAAACCTTGAATGGGTAAGTTTATTGGAATAAGTGACTGTATGTAAAGTAAAAACACATTTATTTCTACTTTGAGTCTTACTTATATAGCAAATTTTTGAGTTAATTTTTTTCAGAAATACCTCGAGATAATACGAAAAAATCAAATTTGCTAGGAAAGCATGACTCATATGAAAAAAATGCGAAGAGGATGTTTTTGTTTACAATTAAAATTTACATAAGAAATTGGATACATTTTCTTGCTATACAAGGTGATTTTTTCCCAGAAACAATTGTACTAATTACCCACTTCGCCGCCACTGGTTGTTTAACGTGATTGGTATTAACGGGTTTTATGCTAACCCATAACGTTTTATGCTAACCCATAACGTGCACCAAATACGACTTAAATATCTCAGCTATGGTTTGGTAAATATTTAATAAAGTCCACATAATTTTTTTAATTTACTTACGTTTTATAAGCCCTTAAAAAGATATAGTTTATACAAGTGCGGTTATTTTTTGGTTTTCTACCACCTGTTGAAGTGTCCCAGAATAAAACTGAATCACCCAGTGTAGGAACACAATGAAACTTGCTAAGTTTACTGAAACACCCCGGCCCCAGGACAACTGTTTTGTAGGTTTTTTCTGGTAATATTGTCTTATTCCTATTTTATATTTACAATGTTGTCCCCTTCAAATTATAAATATTTTTTGTAAATATTTCATTCGAGATAAACAGCATTTCCAATAGCCGCCTATAAAGAACCAGGCAGAGCAACCTGCGCTCGGGCCCTACGCCACATCTGGTCGACACTCGCACCTAGTCTCCAGAGCCCTTTTGTTTTCGACCTACGCCATTGTCAAGGCACTCCTCAGAATTCGCCGCTTTTTGGGAAAGCGAAATGAAGTCTGTTCTTTGTCCATCAATGCCCACATCTGTTATCTAGCCTATAGAATAACGTCCGGTCACATCTAGCCTTTTCTAAAAACTTGCGAGTCCCGTCGCCACTTCTGGGAGACCACCCAAAAACAGGTGACGCCGAGCCCTTTCCTCGGCTTTGTTCGAACTCCCATAAATAGCGTCCGCGCGGAGTCCTCGGGGAACAGTTTTCACTGATCCATATACGGGCCAACACTGCATAAGCGCTCTCTCTATCAGAGGTACCAGTGCGTTGCAACGTTTACCTACCCGCATAAGCGCTCCCTCCAACTAATTAGAGGTACCAGTGCGTTGTAAGGTGTTCACCCACCTGCATAAGCGCTACCTCGATTGACCGGAGGTACTAGTGCGTTGCGAGATTTTCGTATCAGCTACGTTCATAATTGTTTTTCCTAATCGCGGTTGGCCTTTGTGGATCTCGTATTCAGTCGCGTAAGTGCGTGTATCGCAATGAAAGTCGGGCCGGACCCGCGGTGTAGCCGCGAGTTGACCCGTGAGACCATGAACCTAGAGCCAGGTGAGTATAAACCACAAATTTCCATTTTCCTCTGTTCTCTGGTCACGGCATCTTTCATATATTCACGGCTTCTTTAATTTATTCACGGAGCTCTAATTTAGGTGCAGCTTCTTTAATTTCCACAACATCCTTTATTTTCCCGGCTTCTCTGGTATGTTTACAGCTTGCCCAATTTATTCACGGCATCTCTAATTTATTCACGATTTCTTTAATTCATTTCCGTCACCTTTAATGTATGCATAGCATGGACGAGTAGTCTCTTATAAAAAGGGTCTTGGAGGGAGATATATTTTATTCTATCTATTGCGGGAATATGTATCTCGTCGAGTAAATAAACTATTTGCATTTTGTTCTTTGTACGCCGAGCGCCACTGGAAATACAGCTGTCATGCAAACCATTTTTATAATATGTTCTATTATATTTTTAATCAGATACCTACAAGATTACAAATTACCTCTAATTCCAGTAACAGCTGCTGTCGGCGAACGTGTAGTTTTGTATTGTTTATCCTTACCAAAAACATTAATTATTCTGAAGTCAATATGGTACTAAAAACACTTCGCCCAGTAGCGAACTGTCAACTAAACGGCAGGACATTGTCGAGACAAGCTTTTTCATATTTTTTCAATACCGACGAGATCTGTATTCCGCCATCATTCACTCAACCTTTCATTTACATGTTTAGCACGGCGCACGCGCCGGGTGTTGTACACACACGCCTTACCAACGTCAGGGAGACCCATGGTCATGGATAGAATAACAATGTTAATGTAAATACCTTAGGCGACAGGCTAAACAACAATAACCTTTCATTCTTAGATGCTCTTGTACATATGTGTGTACTATATATTCAAATTTAGCTGTTCTCCGCTGTACGTGTCGCTCTCGCCGAGAAGGCACCCACCTAAATTTAAATTAGGGAGTTGTTTCTGAACTACACCATTCCTAAATAATATGTTCCAGTACTACATGATTTATTCTTGTGAGAATTAATTAATTCAGTAAACCAGCCGTGTAGTTAAACACTCGACCAAGCGTAGTGCTATGTGTCCGATTGGTTGTCAGTTAACACCTTTGTTACCGAACGTAACCCGACCTGTTAAGGTCCCGGGGGAGACTCCCTGACCGAGGGATGTCAACCCCGTCCACGACTGGACGGGTTTCGTTTCCCCCTACCTGCACACACACCTGAATCCCTGCGATCCGTCGTTACCGGAAGAGAGGAGAACCCCTGTGGCTACAGCTGGCTATCCTGGTCCGAGAGAGGCCGAAGGTCCAATGTGACCTGGTAACGACGGCCACGATTCTATAGGTGCCTACATAACTATATATCTACCTACGGGTGTTACCTGAACCAATCGGCGGTGTGGCCGCCGATATACACCTCGTGAGTTCCAGTATTTACCCACACGTCTTTTGTTGTCAATATAAGCCAAACGCTTAACCTCACCAGAGCGAAGGAGTATAAGTCGTGTATGTGCTGTGCTGCCTTGTATAGGTTTTCGTTGGGAGTCCGGCGGAGTTTTATTTAGGTTTTCCTCGCCGTGTCCGGGCTAATGCCCTACCAACACAATGTAATACGAAGTCGGGCCCTAAACCGCAACATAATTAATAAACGAGACCTATTAATTATGCAACGAACAAATCTTTGTCTTATTTACTATTTTCCCTCACAGCTGACTATACAAACTAGGTCAAACCAAATTTTATTGCGGTAGCCTCGTCTACCTAATACTATCATAAAATAACCAGTGAAAAAGTGTTTATGACTACACCCTACAGTTAGATTAATAAATATGCAATCAATACTTTAAAAATTACTAAGGTTACAAATAAACAAAACACAACGTAGAACAAGGTCCTAACCAATTAAACTAGACGATCATGCCAATTATAGCTTCCGTTCTTCGGCACCGTAAGGGGCCGGGGGTTGGGACGTTACATTACATAAAGTCGACATGGGCTATCATCAGGAAGTTTCAGAAAATATCCATGCCCACTAGATCTTCATGATTTTATAACCATCTTTTGATTTTCTTACCAGCAGCATATTGGTTTTTTATGCCATTAGTAATGCAAATATTGAAAATTATGTGATTCTACATTTTTGTATTTTTTCTGTATAAATTCGAGTAGGTACTATTATTAATATAACAATATAATAATATAATATAATATAACAATTTTTTATAGGGGATTTTTTTCAAGTTTCTAACTACCTAGGTACAATTTTAGTTTTTCACTTGCACTTATAAAATCATTGAAAAATAAAAAAAACAATAAAATAACACCCTGAGGACACAATAATAACTACACTAGCTCCTATCTGAAACGCAGGTAGGCAAAGAATAAAAATTCTTTGACATTCACACCCCAAATATCAATAAACATGCCCGCTCCCCGCTCGAATATCTAGGTCGGTCGTCTGCCGTCTGCCTCTGCCGGGCTCAAGGTCATTTTTTATGGCAATATTTTTGTTCTCATGAAGCCCTTCCCTGTCTATATTGAATAGACAAGGATGAAGCGAATTATTTTTCTAGTAGCACGTGGTCGACTTGGCAACTTCGTACATTATTGATTTTTCGTGGGCGCCTTTCTGTGGCGGGGAGCAGAACTAACTTGTCCAAACATGAATATATTCCGTTTCTGTATTGTGCTTTCAAATATGCCTGAATTTTAATGACGATGCGATCTGGCTAGTGACATCTATTGATAAAATCCATTTGAGCTTTAAGGTGGATTTATAAAATCGACGTTTGCGTTGGCGCTCGCCGTTGCCATTTGCGTCGAAAATTCAATCCCAATATTTTACGTGTAACCGTTTATAAACACCGTCGAACGTTGCCGTTTGCGTCCGATGCCATCCGAGATAAACTAATTTCATCTTTTATCACGTTCCGTCGTTCACATTTCTGGACGCAAACTGCGAAGGTCACCGTCAACTGCGAGCGCCAACGCAAACGTCGAGTTTATAAATCCACCTTTACGTTGAAAGACTAGAAATGGATAGACAAGGAGTGAATAAATAATGAACAACCGACCAAAAAGGGTAAAACCTGTAGTCTTAGCTCCACAAACACAGTTTATTCAGGGGAAACTGTACATATGTTTCAACCCACCTAGGGGGTCATCTTCAGCAGCAAAATTATTTTAGTAAGCCAACAAAGCTTCCTAGACTTGACTACAAGTCTTACCTTTTTCGTCGTATATTCTCCTACTCCACTTTAAGATATGAAGTACTTCCTCCATTTAAAAGACTTTGGTGTTGTGCAAACCACGTGCAAACTACAAACAGAGAATTTCTCTGGTCAGCCGGCCGGCGTTCGCCACAAAAACGGAAATAAAATAAAGGTGCTAGCCACTGGCGTTCCTCATTTGTCAAATGTCAAACTTGTCATGTCACGCCGCGTCGCTTTACCTTTTACCAACTACAGGTCGGTAATGAGGACATTTTGTAAAGTCTATCCTACCTGAAGTAATTAAAATTATACCAAAGATTTTAGTATTTTCGTGACTCTTACAACCTTGCCATTTTATGTCAATGCAGCCTCGACCACCATCTTCAAAAACCAACCTAAAAATATGTTGAAATCTCCCATATCATACAAAATTGTTACAAATGTGAAGTTAAAAAAAAACGATTTCTCACAAATACAATGAGAATTGACCATTCTGTTCATTTTTATAATTTTCAATAGCCACAGAAATATTTTTTAAGATTCACATTTTTTAGGTAGATTTTTTTATACAATATATTTGTATTTTCAAAAGGAATCTGTAATATTTCCTCCTATCATCTCCACATTCATCAGTAAACTTGTCTGCGTTTCCATATTTAAGTACAGGGGTTATCTGTTCATGTTGTTACAAAGCCTGTACCTAGGTAGGATTCCTTCCTATAAGTTATATCCATATTGCTTTTGCGTTTGTGGGAATTATTTCGTTGGAAACTCTCTCTGAAATCCCGACGTCGCGTCGTGAAAAAGTAGGATTTGTGTCAAAAATTTGCACCAAAAGTAATTGTGCCCGCGTCGTGGCGACCCAAACTTCATACCCCTTTTTGGTGCATAAATATAGGTCATATTGAGAGTGTGATAATGTAGGTACCAAAAGTCGGTCGGCAACGTTGTGACGGCTCGAATTTTGTTCTCCATTTTGGTGCAAACTGGGGTTATATCGAGGTAAACACGACGTCGGGTCCCAACGTTTGGTCGGAATTTGAAACGTTGCAACGTAATAGTGCTAGTTGGGTACCCTATACATGTACTTACGATCAAGGTTTGAGAAATCCACGTTTCTCCAAAATCATGGCACAAATTGTCACCAACTTTGCCTTCCTTATACTCCCTTGGCACAGTTTTGTTTCTGTCGAAGTCTTGGACGACCACAGTCATCGTGTAAGAAGTTAAACGATGGTCCAAATGTGGTATTTTAAAAATCAGCGTACTATCACTATTTGCCAGTAATTTAGGAGACTGATCCACATAATCCCCAACGTCTGCTGTCTTTATTTCTTTTGTAGCGAATCCACCTTGGTACTTGGCATTTGCTGATTGTATGGATATGTTATATCTTGTGCTATAAGGAATGTATAATACCTAAAAACAATTAAATTATATTAATATTAAATAAAGAAATTAATACAATAATGTCGAAATATAATTTCAATTAGTGTATACTTATGGCAACCTATACCATGCAAAAGAGATGTCCGACCGGGGAATATTTGGCGTTGGAGGTCATTTCGAATCTTAAATGGTATTTTAAAATGGTATATACAGGATTGTTCTATAAATTTAAATGTTTGGGTTTTTTGTACAAAATGTGAAATAGGCATTACAGAAAATAATGATTTTCTGTTTGATATTTTATTTGTTGTACAGTTTTTGTCTAAATTTTCATAATTCTATATGCGTTTACTTGTTGATGCGACCGATTCTACATATGCCAATATTTTTTTCAGCATTGACTATCCCTATCCTAAGTACAGAGTTATTCATTTATAATTCCCGATTCTAGGCGCAATCATTGAGTAAAAGAATATTATATTTATTTATTCTTTTACTCAATGGCGCAATTTAAAAATATACAGGGTGTAAATGAATAAGTGCAAAAAAATTCAAGTGGTGAATCTTTGAGTAATTCTAAGATTTATATAAACATAGGTCCGGTACCTAATGCTTCCTTTTCAAGATACAGGGTGTCAAACTCTTCTTAAAAAATCGCTTTTTAGAAAGAGGCTAATTTAGCCCCTACTAGATTAAAATTATTAAGTACAGTGGCGTCCCGAGGGCACCTTAACCAATAATTTTGTAAAAAAAATGTGCGCCCCTAACTTTTTAAAGCTTTTTTTTTTCGCATTCAGCAACTAAAAATACAACTTTTTTTGTCTCTTGAATTATTCTCGTATCTCGCTTCATTTTCGAGAAAAAAAATAAAAATCACTTTATTGCATGTCTCCGGGACAACATAATAAAAAATTAAAACTACCAATTAACAAAAACTAGGGTATACCCGATATTTTTCCATATTAATAGTATATTCTACCCTTAAAAATTGCTATAAACGGTAATGCTAGCTATAAAAATTTTTTTGTTTTATTATAATAATTATTAAAAAATGTTTAGACACCCAGTATTTTGAAAACGAAGCATTAGTGGACCTATATTTATATAGACTTTTGGTCTTAGAATCATTCAAAGATTCACCCCTCGAATTTTTTCGCACTTATTCATTTACACCCTGTATAGGAAAATATATTCGGAAATTTAAGTATTCGCTTCTATGCAAAATTTTCTCAAGTTTTTGATGGTTCAAATTTGCTAATTCGACATAATATACAGGGTGTCCAACTTTATAACTGTACAAATCCGTAAAATCTTCATTTTTAAAGATAATCGCCTAAACTTTTTTTTGTTTGAAAGGCCTTCAAAAACCGCTTCTTTTGACCTTCCTGCCATTTTCAAAATGCAAATCCAATCCAAATAAAATCTGACCCCACAACATTAATCAGAACACCCCAAAACCCCCATATACCAAATTTGAATAAAAAATATACCATTCTGCAGGGTATCAAAATTGAGCAAAATAGGAATTTTAAAGGCATCTGGCTAGTCAAGTGTGCCATGGAATCCCTTCAAAACAGTTGAATGGCCAACAGGACCACTCAAAATGTTGGTGTGAAAATATTTACTACAGAAATAGACAGGGTATTTTTCTCTGAGCCATCTCAAAATTCTGAAATTTTGTGAAACTTATATGGATCAAGAGTGCTCTGGAATCATGGAAAAAATATTGATAAACACAAAAGTAATGTATTTCTTTACAAAATGTCAACTAACAAAGAAAAACAATTTAAATTATTGGACCTTTCTCAACAAAGTCACTGTCTAAGATGATACATTTTCTGTGCGATTCCTGTTGTGGCACACTAGCCAACCTTAACTGATATGGCAGGCTTCTGTATTTTTTAGATTTAGTTCATTTATAGTGTGTGGAGCGCTTTTGATATAGTCGATTTTTGACCCGTATAAAGTTCCAAAAATTCAGTAATTTGAGATGGCATGGATAAGAACACTCTGTATATTTTGTATTGGACCTTTGCACACCAACACCTTGAGTGGTCCTATTGACTATTCAACTGTTTTGAGGGGATTCCATGGCACACTGGATTCTGCAGATGCCTTTAAAATTCCTATTTTGCTGAACTTTGACACCCTGCAGAATGGAACTCCCTGTATATTTTTTGTTCAAATTTGGTATATGGGGGTTTTGGGGTGTTCTGATGGTCAGATTTTAAATAAAAAAATCGCTTAACAGTTTTTGTGAAAATCGGGGGTATAAAAATCATACAATAATGGGCTACATTATTGTACGATTTCTGTGCTTTTAATGACGATTTTGGGACATTTTAATGCCGATTTCAAGAAAAAGTCATTCTTTATAAAAAGTTTTGCTTGTTCTTAAAATAACATTGGCATGGAAAAAGTTAACATTACTTACACTGGGTTACCGGAAAATTGAAAAAACGTTAATTATCTTAAGAGTAAACTGCCTCTATTTGTAAAGGTAGTGAAAAAAGTGATAAAGAAATTTTTTTCAGCGTAGTAAGTTACTTACGTGTACAAAGTTTCAAAGAGTTAGGCCTACTTTGATTTTTTGATTTTTTCTCGTTTTTCTTTGAGTAAATGGTTTTCTGTAAATAGTATGACAAAATTTAACAATTTCTAGGCCTACTTTGTATTTTGGAAAATATTAGAAGAAACTCAAAGTAGGCCAGGATTGTCAAAATTTTTTCATCGTAGGTACATAGTTTCCTACTCCGAGTAACTTTTGTTAATACAGTTTTGTCATACTATTTACAGAAAAACATTTAATCGAAGAAAAACAAGAAAAAAAAATAAAAAAATCAAAGTAGGGGAGAGTAGTACACAATGAAACATAGTACACAATGAAACATTGGCACCCATTTGTTCAAATTTCGCGCCACATGGTCTTGAGCACGTCCCTACGGTCATTTGCGGTTGTTGTTCCAGCCAGTGTAGTTTGGTGGTGAAGCAGCTACTACTCTGTGAATTAGAGTGAAAAAACGGTTTCTTGTAGTGAAAAGTTTTTTTGACCGGCATATTATCATAAGGTATGATATTTTTGCACGTTTATTTAAAAAATGTAAGCTGTTATATTTGAGATTAGATATAAGTTGGTAACATAACCTATGAATTTCGTTTCTGTATAATAGGGGAGGTTTATGCGTCTTTTTATATTTCTTCCAAAACAATGTAAAGTGGTACACATTGAAACAAGTATATGTGGTACACAATGAAACAGTGTCATTGTGTACCACCTCTATTAGTCTATCGCAATTTGTTTTCTAAACACTAAAATACATCGATATCAATATTTATTTAGGTATAATGAAATATTTAATTTGCATGTGATCTAATACAAATATTCTTACCTACTTTAGATTCACCATGGTCCGAAAGAAGAAGGATAGAACTAGGGCAAAATTTACCTCAGAAACCATGGCAACCGCTGTATCAGAAGTAAGAAATAGAGGCACGTCTTTAAGGCAAGCTGCAGATATGTACAATGTTAGCTTTACGACCCTGAGAAGGTATGTTTTGAACCGAATAAAAGACCCAAATGCAAGAATGGAGCCAAACTATGCTGTCCGATCTGTTTTTTCACAAGCCCAAGAGGAGTCATTATGTAAATATATAAAAACATGCAGTGAAATGGCATTGGCCTCAACACAATAAAAGTACGACAATTGGCGTATGAAATGGCTTCAAGAAACCATATTGAATGTCCCGATAGTTGGAAAAAAATAGGTCTGCGAGTAAAGATTGGCTGAGGGCATTCATAAAAAGGTCTGCATGCTTAAGTATTAGAAAGCCTGAACCGTGCTCGCTCTCTCGCCTAACATCTTTCAACAAACATAATGTCGGTCTCTTTTTCCCAAATTTGCAAGAAGTTTATAACAAATATCCATCGGTTGTTGAAGAAATTAGAATCTATAATTTAGATGAAACTAGTACCACGACAGTCCAACAACCACAAAAAGTTGTCGCTCAAAAAGGAATAAAACAACTAAACCAATGCTCAAGCGCTGAAAGGGGAACCCTGGCAACAACAGTGGAAATTATTCGATGGAACATTTCTTCCTCCTGCAATCGTCTTTCCTCGCAAAAATTTTAAACAAATAATGTTACATGGAGCCCCACCAGGAACTTTAGGACTTGCCAATCCAAGTGGTTGGATGACGGCCGATTTGTTCCTAGATATACTTAAGCATTTTATAAAATACTCAAGTATAACTCTGGACAAACCATCCATCACCACGAATCACACTTTCTTTGGAAATAGCAGAAATCGCAAAATCGTCTGGTGTAATAATTGTGACATTGCCACCTCATTGCAGTAACAAATTACAACCACTCGATAAGACAGTATTTTTTGCTTTTAAAAGCTTTTATAGTGCTGGTATAGACGCATGGCTTGTAAATCACCCTGGTGTCCCCATGAATATATATCAAATCGCTGAGTGTGTCGGATTTGCACATTGTAAGGCAATGAATCCAGGAAATATAATTTCTGGATTCAAAAGTACGGGAATATATCCGTTAAACAAACATATTTTTTCCGATATTGATTACATGTCATCCTCAGTGACCGACAGAAATCAAGAAATCGAAAATAATGGAAAATCAGGATTAATTGTTATCACTGATGTAGATAATGCGGATAATGCAAATACTTCTAACGCCTCAAGTCCAACTGAGCCGCAACCAGGAACTTCTACTATGCAGGATCAGATGGAAGTAACCAGTTTTCAAGATCCCGATCAACTGTCGGAACAAATAATTAACTGTTCTGTAGAACCCAATGAATCTAGTGCATTTCCAAATCTGCCTGATGTGACTGTCGCTAAAACTGATCCTTTTCATTCTCCACTAGAGTTTGCTGGTTTACCAAAAGCAGCACCTAGAAAAAATTCTCAAAAAAAATAGAAAATCTAAAAAGAGTATTATTCTTACGAGCACGCCTGAACTAAAGGAACTATCGTATAAGACTACAGAAAAGAAAAGAACTGGAGCCAAAATATCTAAGACAACTAAGCGAAACCTGTCTGAATTATCCAATAATGATATCAAGAACAAGAGTAAGAAGAAATCAGGGAAAGATAAATATCTCTCAGATACTGACTCAGACTCTGCTGAGCTGGAACTACAGGATTCATCAGATGACGAAAATTATTTGGAAGAACTAAAATATTTTAATCCAGAAAATGAAAAGAATGATGACCATATCCTTTTAAATGACCTTACAAAACTTCAAAAAGATTCGTTTGTGTTAGTCCGGTTTCCTGGAAAGGTGCATTATGTTGCAAAAATATTGGAAATAAGTTCTGACGAATGTCAAGTCTCATACCTTAGAAAAAGTAACAAGGTAGCTGGTAGTTTTCATTTTCCTGATGCCAGCGACATCGCTGTGGCATTAAAGTCCGATATCGTTATGCTACTGCCTGAACCAATTTGCACAGCAAATAAGAGACTCTCAGCCTACTATAAATTTGGCATAAACTTTAGTAACATTATTGTACGTTAGGAGATTAACGATTTCTTATTTAAAATTACTTTTGTTTATGTTGTTCTCTTGTTATCTCAGAAAGTCTATTTTATGTTAATGTTTCATTTTTTAAAGTTTATTACTATTAATAGTTTCGATGAATACAAAATAATGTGTCTTTATTTGTGTTATCAAGGTTATTTTGTGTGTTATTAGTGATATAAATACACTGTTTCATTGTGTTCTACCAGCTATTCTATTGTGTACCATAGGTGGTACACAATGAAACAATATCGAGATTTTAAAAAATACATGTCACTTACTTTTCTTCAATTATTTTGTGTTTAATTTTCCCTTATCCATTTGCAGCACTTTAGTTATTAGTGTGAAATATTTACATCATTTTTAACATTTTTAAATTCCCTTTAAAAAAATTAAAACAAAAAATTGATTCATTGTGTACTACTCTCCCCTACACTTTGAAATTTTGTACACCTAAGTAGTTTAACACGCTGAACAAATTTTCTTTATAACTTTTTTCAGTATGTCTACAAATAGAGGCAGTTTACTCTTATGTTAATTAAAGTTTTTTCAATTACTTATACTGGGTGATCACCCAGTATAAGTAATGTTAACTTTTTCCGTGCCAATCTTATTTTAAGAACAAGCAAAACTTTTTATCAAGAATAACTTTTTCTCGAAAAATCAAATATAAGAAACTTTACAAGAGTGCGGAACCCCATCTGGGGGCACACTGTATAATAATTAGTCAGTATATAGGCAAGGTTAAATTAAATTAACTTCCCGCCTGTCTCGGTACATTCATTAATGGGGAACTAGCACAAAAATTAAATTTGAAAAATATGACTTTCAAATGTAATTTATTGCCATTAAATGAACCACAGTTCACAAAAATACTCATTTTTTATTTTTGTGTAATAAAAATATAAGCAATTAAAAACTGCATAATTCAAATCATTCATGTAATGCACTCTCCTTGGTTGTGACGTCAAGTAGCTCGTATAAACTAATATGGGCGGCACATGTATCAAAACTACAGCACCACGCAAGCTTTGTTTAGAAAGATCAACGAGAACGTCCCATCCTTGTCTGTCCGGCTTATTATAGTCTATCTCATTCTTGATATTGTGGATAATGTTTGAAAATAGTGTGCTGTCTTAAATAGTTATTTACATGTTGCCTCGGGTCTTCCCGAGGCTAAAAAGAGCTTACGCATCGAGCAATGTATTACATTTTTCCTGCTACTGATAATTTCATATTAGGTACGTATAAGTACTTTGAATTTAAATACACTATGTAATAATAGTAATAATGAGTAATAATCTTCATAATAACCACTGTCCAATTATTACTAAAAATGATAATCAGTGATGAATATATAAGAGGTAGAATGCAGTGATAATTTAAAAAAAACTTCTTGTGCGATTGGACCCGGGACCTCACCATTCAGTTAAAGAAGTGCTTGTTAAATTTAAACTTTTAGGCCCGGTTCTTATTTTTGACCTACATCAGATCCCTCTGGAAATGGGTCGCCGAACTCTTTATTTTAACGTTAAATTTCCATACTTCCTTCTCTAATGCTGTGTAGCTGTCACTCCTGTCACTGCCTTCTGATCGATCGAGCGCTGTGACGTCACAACCATTCCTGCGCTTTTCGTGTCGTTTCAAATGAATAGCTTGCACAACTTTAATTATTTATTGCAAATTAAATATTGCGATTTGAGGGCTGATATTTGGTATGTGCTCTTTCTATAGATAGGCAAATATATTAAAGAAATAAAAAAAATTGTTCAAGTTCCCCATTCTTTTCTCTAAATCGAACCAAATCTTTTTAAAACAAGTTGGATTGTTATTAATGTTGTTGATTGCCGGTTGTATTCTTTCTTTTAATATGTCTTCTGTAAGTGGTCTGTGTTTGTAAATTTCAATTTTTAGGGTACCCTTTAAAAAAAATCGAGGGGTGTCAAATCTTGGCTGCGGGGGGGGCAATCAAGTACCCCATTGTGCCCCATCCATACAGAATATTTTTCATTCAAGTAATTTGCACCATCCTGTTGCCATATAATAGAAAGAGCAACGTGCCCAGGTAACTCGGAAATTAAATTACTAATTTCGTTTTCCAACAGTTGTTTATATTTTTTGGCAGTAAGCCCACCCTCAAAAAATATTGGCCCGAAAATTTTATTATTCAGTATTCCGCACCAGACTCCCAATAGTTTTTCTTCCTTGATGCTCTATTGGTTTTATTTTTCTTGGATTTTCACTAGACCAAAAACATGCATTTTATCTACTCCACACGTATTAAAGCTAGCTTCGTCGGTAAAAAAATGTTATGAATAATTTCTGTTATTGTTTAAGTTTTCTAGCAAGATGTTGCAAAATTGTACTCTTTTGTAGATCATAATGATGATTTCAAAACATTGTAGTAGATAAGCTAACTAATTTATTCTGATTGTTCGCCTTCATAAAATTCTGACACATATGGTTCATTTGAAAAAAATCATACCTTAGTAACTCATAGGATGTATCTCACAGTCTGGAGGTAAAAGCTTCTTCACATTTTTTAGATCCTCATCAGCGCCGGTTTTAGGGGGGTGCTAGGGCGCTAATAGCACTCGGCGCGGCGGTAAATTTTAGGAGGCGGTATAAGCTGGTCTAATAACTAAAAATAAATCACATTTTGTTGGTATGTCACTCACGACGCGACACCTTCATTTTGATCGTCGTCTGCAAACATAACATCTGAAACGTTCTCCTATTTATCGTCTTATTCATCTGTACGTTGAAGGTTTTACTCCCTGGATTTTTGGACATAAATAAAAATTTCTAAGTGAAAATATCCTAAACGCAGAATATAGGTACAACATTGATTCATTGATTGAATATAAATTGGAAAATTGTCATGTAATAATGTGTAACAGATACATTTCTTGAAAAATATACTTATTATTGTCAAGTAGCTAACTACTACCGATTCCACGAGACCTGGATTTTCCCGTACATAAGCCCAGGGCTGTATATGGTTTGGAAGTTCAAGCACCCTACATTGAGAAAAGACGAAAAATACATTATACTGTTATAATTTTGTAATTTCCTACCTTTTAAACTATCTGTGCTTTATATTTCTAAAAATTTTCGCCTACGGCGCATTTTAGTAACCAAACACTTCTGCTTCTTTTGTATAGCCGCTTTAAAAAACAATGATTTTTATGGGCTCACACTAAAACAAATTTCGTAATTTCTATTGGTCACAGTTGTTCTATAAAAGAAGACTGAGTAGGACTTCTTGGCTACAAATGTTATGAGTCATAGTGAACAAGAAAAATACCACCAGTTAAGAAGAATATGTTTTGCTTGGAATTTCTTTTCGTTAATTTAAACTGTTTGACCTTGAATATTTGAAAAAATTTCATCTACGGCGCAACTTTTTACCATAAAGATTTGATTTATTTATTTTTTAAATTTCTGGCTACCTCCCAACTAAAAAGTTTAGCTTTTTAGGCAAAAGTAAAAAATTGAGAGGAAAGATAAGGCGTTTTTTAAACTTTAGCACTCGGCGGTAGTCAAGCTAAAACCGGCGCTGATCTTCATGAAGCCCATTCATTTATCGACAACAACTATCAATTAATAACTTGTTTTTACTCCCAAAATAAATCAAAACCGCAATATGAAACCTGATTTCAAAAAGACATGAAAATGTTTTTTAACCTATGGAGATATTTGTGATTTCTTCGATAGCTCTACAAATATACAAAATATACAGTGATTTTCATTTATCCACCAAAACTGTGTACTCTTGTGTAGATTTACTCATTTTTTCCTGCTACCAAAAGTATTATTTTCTGATTTGGAAAAGAGGTCATAAATTGAACTTCTCGTCACATTTTCCTTTTCCCCTTGATTAACACCACTCGATTAACACCTGGAGCTAGCTCAAACAGTATGATGGTATTACTCTTATTTAATATTAGAAACAAATCAAAAATTTCTTATTTCTTACTTTCAGCAAATGTTTATTGTATTGAACTCGCGATTTTTCCAAATAATAAGAACCCATTCTCAATTATAATTACTGCTAATTTTGCGTTTCCAAATCTAGACATAATTATAAGTAATAGAAATAGACAGTTTATAAAGTGACAGAACTGCAGAACTTAATTTTTATCATTGCGATTGACATTGTTTAGTGAGCATGGGATTAGAAAATGTCAGCAGGGATAAGACAAAATCAACTCAATTGCAATAACACACCAGCGGTGTGTTATTGTTGAGAACAATCTGTAATTTTGTAAAACAATTAATTGCAACTTTAGTGAAATAGTCAATAGTAAATGATAAATAACTCACTTGTCGATGTACTCTTTGAAAACTAATGAACCCAGAATTTTTGAATTTTTTAAAATGTTCAGAATAAACTACATTATCTAATTGTGGTTTCCATCTTGGTCTTGATTGGTGAAATTATCGCATGTCTAACAACAATATCTACGAAACATAAACACAACCGAGAACACAACACAAAATAAGGAACAAAACGAAAACAATAATTCTTGAAAATTCTTGAAAATCATTAAAAGTTCTAAATCACACTGTCAACGCTACCCTTTTAGAGGTGCCTTTTATGCTCCCCTTTTATTCCCTCCAAAATCAGAATTTTCTAACATCCCCATAATAACCCCGTCACAGCTACGTCCATAAGAACACTTTTAGGTATTCGCCAGCACACCTGTTACTGTAAGTTAAATATACAACTCCTAGGACTTACCTGATGGGTATATTGTGGCATATAGTACGAACTATTATAGACCGTATACACTTCTTTTATATCCTCTTCCTGTTCATATTCCTTATTGTTAGATATTCTACTTAATACAATGTTAAACAGCGTAATAGATCCATTCTGATTGTATGGGTGGTACCAGGAAATATTCAAATGACAGTAATCAGTATAGTTTTGACAGTCCACAATTTTGGAAGATATGTTTGTAGGAGCACCAGGAACTATAATGTAAAAATTGTTAGATTGTAACATCGAAGAAAACACTGTTAAGTATAAACCAATATAGCTTCATGGAAAATAAAATATCAAAGCTTTTGTTGAAAGTTTACATTTTCTATATTAAGAGGATACCTAAAATCTGTTGTCTTGGTAAAGTACCAAGCTTAGAAGCATTTTTACATAATTTTATATTGAGACTACTATTTGTATAAAACTACATTTTTGTCTGTGCAAAGTGAAAAATTGCTGTGCCAATGAGTGGCACCCTCATTCTAAACTAAACCATTGATATATAGAAATTTTATGTCTTATCATGAATCAGTCTACTATATTATTTTAAACTAAGCTAACTAATATTTTTTGTTAAATTACTAAAAATAGGTCTAGAACTGTCCTACTAAGGGACCGAGTATTACTCAAAATGTTAAAAAAATGGGACATTTGGCAATAAGAACTTGGACCTACACGCCATTGAATATAAGAAATGCGCCCCCTATAGGCACAATGCTAAACTAGTCTATGGGCCATGCCAACAATGAACAAGAACAAAGAAGACACCAGTATAGACCCAAGGCTAGCACCGTTCACATGGTGACGATGGCCCATATGTTAGTTCGCAATAGCCCCGTCGGGGCGTTCGCATCTTAAATTCAGTCGCGTATACTGCTTTTCCTGAAGGTAAGTGACACAACTTATAAACAATTTATTTTTAAAATATGTTTACCTTTATCCATAGTATAAGCTTCTACAGATGCTTCTTCTCCATAGGTGTGTGTACCAATATTCTTAACACCAACAAGAAAGTTGTAGGTCTGATTGGATATCAACATGTTCTTATCTACACAGTATTTATTTGGCCAAAGTTTGCATCTTTCGATGGTGTAAAACGTTGACTTACATTTTTTTAGCAACAGAGCATTACAGCTCCGCAGCTGAATATCTAATGGTACTCCCTTAGAATTTTGAGGTAAGTCAAACCTTAGAGACACCGAATTTTCATCTACTGAATACACTTCCAAATTCTGAACTGGTGGAGAAACTGAAAAATTAACATTATTATACAAATGGGGTAATAGACCGCCAGATAGTGACAGATTTAGGTGCCCATTTTGATGCATACAAGCCTCGAAGAGGGTTGAAAAGTACATCTAGGTATGCTGAGTAGAATGAAGAAAAATTTACCAATGGCTCCTGGGGATAACATAGAAAATTCGATTTTCCTATGTATAATAATAATGTTAATTATGTATATGTTTTTTTTCTATATTTTTCGGGCTAGTGACGATGTACATTTTCATACTTTCGATAGGCTTGTGTAAAAAAATCGGTCAAAATCTCGATTTTTTCCTTACAAGATTACATCCTTATTTCAACCCTTTAGCCACCTGCAACACTCAAGCCTTTGGTTTTCCGAAGCCAGGTTCTATTAATTAATCATTTAGTGAACATGGCTTGCATAAAAATTTGGGCAACAGTCACCTTTTATTTCCATTAAGAAAATCGAATTTTCCATATGATATTCCCAGGATCCACTCGTAAATTTCCCTTCATTCTACTCAACATCGATGTACTTTTCAACCCTCTTCGAGGCTTGTATGGGAAAATGGGGCACCTAAATCTGTCACTCTCTGACGGTCTATAAGTACTGTAACGGCAGAGTGAAATAAAATACAAGTGTTGCTCGCTGGATTTATTCTAACTTCTCATTCTTTAGTCACAAAAAAATTTGTCCCACAAAAATAAATGTTATGTCTATACCCAACCGGGTTACACAGGAGGCATATTGTACTGCTGTATGAACTGCCTCTCTTGTATAAAGTGCTTTCATAACAAAACTATTCTTTTAAAACAAAACAAAATCAGAACAGATTAACTATCAAGTAAATTCCCACAAATATTCTACCTAACTATATTTTTATTAACATTAAATATAAGTACATGGAAGTATAAGTAGAAGTTTCCGTTACAGTACATATATGGAGATTGAATTGTTAAAAACAACATAACTTTATGAACAAATACTGCTTAATTTTATCAGAGAACAAATTGTTTCGTGTTTAAATCATATTTTGTAGGAAAAGTGATTTGAAGCAAAAAAAGTTATAAAAAGTTATGGTGTGTGCTTGATGCAAAGTTTATTTGATTTCTGTAATTCAATAAAATATTTTCAGATTTGACTTGACTTTAAAAACGCGCCTTATTTGTTGAAATATCCAATCCTGTATGTGTAGTTATTACTTTATAATTATTTTAATGTTCTTCTCTTTGCACATTTATCTATTAGTGATCTACATGAATCAATCATATTATTTTATTAAATTACAGAAACTAAATAAACTTTGCGTCAAGCATGACAAAATGTTTCAGGACAAAATGTTAATAAGCAAAGTTGTTCAGAATTAAAAACTGAGTAGATTTGGAAATTTTTAAAAACCTAGCTTTGATTTTCTTCTGCTAAACAATTCGAAACGCACCAGAATGAATTTTTCAAAAACGATACATTTTCCAAAAAAGTCAGAAATAGTTTTTTCTTAGAATTGATTGGGAAATTTGAATGCAAAAAAGAATCCTTTTCCAGTGGTGTACCATTTTTTTATTAAAAAATATGATGGTTAACCCCCGCGTCTCCGTCACTGGTGGAAGTAGAGAGGTCCAATTAATTTTAATTTATAGCACATAATGTGTGTCTAAACTGTACCGATTGTTATTGTTGTGTTAACCTTTAGGAGAAATTAAGGAAAACTGAAAAAATGAATTTTGATGAAAAAAACATTACAAGTTCGATACATGCTTATATGAAAAAATCTACTTATTTTGACGCTTTCTATAGATTCCTGAAAGTTTTATCCCTGTATGCACCCGAGGCGATATTTACCTAACAAAACGTCTTTAATCTATGAGTTCATTTACAATAAAGAACCTTATGCAGGTAGGTACAATCTGTAAAGAAAAATTTGAAAGAAAATAATTAAAAATACATTTACAAAAAATGAATGTTGAAAATTCAGGAAGATTGATATATGTGTAAAGAATTGCAAGGCAAAAATTTTTTCTAATAAGTTTCATGTTTTCGATATTTCAAGAAATAAGTCACGTGACCGCTTTTGCATACGTCATTTTGTATGCCTATATAAACACAAGCTGCTGGCAAAGTCAAATTTTAAATAGTTTTGCAAAAAAATTCCCTTATGATGCAGACTTTTTGTCAGATTGTATAGGGTGTTATATTTCAAAAACATAAATTTAGTCTAATTTTTCAGACAGCTTCAAAATAATCATACGCTTTGAAATAAATAAGTCTGCAAAAAAGCTAATGACATTCTACTTGAATTAGTTGAATTACTTACCCCCTGGCTTAGTGGTAAATACAAGCTGACTTTGCATGGTATGTACATTTCTATATAGGTTCCGAGCATTTCTTGCTGTCAGAATTTTTACTGTATATGTCGTGAAAGGTTTTAGACCAACAATATAATACTCATTGTTTGTTTGCTGTTCCATTCTTTTGGTAAAATTTAACTGGTCACTAGTTATTATAAGGTCATGCAGCAGTCTTCCCCAAACAGCATCGCATGCTGGTTTTGCCCATGAAATATTTGCTGTAGTATTTGTCGTCGAAACATTCGCGTTATATGGAATTTCTTCAAATGCAGGCTCATCTGAAAAATCAGGTCACTGAGAAGGAGGGCAACGGTTGTCAAATCTGTCCGTCTGCATTCCATGAGAAGTAAGTATTGAATACTTTTTTGCCACGCTTTTGAGCACTTGTGTGCAGTATTTTTGAATACATTTCTACACTAATGTTTTTTTTTTTTGATAAATTGTTAAATTAGTTATCATTCCCATTTGCCATTGTTCCCTAAGCCCCACATCATGAAAGATAGTAACTTGTGGACCATCCATTTTCTGCTTTCAATTTACCGTCAACAAGGGTGGGCCCACACTTTTTGCATCAGAAAAGAGCAAATGTTATTAGGCATGTGGCATGTGATAAGGATTTAGAGATCATTGGATGACTATAATGACTGATAGGTACTTAGACAAGGAAAGAGAGAAGACTAGAAGACACCGCGCTTGCCTACTTTGCCGTGTAGGTATAGATTTTGTTACGTCGTTTTTAACGGCGACCATTTTATATGTGGCAGACAAAGAGAGTAGGTACGTTGTGAGTTAATTTCATGAATTTGTGAATTAAAAGTAACAATGAGTAAGGGGAAAATATACTCTTACGATGGTGAATTGTTCAGAGCTTGGTTTCAAAAGCAAAAGTGAAAAGCAAGAGCCCAGGATTTCGTTTCGCAGGTAAATATTTAACAAGCTACCTTTGAAAGAAGGCCTAAAACTTTTTTCTGAATATAACTTCTTCAAATTCCTTCTACCTTTTAGTATGATAAAGTGCATTGTCGTTTTTATTGAAAATTTCTTAATTGGTTATGCTATAGTTTCATAAAATATGGGCTGGTTTCCATGGGCGTGCATTATATATTTTATTCTGATTGATTCGAAATCGCGACATTTGGGGAATTATCTGCAAATAAATACCAATGTTTTAAATTACATGTAAATCAAAATTAACTACCTTTTAATTTTAACATTTTTGTGATATTGGCTAAGAACGCGTTTCATGCTACGCCACTGGCCTGCCATGCGATGTGGCAGTCGGTAACACGGCCGCGAGCGCTGTTAGGCATCTCCTCTCTTCCCTTGTCTAAGGACAGGTATAAGTACTGAACTAAGTGTGTTCCTTTTCGCCATTTTTATTTTTTTGAATTCAGATGCTATATATTTTCCTTCAGAAATGATCTCATAGCAACGTTCATGATGTGACAACATGTTGCTTACCTGATTCTGCTGTGTTGACATTTATTTTTTTGGTATTTTCATGTAAAATCGAAGAAATATTTACTTGATATACAGTATAGGGAATTAAATTTTCTAATATGACTTCATTGTGTCTCGTTGTTAAAAAACCATTTGATTTTATTCTTTTTAAATCATGTTTTTCGCCACTGCATGGATCTATGCCCTAAAACAAATAAAAATAAGGAAAAACTCAGAATTTAATAGTACTTACTATTAATATTTACTTGATAGGAAATAAAGTACAAAAGTTGATTTTGCAGATCCTCTTGCTTCCACATTAACTTTATCGACTCAGGTGCGTAAGTAAAAGTAACATCGGGAAAGTCTGCAAAAAAGAACTCCTGTTAAAGGCAACTAGTAATAGAGCAATTTACCGCTACTTTAATTTGTATTTATGCTTTTCCACAGCATATTTTACGTTAGCTTGGAGAATAAATAAGATTAATAGAATGGTTTCTCCTCAATAATACAAGTAGGTAAGTACATGTGTTTCTGATTTTAGAAAGCTGTTTGGAATTAAAATAAATTAAAAATAAGGTTCTTTAAATCCAAAATTTCAACTAAATTCTCATAAAATTTATAAACAAGGATTTAATCGTTATATATTATGGGGCATTTTACCACAATAATAATAATAACAATAATTTGCATTTGACTTATGATCTTTGCTTGCACTGAATTCCAAATGATGTATTTTCTTCTAAATTAACTATTATTATTTGTGGCCGGCAAACATAATACACATAACCATGATAAGCATATACTTAGTTTTAAGGTTCTTATTTAATTCGAATCAGTTTTTATTTGGTATTTCTCTCTAAAATTAGAAATAGAGAAAATACATACATGTAGTGTTCCATAAGTGCCACCCTACTCATAAACGTAATAAGGGCAAAAAATTGAAAGATCCATGTTTTTGGTTTTGTTAAAAAAAACCAATCTGCTCATCACAATTTCAACGATATACAGGGTGGCCCCAGATGGACTATACGAGAGGTGTAAAAGACAAGCCTTGCTTGATTAGAAACTAGTTTGCACCGCATTTTTATATTTCAAAAATCAAGCTGGCATTGACAGGGCAATTTATTCATTTTCAGTTTAGGTAAACTACCTTTTTCTTAAGAGATATCCAAAAATTTTATTGGAAAAAGTTGTCGAAAATGCAAATCTAAGTCCCCGTACCAAATTTTAAAACAATCAGCAAAGTTTGATTTTTTTTCAAATTTAAACTTGATTTTTTATACTAACCTTTAGTTTTACCTAATGTATTTGTATTGTATTATTGTGCGTATTTGTAAATTTTTAGAAGGGTATTCGTTTTTTTATTAATTGATATTCTAGGAATTGAAACTGCAACCATAAAATTCAATACAAAACTGTAAGTAGGTACCTGATCATTTTGCTTCACTCAATTTTGTGTTGTTACTCAATATTCTCCTGTTTTGCTTTGAAATTTATTTTTATTTTTATGGTTTAGTAAGAAAGCAACCACTAAATATGTCTCTTAAGTTATTTCGCGGGATAAGTATCGTGTACCAGTTTGAAGAGATATAATGTAGAAAAAACAAATATCCTGAGATTTTTCTGAAAATTGGTATGTAACACATTTTTTCCGATATTTCCAAAGGCAAACCCGATTTTTCCCAATTTTTAGTTTTAAATGTCAAATTTGACAGGCATGGGCTGTGATGTCAAGACTCCCTTTAAGCGTGATATGCTCCAACATATTATCCCGAAATCGTGTTTTCAAAAAAATCGTATAATACAAATTTTTCCCAATTCGTGCAAACTATATGAATATATATACTATATTATTTATTAGAAAATAATGCTTGTACAAAAAAGTTATGTTAATTCTTTGGTTTAAAATAAAAGTAACACCTGTCACATATATAAAAAATCAATTAAATATTAAATATATTAAATATACTTTTTAATATAACACGTTTTTAAAAAACTGACAAAAAAACGTGGGGCGCATGCAATAGATAATAATAATTATTGATGCTTGCACACTTAAGTCACTAACAATTATTGTACCTATTGTACTGCAAATAATGTTTTCCAATATTGGCAGCTACTTTTCTACACTCCTTATATCTATTGCACGTGTCTCATCTTTGTGGGTCTAGGATAAATTATTTTATAGTTTTTAGTCCGATTTTATAATATTTTATACTTCTTAGTTCCCTTTTAAAAGCACGTTATAAAAAGCAGTGGGCCAACTCGGCGCAGGCGGCAGGGCTTGGGGCGCTCAGGCAAAGAGGGTGGTGGGGGGGGGGGCGATCCCCTTCTACCTAGCTACGCCACTGTCCCCTACCGCCCCTTAAAGCATGAAGGTATTATTAGATTATACCGTATAAACAGGTTTTCTTTCCAAGTCCGGATATAATATTACTAATAAATACCTTAATCAATGCTAATAAGTAGGGAGAACGCAGGGGAAGAGGCCCGCCGGGCGCGCGGCGTGGGACTAGGAGTAGGGATTTTGAAGCGTAGGAGCCAATCGGAATCATCAAGCGGATAATCTCGCCCGCACTGCGGGCGCCGCGTCAACCCCACCGTCTGTCTCCCTACTTTCCCCTCCTACTTAGTAGAACTAATACCAATACAATACCACAGAGTTAATACCAGATTTGATTTTTCGAGAAAAAGTCATTCGTGATAAAAAAAAGTCTGCTTGTTCTTAAAATAAGATTGGCATGGAAAAAGTTAACATTACTTATACTGGGTGACCAGAAAATTTAAAAAAATGTTAATTAGTATAAGAGTAAACTGCCTCTATTTGTAGAGTTACTGAAAAAAGTTATAAAGAAAATTTGTTCAGCGTAGTAAGCTATACTTAGCTGTACAAAGCGTTAGGTCTACTTTGATTTTTCTTATTGTTTATTGTTTTTCTTCGATTAAATAGTTTTCTGTAAATAGTATGACAAAACTGTAGGTAACAAAAGTTACTCAGAGTATTGTGTACGATGAAAAAATGTTGACAATCCTGGTGTACTTTGAGTTTTCTCCAATATTTTCCAAAATACAAAGTATTGTAAAGAATTGTTAAATTTTGTCATCATACGCAGTTTTCCATTCTGGGTAACTTTTGTTAATACAGTTTTGTCATAGTATTTACAGACAACCATTTAATCGAAGGAAAACAAGAAAAAAGATCAAAAAATCAAAGTAGGCCTTGTACACCTAAGTAGCTTACCACGCTGAACAAATTTTCTTTATAACTGTTTTCACTATCTCTGCAAATAGAGGCAGTTTACTCTTATACTACATAAAGTTTTTTCATTTTTCTGGTCACCCAGTATAAGTAATAATAACTTTTTCCATGCCAATCTTATTTTAAGAACAAGCAGACTTTTTTTTTTATCAAGAATGACTTTTTCTCGAAAAATCAAATTTAAGAAACTTCACAATAGTGCGGTACGCCATCTGGGGACACACTGTATAATATACAGAACAGGTTAGAATATTTGGATCTGGCAGTTCTTGCAAACAATTTTCATGTTCATTTGTTATAAAGAAAATCTATAAATAAAAAAGTTACAGATTTTTGGCCGCAGTTTTCGTACGTGGTCATGGACAGCAACTTTCATTATGACAAAAGAGTCGTCCGGAAGAGCTATCAATCGCACCTGCAGCCGTTTTTTTTTTGTCAAAAAAACCGCCGAGATATTTTGAGTAAGCCAATTATATCAATAAGCCTCCCTGTATGCTGCTAGCGCTTGTGCACATCAATAAGGTGATTGTCCCATTCAGGGACTCTTTAAAATACGGGGACCCAGCATGTCATAGTCTATCACATAGGAAAAGTGAAGCCTTGTTTTCTGTATATCTCCAAGGAGACCACATAAGTGGGCTGGTACAAGGTTATGTTATATGTCAGTGTCCAACTGCCATCAGGTTTTATGTGACATGCCAGTGCCATAGATTCCAAAGGAGGCAAAATATTTCCCATCATGGTTCACAATTTTTAAGTTTTCTAACTTCCAGATAGTCAATTAAAGGTAGTGCGGCCGCCTGTAGTAATCCCAATAATAATTGCAACCAGATTTTTCTTGTCTCACCTGTAGCAATCGTACAATTCCCATTACGTGGGCATTACGTATAAGTAAGTAGTTCAAAACAAAAATGGTATTTCCAAAATTTTAAATTATTAAGCAGGTAGCTTCACAGTCAGGTCTTTTTTTAAACAGTTTTTATCTACAACTATAAGTTTATTTTACGTTTGTGAGGTACCTTGGAAGAGAAATCAAATTACAAAAATGAGCACCGAGAAAAACTACATGATTAGAACTAAGTACAAGACCTAATCTTATTAGTCCATCCCGAAATCTGTGAAAGTTCATTGGGTAGATACATTCAACAAGGGAAGAAAGTTCAAGTACACATATTATTACAAATGGATTCAGGAACCTGGTAACAAGGTGCAATAGCGACAAATTCTCAAATAAGAAAAATCGGCACTGACTTACCATACTTATTTTATATTACTTAAATTCCTGGAAATAATTGCAGGAAACCAAATTCAAATATAAAATAAATTTGATTCATTTGACACTTGCCATATTCTGTGTTTGTTGACTGAACATTGTCAAGTCTAGTTTTTAGAAACCATTATTAATTTTTACTAACAATCAAAGTACCTGTTATATTCATAGATTCTCCAATAAAATGGCATACTTGGCATCATTGAGACCATTAGAATGGGGAAAGAAACGGCCTCACTTTGGAAAGTATAATGCTGGGTTCCCTTACTTTAAAGGGTCCCTGGTCCCATTTATCGACAGTTTCCTAGTGTCACCTATCTATTTATCCACACCCTTGAATATTTTTCGAATAAAACAAATTGCCCCCAATGCCCCCTTGAGCGGTAGTTCTTATTTTACTTATTTTTAGGGTTCATTCATTGTTTGTGCATGCTCATAGTGATGATTTTCTTACTGGTAATAAAATTCCCCAAAAATAGTCGGTTACCAGATGATACCTGTCAAGTAGGTACAGGGTGTGGTGTTTCAGTTAAGACGTTAAGAGCTATTGTCTCGGGAAATTTTAAGATAAATTGGTGATTCAAAAACTAGACTTATGTATGTAGTTTTTTCCAAGGAACTGAATAAAAAACAATTGCATTTCGAACAAAGAAGTTATCACAAAATAATTTAAATCAAGATGATTTGTTGCATTTTTCCATTAGACTGTTAAAGTGAGACGTTACAAGTAGGGCCGAAACAAAATGGGGGGCGAACGGGGCGACGGCCCCGGGCGCCGAAGCCAAGGGGACGGCAAACGGCCGATCGCTGATCTAGCACAAAACACAAAATATATGCACAAAACGCAGAGTACTAACGAGCACCAAGGGCCGCGCCGCGCCGGGACCCCGAAATCACAAAAAACTATTTGCTAACGGCAACTTGTAATTTTGCTGGGCAAATCGGCAATTTTCAGTCAAACGCTTCAATGGCTAAAAATCACCCACGTGGGCAATCCGTGGCTCGCGACGCTGCTTATGCAGGGCTGTAGCTAAGGGGGGGCAGGTTGACGAAAAATACATCATATTGTGATTTTTTAATTTATTATACCTCATTTAAACTGAATTAGTCCTTAACATTTCTAAAAAATCTTAATTGACCTACCTTCAAACAAATTTCAATTAACCTACTACCTACACTATCCAGAAAAGTATTTGCAAAAGTTAGTCATTATGTGGCCCTTTGAAAGAATAATATGATAATTTATAGAGCACTATCTTTTGTTTTTACTTCCATATAATAAAGGGGTGTTCGGTGTTGTTATTGATAATAACTTTAATACCACTTTTGTTTCCTCTATGAAAGAAAACAGAGTATTCTTGCTTACTGCACAAATGATTATGGTCCGCATAATTAGCAAAAAAAATTGCCATTGACATAAAATTTTATGTTAATACTAGATTTGACCTTTCCCAAATGTTCGCCTGCCGCGCGATTTTTAGCAACGGAAATGAAATTTCATTTTTTGGGGCATTCCATTTGTCAGCAAACTTTCCTTTGTGCAGCACATTGAAAATGTGACTTCCAGAGCTTCTAAGGCATGGATTCATTGTGCTCTGCACCCGTGATTTCAAGGATTTAGATACCTACTATCGAAGTTCTCTACTATACACACTTGTCAGAGCAGGGTTGGAGTATTCCTCTGCCGTGTGGTTGCCTCTATTTGAAGTGCACATCAGACCCATTGAAAACATACAAAGAAAATTCTTAAAATATCTTACCTTTAAACAAACCGGGGTGTATCCCGAACGGGGGTTTCCGCATGATGAATTACTCGAATGACACCATTTCACGTCTTTGAGCATCCGGAGAGACTATATTTTTCTCAAACCATACTATTATACAAAATTCTAAATAACTTAATAATTGACTGCCCTATGTTGCTCCAAATGATAAAATTTTGTGTGCCAGCAATAACAACACGTCAAAGTTGTCTCCCCTATCTGCAGAATGTGCAAACGGTATAACCAAGCCAAGAATCTTGACTACTTTAACTGTTTGAAAGTTGATGTTAAAACACATTTTCTTCACTAACAGATTATTGAAAATACAGTTCCTTATTTTGGTTTGTATAAATCACATTATCATATCATACACGTTGATACATCCACTTTTGTTTGAGTATACATACCTATAGTTAATAAGTTGTGACTTATCCTGTAACTGGGCACATGCCTGCTTTTTATGTATTTAAATAAATAAATAAAATCAGCCGTTTGAGTTAAAATTGACGAAAGTGCCTCAAAACACCTGCCAACTGTACCACTTTAAAGTGACAAAAAAATTCCATATAAACGATATACCAAAAAATTTTCGCTTTCAAAATGGAACGGATTTGAACTCGACAAAATTTTTATACCCTTATTTCAAGAAAACCAATGACGTTTTACCCGATGCCCATTTGGCATTTTTTCTTACTTTTGAACTTTACATTTCATCAATGCGGTAGTTGAAATATTTTATTTTTGAATTTTGGGGCACATTTTGCCAATTCCAAGGCAAACAGTTGATTTTATCGTATAACAAATATAACACTTTTATTTGAAAATAAAAAGATGCACTAAAATGATGAACCTGCGAGTCCAAAAATATATCACAAAAAAAGTTATGAGTATAAAACCCACAGAAAATATACGCTTCGCGGAGCGTAGGTACATTTTCTGTGATAAAACCACAGAATAAACAGCGCTACGCGCTAGGCTATAATAATATATTCTGCGATAAAAGCTCTTGTGCACTTCAGAGACTAAAAGCACTAAAAGGTCTGCACCAAGTTTCTAAAATTGAATAATTGCTGTAAGTTATTGCGAAAAATGTTTTTCAAACTGTACCTTTCTCACCCTGTAACTTATTAAGCAGTTTCGCCTCCATGTTTATAGGAAACTATTGTTTAAAATGATATTTTCTACCGATCGTATTACGTTGGCACCAAAATTTAGAAACACCCTGTATAGGTACCTATCGTTAATGTTAACATTATATTCTAATATTATATTATATATTATATTCTACTATACCTATATATTGTTTCTTCATTCAATGATTGCAAATAATTCGTCGATTATGTGGCTAAAGTATTATAGTAATATACAGGGTGTCCGGAAAGTATGGGGCAATCTTACAGGAGCAGGTAGGGGACGTCAAAATATTACGATTGAGCTTTACCACTACGGGTCAGATCTCAATACTTACTGAGATACAGTGCGTTGTAACTCTTTTTTTCAAATTGAATTATGGCAATATCTCCCAAACTAATCAAGCTGTTGAACTGAAATTTGGCACTGCTGTGTTTTTGGCGATGGAGAATAAGCTGAAAATGTCAATTTCGCCGTATCTCACAGAGGGCGACACTTGCGCTGTTTTTGGATCGTGCTTTTACTCGTAACTTTTTTGAGGTTATGTTTTTGGTCCTGCAGGTCTATCATTTTAGTGCATCTTTTCACTCTGCAAGAAAAAGGTACTCTTGTTTCATAACGATAAAGTCAACCGTTTGCGTTGAAATTGCCAAAACGTGCCCCAAAACACCTGTTGAGTTCAATATTCGAAACATAAAATTTTCACCTACCGCTTTCAAGTGTTTCATATCAACGGTACCATTTGAAGTGAAAAAAAATCCCTATGAACAAAGTACCAAAAATTATTCGCTTTCAAAATGGAAAGGATTGAATTTGACAAAATTTTGACACGCTGTTTCAAGAAAACCAATGGTGTTTTGACCACTGCTCATTTGGCATTTTTTTCATCATTTTGAATGTACAGTTGATCTGTAATATTTGAAAGTGGTAGGTGAAAATTTTAAGTGTCGAATATTGAACTCAACAGGTGTTTTGGGGCACATTTTGCCGATTTCAACGCAAACGGTTGATTTAATCGTTATGAAACAAGAGTACTTTTTTCTTGCAGAATAAAAAGATGCACTAAAATAATAGACCTGCAGGACCAAAGAGATAACCTCAAAAAAGTTACGAGTAAAAGCACGAGCCAAAAACAGCGCAAGTGGCGCCCTCTGTGAGATACGGCGAAATTGACATTTTCAGCTTATTCTCCATCGCCAAAAACACAGCAGTGCCAAATTTCAGTTCAACAGCTTGATTAGTTTGGGAGATATTGCCATAATTCAATTTGAAAAAAAGAGTTACAACGCCCTGTATTTCAGTAACTATTGAGATCTGATCCGTAGTTGTTGAGCTCAATCGTAATATTTTGACGTCCCCTACTTGCTCCTGTGAGATAGCCCCATACTTACCGGACACCCTGTATGTATGTACCTATATCGTCATTACTAAATTAACTTAATACGGAAGTATGGAACGTGGTATAAACAATATAAATGTAGGTAGGGCGAATTAATTTAATTTATTCCAAGTTAAATATGTGCCACACCCAATTAAAAACCGGGCGACGTCGTGTTGAATGAGAAACCTACAATGCAAGGTAAAAAACCCGTAATATATATATCAATATACCATCCTGTTACGTCAGGTCTTTGACTTCCCGATACGAGTTGCAGCCTCCAAAAAGCGCCCGAAATTATTATCAAGGTTAGGGCTGCTCGCTGGACAGATTTCGTATAAATATGAGGCATGAGCCCACTTCATGCATCAGTTGATCATTTGACGACAGAACAAAATAACACAAAATGAACTGCTTCGTAAGTACCGAACTTTTTTTTATCGAGTTTTTGAATTTTTTAGGAGTTAATATCCATTCTTTATTATATGAATAAGTAGCAGATTTCCAAAACATCATATAAATTGTGAAAATGATTTTGTTAAGTATGTAGTTGAAGTTTTTTGTGTCTTAAAATTTGATCAGTGCAAAAAATCCAATCTAGATACCTACTTATGCGCTTTTTTAAAAAATGGAACAATTCTACAGTGTGACTCACTTTAAACCGGACCACCCCTATAAATATTGTAGGTAGGTACCTATTATTCGGCTTTCATCTAGTTTTGATTAAGGATAGGATATCAAAAACTGTACTTTAGGGCAAAAGAGCACATTTTATTTTAAAAAGCCAAGGCCTACTACCACATATTTTTTGGTTCAAAATTGGACAAATTATATAATTAGGCATATTTCTACAAAAAGCCATCAGGTTTGTACCAAATTTTGTTAAAAAATATCGCACAATAAAAATTCTAGAGACCACTGAAAATCGCGATTTAACTAGATACCTATTTTACCTGCCTACTCGCCAGTGGCGTAGTCAGAATTTTTATAAAAATATATACCTATTATGTTTTGCCCAATTTTGACCCAAAAAATATGTCGTAGTAGGCCTTGGTTTTTAAAATAAAATCTGCCGTTTTGCCTTAAAGTTTTAAAGTTCAGTTTTTGATAACCTATCGTTAAAAAAACTCGATCAAAATCGGATGAACGATACAAATTTTATAGAGGTGTTCCAGTTTGAAGTGGGTCTCACTGTATATTAAATAATTATATATATATATATATATATATATATATATATATATATATATATATATATATATAAGGATGTAAGATTAGCGAGTGTAAATGTAACAATTACAAGAAAAGGTGATAATGGGCAAACACTCAAAGTTAACAAAAAGAAAAAACTAGTAACCGCATACACGTGTTTCATGCTATTTGGCAATCATCAGTACGGTGTAACATTAACCAAATCAAAAGATAGGCATGATTTGGGAAGCAAATCTAATATATATATAGTGAATACCACGAATCTTGATCCCTCTGCGTCGAAATAGTCAACAACGCAATTTCCATTGTCGATCATTGTGATGCAGGTATCAAGATTCGTGGTATTCACTATATTATGTTTTTGCTATTGTGAAAGTACCATATGAGCTACTTTTCAGCGAGTGAATGGGATTCATCAAACGTTGAGCGTAAGAAGTCGGCGCCTATGTCCACTTCGCTCTCAAAATTTGTGTTTCACAATTTAAGTCATATTTCCCGTTCAGGCTATCATCTTATTCGCCGCTCTGGCCACCGCTAACGCTGGATTCTTGCCCGGTGCCAGAATCCTGCAGGGACCCAGCACCAGGACCACCGTGGTCGGCCCCGACGGTAGCGCCATCTCGGCCGTTGCCCCCGGCGGCCAGATCGTGCACGAGCAGCATCCAGGAGCAGTGGCCTATGCCGCCCCCATCGTCGCCGCCGCCCCCGCCATCCTCGCCCATTCCGCCCCCTTCGTGTCTACCCACCACTACCTCGTCCGCCGCTCCGCCCCTCTCTTCGCCGCCTACTCCGCCCCCATCGTCTCCCACGCCGTGGCTCCAGTCTCCGTCGGAGCCCGCTCCACCGTCTCTGAGCAATCCAGTGTGATCTCCCACGGAGGCCAAGTTGAGACCACCCACGTCGCCGCCCCCGTAGCCGTCGCTCACGCCGCCCCGGTCGCTGTCGCCCACGCCGCTCCCCTCGCCGTAGCCCACGCCGCCCCCGTCGTCTCCCACGCCGTCGCCCCAGTCGCTGTCGGCGCCCGCTCCACCGTCTCCGAACAAAGCAGCGTGATCTCTCACGGTGGCCAAGTTGAGACCACCCATGTTGCTGCCCCCGTGGCCGTGGCTCACGCTGCTCCATTAGTAGCACACGCCGCCCCCTTGGCCTACGCTCACACCGCCCCTGTCGTAGCTCACTCCGCCCACATCGTAGCTCATGCTGCCCCCCTCGCCGTAGCCCACGCTGCTCCCCTCGCTCTCGCTCATTCCGGAGTCGCCGCCGCCTGGTAATTCGACGAAAGCGGAGTTGTGTTTTGTCGTTTTGTATAAAGTTGTAGATATGTGAGACTGTTTCGAATAAATAAATTGAAAATATGTAAATGCCATCTGATCTAGAGTATTTTTTCAATGCAACCTCCAACCTCTAAACCAAACTTCCGTTGTTTATTTCTTATTACGAACGTTTCGGCATATAAAATTAAAAGTCATACTCAGGCACCTACAAAATATCAGTTATATCATTATTAAAAATAGATTATATCAAAATCAGACAAATTCTTTCAACAAATAATATTCTTATAGTAGGAAATAACATTTTTCCATTTTTGACCAACTAATTATACCTAATGGCGTTATTAGTTGTTTTCACTATCGCAGGCACAAGAAGAGAGTTCCTGCTATATTGAAAACCTCCTGCCATACTTAAGTGAAATGTTGCTATTAATGTTTAGTCTAACGGTCTAACGTAAACTTCTAACAGAAACTTGGACCACTGATATCTTTGAAATAAAATAAAATCTTAAAATTTCTAATATTTTGGAATTTTATTATGTTATTCTCAACAAATGTTTTATTGTATCGATCGTCTGTCTTTATCGCGAGATCCACAAGGTTTTGCTGACCCACAACAGCGTCCTTTTCTACGATCGAACCCCAGGAATATAATAATTTCAATGATAAATACCAAAGACATTATTATGACGTCAAATTTGAAAATGGAATATTTATTCAAAAACGGAAAAAATAAATGATACAATGTTTTAAATCATTTTAATCGCCGTAATGAGCAGATCTGAAAAATGTAAAAATATAAAAGGTGTCCCTTAAAAAACACCAGTTTGCTTATTACGTGGAAAACGCCATTCAATTGATTTTCTAATGAGTGCCTTGAGATGGCAAGAAAATTTCCTTCATATTTACCATTTTTTTCTGGGTTGAAAACTAAAAAAAAGGAGTGAAATCTATACATACAAGGTGAGATTTCACCCCTTATTTTATTATTAGGTAAAAAAGTTGTAGAAAGTATTCCTGCGAGTATAATGGGGCCATCTGTGGTGATGTTGTACAGGGTGTTGTCAACGACTAATCAAACTTATACTTATTTTTTTAAACGAAACGATATATTTTTATATTTTTCTAATCTCTCATTAACAAGGTTATAATGATATAAAACTTTACACAATTATCTTTAACAGTTTTTTGAATATTCCGTCTAAAAAAACTAGAAGTTTGGTTCATATCTTGACAACACCCTGTAATTGTACCTTTTAACACATTGGCATTGGCCTCCCTCGATAATGGCATTAGATTCACAGGAAAAAACAACTTTTGTCTTTACCATTTTGTGCTTTACCATTTTGTGATATAGGGAAAAATAACAATGTTAAAATCTTAAGTGACTAGGTAGGTACCCCTGTACATTAACTTTGGAGGACTTCACTTTCACCTGGTATCATCCATTTGGCGATGCACCCGTTCGGGTATAGTTATGGGGGAAACAGATGTGCATCACATTCCACAACCTAAACTCTATTCAAACTAAATGCAAGTAGCGGGTAAACATTTACACGATGGAATCACATGAAGAATTCTGAGGGCTAATACGAGGCAGGGACGCATTAATTACGATCTCTAGGAATTTTATAATATAAAATATTAAAATAATATGCCCCAGTATTAAAAACTTCAAAAACAAACTTTTATGGCACACCTAGACTTCTTGAAAATGTAATCGTAGCTCCAACGATTAATAAACAGCGAAATAATTATATCGAAAAAAAAATAAAATAAAAGTCCACTTGCAACTCAATACACCTCTGTAACACAATCACCGACTCCCTGCACTCGCACGTCGGTTAAAACTTTATTGCCGTCTAGCTAATAGCCGATCACGTGCGTATCACGCTCTAGCCATGGAACAACTGTGTTTATGTTTTACTTGCGTTTAGTTTGAATAGAGTGTAGTGTCATAGTTTCAATGTATGGTACCACAAATACAGCTGTTACCCATGTGATATCCTAGCATATTCTTCAGCAGAAAATGAAAATAATGAATATTTAAACATGTGAATTTTAACACTGCAAAACACTGCAAAAAATGCAAGGTTCGTCAGTCGTTGGCGGGGGGCGGGGCGTGTTTTTTGCTCGCAAAACTCGACTGATAACATTGAGTAAAGGAATAATTATTCCTTTACTCAATGCTGATAAGCGGTGCGGGACTACTGTGTACTCCCCCCGCCAACGACTGACAAACCTAGCTGGACGCGCGGCCTATTCCCCTATGTCTACCAAAACTGTGAAAGTACGGTATAGAGAGCACGCTGTATATTTCCAAAACCAATGTGGTTTGCTTTGCTTGTATTCTAAAGAAAACTTTTGAATTGGGATCTGAAGCACCCGTACAAATTGCACCTGCTAAAAGCCAGAAAGTGATTTTTATTTCCAAAATGGGCAGATGTTATTAGCCTTTCAACTGGCACGGTTAAAACTAGACGAAAACGAACGATGTTTGATATAGTAATTTTCTAATTTCGTCAAAATTCTCAAATCCTCAAATAATCAATCCAAAATGGCATATTTGTAGTAGGTAGGTACTTTTTAATTATTATCGTCTATCGACCAAAAAAACAAGTACAGACCTCGGAGCCCCACCAACTTGAAGAGTGCCCAATAATCCATTTATTAAAGCCTGTTTTACAAATAATAATTTTCGTCCAACAAATCCCCCAATAAGTCTTACCATTTATTTTCCTGAGAACTTTATTTGAAATAAATTATTGCTTTTTCATAGGGTAACTTTGTGTAACATTTGAGATCCATGGCCTAGGTACTTTCAGAGATATTTTTGATAAACCCGAAAACTGCCGAAATTTCTTCGGTTTGTAACTTTTTTGTTTCAAGAGTTATCGATAAATTTCCCCAATGTCATTTGTGGGCAAAACTAATTGCTTTAAGCCTACTTTATCAGAGTTTAAAACAATGCTACGGTTTTAGTACCCACCGAAAAATGTGCCCATTTTATTGTAGCGAGCCGAGGCCTCGAATCCTGTACCTTCATGTTTTAGGTATTTTTTTCCCAACATACTACATTGAAAATCTTGGAAATTTCTTGCGAGGTACCGGTATCTTGCGCATATTTCACAATGGGAATGGTTTTTTCCAAATTCTGATAAACTAGGTTTAAAGCAATCAGTTTCGCCCCCAAATTTTATTAAAAAATTTTTCGATAACTCTTGAAACAAGAAAGTTACATGCCGAAGAAATTTCGGCGATTTTCGGGATTTTGAAAAATATCTCGGAAAGTAGGCCATGGATCTCAAGTATATTTTTACGCAAAGTTAGCTCATCAAAAAAGCAATTTTTTTAAATAAAGTTCTTAGAAAAATGCATATTTGTCAAGATTTGTTTTTTGTCCTTCACTTTTCGAGAACACCCTGTATGTAAATTCTGAAGCTAGATTCGGGTTCTCCAGAGAAAACTGCATGCATCATCCTGGTTTTAAGCTGGTCTTTTCATTTCAAAAACTAAGGATATAACCGGACTTTATTTGAGACACCTAATAATATACCCTGAAAAAGTTTCTCTTTTTGCTATGTGAGAAAAAAACAGTTCTATTATACTTAGAAAAATAGTTAATTGTGTAACTAGTGCAAAAAGTGCATATTTGTTGCACGAGGCATGAAGTTTTCAGGTCGAGACGCAGTCGAGGTAACTGATAACTTCATTTCTAGTATTTTTTTTTAATTTTGTTTTCTTCATTGCCTGTGAAAGTCTCAGGTTCCTCACTTAAAACCCTGTTTCGAATTGTTGTGAAGTTTCCGGTACTGGTACTTAGTTCACCTTCCAGAATTTGAGCAGCTACCTATTTCAGTTTTGTTTAGAAATTGAAATTTTACTAAAAGTAGGTATTTATACCAACAGGTTGAACGGAGCATTTTCCGTTATATCTTCACATATGGAATAAGAGATGGGTCTCTGAGCCCCCAAAGTCCAAAATCGGTACAAAATTTGGAAATTCTCCACACCAACAATACCAAGTGTCAATCGATGTTTACGAATAAGTATCGGGGGGCCGGGCTGGCGCGTCGGCTACGATGTATACAGTGTGATCCCGGGGACCTCGCCAAATCGCGAAAAAAAGGCGGCCCAAACGGCCGAAGGGCTTTTTCGATCGGGGTGCCCTCTGGCAGGCGAGAGGCAAGTATCATTCGGCGGCCCCACGCGAAAATTGAACTCGACCGTCGCTCCTCCTTCCAATCGATAGCTATTTTTCCCGAAAAAAACGGGAAGAAAATTCCGCGGGCCGAACGGCTCTCCCGATTCGGACGCTCTTCAATAGGGTTGTTCCTTTTGAGCTCGGACGGCCGTACGCCAAATTTGGGCTCGAAATATCGAAAACTGCGTCCTGTAGACGAGAGCATAGGTACACGTATTACTACACAGGAGCGGGAGCCACAACAAGGCCTATGGTCCGGCAGGGCCTGTAGGCGCTTGTTAACAAGGTGCAATAGCGGCAAATTCTTAAACAAGCAAAATTGGCACTAACTTACCATACTTATTACTTACTTGTAGACACAACATTGTCAAGTCTAATTTTTAGAAATCATGGAAACCATTATCAATTTTTACTAACAATCAAAGTACCTGTTATATTCATAGATTCTCCAATAAAATGGCATACTTGGCATCACTGATACAATTAGAATGCTGAGCTGAGTTAAACAAGTTAAGTATGATTGCGTTATATTATACGAAAATCTCGTGGTGTTTTTTTACATTGGTTAATTACACTCCTTTATCTTTAACCGCGAACCAAAACTTTGATTTTGCACTCGACGAGTTTCGCTTAGCGAAACGCGTCGAGTGCAACAGCGAAATTCGCTAACTATGTTAGCCTCATCAGGAGATGATTAAGGTTAACGTAATTATTCCTACCTACATTATATTATTTGTTACTAAAACCACCTGGTGTATTATACCAAAGAAAATTACCTTTTACCTGATGTTAGTTTATCAGCAGGTGTAAGGGACTGTAGGGCCCTTTATCTTTGTTTAAACTAAATTTCAGAGGATTTGCCGTCGGTTTCCTAGATTTTACAGCTGTCCCGTGTCTTGAAAGTGATTAATCGTGAATCTGGAGATTCTCTTTTATAGGATTTTCGAGGTTCTTTTTGGTATGGAATAAGAAAGTACCCTCCTTTGATTTCTAGAATATTCGAAATTGTCGAAAGAGTTTTGCGAAAAAAGTAGAGTTGCCAAATGTCCGGACATTTATTTTCAGAGAAATGTCCATCCAATGTGTCCGTAATATGTCCGGACATTTATCAGACATTTATAAAATAAGCTAAAAACTTTACCATCCTATTGGATTTAAGTAGAGCTTTAAAACTACATATTTTTTATATATATGTTTTTAAAATTTTAAATAAAACTAATAAAAGAAAACACGTCATGGGTGTAGCATGTTTAAGATAAGTCTTCTTGCAGAATTTGCAAATTCGATATATTTTATTGTTTTTCTGGACTTTTTGGAAGTAATTCCATATCATACCACTTCTTTTACACATTAATAAAAGGAAATAAGAAAAAAAAACACACACAGCAGATATCTTATGGAGGAAAACCCTTCCAAAACGTGTTGTTATAAAAAATTAAAATTTATGTTAAGTTTCGCTTCTTCTTATTCTATTTAAAATATATTGAAATTTATTGGACACATTCGAGCATTTTTGAATGTGTCATGTCCTTAAATGTCCGTGCTCGGACATTTATGTCCGGTCACAAATAAGTGCCCGGCAACACTAGAAAAAAGCCACCAATGTCCGTCAGCAGGGTTGTAAGATTTTCTACTATTATTCAGGCAATCTAAGGCCAACCTAACGGTGCCGAATTTACTGTTTTTCGCACTGTAACGTCTGTAAGTGGCAATGTCGCGTAAGGCAATGTCGCCTAATAAGACGTTAGATTTGCTATCACTTACGCCTTTGAGGTTATGGCTGGCTTTCGAACCGCGGGAGAGGAGAGGCGTAATTGCAACGTTGTCGTCAGTTGAACTCCTTTCCGGCAGCACGTATTAGAACGATTTCAAGGGCCGCGCCTGTACTTATGTACTTTCAGTTAAAATAATTTCTATGTTGCACTCACTGACAACCAAGATAGGTATTACATTTGTTTATGGATACTCTACTGGGGACGAATTTGGCAAAAATAAAGTTGACAATTTTTAGCGCTATCTGTTGCTTGTATTCAATTGTATTCTTGTATTCTTTTGACACTGTCACAAATAGCACATTGGCTAACTAGGGATTCCATAAATAATGGTATTACATTATTTATGGAACCTACCGTATAAATTATTTCAAATTTCCATCCTCATTTAGGGTTAAAAATGGCAGCCGTATTATTGTCTTCTGCGCGGTATAGGTTGCCGTAGGTATTGTATGATAGGTACCTAGCGAAGCTATACACATAAGTCTGTGTTCAAAGGTTCCACCGTTCCACCAACTTTCACATAGACTTTTTGACACAAATCTCGTTCTGGAACAGCATACTATTTTTCAGAATTAAACATAAAATTTTTGGTTGTGGTCTTCTCGAAAATGGTTTCACGTTATGATGTTTGCTTTTCCCCCCAAATAGATCGCTTTGGATTAATATCTAATATTTTATCTATCCCAATTCGCTACAGGTTTTAAATAAATTATTATTATTACCTTATATACTTTTGGCATGAAATATGTATCTACCTACCTATATTTTGACATATTATGAAATGCTTACTTATATTAATTTTGTAGTGTGGCATAGTGTCACTTTAGAATACAAACTCTTGAACTTTTTCTTTATAATAATATTACTATTAAATATTAGGAATAGGAATTAGGTACACAACTCAGTTTGTCATATAAACCTTTCAATCGAATTTTCTTTATTTCTTCCATCAAAGATAAAAGGTGACAGAGCAACAGTAGGTCTCTATTTCTACTTTCACTAGGTACATACCTTAGATTTGTATACCTTCCTGTCATGATTTTATATGTCACATTTAAGTAAGAGAATTTACGCCTGAATCGACTGGTATTTTGCTACGGTTACACAATAAAGGTCTGTGGTTACATTTTGCACCATTATTGTTATGAAAAGGTTTTGTCTCACAACATGTGAACTGGCAACACTGTCGACTTTGGTTGTTAACGTGTTGCTAAGTATGAAGTTAGGTTTGTGTGACTTTTGTAATCTGACATTTGACAATGACAGCAATGATATTAAGTCAGTCTTTGTTGATATATAGACATGTGTATGTCGTACTTTTTGAAGTAGACTAATTTACGTTTGTTAATCACTACCAATTATACTGTTACTCTGTGAAAGAATAAATGCTTTCTAACTTCGACTCCAACACTGGCATATCTCATTTTATCAAACAGGTTATGGGCCCAGTTATGCCCATGTGAGTCGTAAGTTGAAAAAAAGTTGTCGGCCATTATCATCAGGTGTGTCCTGTGCAGGAGGTCTCCACGTCTCCACAAAAATGGCAGACAAGGTCGACTTTGGAGTGATTAGCAAGTTCGACGGCACGAACTATCCACAGTGGAAGTTCCAAGTTAAATGTGGCTTGAAGGCCAAGGGCATTTACGACGTGGTTAATGGAACTTTGCCGAAACCCACCAGCGGAGCGCAAGACATCAGTGCATGGAACAGAAAGGATGCTCAAGCAATGTTTACCATAACAGCTGCAATGGATTTGAAACAGATTACGTTGATTGAAAACTGTGAATCGTCTCAGGAGATCCTCAACAAGTTAGACTCCATCTATCAACAGAAATCAGAAACAAATAAGATGCTTGTGCACGAACGTTTTGCACAATACAAGATGGATTCAAAAGATAGTGTTGCTCAACATATCGCAAAGGTTGAGAACCTAGCCAAACAAATAAAGGAAGCAGGTGAAACGATAAGTGAAGCAGCGGTAATGACCAAAATACTTAACACACTTCCTCTGAAGTATAGAAATATACGACAGGCTTGGTTATCCCTTGATGACAGCAAGCAGACAATTGCGAATCTCACGGCACGGCTCATCGACGAAGAAGCGAGTTTGACAGCTTTCGAAGAGACTGAAACAGCCCTAGCTTCAGTTAGATTGAGGGTAGCAGGCCAGAAGAGAAACACAACAAGTAGTAGAGGAAAAGGTATTGTTTGCTACAATTGTCGGCAGCGTGGGCACATTTCTCGAGACTGTACCCAGCCGAAGAAACCTGTTAACAAGAACGATGGTGATGGGAACAACACAGGTGGTAGCAGGAGGAAAAACAATTCCCAGGACAGTGCGTTTACTACATCAAGTAATGAAACCGCTTTCAACGTTGTCGAGACAAATCAGTTTCATTTAGACGATGATACGTGGACCTTGGACAGTGGTGCTTCAGTGCATATGTGCTACCGACGTGAGCTATTTGCTACTTTCACCGAAGATTGTAATTCAACTGTAACGTTAGGCAACGACGCACCTTTGATGGCAAAAGGGCGTGGTACCATAAATATTCAGAAGCTTATAGATGGACAATGGTTTAATTCTACCATTAACGAAGTTTTGTACGTACCAGACCTCAAGAGAAATTTACTGTCAGAAGGTGTACTCACGAAGAAAGGTATGGAGATTGTCAAAGTAAAAGAGCATGCCAAGATATACAACGATGGACAGCTGAGTGCTGTTGGTATCCGTGGCACAAATAACCTATACAGAATGCTATTCCGGACGGTTGTGTACCAAGCAAATGTTACAGCTAGTGAAAGTTTGCGTCTATGGCACGAGAGACTTGGTCATGTCAACATTGGTTCCTTGTGTCAAATGGTTTCAAAAGGGCTTGTCAAAGGTGTCAATCTTAGTGACAAACAGAATTTCTTCTGCGAAGCATGTTGCTACGGCAAGCAACACAGACAGCCTTTCAAAAATAACAGCCATGTTAAAATGAAACCCGGTGAACGTGTGTACAGTGACGTATGCGGTCCTATGTCTGTTCCTTCAGTACAAGGGGCAAGATATTTCGTCACGTTCAAAGACGAAAACACAGGTTATCGTGTCGCATACTTTATCAAGCACAAAACAGATGTGCTTGACTGTTTCAAAGTGTATAATGCGAAGATTAAAAACAAATTCAACCGATCAGTTAAAGTTCTTCACGTGGACAACGGAACTGAGTATCGGAATCACGACTTCAAGGAGTACATGGATACAGAGGGTATCGAGTTGGAAACAACAGCACCATACACGCCACAACAAAATGGTAGGGCAGAACGGGACAACCGTACCATAGTAGAAAGCGCTCGATCGATGCTATACAAGTCAGGAGTGTCACGCCATCTCTGGGCGGAGGCAGTTAATACTGCTGTATACTTGTTGAATCGAACACCAACTACCCAGGCGCCGAATTCTACTCCGTATGAACTATGGTGTGGTCAGAAAACCTCTCTCGAACACGTCAAGGTGTTTGGATGTGACGCATTCACGTACTAGATCAGAAAAGATCAAAATTAGATGCGAAAAGTCAAAAGCTTATTTTTGTGGGATATGACAAAAACTCTACGAACTACAGGCTGTATAATCCAGAAAACAGAAAAATTGTTGTTTCTAGAAGTGTCAAGTTCAATGAAGATAGCCA
Source organism: Pseudeuparius sepicola (assembly GCA_963920635.1). Lineage (NCBI taxonomy): Eukaryota > Metazoa > Arthropoda > Insecta > Coleoptera > Anthribidae > Pseudeuparius > Pseudeuparius sepicola. Next base: position 66,985,633 of record OY987298.1, read on the forward strand.
TGGATTGGTTCAGAATAATCGAAATGTCAAAATTACATTGGAGAGCGATGACGTAACAGAATTAGAAACTGATGAAGTGGAACACATTCCTGCAGAAAATATGGGAGCTGACGAAAGCGATTTGGAAATAGAAGCTCCAAACTTGAAACCACAGAGATCGATTAAATTACCAGCCAGATTCAATGATTACGAGTTAAATTTTGTGGAAGTTGATATACCAAACACCTATGAAGAGGCAGTGCATTGTAGGGATGCAAAACAGTGGGAGAAAGCTATAAAAGAAGAGCTAATGGCCTTACAAGAAAATGAAACATGGGACTTAGTACCACTTCCGGCAGAAGAAAAGGTGATTGATTCGAAGTGGGTGTTCAAAGTCAAGAGAGGCCCAGATGGTTCCGTCCTTCGTTACAAGGCGCGACTATGTGCCAGAGGGTTCGAACAACGAAAAGGCATTGACTATAACGAAATATTTTCTCCAACAACCAGGTATGATTCAATCAGAGTCCTTTTAGCTTTAGCTGTCAAGAATAATTTCAAAATAATGCAATTTGATATCAAAACTGCCTTCCTGAATGGTGATTTGAGTGAAGTTATTTACATGAAGCTACCAGAAGGTTTGGAAGAAGAAGAATTGTCAAATGACAGCAATTCTAACCTCAAATTCGTTTGTAAACTAAAGAAATCACTCTATGGTTTGAAACAGGCGCCGCGATGTTGGAATCAAAAGTTCCACACGTTTTTGAGCAGTTTTGGCTTTACGCAAGCACAATCTGATAAGTGTATCTACAACGGCATTGTGAATGATATAAGAGTGCTATTGATTTTATATGTTGACGATGGACTTGTTCTTTCAACAAGTTTGCAAGCAATTGATTTGGTTTTGCAAAAACTGAATAGTATGTTCAAGATGACTATTAGTGAACCCGAATGTTTTGTCGGACTGGAGATTGCCCGAGACGAAGATGACTCCATGTTTATCAGTCAAACAAACTACATTCAGCGACTTGTGAAGCATTTTGGCTTTGAAAATGCTACTCCAGTAAGCACACCAGAAGACCCGAATTGCGATCTTACAACCGAGATAGGCTCAATAATGAACGACGACCAAATACCTTACCGACAAGCAGTTGGCTCGTTAATGTTCCTAGCTGTTGTCAGTCGTCCGGACATTTCCCATGCAGTGGGAGTAGTAAGTCGTTTCGTTAACAACTACACAACTGCACATTGGAATGCTGTGAAGAGAATCTTCAAGTATCAAGTAACAGAGTATCGCTCTAGCTACGACCGAATCTGAATACATCGCTGCATCCGAAGCTACGAAAGAAGCACTGTGGCTGCAACAGTTGCTAAGAGATATCGGAGAAAATACTTCGAAACCTACTACGCTCCTGATAGACAATCAGAGTGCGATAAGACTAATACGAAACCCCGAATTTCACAATCGTACCAAACACATCGATGTTAGATTTCATTACATCCGAGAGAAATTCGAGAGTGGAGATATTTTACCAAAGTACGTCGAGAGTGCTCGTCAAGAAGCAGACATCTTTACGAAGGCACTACCGAAAGCGAAGTTTGAAAAACTCCGGCAGTTACTTGGACTGAGTAAGAATAAAAAAGGTTTAGACCTTGTGAAACAAAAAGTGGGAGTGTTATGAAAAGGTTTTGTCTCACAACATGTGAACTGGCAACACTGTCGACTTTGGTTGTTAACGTGTTGCTAAGTATGAAGTTAGGTTTGTGTGACTTTTGTAATCTGACATTTGACAATGACAGCAATGATATTAAGTCAGTCTTTGTTGATATATAGACATGTGTATGTCGTACTTTTTGAAGTAGACTAATTTACGTTTGTTAATCACTACCAATTATACTGTTACTCTGTGAAAGAATAAATGCTTTCTAACTTCGACTCCAACACTGGCATATCTCATTTTATCAAACAATTATCAAAATTAATTGCCACAATAATTACCGGACAAATACTTACGCGACTATCCGAAATAATATTGTTTTATTAAGTAGCTTGTACGGGATTTAAATAAAGCAAGGCAAATTTATTCTTGGGACATATATTTGGGAAGCTATAGGTACGAAACCGGTTTTCAGTGCTTTTTCACAATAAAACTGCAAGGTATTAATAATTCAAGCCCTGCTACGTCAGGTCACTTCCGGGCTATGTATACAACCTCCAAAAATTTTGCGGAATCGCTATCAAGGTTGGGGGTACTTGTTTATTAATTCCTTCGTAGGTAAATAGTATAAAAAGGTGAACTGATATACTCCAGCCATCAGTCGATCATTTGACAACAGATCAAAACTACTTAGACACAAAATGGACAGTTACGTAAGTATAAAGTATATTTTGATTTTTTTTTAAAGAAAAATACATAATTGAATCAAATTCGAAAAGTTTCAAGTACTTAATTATAGTAAATTCCCTAAACACTTGAGTATTCACTTCGCTCTCAAAATTTGTGTTTCACAATTTGTCATATTTCCCGTTCAGGCTATCATCTTATTCGCCGCTCTGGCCACCGCTAACGCTGGATTCTTGCCCGGTGCCAGAATCCTGCAGGGACCCAGCACCAGGACCACCGTGGTCGGCCCCGACGGTAGCGCCATCTCGGCCGTTGCCCCCGGCGGCCAGATCGTGCACGAGCAGCATCCAGGAGCAGTGGCCTATGCCGCCCCCATCGTGGCCGCCGCCCCCGCCATCCTCGCCCATTCCGCCCCCCTCGTGTCTACCCACCACTACCTCATCCGCCGCTCCGCCCCTCTCTTCGCCGCGTACTCCGCCCCAGTCGTTTCCCACGCCGTGGCTCCAGTCTCCGTCGGAGCCCGCTCCACCGTCTCTGAGCAATCCAGTGTGATCTCCCACGGAGGCCAAGTTGAGACCACCCACGTCGCCGCCCCCGTAGATGTCGCTCACGCCGCCCCGGTCGCTGTCGCCCACGCCGCTCCCCTCGCCGTAGCCCACGCCGCCCCCGTCGTCTCCCACGCCGTCGCCCCAGTCGCTGTCGGCGCCCGCTCCACCGTCTCCGAACAAAGCAGCGTGATCTCTCACGGTGGCCAAGTTGAGTCCACCCATGTTGCTGCCCCCGTGGCCGTGGCTCACGCTGCTCCATTAGTAGCACACGCCGCCCCCTTGGCCTACGCTCACACCGCCCCTGTCGTAGCTCACTCCGCCCACATCGTAGCTCATGCTGCCCCCGTCGCCGTAGCCCACGCTGCCCCCCTCGCTCTCGCTCATTCCGGAGTCGCCGCTGCCTGGTAATTCGACGAAAGCGGAGTTGTGTTTTGTCGTTTTGTATAAAGTTGTAGATATGTGAGACTGTTTCGAATAAACAAACAATATTTGATAAATTCACTATTTAATCGCCCCCACCCCACACCCAAAATATCCAATGCTAAATCAGAGAAAAAAAGATAAAAAGTTATATGTTGAAAACAGACTTTTGAGCTCTTTATTAAGCGTGTCACAAAATTTCTTAATAACCAGGCTACTTTGATGTTTTGCATTTTCAGCTTTTCGTTTCTTTTTGGTAGATACGGAAAATATTCTCTCTCATTTTGTGGACTAAAGTGTCACTTTACACCCTTGGAACATAGGTATTTTAGTCTGGATAAAATCTTCGTCTCAAATCATACTGAAACGACTTTTCCTTTCTCTAACGAGATTTTAGAAAGACGCAAAAATCTTAAAACTGGAAAGCGTCAAACGCCAAAACCAGAAATAAATATCCGACCTTCTGATTGGTCGAAGCCGAATTGTTTCACAGTTTGTTGGAATGATAGGGCGAGTATGCGATGGAATCCATCAAGCCAATCAGAAGTGCAGAAATTTTTAAACGAACCAATAACATTGCTTTGATGGATTCCATCACATATTTGTGATGACTTTAAAAACTCGCCCATAATCGTTCCAATATAAATTATTATTAATTGTCAAATATTAATTATAGAGAAATTAAGTTTTCAAATTTTATGGTATATGGTATAACAAAAAAAACCATTAGGAGTATTTTGCAGAATTTCTTCACCGTCCCTTCGGAAAATATGCCGATTTCCCTGCCGTCCCATTCGTCCCTAGCCTTTTTATTCTACATAAAAGAAATGTTTCTGACAAATTTCAAAAAATAAAATAGTAGGCAGAGGTTATTATTATTTTAATTTAAAGTAGAGCAACATCAAACATGATACCCGGGCTACTATGTTTTTATGTAAACGAGTGACAATAATAATTTTTTCTTGAAATCGGCAGTGAAGTGTCTCAAAATAGTCATTAAAAGCTCAGAAATCGGCACTGAATTAGCCCATTATTGTACGATTTTTTCAATAAGTAAGCCATGACGAGATGTAAACATCAAATGCCGGACGTCGGGGCCATCGCCCGTCAAATGTGACCAATGTTCAAAACCCAGCCAATAAAGGCCCATTTAACTTTCCGTACACATTGCGAAATTGTTACCTATTATAGCAGCGCAATCTTTCAGTATAAATATTTTAGTAGGTTTGAATATTTTCAGGTGGAAAGTGCCGTGTCTCAACTTACTTGTCCTAGGTAGAGCGCTCGTCAAATTTAAGCAACGCCGCGCGTAGTCGGTTCATGGACGGGTGACCCCTTATGATTATTTTTATGCCTAATAAAACTTTTTTTTCCGATTTCAAAAAAATATAATATGTTATTTGCCTCGGCCGAAGGCCGCGGCAACTAAATTCCACATGAGTCATAAAAAGTTCAGTTCAGTGCATAAATACCTTCACTGCATAAAGATCTTCAGTGCCTTGGTGCATAAATAACTATTATTTCAATACGGGACAAAAAGTAATACGATTTTATACCAGACAAACTACGAAGAATAATATAGAGTGAAAACATTTTCTAAATTAATAGGGGAGTTTCCTCTAATTGAATTTCGAAATAAAATGCGAATCAGTGGATGTATTATCACCAAATTAAATTACACTACCAGTAGTAACTTATTTCCTCAAAAGTGTTACATTAACGAAGACAAAATACTAATAATTGCCCCCCTCCCCCGCACAAGCATGTGGGTGCTTCTGGGGTACTCCTAGTTTGGAGTATTGTGAGGGTGAGAATTATTATTATTATTTTATTATTATTATAATTAATAATTTGAAAATAAAATGTGGATTTCTTAAATCTTCATTCGGGTAGCCGACGTGTGGGTTCCTACGTCACAATATTTTCCGAAAGTTGCCGAACGCTAGCTCAGAAGAAGAAGAAATCAAATAATTATACAATGTAAAAAATCCTTCAGCTAACATCAGCGGACAACATAACCAACAACTTGAGGCTGCCCGCGCTCGCCGCCGAGGCGTGAGGTTGCCGGTGACCGGTCCATCCGGCGATAATATGGAGGCAAGGGAAGGGGAAACAGGAACTCGGAAGGGCAGGAAAAGGGATGGAATAAAATAGGATACCCACCAAGGGAAGAATCAGTGATTAATAATTCAAATTTCCAAGTTGGGCGGACAAGCTCATAAGAGGACGCTATTGGAAGATATATTATAAGAGTGTAGTGTGTAACTATTCATTTCCCAAGTATTCCTCAGTGTTTAAAAATTCAAGGAAATCAAGGTCATTAAGTTGAGTGTACACATCACGAAAAAAAAAACAAGGAAAAAAAGTAAAAAAAAGTAAAGTAAATGTATGTACTGTTGAAGTCGTAGGGAGGTCTACGTCGAACAGCTTCAAACTACAGTTTCTTTTTATCTGGTGTAGCGGGCAGGTTTATAAAAATGTTGTTGGTATTAGCGGACATATTTGTACAATAGCCAACAAAACACTTTTTCGTCATTGCAAAGAAATACCATAAATTCACACAAAATATACAACTCCTTTAAAATGATTCACACCACACCTCACGCGTGTAACAAACAGCTCGCTCAAACAACTGGCATAAAATGTCAATACGGTCCAGCTTTATAGTTGTCAGATTTAATCCGGGCATCACATTACAAACACGCGTTAATTATGTGTATTTTAGTTTTACCAATTTTAAGTGTTTTACCTACTTCTATGTCACAAAAGTAATCAGGTAACTTAAATCTATAATTATATTATAGCGTTTTTCTACTTCGTAATTAAACTTTTTACAAAAATTACTTTTTTTTACAGTCGGTCTGATTTTCGAATATTCAAGAATGGACAAACGGATATTTATAATGTTAATGTATTTCCCGTTCTGATTTCCCTTTCTAGATGGAGTGAATTTCTTTAGGGAAAGGGAAAACCAGAACCCTGACGGAACGGATTGCTCAGGCGCCAGTTTTTAAAGCGGTATGCTCCGCTTTTACCCAGGATAGCTTTCGTCAGAGAAAAAAATAATTCCAGAGTGCAAAAGTGTTTTTGAGGGAGAGGAGCAAAAATAAACACTATTTCAAGACATCGTATATTGAACACACAAAGTTATAAACTCTTAAGAAAACTAAACAAAATTAAGTCCGGCGAGTCGCGATCGTGAGGGTCCACGGGAGTTCTGGAATTTATCGGGATCAAAAGACGGCCTCTGTGGCGTCCGCAGGCAGTCTTATAGCCGGGATCCACGTGACTAAGCGGCGGGGCGGCGGCAGCTCATTGGTCGGCGCCGCCGGCGTGAACCACCAACCGATCCCCTCCATATTATAGGCCTCTCAGCAGCGGCTGATGGCCGGGCGGAGTGGATAAGGGATGAGCCACCCCTGGCGCGCCCTCAGCGGCGGCTTCCTTGGATCGGCGATGTCCTAAATACCCGGTTTCATAAAAAACAACGGCGATTCTAACCCTAGTTTAAGCATCCCTTTCGGATCTACCATTATTCGGTGTTCCTACCCCTCTCCAGATAACCCGAATATTTTTGATAAATTAATTCTAGCCGGAAACACCCCCACAAATAGTTGTATTAAATGCAAATGACTCGGAATAAAGAACGCGGCTATCCGCGGCGGTACTTAAAAGTATAAAAAATGGTACAACCTTTTCGGCATAAAGTAAGAAAACAATATTCTGAAATATCTATAAATCTTCTCTAAAGCGCACAGTTCGACAACACTGGAAATACTAATCTGGGCTTGGGTCATATACCTATAGCAACCTATACCGCGCAAGAGAATTGCCCGACCGGGGGAATAATTTGGCGGCCATTTTTAACCCTAAATGAATAATTTATAATGGTGGGTTCCATAAATAATGTAATGTATTGGTTGTCGTTTTGTGTAAAATGGAAATTATTTTAGTTCAAAGTACAACATAGGTCCAAGATTTTTATTGGTTTTGGTTTTGAAGGTTGAGAAATTATACAACTTAATTAAAACAACATATTTTAATCATAAAGAGAACTAAATTAATTATTATTGTACATTATACCTTATACAATATAGCTACATTATAAATAATTATTTATAAAAAACATGAAAATATTTTTTATTACCTAACATTTTCATACAATATTAGGTAGGTACTTGGAATAATTATTTCTTTGAATACTTTCAATAATAATAACCTATTTTCCAGGAACATATCTATACCTATTTCTGAATTTTTAGGCGACTAGTTTTATTCCTTAGAACTTTTTCTTTTTGTTTGTTTAAAAAATACAAGCAAAAGAAAACTTGGTAACTTGAACTTCTACCACTTTAATATTAGCTTCAAAAATGCGAGTGACGTGATTTCTAATTATTGCGCTCTTCTTTGATAAGCTTCAATAATTTTGCTGGCGACTTTCTGCTGCCTTGCTGCTGTTTGCCGCATTTCTTCGGTTAATTCTATTTGCTCCAGAAATGCGTCTCTCTTCGTCGTATCGAGAATTACAATGTCTCAAGTTTCCTCATCCGTATGAGTTACCTACTTCTTGAACTGGAATGAATTTTTTTGGTGGTGCATTAAAAAATCCTGGTGGTGCGTTAAAAAATCAGCAAGAAATCAGAAAATATCAATGAAAAAACGATATTATTTGGCAAAAAATTATAAGTACCTATTTACTTACCGATGGAATGTAATTTCACAATCTGGATGTAAAAGGCTCTTCGAATTTTTACAATGCTTTACCAAGTCATTTTTTGATCTCGTAAATATGAAAACTAAAAAAGCTATTAACCGTACAAAATATAAAGAAGAAATCGCGATTAAAAACCAAAAACGCATCTCTCAAAAAAGCATTTCATTCATACAGTATAAAAAAAGTTAAACAACGAATAAAGTAGCCACCATTCAAACTGTCAATGTAGGGTTAAAATGGCGGCGAATTTAATCTCTTTTCATTCCCTGCGCCTTGCCGTGCGCAATAGGGCCAAAAGCGGTATATGTTAATATACAGGTATGTGGCTTGGATCAAGGCATTATTCTATACAGCCAAGTTAGAATAAGAAGATATCGCGGTACGACTTACATAGCACCAAAAATAGGAAAAACTATTGTGACGTTTTTTAAAAATCGCTCAAATTAGCGGGAAAACGAAAACAGAAAGTTGATTTTTTTCTAACAAAGCTGCAAAATAAATTAGATGTATTACAATATTACCCTTAAGGCATACCGTAAAATGTGCTCCAACTTGCTATAGTAATGTACAAGGTGTCAAAAATAAATTGCTAAATCCGATTACTCCCTTACTTTTTGAGATAAAAAGACCAACACCAGGGTGATGCAGTTTTTCCGGGGAATCCGAACCAAGCTTCAGAATTGACATAGGTACATGGTGGGTGTTCTCAAAAAGTTAAGGCCAAAAAAAGCACAGAAATCGTACAATAATGTAGCCCATTATTGTACGATTTTTTCAATAAGTAGGCCTTGGCGAGATGTAAACATCAAACGTCAGACGCGGAGAAATCGCCAGTCAAAAGTGACCAAATATTCAAAACCCGGCCGATAAAGGCACATTTAACTTTTCGTACACATTGCGAAATTGTAATATTTTAGTAAATTAAATTTAGTAAATTTTAAAATCAATAGATTTGTTGTGTAGGCTGCACAAGAAGCAGCAGTTTGGTTTTTCTGTCAGAAGGTGCCGTACATCATTATACTTGTCCTAGGTAGAGCGATCGGTAAAGTCAAGCAACGCCGCGCGTAGTCGGTTCGGTGATCCCTTATTATTATTTTCTTGCCTAATAAAACATTTGTTTTTCCGATTTCAAAAAAATATATAATATGTACCTCGGCACTGAAGTTCTTTTTATGACTCGTGGTTTATTTGCCTCGGCCAGAGGCCTCAGCAACTAAACTCCACAGGAGTCATAAAAAGTTGAACTTCAGTGCCTATTGGTACATAGATAACTATTATTTGCAATTTTGATATTTAGAATCAAAAATATTAAAATCTGATCAGTACGTAAATAAATATTTTTTGAAATTGTAATTTTTTTCCTATAGTACACGGAAAATGGACATCGTTTACCGCGATATCTACATGAAGTTCTCCGGGCCTTATTTAGGGTTCAGGACATGCCTAATGTAGCCCTATAGTGAGTTTTTTTTTATTTCGGCGCAATATAACAAATCCCATTTGTTGCGTTGCGTTGCCGGTCACTGTAAACGTGATATTATTCAAATTATAAATGAGCAGATTTTATTATTGTTGGTCCAAAATGTAATTAAACGATTTTTTTATTTTTCAAAAACTGGTTTTTTGGCCTTAACTTTTCGAAAACACCCTGAATGTCAATTCGTATGTCTTATTCATGCTTTAGTGAGTGCAGCACATTTGCAGGAAAATATTGGGAGTATCAAAATACCATTGGCCTGACCGGTTTGCGTCTCCCACGAAATTTAATTAAGACAATGTAAATTTTATTTTGTACAAGGAATCGGTTTCTGGATGTTGCAAAACCTGTTTACGCATTTTGTCTATCAGTAAAAAACTTGGGTTCATTCATAATGTAGCTACTAGATATACCTATACGTCTACCTTGTACCGAAATAATATGATCCTGTCAATAAGTCGCCTAGATACGTCTGGCATTATATTTCCGGACTACGTACACACAACCTCCAAAAATGTTGCGGAAATACGAATCGCCATTCTCAAGGGTGGGGATGCGTGTTATTTGGTTCGTATAAAAAGCAGAACTAGCATACTATAACCATCAGTCGACCATTTGACAACAGATCAAAACCACTTGTATACAAAATGAACGGTTTCGTAAGTATATTTGGTAGCCCAGGGAAAATAGCAACAATTAATGCAACGAAATGAAGTTTCCTGAACATTCATAATTATTAGGTATAATCGAATCTTAATGATTCTATCTCAAAGCATTGTGGCAAGATAAACATAGAGTTATTTTGGGCGAAGGAAATACGCTTATTAGCATTTTCAAAAAAAAAATATTCATGACAAAATGCAAACGAGAAATACTAATTGGGAATTATAAACTGGACAGGAAATTTCGTATTGGCTTATTTACACCAATTGGTAATTTAAAATAATATACAGGGTGGCCCCAGATGGCCTACGATAGGTGTAAAAGACAAAAAAAATTCGAGTTGAAACTTGTCCTTTGGGGGATCAGCCTTGCTTGATTAGAAACTAATTTGCACCATATTTTTATATTTTAAAAATCAAGCAGGCCTTGACGGGCAATTTATTCCTTTTTCCAGTTCAGGTAAACTACCCTTTCCTTAAGAGATATCGAAAAAATTTATTCGAAAAGTTGTCGAGAATGCAAATCTAAGTTACCTACCCGTACCAAATTAAAAAAAAATCTACAGACTTTGATTTTTTTACAAATTTAAACTTTATTTTTTGGAAAAAAATTAAAGTATGACGATTGGTTTAAAATTTAGTACAGGACCTTAAATTTGCATTCTGAAAAAAAAAATTCTAATAAAATTTTTCGATAAATGTACTTGATTTGCGCTAAAACCGCAAAAATGAAAAAAATGTTCCGATTGTTCTAAAATTTACGGGGACTTATATTTGCATTCCGAACAACTTTTTATAATAAAATTTTTCGATCTCTCTTAAGGAAAAGGTAGTATACCTGAACTGAAAATGATTGCCCCTATCAAGGCCTGCTTGATTTTTAAAATATAAAAATACAGTGCAAATTAGTTTCTAATCAGGCAAGGCTGATCACCCAAAGCTCAAGTTGCAACTCGATTTTTTTTTGTCTTTTACACCTATCGTATAGTCCATCTGTGTCCACCCTGTATAACCTTATACCATAGTTCATTTGACAACAGATCAAAACTACTTATACACAAAATGAACAGTTTCGTAACTATAAGTATATTTTGAATTTTTTTCAAAGAAAAATACATAATTGAAACAAATTCGAAAAGTTTCAAGTACTTGATTATAGTAAATTCCCTAAACACTTGAGTATACACTTCGCTCTCAAAATATGTGTTTCACAATTTAAGTCATATTTCCCGTTCAGGCTATCATCTTATTCGCCGCTCTGGCCACCGCTAACGCTGGCATCCTCCCCGGTGCCAGAATCCTGCAAGGACCCAGCACCAGGACCACCGTGGTCGGCCCCGACGGTAGCTCCATCTCGGCCGTTGCCCCCGGCGGCCAGATCGTGCACGAGCAGCATCCAGGAGCAGTGGCCTATGCCGCCCCCATCGTCGCCGCCGCCCCCGCCATCCTCGCCCATTCCGCCCCCTTCGTGTCTACCCACCACTACCTCGTCCGCCGCTCCGCCCCTCTCTTCGCCGCCTACTCCGCCCCCATCGTCTCCCACGCCGTGGCTCCAGTCTCCGTCGGAGCCCGCTCCACCGTCTCTGAGCAATCCAGTGTGATCTCCCACGGAGGCCAAGTTGAGACCACCCACGTCGCCGCCCCCGTAGCCGTCGCTCACGCCGCTCCCCTCGCCGTAGCCCACGCCGCCCCCGTCGTCTCCCACGCCGTCGCCCCAGTCGCTGTCGGCGCCCGCTCCACCCTCTCCGAACAAAGCAGCGTGATCTCTCACGGTGGCCAAGTTGAGACCACCCATGTTGCTGCCCCCGTGGCCTACGCTCACGCTGCCCCTCTCCTAGCTCACTCCACCCACGTAGTGGCGCATGCTGCCCCCCTAGCCTACGCTCACGCTGCCCCATACGTAGCTCACGCCGCCCCTGTCGTAGCTCATTCCGCGCACTTGGTAGCCCATGCTGCTCCCGTCGCCGTAGCCCACGCTGCCCCCCTCGCTCTCGCTCATTCCGGAGTCGCCGCCGCCTGGTAATAATTCGACGAAAGCGAAGTTGTGTTTGTCGTTTTTTTATAAAGTTGTAATTATGTGAGACTGTTCCACCAAATGTGTACACAAATAAAGAGTAAATAAGCAATTTTTGTTACCTCTCATTATAAACTCCACACCCATTCCCAAAGCGAATTGTACAATGCAATCTGTGCCTATACCATGTGTTATGTTATTGGCACTATGTCGTGTTACCACAAAAAGTAATAATAATATTAACAACAATAAATTTATTTGCAGTGTCATAATGTTACATAATAAATAAAATAAGGACTTATACAGGGTGTCCAACTTTAAAACTGTACAAATCCGTAAAATCTTCATTTTTGGAGGTAATCGCCTAAACTTTTTTTTGTTTGAAAGGCCTTCAAAAACCGCTTCTTTTGATCTTCCTGACATTTTCAAAATGCAAATCCAGGGCCGGCTGCGATTTTTTATACCCCCGATTTTGATTTTGAAACCATTTAGCGATCTTTTTAGTTACAATCTGATCCCACAGCGTTAATCAGAACACTCCAAAACCGTCATGTACCAAATTTGAATAAAAAATATACAGGGAGTTCCATTCTGCCGCGTGTCAAAGTTGAGCAAAATAGGAATTGTAAAGGCATCTGCCAAGTCAAGTGTGCCATGGAATTCCCTCAAAACAGTTGAATGTTCAATAGGACCACTCAAGGTGGTGGTATGCAAAGGTCCAATACAAAATATACAGAGTGTTCTTATCTGTGCCATCCCAAATTATTAAATTGTTGGAACTTTATACGGGTCAAAAAACGAGTATATCAAAACCGCTCCACACACTATAAACAAACTAAATCTAAAAAATACCAGTCAGTAAGTCCATATCAGCTTAAGGTGGCTGGTGTGCTACAACAGGAAACGCACAGAAAATGTATCATCTTAGACAGTGACTTTGTTGAGAACGGTCCAATAATGTACATTGTTTTTATGAGTTGGTTGGCATTTTGTAAAGAAATAAATTACTTTTGAATTTATTAATATTTTTCAATGATTCCAGAGCTCTCCTGGCCAGTATATAGTTTAATAAAAATTCAGAATTTTGAGATGGCTCGGAGAAAAATACCCTGTGTATTTTTGTAGTAAACCTTTTCACACCAACATTTTGAGTGGTCCTGTTGACCATTCAATTGTTTTGAAGGGATTCCATGGCACACTTGACTCGCCATATGTCTTTAAAATTCCTATTTTGCTCAACTTTGACACCTTACAGAATGGAACTCCCTGTATATTTTTTGTTCAAATTTGGTATATGGGGGGTTTGGGGTGTTCCGATTAACGTTGTGGGGTCAGACTTTAAATAAAAAAATCGCTAAATGGTTTCCGTGAAAATCGGGGGTATAAAAAAATCGCAGCCGGCCCTGGATTTGCATTTTGAAAATGACAGGAAGGTCGAAAGAAGCGGTTTTTGAAGGGCTTTGAAACAAAAAAAGTTTAGGCGATTATCTCCAAAAATGAAGATTTTACACCGATTTGTACAGTTTTAAAGTGGGACACCCTGTATGCTTTAGAATATTACCTAATCAGCACAGTAAAGCTTAAGGCAGGAAAAACTGATGAAATTAAGTCCTACTAAAAGAATAGTGTAATAACGTTGACTGAAGGTTTAAATCTTCACCCAACGGTAATAGTATAAAAAATAATATAATGACAAAGGACCCACGTTGTTGATCACTGGCAGAGCAATTGTTTTTAATACCTTGGCAATATATATCCATCGTAGTCTCGGACTTAATTATTAAGAACGAACAAAATATAGAGGGTGTCTCAAAAGTCAACGTCATCCCTGGGGAAGCTGATAGGCCAGCTCAAGGCTAAGTAGAAAATCAAAATACGACTTTAGTAAAAAATCGTTAGTTTTCGAGATATCGAGATTCGGAATTAATAATTTCCTGAAAATAAAACTTAAACTTACATCAGTTTTTCGAGAGCCACAGTTACAAAAAACCATACTGTAAGATTCTATTCTATTTTAATAGCCCAGCACAAGTTCATTTTTTTACTACCTAGCTAACTCTTCTGTAAAGAATGCACAAGCTAACCTGGGGCCAGTTATTTAAAAAAAATTAGAATTTGAAGAATTTTGCTCAAGTAAATAAGACCATTATCTCGTAATTTCTATATTTAATCTTGGCTACCGGTTTCGTAACTTTACAATAGTCACGCCATCAGGCCACAGCTGAATAAAATTAACAATAGGTAGTATAAATATTTATCACACAATATAAAATTCAAATAAAAATAAAAATAATTTTTTTTATATAACCTCACAATAGGTGTACATACAAATATCACAGAAGCAAGAGGACTTTTGAAGAATCATTAAAACCATGTCAGTCAATAATACAACTCATATAAATATAAATTACCAGGAGTGGCAAGTGGAAAACATCACTCCAATAAATTAGAAATAAAATTAGGTATTTGGTCAGAACAGCCACGTTGTAAGTATGTCGAAAAAGGTTGATATATTTGCAAATTGTTGGAAGGTTCTAGTCTATTTTTAGAACTTAGTAATTGAGCAAGTTATTGTGCAATTTCAATACACAAATATGCAAACATTAATAAGTAATTAGCTCCGTGAATCGCTCAAATCACAGGCAAAAATCTAATAAACAATAGTTATAAATTATTAAATGTGAATACGGAGTGAATTGGAGCATAATATCATTTCCCATAAAAAAATTTAAATCACTAAAATTGGTATTTAGGTCTGAACACAGAAAATCCCTAGAAATACCCAAACTTGCCACAATATTTTCGAACTTGCGTCAATTTCTTGGCCAAGAAATTAACAAAGAAACTGAAGGTAAATTGACGACAATTTCTGTTAACCTACAATTTAACTTGCACAATTTATTGACGAAGAAATTGGCAAGTGTAATATACCGGCTTAAATTATATTGCCAACACAGTAGCTATATTATTAATTATTAGAGTTAATCTAGTAGGTACACTAAAAACAAAAAAGTGCGCTATAAATTTCTGTGAGTTTTTAGTTTCAGCATTGTAAAATAATTGTATTATATCACTCACTAATTCTAGGAATTATGAAACGCTTTGGAACTTTATATTGAATCATATTGATGCTTTCCAACGTTCCAATTTGAATTAAGTTAGTCGTAACTTACCTTTTATCTGGTCGTATACCATTTTCTTTGGCCTCCAATGCGGCAAACTAATAATTTGGCAGGATAAATTTTCTTGGGTTATTTCATCCTCGGGCATAGCTTGTTTTAAATGTATAAACGACACTTTTACTTCTGCAACAATAAAAAGTTACGTATTGTAAATGGGCCTTTTTCACACATCTTTTTATGCATCCTAAGTATCTTGAATATGAAACTCAAACATGTATTAATAAATCCCATTTCTTTTGCGATCAAGAGGCTTACAATAATATTATTAAATATAAACTTCAAATTTTCTAGGGGAGTAACGTCATGCCCACAAAACGCCGATTGCTTGATAATATCAGCGTTGTTGTCAACGTCCTGCTACTAAGTATAGCTGATTCTCACGTTTTTCAGCTGTCAAAAAAAATTTCATATTTGGTACGGTCCATATGAGGGCATTTCCGAGAATATAATATGGAATGATTATTATATAATTTCTAACTTCTAGGAAGCAATTAAAATACAGGGCGAGTCTGAAATAACTGTCATCCTTTTTTTGGGTAATAGAGATGGTAATTCTGAACCACTTTTCTTAATAATTTTTTTTCCTAGCGCTGAGATTTTTCTATAATAATTCATCCCCTCAAAATCCCCCATATATGAAAACACGGCACTGGCGCCCTGCCAACAACCGAGTAGAAAATGGTAAATCCTCAACTAAACTCTATTCAAACTAAACGCAAGTGAAAGATAAACAAAAGTTGTTGCATGGCTAGCACGTGATCGGCTTGCTATTGGCCGACTTACGGGCCACCGCGCTCGTTTTGCTCTGCGACGGTAGACATCCGAACTTGGCGTGTACGCGCTTGAGATTTTTCCGATTTAGAACTATTTTAGTTATAGTTATATCTAAAAATAATAATAAACAAAAGGCTTTTATGCGCTTTTGACATATACAGGGTGTAACTAAACTGATGGTCAAAAATGAAACCACGTATTCTTGGAGCCAAAATAAGGGCACTTATTCATATATTTTTTTCTCCTACGGGCCATAGTTTTTTTTATACAGAGCGTAGAAGTTTGGAGAAAAATACACATATTTCTTAGTATTTCTAGAAGTATACGAGATATTTTCTTCAAACTTGGCGTGTCACATGAGCAGATGAGCCGTCAAACTTAAGGTTGACATGAAGCTTCTGAGGCTCCCAGTTGCGGAGATACAGGGTTAGTAAAATTAATTAGTTCAGAAAAATATGAATACCCTGTATAATCGCATTTTTTAAATTTGTTTTGAGTGGTGAATAGAATGGTTAACAAAAAGTGTCTTTTAGTATTTTTTTCATATTCGCAGCCGTTTCTTAATTATTTTTAAAGAACGGCAACGCTGCAATGAACAATAGTCACTTTAAGAATAAATCTAGCAATCTGTGGATGTCAATTAAACTTTATTTAACAAAATACAAAAGCAAAAACGATAATAAAAGAAACGTATTGCTATTAGAAAATTAAATTATTAAATGTTGGACATGACCGCCGTCTCTTTCAATACAAGCAACTACGCGTTTCCGCATGTTTATTATTGCCATTGGCAAGTCCATAGCAAAAGTGCATATCAGTTAATTCTTCAAATGAAAATATAATTTTTCAAAATATTTATACTAAAGAGCAAAGTTGGCAGCCAAATGATTCAAATAATGCCAAGTTTAATTGACATCCACAGATTGTTAGATTTATTCTTAAAATGACTTTTTTATTGCAGCATTGCCGTTCTTTGAAAATAATTAAAAAACGGCTGAGAATATGAAAAAATACTAAGAGATACTTTTTGTTAACCATTGAATTTACCATTCAAAACAAATTAAAAAATGCGATTATACAGGGTATTCATATTTTTCTGAACTAATTAATTTTAATAACACCCTGTATCTCCGCACCTGGGGGCTTCACAAGCTTCATATTAACCTTAAATTTGACAACTCATCCGCTCATGTGACACGCCAAGTTTGAAGAAAATATCTCGTATACTTCTAGAGATACTAAGAAATATGTGTATTTTTCTCTAAATTTCTACGCTCTGTATAAAAAAAACTATGGCCCGTAGGAGAAAAAAATATATGAAGAAGTGCCCTTATTTTGACTCCAAGAATACGTGGTTTCATTTTTGACCATCAGTTCAGTTACACAATGTATTTAATAAAATATAAATTATACAATATACAGCCAAGCCAACCCGATAGGTTCATCCCCCTAATCTCTAGCAACCCCAACTTTAAAATTTCTAATGGAACTACCCCCCTTGTGGCGCATCATTTTAAAGCTATTTTTATTTCGAATACAGTGAGGGGTCGTTTTTATAAATCTGTTGAGATTTTACAGAATTATTGTCTAAAAACGGAAAGTTGACAATCCACTATGCATAGTAATTTCTACACAAATGTCCGCCACTAATAAGTTTTTTATCTACTACACCGACCAAATTATCTAGTTTTTATTGACGTGTCGATCAATTTACAAAAATGTCACAAATGAAAAAGCTGAAGCAAAACAAAAAAAGTTCATATACGAACTCAAACCTTATATCTTTTTAAAATATGTAACAAAAAGTCACTGTCACAAAAAAGTTTCTGTTCTTTGCCTGTAACCCCGAAATCGTTAATTTTAGCCTGCTATTGAAAGCGGAAACGTATTTTCGAAATGGTTTATTCTAGCGCGGAAAGGGTAGAAATTGTTGCAATTTGTTCGAAGTCATGATTGCGCTAAAGCTACAGCACGAATTTCAACAATTTCTAACCTTTCCGCGATAGAGTAACCATTTCAAAAACACGTTTACACTTTCAATAGCATGCTGAAACTAACGATTTCGTAGTTACAAGCAAAAATACGAGGACTTTTATGTGACAGTGACTTTTTGTTATTTTAAAAATATATAAGGTTTGAATTCGTATGAACTTCTTTTGTTTGGCTTCAGCACTGATCGACACGTCAATAAAAACTAGGTAATTTGGTCGTATGTAGTAGATAAAAAACTTATTAGTGTTGAGCATTTGTGTAAGAAATTACTACGCGTACAGTGGATTGTTAACTTTCCGTTTTTTTATCCAATAATTCCGTCAAATCTCAACAGATTTCTAAACAAGACACATCACTGTATTCGCAACTAAAAGGGCTTTAAAATGATGCGCCACAAGTGACAAGTGAGGTAGTTCCATTTGAAATTTTAAAGTTGGTGTTGCTAGGGATTAGGGGGATGAACATATCGAGTTGGCTTGACTGTAAAAAAAGCTTCCCCCAAGAACAAAAATCGACTGGTCTCGCGAATTTTGAAATATATTTCGGTTTTCTAATTTGGGGGGCCAAGTTTTCGTTGGGAAACCCTGTATACTGGCATTTTTTAAATAGAACCAAAACTCTAGTAGCTCTCTGTCCTGTATCTAACATATATACACATAAGTTACCTAATACATACTAGTAAAAGGATTGGGCTGATCCCGCACAGACGCGCTGCGGCCGGCACATGGACGTCTACGGTGACGTCACAGCGGCAACGGCTCGCTGCGCGGTGGCCCGTAAGTTTCCGTGGGCCCCGGTTCAGCGCGTCGTTATTTATTACAGAGGTGTATTGAGTTGCAAGTGGACTTTTCATTTTTTCCGATATAATTATTTCGCTGTTTATTAATTGTTGGACCTACGATTTGTGTTAATAGTAGAAATTTGCAGGTATGTGATTGACTAGGTGTGTTATAAAAGTTTGTTTTTAAAGTTCTTAATACTGGGGCATATTATTTTAATATTTTATATTATAAAATTCATAGAGATCGTCCTTAATGCGGCCCTGCCCCGTATTAGTCCTCAGGATTGTTCACGTGTTTCCATCGTGTAAATGTTTACGCCTAACTTGCATTTTGATTGAATAGATATGTAGTATAGTATTTTGAGACCGAGTTTACGCTATTCGTCAGTGCCGTGTCTTCATAGAAGGGGCATTTTAGGTGGGTAAATTAGAGACAAATTTCGGCGATAGGAAAAAAATTTATTAAGAAAAGTTGTTCAGAATGACGATCTCTCTTACCCAAAAAAAAGGATGCCAGTTATTTCAGACTCGCCCTGTATATTATTACAAAGACTGTGTATACTTAAAACCTAACAAATACTTAGTAAGATAATATTCATAAAACTGAAATTTTCTACATTATTTTTAAATTAGACTTTGGACACTACCCTATTGAGCGTTGGGCAACGTCACTTTTATCGATCGTTTTCTACAGTCCTCTTTGTTTCATCCTGAAGTTTTTTGCGAAAATATGGAAGATGGATTTGTGAAGCCATATGTTCTAATAGCCCATTGCCATATTATTACATATGTCGAATTCGACATGGTATGTGTATTTACCAACAAAAATCAGAAACTTGAATGTCAAGTTATTAAACGTGGGAATACTAAAAGCAAAGTCTACAGAATACTACCTAACTATTAGACTTTACTAAAAGGAGAGTTCTTATTGCGAAAAAGAAATGATAAAAGTGTTTTTACATAAAAATTATCATCATAATAGAATAAAAGTTTTTTATTTGCTTGGGAGTTTGTGGCTATCAACCATTGATTTTGCCATATTATGCAGAAATGATTTCTCTGGGTTGCCGCTGATATTGATTTGATACAGCAGGGCACAAAACACTTTTTAGTTCCATTGTGAGAAACGATTCGTCGCAATGTAAATTAATGAGAGTGAAATTCCGGTTATTCTAATGACCGTCCTCGGGTTTTGACTTTGACAGCGGCGGCCGGCGGCCAGCGAGGGAGCAAATGCGCGTGCCCACAAAATCATTGGACTAACTGCGGCGGGAATACGAGCAGCGTTGCCATATGATGTACTCGATAGCATAGAAAATATAGTTCCACAACAGAAAGCTAAAGTCTATCCAAGTTAGAGCGGCAGTAGATATAAACAAAGTCACATGACCGCATTGCGATCGATTACCAGGGTCTGACAAATATGAGATTCCCAGTGGCTTGTAATTCTGAACTAATTCTTTTAGAAGTTCTGAAAATTGTGTTTTTACCTTTCGTGGATCTTTATAAATTTCCTTAAAAAATAAATTTACAGAATATACTGCTCGCGATCCGATCTAAACTATGCAGGAATCTCGACTGAGGGAAGAGCCGGCCCTGCATTCTGCTCGCCGCGTAAACACTTGATATTTTATGACGGCCAGACCAATAAGAGAATAAGTCACGTGGTGGCCAATGTTTTGATCCACTGCCTCTGTAACTTAGATAGACTTTAGTTAGCAATACCTATCAAATGGACTCCAACTTCCCACTCCACTGCCGATTGCCACAGTAAGGGGCGAATGCCCTCCTTTTTTCATATGGCAGCGCCCATCGCTGCCGACTGCCACAGTGAGGGGCGAATGACCCTTCTTTTTTTATACAACAGCGCCCATCTCTGCCGACTGCCACATTAAGGGGCGAATACCCTTTTATTCTTTTTTCATACCGCAGCGCACAAAGAGGCGAATGCTCCCGTCTTTTTTAAACCATCTTTATGTGTCAGATTAATAATTAATCAATAATTCAAGCAATTTCATTTTGAAATTCAAACAAGTACCTAGGTATAAGAATATCGAAAATTCAAAGTTCCGAAACGGGCGCTTTATTATACCTATTTGAATTTTAAAGAGAGTGCCATGGACTTCACCAAATCAGAACACCGTTTTCCCTACTTCGAAAAAGAAGAAGAGGCAGAAGAAAAGCAAAAAGCAAGGTGCGAAATTTCTCAAATGCATCCTAACCTTTCTTGGAGAAAGCATTAATTTTTGGAATTTGTGAGGGTGATTTCTGTTGGCCAACACACTGCAAGCAGTTCAAGCAAACACGGCGTGCGCACAAAAAAAGAAACGGGGGATTTGATTTTTGCGAAAACCTCTAAGCTATCAAAAGCAAAAAATATTTGGTAACCTTGGTTTACACGAAGATATCCGGGTCATAAGCCGATCACTGTCGAATCTAGCTGGCAATAAGGCCAACAAATCCACTTGACCCAGATGACCCAGAATCTAATTCAGCTCCCCTATTGGCAGGAAATGAAATTTCGGTTACGTTTTTTAGATCAGGCTAGGGGGAAGCACATACTGCACTGCATTGCACACAACTATATTTTTCTTGAAAATAACTGTACAATCCTTTACTTCCTATAGAGCGGGGATGTTTATAAATAAAACTTCTCTTCTTCTTCACCGCCCGCAGTCTATCCATACCATCCTACCATACCATACTGCTGCCGGTACGGGAGCCCTTTTTTTATAACCCACAAAATATACACATCGTTACAATGACTACGAAATGATATTTCATATAAATATTATCATTGAATAAGGAACCTTAATCAATGATATTATAATATATTCATATAAATATCGTAATATCCCATTTTATTTATATTGAATTTGCTTTATTTTAAACCCTATAATCAATACTTTTAGAAGATCCCCTGCATTTAAAAAACTGGAAGTTGAATTGTTTTTATATATTTTTTTTATATAATTTTCAATAAAATAAAATAAAATCTGTCGACTAGTTAGGATTTTTACAGTTTTTTAGGTTGTCTCAAAAACTGGTCGACAGATTTTTCAAAAAAATTATTAATTTATTTGGCAAGGTTACTTAACTTGTTTCAAAATTTTTGAACATGCCGTTTGAAAATAAACCTATAGATACGTAAGCCTTAAGTGATATTTCGCAAAAATTCGTAGATTACCCAACATTAGTGGACTTCAATATCAGTGCATTTGGAAACTAATAAGCTTCATTGGAGAGCAGTATTAAGGAGCCTTCTGTTCGGAATATATTTTCTGTGTCGATAGTATTAGGTCTAGTATTAGCAGAGAACACCTTGTTCTCTGGTATTAGTAACGGACATTCACAAGTAAGTACTTATAAAGTCACTTGAAACAGAATAAAAAACTATAAAGGCGCGTCCAGACAGTGTGTGGTGCTTGCAAGCAGTGCGAACATGTGAAAAAATAATGCTTGCAAGCGTTATAGTTGGGTCGTCCACACTGCGCGTAGTGTTCGTAACTTTTAAAGGTTCGGGTAGGGTTTCACGCGTGTATTCAGTTGGCCGAGAACTGCCGTCAGTGCCGCGTTTAAAATAAAGATATATTGTTAAAATATATTTTTTAAATATATGAGTGATACCGACGAAAACCTGGCCATGCAAGTGCGGCATATATTGTGTTGCAAGAAGAAATAAGAAAGAAAAGGCGCCATCGTTTTTGGGTTAGTGAGATTTTTAAAAAACGTGCTAACTACAGCGGAACTCATTTATATGATGATTTAAAAATGAATGATGGCCTCCACTTCCATAATTTCTACAAGCTTTCGCACGCAGATTTTGAAATGCTGTTGCATAAAATTGAACAGAAAATTAATAAAAAGGACACGCATTTCCGAAAAGCCATCCCTGCCAAAGAAAGATTGATGGTAACTTTACGATATTTAGCCACTGGTGATTCGTATGCAAGTTAAGTCACTAAACGCCCAGCGCCAAACTGCGCAAACCATTATCTGGACTAGAGTCCGCCACTGGGCAGACCCTGTCGCGCTCAGAAATGCTTGCAAGCATCGCGAACGACGCAAACACCGCACACACGCCCAATCTGCCGTCCAAACTGCGCGCGCGAATCTCTTTGATGTACCGCTCTCGGAGCGAACGCCACACGCAAGATTCGTAGATGCTTGCAAGCTTATGCAAACAGCGAAAACAACCGTCCAGATTAAGCGTTTCCGATGTTTGCGGTGTTCGCGTTCGCCGATGCTTGCAAGCGCCACACACTGTCTGGACGCGGCTTTAATAATTGACACCACAAAAAGAATATAGGACATAAGCGTCACTCGCACTTTTCAAAAATATACATATTTAAGGTTTTTTTAAGGTTGTCGTCAAACACAACATACTTAAAGGTTAATGCACCATAATAATATTGTAAAAAGGTCTCTAAAAAGCCACATCGATTATAACTATTTACGCAAGTATATCCCAAGATCTGTGAAATTATGGCACGCCTATTCACCGCATTTCGCTGCACGTGGCCAACCATCGAACAATGTAACCCATGTTGGTGATATATAATAGACGAGCATGTAGTCACTTGTTTTTACTACAATGTCTATCTTCTCTTTAGGTATCCTTCATTTCTTTTTACTGCTAATACCAGGTGCGGTTTAATAACTTAGCTGAACAGACACTTTTTGACAAATTCTCATTAACGCACATCGTCGCTAGTTGGCACCACGAATTTTTTTATTCTGGTGGTATAAGGGGTGGCAACTGGCAACCCTCTTTAACCTCGGAATTTTCGCAAAGCTGTATTACTGGCCTCTTAGGCAACCTAAATAGATACTTTTTGACAAATTCTCAGTAACGCACATCGTCGCTAGTTGGCACCACGATTTTTTTTATTCTAGGGGTATAAGGGGGTGGCAACCCTATTTAACCTCTGAATTTTCGCGAAGCTGTATTACTGGCATCTTAGGAGACCTAGTTATATACTTTCTGACAAAATCTCATGAACTCACATCGTCTCAGTTGGTTCCAAGATTCTTTTGTATCTGATATTATTGATAGTATATACGTACCTATATCTAATAATTATATGGACCCCCTGTACCTTTCGGTTATTTTATTGTTCCTAATGTTAAGTTAAGGGGTGGGAAAGGGCCGTAAAGGTCGCTAATTTACAGTAATTTTGACATAAGAACGATATTAAACTTTGTCGTCGCCAACCTCGCCCAGTACTCGTCTGGTCGACTGTAAAAATTCGTTTCTCGAATATGAATCTGTGGATGTCTTCAGCTACGTGTTTAATATGGTTAAAAAAGTGTTTTGTCTCGTATTTTATTGCCGAGGCCCCTAGTTCTATCGGAAAGAGTGCGCCCTACTGGTAATTCTACCTAAATGTAGGATTATTCCCCGCCCTCCGCACAAGCATATACTAATATTAAGTAGGTATATGGTTGCTTCTGCGCTACCCCTAGTTTGAGTGTAAACGTTATTATTAGGTATCTATTGCAAAAATATAGCAAAAGTACGAAACTGTTAGAATTTCTTGTTCCGCCGTGGTTTTTGCTGACATTTAATAATATCTATTATTTATATCCAAATTAAAAATAACGCGATTAAGATTTGAAGGTCGTGACATTGATTTTTTTGTGGGCGAAGCCGCGACGGTCCGGTTTAAGGATACCAAGAATGTGCGTTACCAATCTGCTTTCACATACTTAGATACTTTTTTATAAGCTATTCTTTTAGTCTAAGAGCTGGCTACGTGGAGTAGGGGTCACTCGGTAAAGTGGGAATTTGATCATTTATAGGTTCCGTTGTTACTGACATAGCGAGAGGCGGGTGGGCAGAAGGCACCCTGGAAGACTATGACGGTAGGGGGCTAAACATGCAATTTTTTTCGTAAAAAAATTGATAAGGTAAAGTGTTGAAAATTTGCACGATAATCGAAGATAGTGCAAATAAGTAGAGAAAAAAACGGCAGAAGGCTAGGTGGAAAATAAAGAGTCGGCAGATAAAATTTTCAACAATTATGTGACTGAGTAAACTTCTGCCAATTTTTACATTTATTCTGTAACTCAAAATAACACCAGTTGCAAACGGCAGAAGGCTAGTTGGAAGAATTAGGGAAATATGGCAAATAGTAAGTGCGTCGATGGCCCACTCGAATAATTACTTTACCTACCTATATTTTATTCAAGTACACTTCCGGCAATTTGTCAGCTTATTTTACGATAATTCGGTACACTATTTGTCAATTGCCAGAAGTCAATTACGAAGACATACGTAAACCAATAATTTTATTAATTAATTTAATTTTTCATTATTAATGAAAAAATATGACGATTAATTTCATTTCTATTAAGATGATATTTATAATTTTGAATATTTTTCGAAAATCACTATTAAATCATGTTTGAAATCAAATTCAAAATTACCTTTCGAATCGTCACTATCAAGGTCAACGTCTTTGACTGATGGTGGTAATTGTGGTCCTTCAAACCATTTGAATTCGTATTGGAACCCATTCAATATCCACCCGCAATTTTCAGCTTCTAATTCGTACGGATCAAATAAATTCACATTTGTCCATATATTTGCAATATAATGCGTTCGTTCCATGTGTTGGCGTAATTCAGTGTAGCAAGGTGGCAAGCAGGAAGCAGCGAAGTTTTTTAATTGTTTTTTTTAAGGTTCGTTTACATTTTTTTATTTTTTAATTAATAAAATTATTGATTTACGTATGTCTTCGTAATTATTTACTTCTGGCAATTGACGAATAGTGCACTGAATTATCGTAAAATATTCTGACAAATTGCCGGAAGTGTACTTGATGAAATAAAATATAATATATCAGGTAAAGTAATTATTCGAGTGGGCCACCAACGCACTTACTATTATTTGCCATATCTCATATCTTCCAACTAGTCTTTTGCCGTTTTGCAACTAGTGTTATTTTGAGTTACAGAATAAATGTAAGTCACATAATTAATTGTTGCAAATGTTTTTGCAACATTAGCTCCTTCTGCCGACTCTTTATTTTCCACCTAGCCTTCTGTCGATTTTTTCTCTACTTATTTGCACTATCTCCGATTATCCTGCAAATTTTCAACACTTTACCTTATCACTAAAGGGCGGAATATATGCATTTAATTTCAATGGAAATATGCGCATATATATGCATCATTTTTATTTAAAATATGCAATAATAGGCATTTATTTGGCCAGATATGCAATAATATGCATTTATTTCACATGTACAAATACCTTAAAGATAACCAAAACTGATTTTGGAGAAAAGGTTTATTTTAGGAAAAATGAAAGGAAAACAAATACATAAAATACCTCGTAAAATACCTACATTAAAGCAGAATTACAAAATAGTTATTTATGTACCAAGGCACTGAAGTTCAACTTTTTATGACTCATGTGGAGTTTAGTTGCTGAGGCCTCTGGCCGAGGCAAATAAACCACATGAGTCATAAAAAGAACTTCAGTGCCGAGGTACATATAAATTTTTTTTTGAAATCGGAAAAAAAAATGTTTTATTAGGCAAGAAAATAATAATAAGGGATCACCCGTCCACGAACGGATTACGCGCGGCGTTGCTTGACTTTACCGATCGCTCTACCTACGACAAGTATAATGACGTACGGCACATTCTGACAGAAAAACCAAACCGCTGCTTCTTGCGCTGCCTACACAACAAATCTATTGATATTCAAATTTACTAAAATATGTATACTGAAGGATTGCGCTTCTATAGGAAACAATTTCGCAATGTGTACGAAAAGTTAAATGAGCCTTTATCGGACGGGTTTTGAATATTTGGTCACTTTTGACGGGCGATTTCCCCGCGTCTGACGTTTGATGTTTACATCTCTCCAAGGCCTACTTATTGAAAAAGTCGTACAATAATGGGCTACATTATTGTACGATTTCTGTGCTTTTAATAACGATTTTGGGACATTTTACTGCTGATTTCAAGAAAACATTTTAATTTGAAATTTTATAAAGTAGGAATTTAAATACTTTTCAAAGGTTTCCAATAAAAATATTTGCCTTCTGTCGGTAAAAATATGTTTATATATACAGGGTGTTCCTTAATAACATGCTAATACTTAAGGGAGTTATTTTTGGGCCCATTTTAAGAAAAAAACTTCATATGAACGTATGTCGTAAACGTCCCAACTTTTGAGATACAGGGCGTTAAAGTTCATTTTTTTAAATTGAATTTTGGCTACATCTCCCGAAATAATCAAGCTGCTGAACTGAAATTTGGCACTGCTATGTTTTTGGGGATGGAGAATAAGCTGAAAATGTCAATTTCACCGTATCTCACAGAGGGCACCACTTGCGCTGTTTTTTGATCACGCTTTTACGCGTAACTTTTTTGAGGTTATCTTTTTGGTCCTGCAGGTCCATCATTTTAGTGCATATTTTCATTCTACAAGAAAAAGGTACTCTTGTTTCATAACGATTAAATCAACCGTTTGCTTTGAAATTGCCAAAACGTTCTCCAAAACACCTGTTGACTTCAATATTCGAAACATAAAATTTTCACCTACCACCTTCAAGTTTTACAGATCAACTGTTCCATTTAAACTGAGAAAAAAATTCCTATGAACAATGTACCAAAAATTATTCGCTTTCAAAATGGAAAGGATTGAATTTGACAAAATTTGGACACTCTATTTCAAGAAAACCAATGGTGTTTTGACCAATGCCCATTTGGCATTTTTTTCATCATTTTGAATGTACAGTTGATCTGTAACATTTGAAAGCAGTAGGTGAACATTTTATGTTTCGAATATTGGAATCAACAGGTGTTTTGGGGCACGTTTTGGTAATTTCAACGCAAACGGTCGATTTAATCGTTATGAAACAAGAGTACCTTTTTCTTGCAGAATGAAAAGATGCACTAAAATGATGGACCTGCAGGACCAAAAAGATAACCTCAAAAAAGTTACGCGTAAAAGCGTGATCAAAAAACAGCGCAAGTGGCGCCTTCTGTGAGATACGGTGAAATTGACATTTTCAGCTTATTCTCCATCCCCAAAAACATAGCAGTGCCAAATTTCAGTTCCGCAGCTTGATTATTTCGGGAGATGTAGCCAAAATTCAATTTAAAAAAATGAACTTTAACGCCCTATACCTCAAAAGTTAGGACGTTTACGACATACGTTCATATGAAGTTTTTTTCTTAAAATGGGCCCAAAAATAACCCCCTTAAGTATTAGCATGTTATTAAGGAACACCCTGTATAAAAGCTTCTATTAACATCTGCCGATGTAATAGGACAATATTTTAATTTGGGTAGTAAGATATAAGGCCAAGGTGCAACTTCGTTGAATGATTTACCATCAAAAATACTCTTTACTGCCATTAAAGATTTGAACCCTTCATTCTTTTCTACAGTAGCATCCGTGGCGTAATCAGAATGTAAAGTTGGGGGGGGGGAGCTAATTATTTCAAAAAAATTCTTCGGTAATATTTACGCCATTGTTTTAAAATAAATTTTATTTAGAAATAAATACCACGCAACAGATCTTTGGGGGGGGGGGCTAAAGCCCCTCCTGGTTACGCCACTGGTAGCATCTATTTTTTTTTTCTAACTTTAATACCTACATCACCGGGAACCTTTCTACATTTAGCGGAAAATGTTTGAACAAAATCAATCGATTCTACTTTCTAATGAAAGACCTATATCTGGTATAAAACTAAAATTAACTTTAATAAAATCGAATTGGTTAACTACATCCACATTTTTCAGGATTTCTCGACTTTGCACTACACACTGTGAGTTGTCTCTGGGTTCTCATAATCTTGGTTATATCTTATATCTATAAATAAGTATAGGAAAAACATACAAATATGCACAAAAATAAGGTTTTTCCAGAAATATGCAATGTTTTGCGAAATCGAATAAAATATGCAAAAAATGCATATACATATAAGCAATTTGCATATATTTCGCCCTTAACTTATCACTATAGTCTTCCAGGGTGCCTTCTGCCCACCCGCCTCTCGCTATGTCAGTAACAACGGAACCTATAAATGATCAAATTCCCACTTTACCGAGTGACCCCTACTCCACGTAGCCAGCTCTCCGTCTATTTGGGCTATCGTGACAGGGCATAATATCATAGATTAAAGATAAAAGAAGATGTAGTGATGACCTCAGACAAATAATAAACATAGACTAACCTGAAGGCTCCATTGTAGCCAACATAAAAATGCCTACTCAAAATAATAAAAAAAAACAAATTTGACACTTAAGCCTGCATCATATGATAACCAGAGGTTACGTTTCCTATGCCACAAATCCAACCCTTTACTTCTCCCATCGTTCTTAAAATTACAATAATTCACTAATTAATTACTAACTTAACTATATGTATTTTTTCCAATAACCCCAAAATTACCCCAAAAGACAAGAATAACGCAAAAGTAAACACTTGAAACACATGAACACAAACCGGCGAAATCTCAGTGAACTCTGGATCAGCTGTTGGGGCATAATAAATCAAATACACATCGATCCCAAAAAGCTCGTGCGACGTTGCCACGTTAGCCACAATAAGCAATTTGTTAAGGACATTATTCAAATTTTTACTATTAGATTGTAGATATCAACTAATCGTTCCAAACGTTCTTTAATGTTGGTTAAACATTTATTTCGTAAGTACAAGATAAATTTATGAAGAACTTTGGCAATGGTGTAATCACTGCATTGTTTTGTTTTAGATTTCTGTTACTAATTCAGACAAATAATGTTACTATACATTTTTTATATTGGCAGGGTCTCTATTGTATTGAATTATTAGTCTATGTTTATTATTTGTCTGAGGTTTTAAGCACGTGCGTGGTGATTCAACATTTTGACCCATAAAATGGCTTTTTTCGATCTGTAGCGAGTAACACGCATAATTTTAAACTTTTGGTCAATACACATTTTAATCTAAGTAATTACTCACATTTTGAGATAAAAATTATTTAAAAATACTTATCACAATGGCCGTTATTAGCATCTGCCCAAAAAAACTAATAACGGCCATTGTGATAAATATTTTTACATGGAAATGTCAATATTTTAGGTAGGTACGTATTCGGGAACCTATAATAAACATAAAAGCTCCTATAAACATGAGACATATTCTCAGCCTTTAGAGAAATACAGGGGTAAACAATATTCAATTTAAGATTTTTATTAATAAATTTATAACAGCATTAATGTGTGGGGTGTTATGTTAAATTGTCTGGCCATTTGCTGAAGTAGTCCATGACAACTAACACATAGCGGTTGCCAGATTCGCTGGTTGGGAACGGTCCTGATACGTCGATGGCGATCCTTTCAAAAGGAGCTCCGACTAGTAGGTATTGCATCATTTTACCCCTGTCCTAGTTTTTGGTCCTTTCACCGAAGCACATTCTCCACATCCACAATCAGTCCAATCTTCGACATATTCCCAAGAGTTTACCCAGTAAAACCTCTTTCTAACTTTATTAGAGGTCTTACTAATGCCAAAGTGTCCACCTCCAACGCCTTCGTGCGCGTCTTTCAGGACCTCCGACACTCTCTACTTGGGAAGTACCTAGGTACTGTTAGAAATAGCTTTTCTTTTCCATCTGGACTTTCCCAAACTCTCTTTAGTACACCATCTTTAATTACCTACTAACGAGTCCCATTGCGCCCAGTATGCCTTTAATTCTGATTATTTGTCCGAAACATTTTTCCATTCAGGTTTGGGTTGTCTTACTTTTAGGTCAAATATTATACCGAATATGGGATCTTCGCTTTGCTCTCTGGCGATGACTTCCGAATCCCAATTCTCAGGTCCACGGACAGTAGTTCGTTTGCATAAAATTAGGTCCGGGATTTCTCTTAATTCCTGTCGACTACAGTGATGACAGTCTTCATTACAGGGTCTTCTTGACAATGCATCAGCATTCTTATGGTTGTCCCCTTTGCGGTGTTTCACTTTGAAGTCATATTCCTGCAGCCTTTGAAGCCATCTCGCCACTTGTCCTTCTGGGTTCTTGAACTGGAATAGCCATTTTAGTGATGCGTGATCTGTTCTTAATATATGAAAGGTTGGCCATATAAATCCCTACCTGTGGAAATGTTCAACGGCCTTGACCACTGCTAGCAGTTCCCTTCTTCCCAAGCAGTAGTTTCTCTCTGGCTTTGACAGAGTTTTACTGAAGTAGGCAATAACTTTTTCTCCCCCTTATTGCTCCTGGGACAGCACTGCTCCAACACCAAAGTTGCTAGCATCTATATCTGCGATGAATGTCTTTCCAGGAACGGGAAACATCAAAATCGGCGAAGAACATAAAGCTTTCTTAAAGGTCCGAAATGCTTCTTATTCACAATCTGAGGTCCACATATAATCGATCCCATCCTCTGTGAGCTTATGCAGCGGCCTGGGTATGTGTGCAAAGTTGAGGAAGAATCTCCTGTAATAAGTGCACCTGCCCAGGAAGCTCCTTAGTTCATGTTTATCTTTTGGTCGCGACAATTTTTCAATTGACTCTATCTTGTCTGGGTCTTTTTTGACTCCTTGCTCTGAAATTCTATGCTCCAAATATCTAACTTCCTATTTTCTAAAATTTATTTGTGGCGTAGACAGATCCATTGAATTTTAATTGGGTTTTTCGCCACTAAACTGGTTAAAAGACAACTTTTTCAAGTTGCCTGGAAAATTAATAAATTCTTAACAGTAAATGAGCTAAACTTTGAACTTGTAACTCAAAAAATATCTTCAACGAATTTGTTTCCTGAGCTTTCGGAGAATAAATCTTCCTCCTTTCTCAAAGATCATGTCACGTCATTTCATTTTGACGTCATTTCATTTTTTTGCTATTTAATTTAAGGAAATTTATAAAGATCCACGAAAGGTAAAAACACAATTTTTAGAACTTCTAAAAGAATTATTTCAGAATTACAAGCCACTGGGAATCTCATATTAGTCAGACCCTGGTAATCGATCGCAATGCAGTCATGTGACTTTGTTTATATCTACTGCCGCTGTAACTTCCATAGACTTTAGATGCAGTACTCGATTGAATAATAAAATGCAGCATGTATCCCAGTCCAGCTTTTCTATCTTTTTTCACTATTTTTACTTAAGTAAGTATTGTGTTACTGTCAATAAATAATAAATAATTGAATTTATGAAAATGTTATGTAGGTATTTTATATTTTTTCCTTTTTGTAAAAATATTAAAGCAGACACGCCACTGGGTAATATTTGTAAATACCTACATCCATCTCATCCATAAAGTGAGAAGATGCAGCTTATATTGTTTACATCTGTATAAAGAAACTAGAATGCGGGGCCCCCTTTATTTGTTTCCCTGAATGGGCTACTTTGGTTTTATTTAAGAGTGGGGGAATGTCCTAACATTCCCATAAAATAACCATGGTTACTACTCAGGGCGATTTCCGTCTCACGTATTTGATAATATATATAGAGCTCTGACTCCTTCCTGGGATTCTTTATTCATGATTGTTGGTTATGTGAACTTCCTATTTGTTCTTCAACCCACAAAATTCGACATTTAGCGGCATAATGCAAGTATCGAACGTGGAAATTCTAACCTACAATGTCAAGCCAAGCATATTAACAAAGAAAGTTTTTTTTAGTACCTGAAATTATACATAATAAAGGATGTTTTAGGGGCATATCAGGTAATGGATATTAGGTACCTAATTGAAAAAAATAATCCCTCCTGCCAGGACTCGAACTCGGGACTCCTACTGTAGCCTTAAATTAATATCTTTACCTAATAGGCCAATAAAACATCCGTTATTATTTATAATTAGGTAGGTAGGTACTAAAAAAAATCTTTCACTGTTAAAAGTTTTAAGTTGGTGGGCTTTGCCATGGTCTTGTTGAAATTGATACACGATGTTCCGTAAAAGCTGGATAAAGCAAACTTATGTTTCATTTATCGCTTTTTTATGTTTTCATATCAAGTATTTTATAAAAGTGCCCTTTCCGTAGCTTCCTCGTCAAAATGTTTTTGGGCAAAAACTGAAAAGATGGCGGTCATGCTTGAAAATTGTCCTTGCCTTGGGCTAATTATTTTTTTAGAAAAAATATCGGAATAATGCAACCCATATAAAAAAAATCGATAAAAAATGCCCTCTACCTTTCAAGAATACTGCAAGGAAAATCGGTCCATCAGGGGCGGAGCTATACAAAATGATACAAGGGGTCATTTTCATCGTTGTTATGCTGTTACTGAAAGAGCCTTCGTTCTTTTGCCCATATTTTATTTATTAAGAAGTTTTAATGAATGTTACATTGTTGCTTGCGGAATGGATAGGCTATTGACAGAAAACTTCAAAGTTGCTTGAAGATGGCGGCCACACTTGGAGATTGTCCTTTGTTTGGATAATTCTTCTCGAAGCAAAAATTTCGCAATAATGCAACCGATGAAAAAAAATGAACCTTCCTCTACATTCAAAGGCCACTGTGAGAAAAATCGTCCATCCGGTTCATAAAACAAATTGGTATCAATTAATTTTATTGGTCTGCGATTAGTTGATAAGCAAGTAGGTACCTACTTGCCAAAGTATATATTTTCATTACAATTCGCGCGACAAGCTTTTTGATTTACAAAAACTTGTGACAATTTGGCATTGAATTATCCTAACGAAAACCTCAACTTATTTTGTTCGTTCTAGTTTTTAAAAAGGTTTTATTTTTTATTTTATTTGACCTGTAGTGGTGTGCAATTGTGTTTTTAAGGCTCAATGTACAGCACGTGCGTGGTGATTCAATATTTCGACCCATAAAATGGCTTTTTTCGATCTGTAGCGAGCAACACGCATAATTTTACACTTTTGGTCAATACAAATTTTAATCTAAGTAATTACTCACATTTTGGGACAAAAATTATTTAAAATGATTTATCACAATGGCCGTTATAAGCATTTGCGCAAGAAGCCTTATAACTGCCATTGTGATAAATCTTTTTAAATAATTTTTGTCTCAAAATGTGAGTAATTACTTAGATTAAAATTTGTATTGACCAAAAAATAAAATTATGCGTGTTGCTCGCTACAGATCGAAAAAAGCCATTTTATGGGTCAAAATGTTGAATCACCACGTACGTGCTGTACATTGAGTCTTAAAATATTTGTCTACGGATTTGTCTACGTATAACCGTATTTTTGATATTCCCACTAAACTCTCAGGAAATGTTTCTACAATTGTCATATTGTCCTATTTTTATATTAAAAAAATAAACAAAAAGTAAATAAATAAGCGGTGATAAGTAAGCCGTAATAAAATAAAACAAAATAAGTTGAAATTTAGCCCATTTGAAAGGAATAACTTTTATTCAAAATCATGCTGTAATGAGTGTATTGTTGGCTAAAAAAGTTGTAACGTCTTTCCTACCAGAGACCAGAAGGCAGAAAACTAGTTGGAAAAGCGCTGTTTTCAGGCTAGCTAGCTCTTAATAATTACAATACAATAAAGTTATATGAATTCTCTCTCAGTTAATTAATCTTTCAAAACAAGGTTTTGACACATCAAATATGCATTCGTGATTTCAACGAAAACAATAATAAACAAATATTTTTACAAAATCTATGTGAATATTATATGTTCCTCGGCGGAAGTTTCATTGCAGTTCGAGAGGGCCATTTTTCATCTTTTTTAAAAGCAGTTATCAATAAAAAAAGTTCTCTTATTATGTAATGCGAACCTTTTGAAGGACAATGTATAAAAATTTTAATTAAAGCACTGAGACATTTTCAGTTTTTGATCCAGTATTTCTAGCTCGCCGTGTATAGCCTGCAGGGTAAGGTAAGGAAAGTTTCAGGGAGGCCAAAATATATGTATAATCCGTGTGCTCTTTTGTATAAAGTTAGCGATAATAAGTTAATGTCCCTAAACAGGATTGAAAACCGTAGGATTCAATACTGATGATGTGAACGTATAATTATAAAAGATTTGACATAACTCGATCGGATCCATTTCAATCCGATCGAGTTGTCACGAGATAAACGTACCTAGTCTGTGACAATTACTTTTTCTTTTACTAGATTGCGAGTACCTAAAAGATGTTGGAAAATTTTGAAAAACTATTGCGCGATGTAAATGCGGATTTATGAGATCCATTAGTCGTTCGTCGTTGGTTCAAATCTCACACAACGTACAATATTTATTAATTTTACAACCTCTTTGATTTAGTCACTGATTAATCATTTTTATTAGTAAGTATCAAGATTTTTACTCACAATCTAGTGAAAGATAATCATTGACATTCAGAACGAACTAAAATTTTGTTCATCGCTTGTTAAACTAATTAGCTGTTATTGGTGTCTATTGTTTCATAATATACTCTACTCTTAAAATGCGTGCCCCCCCTCCCTCAATTCTGAGTCCCCAAAGTTTTATTTCGACGTTGTCCATGAGTTCTTATATTTATAGGGCTATAAATAGCGGTTTTTTTACGGAACTCTGTTCTGCTTGCCTCTGCAAGATCCTACGTAGAGATGCGTGTTTAGTCTGTGCATATAAGTGTCTACCAACGTGGATGAATAGACGCTTTACCAAAATTTGAACACACTATTATGGGGTGATGCGCCAGTTCACTTACCGTTTTCATTACATACTCTAACATCATCAACTGCCCAAAATCCTTGAGTTTCATTTAAAGAATTGTCTTGAAAACTAGTTTCAACAAAAATTATAAATTTTTCTTCTTGAATATTTTCCTGCTTCAATTTTATTTCAATCCATTCCTGAAAAATAAATAACTTATTTTCATAAAATATTCATCAACAGTAAAAAATCACAAATTGGTTTGGAGATTTACGTTTAATATACAGATTTTTTTAGGTTTTTGTTAAGATTGTTTTGAATAAATGTTAGGTAGAGGAAATAATCCGCCTTGTTCTTGTAAAATATGGAAAAATCTGCAAAATATATATACCTAAGTGTTTTTATCTTACCTGATTAGGTTCAACGTGCTTTAGTCGTACTTTCTCTCGATTGTTACCCATGTAAAAGAAATCCATCTGGCAATTTTTACAAGTTGATACCATTAGAGATACACATAAATCTTTGTTTTGGAATGTTATCTGGGGCCCAAATCGTGACACTTGTGCAGTTTCCGTATACATGAAATTACCTAAAAGAACCAAAGTGCAATTTTTTGTGTGCTCTAATGTTATAGGTACGTTAAGGGAAAGATTCCTCCACTCGGGTGTTATCGTAGTTTGGGTACCGTTTCCAAACTCTTCTTTCCACATATTGAGCAAAGACAATCTAGATGGGATTGTCATGACAGCACCTGTCAGCAGTTTTTTCGAGTTCACCCGCGGCAAAACTTGACAGCTGTTGTATAATAGGTAGTATGTTTTGTAAGCTATGTGTATGCAGAATAATCTGTTACTCATGAAAAAATAGTCTTGTCAAATACCATTCGAGCATCTAATTTTTCCTGTGAAAAAAATCCAAAAAAAAACACAATGCTAAGTAATATTTTTTTAACAAAATGCATTCGTGCAGGTGCAAAAATCCTCGTCTTCGACTCGGATTTTTGTTGCCACCAGCACTCATGCTTCTTGTTAAAATATTACTTAGCAACGTGTTTTTTCGATTTTTTTCGGAAAAATTAGATGCCCTTATGATATTACTTACGAGTAGATCCGCTGTTGCTGAGCAAAAAAGTAGAAAAATTACATGTGATCTTCCCAAGGGAATTTATCGCTAGAAAGTCAAATGATTGGTTGTATTTTTAAGAAAGGAGCTACCTTATTGGATACAAACACTAGGAGGGAGATACCTATAATCTACGTAAAACACTCTTGCCAATTTTTGCATCTGTCACGGTTTCACTGCAAACTTTATTGTTATAATTCATTCAAAATATCGTGCGAACAAGTAATTTTACTGAACGACAAACTTTACCGTGACAATACTTGAAAATTGTGCGGAAAGCAGAATTGTCCGCACTAAAAAGTATGCTCCTGTGAAATTGTGCCTGCAAATGGCCTTTTTTAGAATCTTCATATTTCTTTTATTCAATGGGAGAACGCAGTCCAAAACGTTCAGTTGGAAAACCATCCAACATCCAAGATTGAAATATCCAAAAGGCAAAGTTAGTATTTATGACTCAGAGAAATAACCAAGGATAGAGGAATCAAAATGCACACTGTAGTCAGCCAACGTATGTAGAATGGAAATTCAACAAAGTAAACAAACATTACGCCCATGTGTACAACGTTTACCTGTGATAGGTTATGTGCTGAGAAATATCACTTTGGCCATACACCACACACTTTTTGCGTATACAAAATCAGTCACTGTATCCTAAATATTAATAAATAAATAATAGTCTATGAATTAACAAAAAAAAACACTTGAAAAGGCTAAAACTACAAACATAAACAATTAGAGAAAATGACACACTGAAGCAAACAACACAATAATAATAGAGATATTGAATGCGGCGGCAAACGGCGACGTTGACATGTTGTGATTTCAAGTATTTGATGAGACACAGCCATTTAGTTTTAGTTTAAAATCACATCCCAGGAATTAATAGCAACATTTATTAATTTAATGTTATGGTTATGGGAGGTGTCTTCATTAAATCCCATTATTAAACACGTCTATCGTCTATTGTGAAATGAAAAATGCTGTAAACAATGGAGTACGTGGCATTACACAAAAAGATGTTGGGTCTTTTTACTTTTTGTTGTTACTCCTTCTACTCGCATACTTGGTTATTTCTCTGAGATTCATGACTCAGAGCAATAACTTTATTTCTTTGAGGTTCATGACAACCACTTAAAAAACTAAGAAAAAACCATGTTGCAGTAATCTTGTTTTTTAGTACTTAATCTATATAATTCTCTGTAATAATCTACTGATTGTTGAGAATTTAAATAAATAAATAAAATAAAAATAAACAAAAAGAAAAAAATGGCGGTTATCCGTTGGCACTTTGGCCTTGAAAGAAGAGACGAAAGATCCGACCTAGAGCTATCCTTGTGTATCTAGCCTTGTCTAGCCAAAATAATATCGACATCGGCATTGAATAATTTAACTATTTATTGTAACCAATTTCATAAAGCTCGCCAATTTGTCCGTGAGGGGTCGTTGTGCGGCTATATTCACAACAAAATATTGATGATGTTTGTGATAGCAATTTCGCCCTTTAGAACATTGAAAATACTTTTCAAAAACACGATCAGAAAACCGAATCTGTTACTGATCGCAAAAATTTCCCCAGTGAGGTAGGTTAAGTGCATGGTAAAATCTCTTCTTTATCTTTCTATTGTACCACAAGGTCAAATTATCAAAAGACGCATCTATTAGTTTCTGTTTATTTGTTTTAATAAAAAAAAATTAAGAAAAAGTAAAATATTATACCTACTTACTTTCCATTATTTTCCATAAACTCGAATTCTTACTCCTCATTAATAAATATCTGGGCTTAATCGGTTCGCTATCAACATACCGAATAATTG
Organism: Pseudeuparius sepicola; assembly: GCA_963920635.1. Classification (NCBI taxonomy): domain Eukaryota; kingdom Metazoa; phylum Arthropoda; class Insecta; order Coleoptera; family Anthribidae; genus Pseudeuparius; species Pseudeuparius sepicola. Next base: position 67,024,011 of record OY987298.1, read on the forward strand.
TTCTATTAAAGTAAATGTCATTTAATTCAACTGTTCCAGATTCGTCACAGCTTATTAAAAAATTCCTCCATTCGTTTGGGCTGAGTACATTCGAAGATGCCTGGGTCTTACCCCTTACTATCTGAAACACAAAATAAGATGACTTAATTTTCAATTTAGCATACACAATAATCTTTCGAGTGAGCTATCGCAAAGCATTTAAATTTGTGAGACATTTTTAATCTTGTCTTAATTGTCTTATTAAACAATAATTTCATATATTATTAAATAATAATAGATTCATTACCTATCATTAAAAATCAAGGACGTTTTTGTGGTATATAGATATAGCAGGTGTAAAGGATACATTCTCTATACTTAGTAGCTACCTAGTTTTAGCAAACGCAGAAATCTCTCACATCTCACCCCCACTCACTAGTCCGTCGAAATAGATTATATACAGCTTTCTGTGCTACGACCCTTAAAAGCCGCGTGTAGACATGAACATCGAACGTTAACACCGCTGCATATCTTCAAGGCGTATCAGACGTGTTAGAGAGCTTGCACACGGCGCGGTATGCTGCGTGCGGTTTTCCGTGCCGCGTCCGCGTATAGCTTGCACACGGTGCGACGCGTTTCTGAATCTATCCGATTAAGTGGCTATTGCTCAGGCTCAGGTACAATGTTGTCATTTATTGTCGGGTGCTTTTTCTGACCGCAGATCCGCACCATACATACGGCCGCAGCCTGCCACAACCTTTTTTTGCCGCGTAGCGTCCGTGTGCAAGCATACCATTTAAAAACGATACAATTTAGCATCACGCGGTTCTGCGTGCGGATAACCGCGCGCGGCATACCGTGCCGCATCCGCGTCGTGTGCAAGCTCCCATAGAGAGCTCGCATAAGAGAGCTTGCACACGACGCGGAAGCGGCGCGGTATTCCGCGCGCGGTTTTCCGCCGCGATATCGCGTAGCCTATAAAACTATGGGTTCAAGTTTTTTGCCGCGCCGCGTCCGTGTGCTAGCATACTATTTAAAACTGTACGATTTAGCATCACGCGGTTCGGCGTGCGAATAACCGCACGCGGCATACCGCGCCGCATCCGCGAGAGCTCTCAAAAACTAATTTTTCCATTCGATTCTACGCCAAAAAATCTATAAAAATAGTTGATTCAATTTGTCGATATATACAGTGTGTCCCACTTAAGGACTGACCACCCCTGTAAAATTTTTATTTATAGCTCGATTTCCATAAACTTTTTTTGTTGGATAGAGCTTCAAAAATGGCATTAAATGCATAATTCAGGTACCTCGTGCGTTAAAGTCATGGCCCACTGAGACCGTGTTTTAGTGCTGAAATTTCGAGAAGTACTATTAGGGATTTTTTTAGAGGAAAATTAGTGCCGGATTCTTATTCAGCGTTGTTCGAAACCCAAACGTACCAATTTTCATTATCATAGCTCTACAGGGTGTTTCAAAATTTTTAGTGCCCCACTTAATTAGTGACCACCCCTGTAAAATTTTTATTATTAGCTCGATTTTCATCAACTTTTTTTTTGTTGGATAGAGCTTCAAAAATGGCATTAAACGATAATTCAGGTGCCTCGTGCGTTAAAGACATGGCCCACCGAGACGGTGTTTTTGTGCTGAAATTTCGAGAAGTACTATTAAAGATTTTTTAGAAGAAAATTAATGCCGGATTCTTATTCAGCATTGTTCGAAACCCAAGCGTACCAATATTTTATTGCCATAGTTCTACAGGGAGTTTCAAAATTTTTATTGCCACATTAAGGCCTGACCACCCCCGTAAATTTTTTATTTATAGCTTGATTTTCATAAACTTTTTTTGTTGGGTAAATGCATAATTCAGGTGCCACGTGCGTTAAATTCACGGCCCACTGAGACGGTGTTTTAGTGCTGAAATTTCGAGAAGTACTATTAGGGATTTTTTTAGAGGAAAATTAATGCTAGATTTTTATTCAACGTTGTTGGAAACCCAAACGTACCAATTTGCATTACAAAATGGAGAACTAGTTAATTGAAATGACTGAAATTTGTGTTTATGTTATGTTGTGTTGTTTGTTCATGTATTTGTTGATATTATATTAAATAAAAATTTCGTTGGCTAATAAATTTTTGAAAGAATATGAGTTCCTCATGAATATTTTAGTGTAAACTTACCAGAAATTAAGAAAATTAATTACAAATTGGTACGTTTTTGTTTGGAACATCTCACTGCGTATAAGAATCCGGCCTTACTTTTCCTTTTAATTTTTTTTTGAACACCCTGTAGAGCTACGGTAATGCAAATTGTTACGTTTGGGTTTACAACAACGCTGAATAAGAAACCGGCATTAATTTTCCTCTGAAAAATCCTTAATTGTACTTCTCGAAATTTCAGCAATAAAACACCGTCTCAGTGGGCCATGAATTTAACGCACGAGGCACCTGAATTATGCATTTAATGCCATTTTTAAAGCTCTAGCTAACAAAAAAAGTTTATGGAAATCGAGCTATAAATAAAAAATTTACGGGGGTGGTAAGGCCTTAAGTGTGTCAATACAAATTTGGAAACTCCCTGTAGAGCTACGGCAATACAAATTGGTACGTTTGGGTTTCGAACAATGCTGAATAAGAATCCGGCATTAATTTTCCTCTAAAAAAATCCTTAATAGTACTTCTCGAAATTTCAGCACAAAAACACCGTCTCAGTGGGCCATGACTTTAATGCACGAGGCACCTGAATTATGTCATTGATTATCCTTATTCAATGATTATGTGTTTAATGCCATTTTTGAAGCTCTATCCAACAATTTTTTTTTATAAAAATCGAGCTAAAAATAAAAATTTTACAGGGGTGGTCACTAATTAAGTGGGGCATTAAAAATTTTGAAACACCCTGTAGAGCTATGGTAATGCAAATTGGTACGTTTGGGTTTCGAACAATGCTGAATAAGAATCCGGCATTAATTTTCCTCTAAAAAAATCCCTAATAGTACTTTTCAGAATTTCAGCACTAAAATACCATCTCAGTGAGCCATGAAATTAACACACGAGGTAGCTGAATTATGCATTTAATACCATTTTTGAAGCTCTATCCAACAAAAAAAAGTTTATGGAAATCGAGCTATAAATAAAAATTTTACGGGGCTGGTCAGTCCTTAAGTGGGACACACTGTATATAAGTTGTAGCCAGGAGAGAGGTTTCCAAAAAATCGAAAATTTCAGTCCTGCGCCAATGCGCGGAAACTATAAAACTTATCTAAAATCTGATCGGTCCACCAAATTCCTCTCAAAAAGTAGTACTGTGACGTGAAAACCGCAACCCTCTAGCTTTAATAATAACCGAGATTTTTGAGAAAAACACCCAAAACACCCAAAATGGGACACCCTGTACATCTTTTTAAGATTAATATTTTTTAATAAAAAATTTTTCGTCGTGTTTTTTGATTTGCGAATGCCTCAACTATCGGTTTTTTTGCTCGGTCTGTAATTCCGATAGCTACTACCGCACTGTTCCGACCGGCTTCGATCTGAACAGTGCAGCCATTGTGATGTAGATGGCGACAGGGGATGCGATCGCTGGATCGCTATTTCTCAGTGGACGGTGGGCACCCGCGATTTCTTGTGACTGTTGTGTTGTGAGGGTGTTGATGAGTTAAAAATTTTATTACCTACTCATGCCAAAGGTGCCCCTAAGAGTCCGGGACCCGGAGGCCATTGCCTCCTCTGCCTCCCGATAGTTATTACGCCACTGCTTACCTTACCTGTCGTATTGATATGAAATGATCTCGAAAATCATCTAGTGGGCCATAAAACAAAATCGTTTGGTTTCTAGGGAAGCAAAAAAGTAAACGTCATATGAATCAAGCTTTAATAAGTATTGTGTCAAATCTTGGATTTTTGTAAAATTTGAGTTACAATTTTGTGTTGCATTTTTTATTATTATTACGATATGCTTGCCGTATATTTTCAATGTTTTGAACATGCTCCACTTGCGGAACGTGTAGGTATAATCTATCAGCTACCAAACGATTTTGTTTCATGGCTTATACAGTGTGTCCCAATTTGATACTGGACACCTCAGAAATATATGAAGGGCAATCAAAACAAATGGTCTCTATTTTTTTATTGGTAGTTCCAAGGGAGAGTATCTCGTAGGCGGTGGTATTTGGATGGGGTAATTATTTCATGGCCTGCTATGTTTTTTTTTAAATAGCGCAAATTGAACCCCATTAGGGATTTTTTTACGACAAAATGTTATTAAGAAAACTTGTTCAGAATAAAAAAGAAGTAGATTTGCAAAATTTCAAAAGTCTAGGCCTACTTTGATTTTTAGCTTTTTTGTCTTTTTCTTCCACTTTTTTTTTAGAAATGTGTCCTTTCTGGGGCTTTTACATCAAAATATTATTAAGGAAACTTGATTATCGTGAAAAAATAAAATTTTGACGTGAAAGCTCCAGAAAGGATACTTTTTTAAGAAAAAGTGGGAGATAAATCTAAAAATCAAAGTAGGCCTAGACTTTTGAAATTTTGCGAATCCACTCAGTTTTTCATTCCGAACAAGTTTTCTTAATAACATTTTATCGTAAAAAGTCCCTAATGGGGTATCTTGAAAATTTGCTATTTTAAAAAATCATAGCAGGCCATGAAATAATTACCCCATCCAAATACCACCGCCTGTGAGATACTCTTCCTTGGGACTACCAATAAAAAAATAGAGACCATTTGTTTTCCTTGCCCTTCATATATTTCTGAGGTGTCCAGTATCAAATTGGGACACACTGTAGATGATTTCCGAGATAATTTCATATCGATATGACAGGTAAGGTAGGTAAGTAAATTAGAAATACGTTTAAGGGAATAAAAAGTGATAAAAATAGCAATTTAAGAAAAGCTCAAGCAGATTTTTATTTATATTGTAACGAAAAATGCCTCTAAAGTTGTTATATCAGCTTCCAATGAATATGTCTGCACGGTTTTCTAACCTACTCAAAGATTTAGGATTTAGCAGATAAATTTTAAGTTTGGGTATTCTACTTACAGTTTTATAATTTTTGTAATTAATTTAGAGGCATTTTCCGTCACATCACTGTTGGCCTGAGGCCCCCAGGGCCCCATTTTCCTTTAGTTTTCATTGTTTTCCCTGTAGAGCTTCCATAACTTTCTAGAAAGTTTGCTAGAACTTTGATTTGTGAACTATCATTGGCCAAGAATATTCTAGATTATTCTCCAGTCTTCCTTTTGAATATATAAGCCCTGGAAATTGGGCCTAAGGGAAGTGAAAGGTTAGAAAGAGATTTTGTGCGAATTTTGGAGCTGAAAGAATATTCTTGAACAGTGACAGTAATCTGACAAGTTTATTTGTGATTTTTGAAGGCTAAACAATAAAGGTGGTAACCAAGGCAACGAGTTTGGACTGTAATTGTTGAGATTCAGTACAATATCATGGCTTGCTTGACCACGGAAATCTTTGACAACAAATATTATACCTATACCTCCTACCTCCTTCTTTCAAATAACATGTTAACATTCTTTTGGCGATAACTCCGAAATTAATGAAGATATCGATTTGAACATTTAGTATTTTTTGTTGTAAATTTAATCTACTTTTCGATTATATATATATGTATAAAAAATGTATAAAATTTTTTAAAATGCTGCCTATTTTTTATGGTTAAGTGGCAATTAATTTTCACATTGTGGTACCCTGAAGAAGCTAAAACAAATTAGCGAAATGTTGACTTAATAGAAAAGTTGTTTTCATTTAAAACGGTTCCACCGTCCATAAATCGCGTTTCAATATATTAAATTTATTCAATACACTAAATTTTTCCAAATAGAACAATTTTCAGACATAGAGTTGCGGGTCTATCGTCGAAATGCCAGATCAAGCAGAAAATATGGGCAGATGGCACTACATTACGGGTTTTATAATATACTCATTCAAACACAAGTAGGTACATCATCTAGTGAGAAATTTCCTATAGTCTATCCAAGATACAGCGGCAGTAGATATAATAGGTAACAAAGTCACATGACCGCCTTGCGATCGATTACCAGGGTCGGACTAATATGAGATTCCAAGTGGCATGTAATTCTCAACTAATTCTTTTAGAAGTTCTAAAATGTGTGTTTCTGCCTTTCGTGGATCTTTATAAATTTTCTTAAATTAAGTAGCAAAATAAATTTACAGAATATACTGCTCGCGATCCGATCTAAAATATGCAGAAAACTCGACTGAGGGAAGAGCCGGCCCTGCATTCTGCTCGCCGCCTAAACACTTGACATTTTATGACGGCCAGACCAATAAGAGAATAGGTCACGTGGTGGCCAATGTTTTGATCCACTGCCGCTGTATCTTGGATAGACTTTAGATTTGTTATTTTGCTATACCAACAATACGGACACAATATTCCGCTTGACAGTTGACGGAAATATCCGAAAGATAATAAGTGACAGGGACCGTGTCTTAAAAAATCTTCAATAGGCTCATAAGTATAATTATCCTATATCTCTCTCATCAATGTCATATTTTGTCTGGGGTTACAATTCAGTTACTCACCTATTATTATTAGCATAAAATTTAAAGGTATAAACTATTCTCTCAAGTATTCTCCCGAGTCAACCGGTATAGGTAGGTACTGCAAATTTCGACGGGAATTTATATGCTGTTGTTTAAGTATATTGTTGTCGCTGTTCAAATAATAATAATAATATAATAATAATAACAATAATTCTCACCCTCACAATACTCCAAACTAGGAGTACCTACCGCAGAAGCAACCACATGCTTGTGCGGGGGAGGGGGGCAATTACTATTATTTTGTCTTCGTTGCCATTTGCGGCTAGGGTTGACTTTTTTCCGATAGAACTAGGATAGCATTCGCTCAAGTACTACGGAAAACCCTAGAAAACCGTAGTAATCCCAATCATTCACATCTTTTTGATTTAGTCACCGTTCTGGATGACTTCCTCAGGTAACCACTCACATAAATTTCCAATCTGGAATTTGGTACTCGTTAGATTTTGTGCGTTTTCGCTGAACAAAACAAAACATTTCGATATCTCGAAAAGGTGGTGATGGTGATGCCCTTGACAAAAATGACGTCTGCAGGCCTAAACATAACGATCAATTTCACCTATATAAAAGCCTTTATTGTTTAATCGGTTTCCTTGTAGAAGGGGATCTTCTTTAGTGAACTGTGTTGATATTTCGATAATAAATAAATACAGGGTAATCAAAAACTAACATTAAAAATTGAATTAAAAAACCGTTAAAAGTCTTTTTTAAATGGAAACCTCCATTTTTATAATTTTATCTTACTTAAAATTAAAAACAAGGGTGACTTTATAGAAGGTTGTCTATTCCAAAATGCTGCCAAATTTTCAAAATTTTTCAAAGTCTATTTTCCGAAAAATCGATCGCGTCAGTTTGTCGTGGGACACCCTGTATCCTAGATTTTACGCCTTTGTTTTGTTAATACAGTATTATCCATCCCAGAAAAACATATGTTTGTTTACTTTTCTGAGGTGTAGATATCGTAACATGCATACATAACATATTTTATCTCTAGTCTTAGCAAGCTACCTTACCTGAAATGATGTTAAGCTACTAATTTTGTCAATATTGATGTCGTGAGGAATAGCGGCAAATTTGTTGAAGAGAACTTCAGCTTCGTTGACTTGAAAGTAATAACATGGGTAGTTGTAGGGATCCCAACCCGAGCATACAAAAAGTTCCACCAGCCCAACTGCTCTAACGGAAAAGCCAACTTTCTCCACGCCTTCGATGTCGATTCTGTTACTAAATTCTTTGGTGCTGTTTGATATGAGTATACTGGGCAGATCTGCAAGATACAAGTGGTTCTACGTTTATGAAGACCAAACAGCCGTAAACAGCGCTTGCTTGCATTGTATTGTATAACCTGGTTGTTGTAGAACTGGCACAACTAGATAGGTACCTATCTCCTTAACTACCTTTAAGCAGTGATTGTGATTATAGTACTGGATGCTCAACACTATCATGACTACTTTAAGTTAAAAGACTCTTTTATTTATAAGTAGACAGTAGACACATGTTATACTAAAGATAATAAGGATGGATTTTTGTACCTATAAAATATATAAATCAAGAGGAGTGTTTTATCGCCACAGCAGGCAAAGGAGTAGGTACTTAATAGACAATTCCTTAGCGACATGTTTGTTTCAAAAGGAGACTCGATTTTAGCGAAATATCTTCTAAATACATGAATACTGTGCATTTTATTTGCTTTTAAGTTTATCTACATAGGAAAGAGATTGTATTAGAACCAAATGTATGCTTAAAATATTATCTGTCGTTCTGTAAATTGAAATGGGGACTCGCTTATTTTTGACACATGTCCGTAAGGAGGCTTCTTTCTGTTCCAAAGCTATTTATTCTGTGATTATGTTAACTTCCTATTTGTTCACCTACAAGCAAATTCGACAATTTCGCGACTTAATGCAAGTATTGAACATGGAAATTCTAACCTACAATATCAAGCCAAAAATAACAAATAAGGATGGATTTTTGCACCTGTAAAATATAAATCAAGAGGGCAAAGGCAAAGGATAATAATAATCAGTCGAAATAATGCACTCCAACCGGGAGTTGAACCTGCTGTGGCGATACAACACCCCTCTTGATTTAAACAAAAGATGTTTCATTAAAAAATGATATCAGTTCCTGTGAAACCGTAAGTGGTGCGAACATTTCCGGCATAAGTACTATTAATAATAGAATTTAATAATGAAATGAAGGAGGTATGTACATAATAATAATTATTATGTACATACCTCCTTCAAATTTAAAGTCAGCACATCAATAATTTTCAAAGATATAGGGGGTTGGTATGCCTGATTTAGTTTACACTCAACTACTAATTTAGTTAGAGATTGAATAAACTAACTCACCTTCCCATCTTCTATCCGATATGAAGTCTCTTGTTCTTGATGAATTTTCATCAACCTTCCAGTCTTTGATAATCCATCTTTTTATGCACAAATCGTTTTTTGAGAATTTGCAATTATAATCGTTTTCCAATTTAGGAACAAATTCCGTAACTGAAATAAAATGAACGGCAATAATTAAAATGGGTAATAGATTTCAAATTGAATTATTATTTGGGCTTGTGAGGACGTGAGCGAATTATGTAGAAGATAAAAATAAAACCATACCTATATTTCAAAAATTAATGTAGGGTGTGTTTCACTTTGAGTAGAGGCAATTCCGTCTTTTTACAAATATTCGCCGATTTTCACAAAACTTTCTTTCATCCTATTGGTACCTACTCAAAAAGGTCTATATTTTGAGCTATAATTTTTTGTAATAGTCCTATTCCATTGCCTACTGTTATCAAAAGAAGACACCCAAAAATTAGTGGTGCCGTCTCTCGTCTCATCTCGACGAGAGGACAAGTTTCTCTCTTCAGAACACTCGATACGACTCTAGCCAACAAGTTTCTCTCGTTGAGAATTCTCGTTTCTCTCGAGGTCTCTCCTACTCTCAAAAGACGAATTATCAAAAATAATAGTTTCCTTATTTTGCAATTAATTATTTATCTTTCTTTCTCTTACTCGTATAGAAATGAAAAACAGATACTTATACTTATAAAGAATACCTACCTATTTTACATGGTAAATAGGATCATGATTCATGCCGTTGATCGTTAAACCAGGTGTGGTGTAACTGAAGGGCAGTTTACACGGGAACAGTAGCTAAAGCCAATAACTAAAGCAAGTAAATAAAATGTAGCTGCTATTTAGTGTAGTATTAGAACCTACACCTACTAAATCAAAAGTTTACAAAATGTCCGCAGCTAAATTTTAGTTGCTTGCTTTATTTGTCTTTAGCTGCTGTCCCCGTGTAAATTGGTCGTAAGAGAAAAAAGTGAACGTCAGCTGTTTATAAAACAAAAAATCTCAGAATTTGCCAAAAGGTAAATGTATACCTATAAGTATAAAAAGTTTTTAGATATTAGATAGATAGATGAACTAATTTTTAATTTTTCCCATAATTTGACGACCAAAGTGAGATATGAATTATTTTATTGTTAAGTAAAGCAATGTGAGATTTAACCTCCTTTATTTAAAAATGGAGTAAAAAAATATGTATTCCAATGTTACAAGAAAACAATAAAATAATAAGAAACTCAAAGTTGCTAAAAACAAACACAATTAAATGAAAATAACAAAATAATATTGTTTCCATCCAAATATTGTAACCAAAAAAAAAGACAGTTACTTATATATGCGTATCACTATAACATTAATTAAATATTTCATTTTTTAATGTTTCTGAATACCAGGAATTGAGGAGACAAGGTAAAATTCTTGCAGATTCCGCATTGAACCGGTTTCTATGTTTTCTCCTGCCATAGAAAATAACCTTTCTGCTGGAACACTTGCCGCTGGTATTGCCAATAGATCTTTTGTCATTTTAGAATGATTTGGGAATACTCCTTCGTTATTTCGCCACCACTGTAATATGTCGGTGTTGCGACTTGCTCTTTCCCAACTAGTGTATATTTGAAATTCTGATTTTGCTCTATCTAACGTGTTGGGGATAGTTTTTTTTGTATAGGGTTCATATAAATTCATCACTGCTTGATGACTCTTTTTCTACAGGGTGTCTCATTTTGATCTGGGACACTCCTGTAAAATTTGAACTGGCTTACGGATTTTACGATTTTTTTTGTATACAGGGCCCTCCTAGACTTATCAAACACTTTTCAATGACCATACGATTATTCCAGGGCCGGATTAAAAAAAAATTTTGACCCAAATTTTCGAGTTAAGGTATCAGCGATTTTTTTATCGGAAATCTGATAACGTGGCGTTAATCAGCGCCCTTCAAAACCCCCCGATTCCAAATTTCAAGAAATTATTCCCACAAATTATACTTTTTACACTGCATCACAATTGCAAAAAATCAAAATTTCAATTTTAGTTCAGCTATTAAGGTGGCTATGGAAACAAGTGAAAATGGTAAACAGAGGCCCACAGGGGACAATAGTAATAAACCTGATCGGAAACTGTACTCGGTTTCTCTTTTCATTATTGCTGTACCTACAGTACAAATTTTATGCCATTTGAGACGCAAGAGAGCTCGCTGCCGTCGCAGGCAGTAATGCAAGTGCAAACACTTTGAGAAACGTTAATTTTTACATTTTTTTTGTTACAAATAATAAAGTATAAGATTATACACTACAAAGTACGTATTTGAAGAATGCAATTAAAAGCAGCAATATTTTAAACGGCAGAAATGTACTGACGAATCGATTAGAAATTACATTTTATACCCACTAAATTATTTTTAACACCTAAATTATTTTAGCAACATCAACCCCTGAATAACATTTGTTGTAAATGCATAAACTGACATTTCTGCAAGCCATTGTTTTTCCATGGCTGCCTGCGACGGCAGCGAGCTCTCTTGCGTCTCAAATGGCATAAAATTTGTACTGTACAGCAATAAAGAAAAGAGAAACCGAGTACAGTTTCCGATCAGGTTTGTTACTATTGTCCCCTGTGGACCTCTTTTTACTATTTTCACTTGTTTCCATAGCCACCTTAATAGCTGAACTTAAATTGAAATTTTGACTTTTTGCAATGGGGTCATTTCATAAAAAATATTTTTTTGTTTTCTTTGCGTTTACTTTATGTATTATGTCTTCAAAGTCCCAAAAAGTCCACTCGTTTGTTTTTATTATCTTTAACTAGGCCAAAAATTAGAATTGAAATTTGAAAATCGGAGTCCTGCTGACGTCAGCTGGACCCTTTACCAATCAGTTTCATAAGTTCGGGCTAAAAAATTTAATAGATTTACTTGTTTTTTAACACTTATTATTAATAAAAGGTATACAACTGGGGTGTATTAATTATATGGCACACCATTATAACCAGATTGTAGTTTAATTATAGTTTTATGATGCAATTTAAATAGGACATTTTAAAGTAATAAACCCTCCCAGGTAGACGACAAAATAGCCGGCAACATGGCACCACTGTCATTTCGATTGTTTACGTCTTACGTCGTCGGAGTTAACCTCATCGATAGTTGGTGATTTGTTCCTTGTGTTGAGAGTTTTTTCATTGTTCATTATGAAAACTAAACAATGCTTTAACAAAGCCGTCTTACATGCTGAACACTATTATATTAAGCAGGAACTCACAACAAAACGTAAACGATGGCTAGCCAAACGAATAACGAATAACCAACAAAAACAAACCAACGCAATAAATAGATCACAGCTGTGATTTGACAGAAAGGTGGGCGGGCTGTTTAAATTTGAACCTGACCGTTTTACGGCGTTGCCGGACCTACAAAAAGTACCTATACTCACTCCGTGGACATTTTTCTTTTTTTTTTCGGTCAAACGGGCCTTCAAAAAAAATTGAAAAAAAAAAACATAAGTATATTTTAGTCAAAGCTATCATCTGAGCTTATCAGAAAAAAACGTGAAATGTGCCCATTGTGATGCAGTGTAAAAAGTATAATTTGTGGGAATAATTTCTTGAAATTTGGAATCGGGGGGTTTTCAGGGGCGCTGATTAACGCCACGTTATCAGATTTCCGATAAAAAAATCGCTGATACCTTAACTCGAAAATTTGGGTCACAAAAAGTTTTTAATCCGGTCCTGGAATAATCGTATGGTCATTGAAAAGTGTTTGATAAGTACGTCTAGGAGGGCTCTGTATACAAAAAAAAATTCGTTAAAATCCGTAAACTAGTTCAAATTTTACAGGGGTGTTTAAAGATCCATCTTTTATTTCTTTTCGCCGTGAGGTTTAATCGAATGTACCAACTTTGTGTCTTGGGTCTAATATCATACACGAACAATAAACCCAATTTGTCTTTGAATAAAGCTTCAGCATTTGGCCTCTACCTGCTTGAAAAGCAACTATAACTATTAAAGTTTGAAACACTGCGTTTTCCTCGGCTTGTGTACCTATTCAAATTCATTACAAAAAGTTTCTAATTTATCCAATAAAACATTAAAACCAACTATAACCATCATAGGAAATGTCGAGTAAGTTCCTCCACATACAAGTGCTCGACCCTTGCTCGACGATTTATAATTTTTTAGAAATTTGTCGACTATTTGAATTAATTTCCATTGGTCTTCGGTTAATAAGTAACGGCTTAAATCCTCACTGCTTTGTACTAAACTGTTTAATGCTTTTTTAAATTAAGAGTTATGTCCAGAATGCCACAAGTAAATACATCTATATTTACCGATATAATATATTTTATCTTTGCAGCATCACAAAATGTTTTCAAAAGATTTTGTAGTTTAATTTTTAAAAAATTCTCCTAATTTTTAATAATGAAAATACTTCTTCCTGACTGATTTCAACTATGTATACAGGGTGATTCAAAACTATGCGGCACCCTTTCAGGGGCGTACTTTACTCGTTAAAATAAGACGAAAAGTTCATAACTGTTCGTTATGAAAATACAGGGTGAATAAACTTTTAAAAAATATCGATTAACAATCAATTATTTTTTTATGCCTTAGCTCCTTACTAGTAACAAAAATTACACACTTCTACTGCCATTCCATTTAAAAATTATTTCGTTTACTTTAAATAATAGTTACATACCTCAACCCGAAAAAGCGTTAGAGTCGAAAAAAGACGACAAATCGGAAAACTCCAACTTTCCGCGAAAGGGAGAGAGATATGAAAAAAATGAAAGAGGCGTTTTTTGTTCCAAATTGTATTGTTTATTCAATAACATAATAAATTGTTGTATAGTACAGCGCCATACTATTTTTTTTATATATAAGGAATCAATCAATTACCGAAGCAATTAATTGATCATGGAGTATTATAATGACAGCACACCCGAAGGTGCGGGACAAAACCACTGGTCTTGATCGGCAAAGGCTCACGCCACAATTACTGCGCGAGACCCGCCATCTGCCGTCTCCACGGCGTTGGTTAACCAACCGAAAACACATTGGCGTAGCTAAGGGGGGGCTGGGGGGGCTAAGCCCCACCTGGTATAAAAATAGCCCCCCCTGACAAATTCCAGCGTTTATTTTTATAATGTTTTTGACATTATAGGTTTACATTAAAGAATTTCAACTATACAATAAATTTGTTTCATTTGACAGTTGCCATGTTCTGTATTTGTAGACACAACATTGTCAACTCTAATTTTTAGAAATCATGGAAACCATTATTAATTTTTACTAACAATCAAAGTACCCGTTTTATTAATAGATTCTCCAATAAAATGGCATACTTGGCATCACTGATACCATTAGAATTTGGAAAGAATAGGCCTCACTTTGGAAAGTATAATGCTGGGTCCTCGGCTGGGTCCCCTTACTTTAAAGAGTCCCTGGCATCACTGCGAACCTGGACGGCTGGACGTGACTGCTTACTGTGATTGATATGTAATACTGCGAAGACGCCAATGTACATCTATATTTTTACTTATGCAGTATCAGTATATTCTTTATTCGTTTTTTATACAGGTTGAGTTTTTTCGATGCCCACTATGGGGATCTCGGAAACTAGCAGAGCTAAAACAAAGGTTAAATGGGGAAAGAATTGCAGTTTTGAATGCTTAATCTAATGCCCCTTTTAGATTTTTAAAAAGTTCATGGCTCACTAGATGTTTTGAAAAGAGTGATTTTTTGCTATTTCATCAGATCTCTGTAGCTCCGTTGTTTCTGATTATACAAAAATACTGTAGAGACAAAAATTGTATATAATTTTGAGCTTAATAAGATAATCTGATCCAATTTTTTATGTTGTCTGTGATTTTTTAGATATGACATAAACTTGTGTTTTTTTAAATGTAAATCATAGTTGGCTGTGGCCTTATAAAATCGGCCTTTTTTTTTAGCTTTCCAAAAATATAATACTCGGCATAGTTATTATAAGAAATAAAAGAGCTAAGGCTAATTTTCTGATTTTTTTTTAATTTTCACATAGTCAGCCATGGAATATTTTCATAATTACGTTCTATTTTATAATTAGACATACTTTAAACTTTCTAATATTTTGTTTTTAGCTGGTAACAAAATGTAACAAAATAAAACAAAAATTAAAATACTCAAATTCAAATTATTATTATTTTAAAAGGTCACCTTTTAAAATAAAAAAGGTGTTCAAAGAATCCACCATTATTATTTATGCAAATATTGCATCTTTTCAAAATTGAATTTGTCGCCTTTCTTAGAGGGCGCCTGTTAATACTGGCAATCGCTTCTAAAACAGCTGCTCTTAATTCAACAATTGTCTCGTACTTTATTTTGTAGTGTTTCCCACAAAAATAAATCCAAAACAGACAATCGGGGGATCGGAGCTGCCAGGAAATAGGTCTATTTCTCCTTATCCAACTATTTGGATAGAGCTGATCTAGGTAATTTCTTACGGGAGTTACGTTCCCACGAGAGGAAGCAAATCCAGAAATTAAGTGTAATATGATTTTGTATACTCAACACTTCTCTAATGTTATAAAAGATGTAAAAACCCCAGATGTAACCAGTCTTGTACTCCGTTCTCTAATAAATTGTTTTTAAAAAGCAATTGCCGTGGTCTCGTATCGTAATTGGCGCAGTCGGTAGGACGCTGCCAATCGGTCGTTAGTCTGTTGCAGATTCGATCGCGCTGTATCAACGGTTAAATTGGTATCGATCCGAACACCGGGCCCCACGGATCCAGCAAGGACAGCATCGCCTGCAGGACACCGAGAGACCCACAACCGAGACGAACCACGGAGAGAACGCCTAGGGAGAAGTCCAACTTCGACAACTCTCCTCTTAGGACCTTAGGATACGAAGTCCTGAGTACCTGGACAAGCATCGCCGGGACTTATAGGCACTAGGTATAAGAAGAAACAAATGAAAACACCGAGCTTCATTACACTGCTTTTGTAAGTTGCTTAATCCTTTTTGCCAATTTCCTTTTGTACAGTTGATTTTTTAGTTGTAATTTTCGTATTTTTAAGAAGCCATTTTCCCAATTATTTTTAGTTTATGAGCGATAGTATTATTGAAAGTTTAGCTGATTTCTTTTTAAATTTAAATATTGAGAACGAAATCAATATGCCAGCCGATAATGTTAATGTTCCTCTTCTACGTTACCAAGCAGATAATATTCCCTTGTTTGACGGAAACCCAAATTTGCTTAATAGATTTATCTCTTCTTGCGAAAATCTTCTCAGAAATTTCTTTGACACTAGAAATGCCGAAAATGTTGTAAATAATTGTCTATTAGATACCATTTTCAGTAAACTAAGAGATCGCGCAGCTGATTTAATAGGTTCTAGATCAGAAATAACTTCTTGGGCAGATATAAAAAATGCTTTAATTAATACTTTCTCCGATCAACGTAGTATAGACTGTTTGATACAAGATTTAATTTCAATGAAACCCCAAAGAAATGAAACTCCTTTACAATTTGGAATGAGGAGTTAAATTTAACGAATATTAATGCAAACGAAAAAGTTATTACCATAAAACATTACGATGATTTTGCTTTAAAAACATTTATCAATGGCCTTCCCTATCAAACTCAACTTGTTGTTCGACTTAAATCTCCTGATTCATTAGAAAAAGCCTTATCTTTAGTAGTAGAAGAAGAAAATTTCAAATATCTGAGTACCGGACAAAACCAAAATTTGACTCACCCTGTATATAAACCCCAACCAAGAATTAATCCTTTTCTAGTTAACAAACCTAATTTTTCTAGACCCCAATTTTCCTCCTCACCAATTTTCTATAATAGACCACCAACACAACTTCCTACTTTTCCAAATCAAAGAATATTTCCTAGACCCCCAATATTTCAACCTCAAGTTACACAACCCCAATTTAGACCAACTACACAACCCCAATTTAGACCAACTACACAACCCCAATTTAGACCAACTATTCCTACTAGACCTAATTTTCAACCTCGTTTCACACCTTATTTTCAACCTCAGCAAAGACCCAATTTTTCTAATTTCCAATCTCGATATCCAACACAACAGCACCCCTATTTTGCTAATCAAAGAACAAGCGCAATTTTACGAAACCAACAACAACGAAACCCAAATCAACCCGAAGCTATGGAAACCAGTAGCACTCAATCTCGAACCAATAATCCAAAACACGTTTCTAAATTTGAAGAACTTTTCAATCACGAAATTAATCCCGATCAATCCGAAGCATCAATCACTGAAATTGACGAAAATCAATATCCCGATTATTTCTACGAAAACTTTTACTCGCCTGAGTACGACAGTTATTCTTTTTCCCACGATTATGACACTGATTATTCCCAGAATCCATACGAGACTTACCTACCTCAAATTTCACATTGCGATCCCATGCTTTCCGTTGACTTTTCACAAAGTACCTCGAACTCTGATATGAACTCTGGACAACACGTAAATTTTACCAAGGACAACTTGAAAGACAACCCGTCTTAATCGACTTAAATAACATCCGCCAAGACTTACCTCATATTTACATCCCAGAAATTGACTCATATTTTCTCATAGATACCGGTAGCTCACGTAGCATACTAAATCCTAGAATAGCACAAACGTTTTACAAAGAATTCATTAGAAATGAGATATTTAATATTCAGACAGCACACGCAAGTACCTTCCATGACGAAGTCGCCGTTATTCCAATTTTTAAAATTTTTAATACTCCGGGATATCATAAATTTTATTTATTTAACTTTTCTGAAAAATTTGATGGCCTCATCGGAGCCAATCTAATTGATAGATTAGATGCCAATATTAAACTAAGGCGCAGAAGATTAAAAACTCCAAATTCAGACATTCCAATAATTTACTCAAATAACGACGCCGATAGTACACCTCAACTTTTAGAACCCTTTCAATCCTATCAAATTATTATACCCCCTAGAACAAAACAAATTGTCAAAATACCAGTAGATTGCGATATTCGAAATTCTTTTGGAATATTAGATTATTTTAAATTCGGAAAAGGTACAGAAATGCCTCGCGCTATCGTAAACATAAAAAATAACTTTGCTATCACTACTATTACCAATATAAACGAAAATCCTGTTAAAATTGTACTAGACGAACCCTTCGAAATTGAACCAATAAACATATGTGATGTTAATTTTTGCGAGAAAATGGAAACTGACGAAATACTTGAACCCGACCAAGACAATATTTTAAAATCAAATTTAAAAGAATTAGGACTCGATCACTGCAACAAAGAAGAACGAGACGCTATTCGAAAACTCTGTTTTGAATTTAGAGATATATTTTACTGCGAACAAATTCCTTTAACTTTCACAAACAAAATTCGTCATAAAATTAATGTAACTAATGAATCTCCAATTTTTACAAAAAGTTATCGTTATCCCGAAATTCACAGAAATGAAGTAAAAACCCAAATTTCCAAATTACTCGATCAAGGTATCATCCAAGACTCAACTTCTCCATGGTCTAGCCCCATTTGGATAGTTCCAAAAAAAATGGACGCTTCTGGAAAGCGCAAATGGCGAATGGTTATAGACTATAGGAAACTTAACGAACGGACTATTAATGACAAATATCCCTTACCCAATATCTCAGACATTTTAGACAAGTTAGGTAAAAGTCAATATTTTTCGAAATTAGATTTGGCTAGTGGTTTTCACCAAATTGAAATGGACCCAGACGACATACCAAAAACTGCTTTTTCCACAGAAAACGGACACTACGAATTCAAACGAATGCCTTTCGGTTTAAAAAACGCGCCCTCTAGTTTTCAGCGGGTTATGGACAATGTCCTCCGAGGGCTCCAAAACGAAATTTGCTTAGTTTATCTAGATGATATAGTCATATTTAGTACCTCACTTCAAGAACACATTAGCAGACTTAGACAAGTTTTTACTAGACTCAGAGAATCCAATTTTAAGTTACAACTCGACAAGTCAGAATTTTTACGTACAGAAGTTTTATATTTAGGACATGTAATAACCCCAGACGGAGTAAAACCCAATCCAAACAAAATTTCCGCTGTAAAGAATTTTCCCATTCCCAATACTCAGAAGGACATTAAATCATTTTTAGGCTTACTAGGCTATTACAGACGTTTTATTAAAGACTTTGCAAAAATTGTAAAACCAATGACACTTTGTTTAAAGAAAAATTCTAAAGTAGTCCACTCTCCCGAATTTATGAAATCTTTCGAACATTGCAAAAATTTACTTATCAATGCCCCTATTTTACAGTATCCAAATTTTGAAAAACAATTCATTTTAACGACAGACGCAAGTAACTACGCCATAGGTGCAGTTCTATCACAAGGTGACGTTCCTAATGACAGACCAATTGCATACGCATCCAGAACTCTTAATGACAGTGAAACAAAATACTCCACCATTGAGAAAGAACTTTTGTCAATTGTGTGGAGTTGCAAATATTTTAGACCCTATCTTTTTGGTAGAAAATTCAAAATTTATACTGACCACCGTCCCCTTGTCTGGTTATTTAATCTCAAGGAACCCAATAGTAAATTAGTTAGATGGAGACTAAGACTTGAAGAATTTGACTACGCCATAATTTATAAAAAAGGAAAACAAAACACAAATGCTGACTGTTTATCTAGAATCAAAATTAACGCCATAGAAAATGAAAGTGTAATTAATAATCCAGGTGAAATAAACCAAGACATTGAACAATTTTTAAAAGATTTAACAGACGAAGCTTACAAAAAATTCGAAACAATTGACTTAACCGAGGACGAAGACACTTTTACTGACATGAATCCCAATTCTTTAATCGCAGAAAAGCCAAAACCAAGCCCAAAAATTAGAATCTTACAAGACATTCAAATTAAACCCCCAAATTTCCCAAGACGACTTACTCCTGTAGATGATACACTCGCTACACCTCATTCAACTAGTAACCAATCTAGTTTAAATGATGGTATTCCCATAATCGACGATATAATAAATAATAAAAATAAACAGATAATAGTTTATCCAAACCCCTATAATAGATTAGAAGTTGTTCACGAAAATTTTGAACATTTAAAAGTTTTAAATATATCTCTCCCAAAAAATAATAAAAAACTTATCTTTGAATTTTTAAGAGACCATTTAACCTCTGACAAGACATATCACACTTATTTCCACGATGAAACAATGTATAAGGAATTTAATGAAGTATATATCACAAATTTTAATCCCAATACTCTTAAACTTATAAAATGCACCAAAATAGTAAATTCTCTTAAGGAAAAAGACGAACGCTTAATGGTTATCAAATTTCAACACGAAGGTAAATGCAACCACCGCGGAATAACAGAAACTTTAGAGAATCTTAAAAGAAATTACTACTGGCCTACTATGAAACGCGACGTGACTAATTACATAAATGACTGTAACCTTTGTCAAACTGCAAAATATGCAAGAAATAAACCATATGTTCCTATCGTGCTTACCGAGACCGTCGGAAAACCTTTTCAGCTTTTACATGCCGACTTATTTAAATATGATAATCACACCTTCCTTACAGTGATAGACGCATTTTCAAAATAAGGACAAGCTTTCCCAGTTCAAGGAAAAACAGCTATAGAAATTTGCAACGCTTTGATTAAATATTTCTCATTTTACGGCATACCCGAAAAAATTACAATGGACAATGGACGAGAATTTAAAAACGAGACAGTACAAGAACTTCTAAAATCTCACAAAATTCAAATTCACTTTACTACCCCTAATCACCATGAATCGAACTCTCCTGTTGAACGTTTTCACTCTTCATTAATAGAACATTTACGTTTACTCCAACAAAAACATACAAATGAAAATGTAACAAATTTAATGACTTACGCAATAATTGCCTATAACAATTCTATTCATTCTTCAACAAAGTTCACCCCTTTAGAATTAACATTAGGTCATACAAATTCACGTGACCCTTCACTGCTAATAGAAAGTTCGTTTTATGCAGATTACGTAAGTTCCCATAGAGATAAATTAAAAAACCTTTATGAAACTGTTTCCGAAAATCTTATAGACCACAAAAGAAAAGTTCTTGGAAAACACAACACTCAGGGACCAGACCAGTACCAGTTCAAAGTAGGACAGACTGTATACAAAACTAATATTCAAAGAAATAAAAAAGAAAATAAATTCATTGGACCGTACGAAATTTTAGAAATTCTCGAAAATAATAAAGTAAAAGTAAAAAATAAGAAAAATAAAATTTTAGTAGTTCATATTAAAGAATTAAAAATTCCTGTTTTAGGCTCGTCATCGGAGCAGGAGCTTTAATGCCAAAATTTCACAACCTTAATGAAAATCCAGGACTTCTACCTTTAAAATTAGGAAATGCAAAAGTCACCACTGATAAATGGTCATTTATTCAAACTTTTGATGTAACAAAAATAGTTGAACAATTTTACACTATTCATGGCAAGTTTTCAGAACTCAAGAATAGCTTTAATTACTCATCTACTTATAAAAAAGAATTTCATAACTCCTACAACTTAATTAATGTTTTGGAAAACAAAATTATTTCACAAATTAATCAAATAAACCCAATAATAAGAAAGAAAAGAGGCATACTTGATCCCTTAGGCACTTTAATTAAAACAATAACTGGAAACTTGGATCAAACAGACGCACAAAAATATGATTCAGCTTTATTTACACTTTCACAAAATGAACATGACTCTTGTAAAAGAACAAATAACCCTTTTGGAAAGATCTATTACCAAATTTAAGAATACTACAGATTTACTTAGCCATAACGAGGAAGTATTAGATGCTAGATTGAAAAACGTAGAAGAAGTTATTAAAGCAAACAGTATAGAAACTATAGAAGTTTTCAGATATTTTGAAATAGATATGGTAATCTCTCAGATGTCACTGGCATATCAGACGATATACGACATTTTAGAAAAACTTGAAGTTGCAATAACATTTTCAAAATTAAATACCTTACACAATTCAATAATTGAGCCGCTAGATTTATTAATAGAATTAAAATCAATCAAGAAGCATTTGTACAAATTCAAATTACCTTTTGACACTATAACTGAAAACATATTATTATTTGAAAAAATAGTAAACATAAAAAGTTACAGCAAAGGAAATCAATTAGTCTTTATAATAGAAATTCCATTAGTGCTTCAAGAAAATTACAGCTACTATCGACTTTATCCTATACCAACTCCCTCGAAAAACAATAAATTCAAACTAATCCTTCCTCAAGAGAAATACCTTCTCCTTAATGAGCAATATTATATCTCAACGGACAAGCAATGCCAAGAAATTACCACCGAAGAATACCTGTGCCATGAACATAGTCCAGCCAAAATAGAAACTAACGCTCCATGCGAAGTCAGTCTTTTAAATTTTATCAAAAACTCCACGTCGTGTCAACAAATTCCTGTAGAAGTTCCCGAACTCCGAGTACATAAGATGGAAAACAATCAATGGTTAATTATCGCCCCCAAAGAGACTATAGCTACCCTATTCTGCGGATCCAGTGAACAAAAACTACCCTGAAACGGAACCTTTGTGTTAGAAATGGAAGTGAACTGTGAAGTGCAAGTGAATGACTTTAATATTAGAATTTATCAAAGCTCAAAAATTAATTATAAAAATATTGTTTTACCTAGTTTAAATTTCGAAAATAATGTTCATTCTGATTTGATTGTTAATTTTAGAAATTTTAAATTGAATTCTGTAAACACAAATGAATTTAATAATATCAAAAATGCTTTAGATTTGCAAAAAGAAAAATTAGAAAATATTTCTGAAGTACCGATTCATTTTAACCAACTTAGTTTCTGGACTCTATTGATTTACCTCATAATAATAATAACCTTACTCTCATTTTTAATTAAATTTTTCTATCAAAAACATATCATAAAAAAACAAAAGGAAAAAGAAAATAACAAAGATATCTTTTGAAATATTTTAACAATTAACAATTTAAAATCACCTCGCACCCTGTGCTCGTTTCTAAGGGATGGAGGAGTTACGTTCCCACGAGAGGAAGCAAATCCAGAAATTAAGTGTAATATGATTTTGTATACTCAACACTTCTCTAATGTTATAAAAGATGTAAAAACCCCAGATGTAACCAGTCTTGTACTCCGTTCTCTAATAAATTGTTTTTAAAAAGCAATTGCCGTGGTCTCGTATCGTAATTCGGGCAAATAATTATGTGGTGGAGCTCCATCATGATAATTTTTGTTTTATTTTGTTACAATGACAATAAGGATGTAAGATTAGTGAGTGAAGTGTAAATGTATTTACAAGAAAAGGTGATAATGGGCATAAGCACTCAAAGTTAACAAAAAGAAAAAACTAGTGAGCCATGAACTGTTTTAAAAATCCAAAAGGGGCATTAGATTTAGCATTCAAAACTGCAATTCTTTCCCCATTTAACCTTTTAGCTCTGCTAGTTTCCGAGATCCCTATAGTGGGTATCGAAAAAAACTCACCCTGTATGTAGTAAAGTTGTGTGTATTTAAATTAATAACGTTGTGCCTAAATAAGCTCTACTATAGTTTGCGTAAGTACTTTAATTTTCTTCATTTAGTTCAGTAAGTTCATTTACAAATAAGTACCTACCTAATTAATTGACAATTGACTATTCATTCATCCGAGCAATAACCCACGATACACAGAAAACGGTATGCCCGCGCGCAGGTGCTGTGACGTAAACCGTGACGCTTATTCGAAAAAATCATGGCTTACTTTTATTTTTTAACGGAAATTTGAGTCGTTTTATAGTGAGAGAGAGGTAAACACATATCCATAGCCAAAGTGTTTCAAACAAAAAGGGTGATAGTCGACCATATACAGTACTGTTTCGGGACGGTGGTGGATGAGGGATTACCGTCCCGAAACCGTAAACAGCGGTTGCAATTAGTTGACAAAATATTTTTTTATGTATAGTATACGTATCACAAAGGGGGTATTCCCATTTGAAATTTTAAAGTTAGGGGTGGTGGGGGTTACAGGGGTGAATTTGTCAACATGACCTGTACGTCAAAGAAGTTCCCCCTCCGAACAAAAATTGACGGGTCCCGGCGATTTCTGATTTCTTTCGTAGTTTTAAAAATATTAAGGGTGGATTGTTTTCAAATGAACACAGTGTATATGTATATTCAGTGTGTTTCACTGTGTGTCGAGACAATTTCGTATTTTTCGAAAGATAGGCCGATATTTCAAGAAACTTTTTTTAACCTATAGGTAGTGCTTGAAAAGCTCTACATTTTCAGTTATAAATTTTTTAAAATTTTAAAAAACCCAAAAATCACAAAACCGTATTACCTTGGCATTTTTCAGAATGAAATGGATAGTGCCATAGAATTGGGCATAGTATAAAAGCCTCTGATCAAAATTTGAATATTCTAAGTTATACAGGGCGTTCGCCAAATGGGGACAAAGTTCGAAAAAATTGGGTTTTCCGGAGTACCGTGTATAAACCGCAGGGCATATTTTCCTTTCCCAGGATATTATTTTACATAGTATAGGCAGCCTAGCTCATACAGGGTGAAAAAATAAAAATTTATTATTTAAATAAAAAAATTGGAATTTCCCTTGGAAAAATATATTTAATTTTAACATTTCCTTACAATTGTTATAGGCTTCATCCTCCATCCTTTATCCTGCTTTATTCAACAAGTTGAAGCACATCAATTAAATCAGGCGTGCCATGAATGGTATCGTCTACATATTCGACAGTTATCTAGGTAGCTAGCAAATAATGTAAAACCACGATTTGTTCAATTAAATAATTTTTTTAAATAATGATGTTTTCGTAAAATTTTGACTTGTTACGAACATCTTGTATGAGCTACATTCGCCAAAAAAGATCACCAAAATATCCCTGTAGTTTATACAAGGTACTCCGCAACACCCAATTTTTCCGAACTTTGGCCCCATTTGGTGCAAGCATCTTATTCGATATCCCCAGAACAACTAGAAGATATTACGTTGGGCAAATTTTAGATACCCTAGCCCTAGACAAACAAAGGAACATCCATAAAATTTGCCAAAAAAAGTTTTTCCTAAACATGAAATAGGAAGAAGGGGGAATGTACTTTAATGACAACTTTTCTGGATGTTATGTGCAATAGTGACCTTACTCAGACCATTTCAAGATGAAGGAAGAATTTTTATTTTAAGAGAAAACTAATTTTTTTCCGATACTCGATTACACAATCGTTAAGTTTGTATTTTCTCTACCAATAAAGATATGAATCTGTGTTTTTAGTTCAACGCACTTATCCCATTATGAAATCACGTTAAGTATTAAGATATATTAACGCTTGGTGGTGTTCTTATACCCGCTTTCTGGGGTAAGAGCACCTATAATACAAAAGCACCTATAATACAAAAGCGCAGTCAGTTTTGCACCATTTGCTAAACACATGTAGCATGCGCCATACAAAATTATGTGCAGGATAACTTAAAACTAATATTTATTAAACGTACCTAGTACCTATATTTAAACAAACACAAACATATTTGTGGGCGCACATACCCCAACTCACCTTACACTTTCTGTAGCTTTTACGATAAAATGTTATTAAAACAAGTTGTTCAGAATGAAAAACCTAGGCCTACTTTGACTTTTTGCTCTATCTCTTTTTTTTGGAAAAGTGCCTTTTGGTAGGAGATACTAAAACTACTAATTTTGAAACAATCAACACACTTTGACTTGACTTCTCTCGGAAAACATAAAAATGTAATAAACGTAAAAGTGTTGTTGATTATATCCAAATTTGGCGCATGTCATTATCATAAATTTGCACTCTGAACAACTTTTCTAAATAACTTTTTGTAGTATCAGTATCTCATACCAAAAATGAATCTTTTCCAAGAAAAAAAGATAAAAAGAGCAAAAAATCAAAGTTGGCTCAGGATTTTGAAATTTGACGTGTCAGTTCAAGAGAGAGAGCTCAAATTTCAACTCGAAATTTTTTGTCTTTCATACCTATATTGTTAACTCGATCTGGGGACACATTGTATCTTGAAAAAGCGATGTTCAATTGTTTTTCTAAAAATAAAATGTTATAGGCTAGAGGGGAGAGACATTTCGGACGTAAAAAGTAACAGCCTATCGTATATCGTATCATTCTCATAGCATCAAGAAGGAAAAATATCGTAATAATATTGTACTTACATTTTTGTTTGAGGTCTGAGATTTTATTGGCATATTATCTATTTTTGGTTGACGGGACATACGATGTTCTGGTTCATCTAATGAAAAAATCGATGCGAATATCTCCGAATGTTGAGTTTTTAAGTGACATTTTACATTTATAAAAAGAAGTATTTGACTGGGCAATTTTTATATTAGTGTTAATGTTAAGAGGGGGTTGCCGACAGCGAAAGTGACGTTATATTTCGTATTTTTTAAGTTGTGTAGCATAAAATCTAATAACATTTTACCTGGCAAAAATTTAGTACAAACATCTCTATCTTCATTTTAATCATAAGATGTTAAAAGCATATGCACTGGAATTATTATTTTTCCCAAGGTTTTCATAACCTATAATACAAAACACTGCTTCTAAGATCTTATGATTAAAATGAAGACAGATGTTTGTACTAAATTTTTGCCAGGTAAAATGTTATTAGATTTTATGCTATACAACTTAAAAAAAATACTCAATATTTCCGATTTCTTTTTTTTATTTTAAGTACCTAGATGGATTGTCAACTTGATGCTGGCTGTCACTACTATCAATTTGTTGTACCTGGACCAACACTTTAATATAGTGTTGGTCCAGGTTGTACCGTTGTTGGTGTGTAATCCTTGTCTCTAGCCGTTTAGGGTCAATCGTGCTACCAACCTCTCTCGACTTGGGGTGACAAAATAGTATACATATTGTATTTTTATAGCAAATAACAACGGCATTGATTTTCTTCATTTAATCATTTTCCTTAAGACTCAATATACAGCACATACGTCGTGATTTTGACCCATAAAATGGCTTTTTTTCGATCTGTAGAACTCACAAAATTTTAAACTTTTGGTGAATACAAATTTTAATCTAAGTAATTACTCACATTTTGAGACAAAAATTATTTAATAGTTATTAAATAAAAGTAAGACACTTTTCCGCACGCATTTACTTTTCCGCACGCATTTTAGTTTAGAAAGTGTCACTTTTCCGCACTAGTACGGAAAAGTAGTGCGGAATAGTTATTTATGCAACAAGTGCATAAAGTAGTACTTTTTTTCATGAATGGGAAAGTTGCGCGCACGAACCGCAGGTGAGTGCGCGCAATCCCATGAATGAAAAAAAGACACTTTATGCATGAGTTTCATACATTATTTTTTATACGATCGTGCTTAAACATTGAAATATTTGGGATGGGATTTTTGTGTTATATACTAAAGGACATATAAATGCACTATGGTTTTCAATTACGAGGATTATAATATTTAGATCGCGGTCTCACTACGTTTACACATAGTATTGAAATCGATTTGAATATGTTTCTAGAATTATTGAAAACCGCATGAAGAGATTTTGAGATTGATTTGAATCTCAAAATAAATTTTCTTATTTTCGGGATTTAACGCCACATTTACCATTTATGAAAACACCAAACTGCATTACACTGAGTTCGATTCCAAACTCCATGTAAACGTAGTAAGGAAGTTTAGAGTGAAAAAAAGTTAACTTTTTTTCACTCTAAACTGCTCAGAGTGAAAAAAAGTTAACTTCTTAAAAAAAGATACACTTTAGGCATTTAAAAAGGTTAAAAAAAGGAAAGTTTTTATAACGATCGTATAAAAAAGTAGTAGAAGTACACTTTTCCGCACGCATTTTAGTTGCACGCTTGTAGAGAAAATATTTATCACAATGGCCGTCATTAGGCTTTTTTGCAAATGCTAATGACGGCCATTGTGATAAATATTTTTAAATAATTTTTACTTAGCATTAAAATTTGTATTGACCAAAAGTTTAAAATTATGCGTGTTGCTCGCTACAGGTCGAAAAAAGCCATTTTATGGGTCAAAATGTTGAATCACCACGCCCGTGCTGTACATTGAGTCTTAAGAAATATTATCTTGGAAATTCAAGATACGGAAAATGCTAGTAATGCTGACAGTTCACTAGGAATCTGGAGAGAGAGCTGGGCAAACTACTTTTAAATGTAGTTGAGTACAACTACTAACTACTTCAACAAAAAAAGTAGTTTAACTACATGATAATCTAACTATCGGGCCTAAAAAGTAGTTTAATTACTAACTACTAAGTAGATAGTAGTTAAAATGGTAACTACTTTGAAAAAAACTTGGTAGGACAAGTAGGTAAGTTTATTGATTACTATTAATAAAAAAACAAAAAAAAAACAAGAAGAAAAATGTTCCAATAATTAACCACTACATTTTTGGTACACTGATGAGTACAGCGATATACAGGGTGTCCCGAAATTAGCCTGCCATAATTTACCAGCGCATTCTATGACCCAAAAAAAAATTAAAAAGTTCCTATAAACCTGGCCCTCGACATGGCCTTAAATATGACCCCTAAGGGGGCTATAGCCCCCAAAATGAACACTTTGGCAAACGGTTTTTTACAAATATTTCCAGAACGAAAAAAGGTAAAATTCTGAAATTTTGTATGTGATATACATGTGGCATTTACAGAGATAGATATAGTTTGACATTCTTTATCATAGGCGTCCAAAATGGGGGCGTCAAAGGGTTAAAAACACCCCAAATTTTTTGGGTGTGCTTTTTCTCCAAATTTCTTACGAAATTATGAAAACTATATGAGGGTATTCTACGAAAAAGAAGGTGCTCTTATTGAACTTCGATAGCATGCACCGTTTTCGAGTAAAATCGTTTTGAAAATAATGTTTTGCAGTGTGATCTGAAAATAGGTGCATATTTAGAAATTAGCCTGCCATAATCCGTTCGTTCTTTCTGCAACCCAAAAAAACGAAAAAAGTTATTATAAACAAGGCCTCAAAAATGCTTTCTAAGGGGACTATAGCCCCTGAAATAGACAGTTTCACAAAGGGGTTTTTTCTAAATATTCCCAGAACAGAACGAGCAACGATAAAATTCTGAAATTTGGTATGTGATATACATGTTAGATTTGACATTCACACAGGTCGAGATATATAGTTTGGCATTCTTCATCATAGGGGTCCAAAATGGGAGGTCAAGGGGTTAAAAATACCCTAAATTTTTTGGTTTGCCTTTTTCATGACTTCTTCTCCCAGGTACCTATATCACATACCAAATTTCAGACTTTCACCTTTCGAAATCGGCAAAATGTGCCCCAAAACACCTGATGTTAACACCAAAAATATAATTATCACCTATCTCTTTCAAATTTAGGAGATTAATTTTACCATTTAAATTGAGTAAAAATCCCTATGAAAAATAAATTCGAAAAAATTTGAACATTCTATTTCAAGACAACCGCAGTGGTGTTTTGCCCAATGTCCATTTGTCACTTTTCTCTTCATTTTGGTGTGAACAGATGTTTTTCCGATTTCAACACAAACCGTTGATTTGATCATTATGAAACAGTAGCAAAGGACGCTGACAGTAGTGCCCTTTTGTCGCAGAATGAAAAAATCTCGAAAAAATGCACTAAAATGGCCTATAGCATGGCCAAAAAGATAACTCCAAAAAAATAACGAGTAAAAGCGCGAAAATCGACATATATGCAGCTTATTTGCCGAAGAACACAGCGGTGTCAACTTTAATTTCAGCAGCTTGATTATTTTGGGAGATATTTGCCATAATTAAATTAAAAAAGAACTACAACGCCCTGTATCTCAGTAACTATTGTGATTGAACCAGTACCTGTAGTTGTTAAGCTCAATAGTAATATTTTGGATGAAGAATAATTAATCTCCTGGATTTTCTACACGTACTTAGGAAACACCCTGTATTGATTATATTGCATGAAAGATCTTTTTGCTTGAATTAATTTCAAATGAAAGATAATATTACTTTGCTATTTTTTTATGGAGCGAGGACCGAGCAATCGTTTCTTATTCTTCCCTTTGTTCAAAACTCTGTGCTTATTTTACATTTTATTGGGTTTAGTTATCTCATATTGTTCGGCTATAGTCATACAGAACACAGAGTAAGTAAATGCGATAATATGTATTTAACTAAAGTGGATAGTTTAGTTTGTTGATTGTCCCCACCCATACCTTTGTCTACTTACACGTGACTACGATTGCACGTTCACATCCCCACCAGGTAGCCGCATCATTCACTTTATTAGACCCGACTGAAAAACTCACCGATATCGGGTACAACCGCCTCGTCGGCCGGCAAGGGGTACACCCACCCCACCGCCGCATATCTCTCGAACTCTTCGGCTACGCAGCTGGGCCGGAACGTGTCGTTGTCCTTCACCAGGATGTATGTCAGGTTTATGCCCGCACTAACACGCAACAGCGGCACCAACACCAGCAGGAAGATCAGCGCAAGCATCTTCTTCCGCCTAAAACACACTCACCCATGCAGGTGTTCCGTTCAACGGTGGTGTTCACAGTGATTTATATTTATTGTATTTTGTCAGCTCAGCGCTTATCAGCGTTATTAATGTGTGCTATGTTATTACTCCGCGGAATTTGAAAAGCGAAAGCCTCGTGACGCCTCGGTTGCAAGCACGATTCGAAATTTATTGTACTCACTTCTGCTGGACCATTTTGTCGAAGGCATTCATTGCATTAATTCATTGTGTTCGTCCGATCAAACGAAACGTTTGTACATAACGAAATTATAAATAGCGTGTAATGCATGCACGGATCCTTGGGCGCTATTGCTCATATTTATTATTGACTGCTCCGAATTTGAATCCTCTATACGCCCGCCGAATGGATCACCCTGCAACTATTTTTAGACGAGCAAAACGCACGTTGTATTTTGCACGGTATGAATGTATTGGTCGTAATATAGTACTTTACGATTTCCGAATAGGATTCTCAAATGCGACGGAGCAACAAGTGAGGAGATTGCCTTGACACTACTTCTATAACGCCGGTGGGATGTAAACGACCTCCTATAGGTAGGTATACCGACTGTATACATAATATAGATAAGTGGGTGAAGCCGGTTGAAGACCTATGTGCTTGTTTGTTTCTTCACGATAAATATTTGGATTTCGAGAGACTATTCGGTAACTTTACTGAAAGACGAAATAAATATACAAGTATTTAAATTTGTGTAGTGCTGAATGAACTAGAAGTACCTATACTTAGTTATTATTGTATTACTTTGATTAAAGAAATAATAAAGCTCAGCATTGAGGAGTGTACCTACTTAAGGTAATAATTTCATAAAACCGGTTAATTTCTTTTTATACCTACCTACCTACTGACTTTATGATGGATAAAACCGTTTTATAAAAAGTGGGATAGTATAAAAAAAGTTATTAGTATAAAACCCACTGTGCTACCCCGCCCCTCCGCCTCTGGTCGATGGGAATAAATTGTTTTTGCACAACTTCAGTTACTAAAGGACTGCACCAAGTTTCATTTAAATTGCATAACTTCTGTAGAAGTTATTGCGATAAATATGTTTTCCAAACTATATATGTAACTTTCTTATCATGCGTTTTAGAACCCACATTTATAGGAAACTTTTTGTTCAAAACGACATTTTCTATCTGTCACAATACTTTGGCCTTTTAATTTAGAAACACCCTGTATAAGTCTCCAGCCGTTTTTACAATACAGGCCATCATTAGGTGTTTACTTTGTTTTATTTGATTAAATCGGTTTAAAATGTTCTAAAACGTCTAAAACCAAACTTTGAGCAACCATTTGATGTCTATGTTCAAACTTCTTTTTTTTTTCATGTTTTCACATCCTGTATCTCGAAAACGAAACGTTTGCAGATAAATTGCGTATAAGAAAAAATTATGAAAATAATGCCTCTGAAATGATAACGGTCATTTTGTAATCATCCACACAAAAAAGCCAAAAATATGAAAATATGAATCTTGGTTCGGAGTGATTTAAAATAATTATGAACGTTGTAGAGGCGCTATTTTCATAATTTTTTTCTTATACTCAATCTTTTCTTTAACTCGAAAAATAAAGAAGTTAAGAGGGAGTGGATCACCCTGTACATATCCACTATTTTTACCCCACATTTCACAGATCTATTATTTTCACTATTTATTACTGAACGGCGTGTTTATACATTTTTCTCCTACGATGGCCTTTTAAGAATTAGGTACCTACGTAGATTCGGTCAAACCATTTGAAACAACTCCTATTGCCTCGAAATACCCGAAAATTATTATAAAAATCGGTAATGCAACAAAAAAGTTAAACAAAGATGTATGAATTAATCCCCTCCCCTTTATACGTAGATTGACAGGGGGTTTCTCTAGGAAGAAATTTTGTAACGAGTTGTCTCACTTTTTACGAGATCCAACGGCTCTCCAGCCATGTTCATCCTGTATACTCTGGGACGGTTAAACATTTTATGGTGGTCCATTTAATTTTTAATTGGGTTTTTCGCCACCAAACTGGTTGAAAGGCAACTTTTTCAAGTTGCCTCGAAAATTCATAAATTCTTAACACTGAATGAACGAAACTTTAAACATGTAACTCAAAAAATAACTTCAACAAATTTATTTTCTGAGCTTTCGGAGGATAAATCTTCCTCCTTTCTCAAAGATCATGGCACGTCAAAGTGAAGTGACAGATTAATTAACATAAAAATTATATCAGGCAAAATCAAATTTCGAAGTCAAAAATATGTGAACATTCCTTTAATAACAATCATAGGATATTGTGGGATAGTTCCAAACCAATTCTAAAAGAAGAAGTAGGAAATAGACGAAAAATTAAAGAATCTGCATTTATTCTAGGAAATACGGGCAACTGTGTTGCTGAATGTTCAGTGGAATTCAGTAAAATATTATTGCCACTTATTCAAAGAGAAGTTAGTATAGATAATTAGATAAAACACAGGGTACAATATCAGGCAGGTGGCTAGGCTATTGTTTCTGTTGTCATGACATTTTAACCTGAAATTTATTAATCTGTCACTTCACTTTGACGTGACATGATCTTTGAGAAAATTAATCTGTCACTTCACTTTGACGTGACATGATCTTTGAGAAAGGAGGAAGATTTGTCCTCTGAAAGCTCAAAAAACAAATTTGTTGAAGTTATTTTTTGAGTTACACGTTTAAAGTTTCGTTCATTCAGTGTTAAGAATTTATGAATTTTCGAGGCAACTTGAAAAAGTTGTCTTTCAATCAGTTTGGTGGCGAAAAACCCAATTAAAAATTAAATGGATCTGTTTGCGCCACAAATAAATTTTAGAAAATATTTTATGGTGGTTAGGTGGCGTTCTTTACGGTCACGCACTCTTAAAAAGGGCGTCTTTTTGGGTCATATTGGCATGCATTTTTCTGCATGCATAGCAGAAATTGTATTGACTTGTTTTTATGAATCGCCCTGTATAAAGGCAATGCTATTAGGTAAACCTCGGCTATGCTTTAAAGCTATGTTAGTAATTGCTAGTACTTACTTAAATTTTAAGTTAACCGAAAATTAACTTTTCACGGAATTTGAATTAACCAACATGGGTGTTTTAAACACAAAATTATAATGAACAACTCAAGTATTGATATCTGTTTTTGATTTTTTTAACATTTATGCCCTATGCGATTCAGTTATAAGTGGTTACGATTCAAAGTGCCTTGCTTTATAAATACATATAGCTAGTGATAAGTAGTTCCCATTTGTTTTTATTAAATGGTAATACAAATCTCATTAGGTGTTTACTTTGTTTTATTTACATACATTATTTCAGAAAGTGGCAAGTGAACATTAATTATACAATTAGAGTACTGCCACATGACCGTTGGATGGTTTGGTTAAATCGGTTTAAAATGTTCTAAAACGTTTAAAATCAAAGTTTGAGCAAACATTTGATGTCTATGTATGTGTTCCGTCGACAACTTCTGAATGGATTGAGATATCGATTTCAAATTTGGTGTACAGTGTCTGGGACAAAATATATTTTTTGATTTTAATAATAAACGTTCTGTATATTTTTGGATATTTTAATAGAGCTAATTCTTCTGATTGCAGCGATATATAATATGTTGATATTTGCGTTTCCCTTTAGCAAGTTATGTGGATCTAAATTTACAAAAACATCATTTCGGAGATCGCAGTTAGCCATGAAATGAAGTCGGATTTTTGATAGTTAAGCTAGATTATCTCTCACTTACTTTAGTAAATTAAAAT
Source organism: Pseudeuparius sepicola (assembly GCA_963920635.1). Lineage (NCBI taxonomy): Eukaryota > Metazoa > Arthropoda > Insecta > Coleoptera > Anthribidae > Pseudeuparius > Pseudeuparius sepicola. The sequence goes on from OY987298.1 coordinate 67,058,230, forward strand.
GACAACAAAATGGCAATAAATTTTAAAAATTCCTTCCCACCAGTTTTTTAAGTAGGTATACATCCTGGATAGACGAAAAAGTAAAAATGATGGATATTGAATATTTACTGCCATTTTGTTATTATTTTGATTTACTAAGGTAAATAAGAGATAATCTAAAATAACTATCAAAAATCCGACATATTTTCGATCTCCGAAATGATTTTTTTGTAAATTTAGGTCCACATAACTTCTTAAAGGGAAACGCAAATATCAACATGTTATATCTCGTTGCAATCATTAGCTATTTTAAAATATCGAAAAATATACAGGATATTTATTAGTAAAAACAAAAAGTATATTTTGTTCCACTTTTACGATACACCCTGTATAAACCACAAGTCTACCCTTCTAAAGCCCGATACTTAACTTACAATACAATAGGAAAAACTTCTTTATTTTTTATTTTATCGAAAAAAGTAGCCTTGATAAAAAGTTTGCATGTTCTTAGAATAAGATCAGCATATAAATAATCCTTGTCTATCCATTTAATATTACTTGTAGGTGGTGTTCAAAAAATTGAAAATTAAATAAATTGGTACAAGAGTAAACTGCCTTTATTTGTGAAGATGGAAGGTATCTGTTATGCCAATTTTCGAAAGAATCGGCCTACTTTGATTAAAGAACAAATATCTAGATGAGATTAAAAGAAGTTTATCTGAATTAGTTTTTTGTTTGAAAACATTATATAGGAATGCTGAATATGGTAGCAGTGTGTTTGAGTAAATAATTAGTGTAAAACTTGTGGATTGTTAATTTAATTAGGTGATTTTAATTATTACAAATTAATCAAAGTGGGCCGACTTTTTAGAAAATTGGTACCATGGAATATATCTTTTAATTTTAAACAACTTTTCATAATAACTTTTTTCAAACCTTCACAAATAAAGGCAGTTTACTGCTCTTTTAAAATTTTACGTTTTTTCAGTTTTTTTAATAAATGTGTTCACATGGAAAAAAACCTGTAGGGGTTGCCATGACAAACAACAGTGGCGTTGCAAAAAAATCCCAAAAATCTTTTTTTTGGTGTAAATTAAATTTAATCTCAATGATATTTTTGGGGGTCGCATAGAGCATGTAGTAATAAAGAAAATAACCTATAGGAGCTGCCATGCCAAATGACAGTGGCGTCGCAAAAAATCCCAAAAATCTTATTTTTGTGCAAATCAGTCTTAATCTCAAATATATTTTTAGGAGATGCATAGGGGATGTAGTAATATAGAAAAAAAACTCTAGGGGGTGCCGTGACAAACGACAGTGGCGTCGCAAAAAAAATCAATCAAGTAAATCAAATTCAATCTCAAAGATATTTTTGGGAGAAGCGTAGGGGATGTAGTAACATAGAGAAAATCTGTAGGAGGTGCCGTGACGAACGACATTGGCGTCGCAAAAAAATCCCAAAAAAATCTTGATTTTTTGTGTAAATCAATCTCAATCTCACAGATGTTTTTGGGTGACGCATAGTTGATGTGGTAGTATAGAAGAAATCCGAGAAGAAACCTGTACCTAGGGGTGCTGTGCCGAACAACAGTGGCGTCGCAAAAAAATCCCAAAGAAAACTTATTTGTGTAAATCAATCCCAATTTGAAATACATTTTGTGGGGAAGCGTAAGAGATGTAGAAGTATTGAAAAAATCTGTAGGAATGACGTGGTAAACGACAGTGGCATCACAAAAAATTCCAAAGAAGAAATTCTGATTTTTTTTGTGTAAATTCATCTAAAACCTCAATCTCAAAGATATTTGTAGGAAACTCGTAGTGGATGTAGGAGTATAGAAAAAACCTGTATGGATGCCGCCGTAACAAACGACAGTGGCTTCGCAAAAAAAAATCTCAAAGAAAACCTGAAATTGTTGTGCAAATAAATCTCAAAGATTTGTGGAGGACAGGTAGGGGATACAGGAGTATAGAAAAGAACTATGTAGAGGTGCTGTGACAAACGATAGTGGCAACGCAAAAAAAATCCGCGTAGGCGTTTATAAGCCTGCCGCGGTTTCATCGCGGCGACAACTTGGAACCCCTCAAATTGGTGGCGCTCCGACGTCGGTACTTGTTGATTCGGCAGTAAGACCCCGGTTCTATTATTAAAAACTGTCTTTTTTATATCCAGGGCCTTGAATCCTTGCAGAGTTTGCAAAGAAAGTTGGACCTTGACATTTCCTCTGACAAGACTGACCGATTGTAACAAAAGAGAATGACACAAAATGTCCTTATGCAGGTGATTCAAATTCTCGTTGACTTAGTAATGGGAAGTAGGGCAACTCAAGTTACTTACTTTCATGATACCTACACTATTGACAAGTTATACTTAGTGTCATGGCCTACCCCATTTCAGTGAACATTTCAAAAGTTATATCTTTAATGTGAGGAAATGAATCATGCATGTATCACAAGCAATTACCTACAATAATTTTTTACCTTTATCCGTCGTCAAATAGTCTAAATGCTACCTACAATATATTACGATATGTAGTACAATTATTGTAAAGACAATTTCGCATCCCCTATCTGAAAAACTTCTTAGCATTTTGAAGAATTACGTTCATTAGAAAAGTTACTTGTTTTGACCAAGGAATACATTTACTTTCAGTCGCCCTCCTTTGGACAAACGTCCAAGCAAGCTTTTCACAAAAACGCTAATGTAAACAAAAGAGTTTAGTAGGAAACTGTGCCGGAGCATTTTTATAAAGCTCTATTTTTCCTAGGAAGAACACAGTGTGAAATTGGTCTCTTTATTTTCTGACACAATTGCGACAGCTTTGCCGCGGATACACGCCCAATATACACACCGACTTGCCAAAATTGGTCTAGTTAGCACTATTCTAAATTATACGAAATTATGTTGTGCAGTTACCGGACATAACTGAATTTATAAAATGTACAGGGTGGGCCAAATTGGACACTTTTAAATGGAAACTCCTATTTTTAACGGAGATAGAGGAAAACTGATATTGCTGTCTGAGGCTCATTTTTTATGATAAACTTAATGGCGAAAACCGCAAATCGATATCTGTCACCGTTCTTGAGTTACAGGGCGTTTTTCGAAAATGTGCGTTTTCGAAAAGTGGCCGTAACTTTTTTCGGGTTGAAAATTTGTGTTTCTGTAAAAACATTCTTAAATCACTTTTTTACGTAGAACCCCATGCTGCTACTACATTTTTTTTCTAGTCAGTGGCTTAAGAGTTACGGATAAAAAATATTATTTTTCAAATGGAATTAACACCCTGTATATTTTTGCACTTTTTAATAGAGCAAAAAATTACCATTCCAAAAATATATAACACTTAATGAGTTATCAATTACTAATAGCTTTTATGATTTCATGTATATAATTGGAAGCGCGCCCTTTCAACAAGTAGGCTTTGGACAGTAAAACAATGAAACAACCTTGGAAAAATGTTTACTGTTACCGTTACCTACCTGTCAAATTTTCAGTTAAGGCAGGGTAAAGATTTTTCAATTTTTGTGTAATTCAAAACTCTATTATAACATAGGTACCTACAATGAAATTTGAAAGTTATAAAAAAATGGGATATGATAGTCTGTTTTATACAATACGGGGAAAATACCTATCTCTGTTTAACTCATACCTACCTTTTCGTCGGTGAATCAAATCTATTAACTACACTATTAATTAAATTGTGTCGCAATCTTGCAAAAATGTCCTTGAAAGGATGTCTTCTCTCTGGATACCGCTCGTAGTATAAATTGCTCGTTGCATCTGATTTTTCATAACTTTCAAATTTCATTGTAGGTATGTTATAAAGTTTATAAATTATAAAATCTTTACCCTGCCTAAACAGCTTAACTGAAAATTTGACAGGTAGGTAACGGTAACAGTAAACATTTTTCCACGGTTGTTTCATCGTTTCACCGTCCAAAGCCTACTTGTTGAAAGGGCGCGCTTCCAATTATATACATGAAATCATAAAAGCTATTAGGTAGTAATTGATAACTACTTAAGTAAATCATTAAGTGTTATATATTTTTGGAATGGTAATTTTCCGCTCTATTAAAAAATGCAAAAATATACAGGATGTTCCATTTAAAAAATATTATTTTTTATCGGTAACTCTTAAACCATTGACTAGAAAAAAATTTAGTAGCAGCATGGGATTCTACGTAAAAAAGTGCTTTAAGAATGTTTTTACAGAAACACAAAATTTTCAACCCGAAAAAAGTTACGGCCACTTTTCGAAAACGCACATTTTCGAAAAACGCCCTGTAACTCAAGAACGGTCACAGATATCGATTTGCGGTTTTCACCATTAAGTTTTATCATAAAAAATGAGCCTCAGACACCGATATCAGTTTTCGCCTATCTTCGTTAAAAATAGGAGTTTCCCTTTAAAAGTGTCCAATTTGGCCCACCCTGTACACATTGCTAAACTGTTTATATTCAGATCTCCGTTTTAATTTATTTTACATCCACATAATAAATCAGTGTTAAAAAGGTGAAAAAATCGCGCCTGTCATGGGCTTCCAAGCATCGTGTTGTTTTTGTTTACTCGGACGCCCCAGTTGAAGCTTTCACTTTCGAGATTATTCAAAACAGGAAACTTTGTTCAAAATGAATCGTTTTCGAGATATAAATAATATACAAGAAATTAATAAAGGAATTGTATTCTTGAAATTTTTCTTCGGTCACGGAATTTTACAAATTTGTACGAGTGATCGCCTGAGAGTAAATTTAATAAGAAAAATTCCCGTCACGTGTGGTTTTGTTGAGAATATTATACTAGTGCGATGCCTTTATTAATTTGTTGTATATTAATATCTCCAAAACGATTAAATTTTAAATAGTTTACTGTCTTCAAAAATTGCGAAAGTGGCAGCTTGGACTGGGGCGTCCAAATAAACAAACAGCATCTCCAATTCAAGCACGATTTTTTCTCCTTCTTAACACTTCATTTTATGAATGTGTTTCATAGGCCTAATATAAACAGTTCGGCAATATATATCTAATTATATAAATTCATTTACCTAACAATGTCCGGTAATACCGCAATATAATTTTCAGCTACATAATTTGGAGCAATGCAACGGACCAATTTTGACAAGTCAGTTCTCGTAATGAGCAGATCCGCGGTCCCCAAGCAACGAAATGATAAATTCCCTTGGGATTTATCCATAGACTTATGAGCAAGTATAAGTCTATGGATTTATCACTGTGATATTTCTCAAAAACATTTATCGTGTAAGGGCATATGATTGGTTGGTTCTTTAAGAAAGGGCCTAGCTTATTGAGTATTTATTTGTATATATTTGAGTATGTCAGTTCTATATTGAACTGCAGTGGGTAAGTTATAAGGACAAACAGGTCTATAAATACTTCGTTTGCTTTTTCTATATAAATTAGAATAGATAATAATTTATGCAATACAAGTAGGTACGTTTTCGAATTTAAATCAAGCATCGACTTCCCTTATAGCAGAAATGCGCAAGCCTAAAGAATTTTCCAGGCCATGGCAGAATGCGCATGGAAATGCGGGAAATCAATATCGCCGCTTCGGAGGCCACATCTGACAGTAGGGGAATTCCGACGTGGAATTTTCCGAAATAATCGATAGTAAAATGTGAACCAGGCGGGGAACACGACTATCTCTTGGTCAAGAAACTTTGGAAACGAAACAAAACCTAGATGCCCAAGAAAGTTGAGTTTACTGTGATCCACGTAACAAGTAAGGATATTAATAAAACGCAAACCCGTCAGACATTATTTGGTGTTAGATCTAAATCATCTACATCTTATAGTTTGGCAAGATTAACTTCGTTTATTACCAAGCAACTTTATGATCTTTTTTTAAGCTGAGTTGACATAAAATTTTTGGTACTGTCATGTAATAATGTCAAGTAACATAGCCATAGTTCATGTGTACCCTCCTATCTAGCTATTCATTACCACACATCAATAATCTCTTATATTTTATCGCAAACCCCCACCATTAAAAAAGCAGTATGGAATCTATATAATATTGAGTATTAATATTTGTAGTGAGAGTGTACAAAACACTGGGTCAGTCGAGGAAGTTATTCAAGTTTACATATTTACGACCTAATTTTTTTCGATGACTACTTCGACAAGATTGTTAATAAGATTATCAAGCAGTAGCTGGCAATTTTCGTATGTAATTTCACAAGTGCCAGAAATTTTATCGAAAATTCCATATCTACCTTTTTTGACCAATCAGAGCCTCGTTTTTTGCTTCGTTGTCATGGCAATTCAAAAAATTTCCGGAAATATTCTTACTTGCTCTAGGCAGCAGGAGGTGATTACAGCGGAATTTTTTTTGACAAATGTCATTATTATAATGTGACATTGTAACAATTAGATACCCGACAAAAATTTTGATAATAATTTCGTTTAATTTACGTATATATCCGGAAAATTTTCGGCAATAATTCAAGCACTGGGGCGATTACTAGTGATATTTTTTTCGAAAGCGCTATTTTGCCTAGAAAGATCACGAGTATAAATTGGTCTTTTATTTTATCTCTGAAAATAAAAGCCCAATTTGTACGAGCGGTTTTGCTAATGGGCAAAATAACGCTTGAGAATAAAATTATTTAGAAAAATTTCCGGCACGAGTGGTATTTGTCTAGATTATTTCACGAATATGATTTAATAATTTCTGTATTGATTTTTTCTATGTTTACATTATCAAAACGACTCATTTTGAACGAGTCTATTGACAGCTTCTTCGACTGTAGCGTTCGAGTAAACAAACATGACGCTTGCATATCCAAGGCAAATGCGATTATACCTACATCCTGTCAGCGTTGGTTTATTTTCTGAATGTGTGTGTCATAAATTTAAACGGAGACCGAGGTCTAATAACAACAATTTAGCAATGTAAAAGTTATATAATTTCATTGATACAATGCTTAATAATACCGCAACATAATTTATATAAGCTTCACAATAATTTAGAACGCAGGGTAAAACACACCAATTTTAAGAAGTAGGTACATTCGTGTTTGTATCGAACCGATTCGCGGTTGCTAAGCAACGAAGTGATAATTGCACAAGTGGTATTACCGCGATTATTTCCCTCATACTGCTTACATCCAATAAGGTAGCTGCTTCCATAAAAATCCAACCAATGATATGCCTCCGCTAGCGATAATTTGCACTAGTGCAATACCGGTAATTGCACTTGTGCAAATTATCACTTCGTTGCTTAGCAACCGCGAATCTGTTGGATACAAACACGTCCCTACTTCTTAAAGTTTGTGTGTTTCACACTGTTCTAAATTATGCAGCTTATAAATTATGTTGCGGTATTATTAGGCATTATATCAATGAATTTATATAACTTTTACATTGCTAAATTCTTGTTATTTAGACCTCCGCCTCCGTTTAAATTTATGACACATTCAGAAAATAAACCAACGCCGACAGGGTGTAGCTACACATAACACGAAAAAGTTATGTGGTGTACGTATAATGGCATTTGCCTTGGATACCCAAGCGTCATGTTTGTTTACTCGAACGCTACAGTCAAAGCTGTCAATAAACTCATTCAAAATGAGTCGTTTTAAAAATGTAAACATAGAAAAAATCAATACAGAAATTATTAAATCGTATTCGTGAAATAATCTCGACAAATACCATTCGTGCCGGAAATTTTTCTAGATAATTTTATTCTCAAGCCCTATTTTGCCCATTAGCAAAACCACTCATACAAATTGGGCTTTTATTTTCTGATAAAATCCCGAGAAAATAAAAGCCCAATTTGTACGAGTGGTTTTGCTAATGGGCAAAAATGTGTCATAAATTTAAACGGAAACGGAGGTCTAATAACAAGAATTTAGCAATGTAAAAATTATATAAATTCATTGGTATACAATGCTTAATAACACCGCAACATAATTTATAAGCTGCACAATTTAGAACAGTGTAAAACACATCAATTTTAAGGAGTACCTACGTGTTTGTATCGAACAGATTCGCGGTTGCTAAGCAACGAAGTGGTAATTGCACAAGTGGTATTACCGCGATAATTTGCACAAGTGCAATTATCGCTAGCAGAGGTATATGATTGGTAGGATTTTTATGGAAGGAGCTACCTTATTGGATGCAAGCAGTATGAGGGAAATAATCGCTGTAACTCTTTGCGCGGCCGGACACTCCTGTCAGACCAGCAGCAAGAGAAGCGGGTATTTTTCGCGAGATACATAAGTACTATTTTTTACTACCGGGTTGGCAGCGAAAATCTCCGGCTATTACTTGATAATTTTAAAGTTGTTCCAGTCTGTCTGCGAATATTTAGTTTAATTTGAAATGTAGTGCAACGTATACGTATCATTCCAAATTCTGACCGAATAAAATGAAACCTCGTGTTTTGACAGAAGAAAATGTGAGTTTTCATTTTATTTAAAGTTGAGTATTTCTTGTGACAACTGACAGGCCATAGAAGATCCTTAAAAACCTGCTATTGTAAAATAATCCAGTAAATTTAATTATGGTGTCAAGGTAATATGACAGATAGAAAATGTAATTTTGAACAAAAAGTTTCCTGTAAATATGGGTCCTAAAATGCATAATAATAAGTTACAGGGTGATAAAAGTACAGTTTGAAGAATATATTTTTGCAATAACTTCTACAGAAGTTGTACAACTGAAGTTAAACTTGGTGCGGCCCTTTAGTAACCGAAGTGCAACAGACCAGAGGCGGAGGGGCCGGGTAGCACAATGGGTTTTATACTAATAACTTTTTCGAGGTTATCTTTTTATTTTGCATCAAAATGGTAGGTACTCTTGTTTCATAACGATAAAATCAACCGTTTGCGTTGAAATCGGCAAAATGTGCCCAAGAACACCTGTTAACTCTGAAATTCGAAAAATAAAATTATCGCCTACCTCATTTAAATGTTTTACAGATGAATTGCATGTTCAAAATGAAGAAAAAATGCCTAATGGATATTAAGTACACTGATTTTCCTGAAATATAGATTTCAAAATGTTGTCCAATTCAATCCGTTCCATTTTGAAAGAGAAATTTTTTTTATACATAGTTCATAGGCAAGGTAGTTTATAGGAAGGTTAGGACATTCCCCCACTCTTAAACAAAACCAAAGGCAGTCCCTTTGCACCGGCAACATCGCGCGACGGTGCCGCTCTCACCAGCTAGCCTTTAGCTTGATGCCAATGGCGTATCAAAAGGGACAACACGGGTATTGAAAACCGAAAACAAAGTAAAAACACAAACATAAAACAAACATGCGATGCACCAACATACTCCACAAAGTTCCGTTATTTCATTGCACAAACATTAAAATGAAGTAATAACCGAAAACAGGCAAAACAACATAAATATACACCATAAACAAAGTACATGCCAAAAACGTCTGTGTGCGCCTATGGCTGAAAGCGTTATCTATTTAGGGAGTTACTAAATCGCCAATTCACGTGTAAATGCTACCAACTTAAATTGCACTTAAATTGCGGCCTTTCCCCCCTTTGCCTCTCTCACCCCCCTTCCCTTCCAATTCGTCGAATGTCCTAACCTTCCTATAAACTAACCTTGGTTCATAGGGAATTTTTTGTCACAATTATTTTGCAAAATTTGAATGCGGTAGTTGAAAATTTTATTTTTCGAATGTTTGAGTTAACAGGTGTTTTGGGACACATTTTGCCGATTTCAACGCAAACGGTTGATTTTATCGTTCTGAAACAAGAGTAGTACCCTTTTGTTGCGAAATAAGAAGATGCACTAAAATGATAAACCTGCGAGACTAAAGAGATAACCTCAAAAAAGTTATGAGAATAAAACCCGTTGTACTACCCCATGGTTTTCAAATTATACATTTATCAACCTGTAACTTTCTTATCTTGCATTTTCACACAACACGTTGGCACCATAATTTAGAAACATCCTGTACATGGGTAATAAGGCAATTCATTGGGTACGAAAAATTTCCTTATTTGAGATAAATTTTCTTATTTGAGACGCTACCGGAAATAAACTATCTCTGATAGAAAAAAGTAGTTCAGAAAAATATCATAGGTAATTTTGTAGTGGACAACTTTTTGAAGAAAATTTCGCGCAGTCGTTAGCAGAAAAAGATATTAGATATGAAAAAAAAATGTAACCGCTTTTTCCTCGATTATTTTCTTATAACTTATATTTGCAAAATTCAAGAAAATTGCAAGCACCTTTTTCCCTTTAAAAATGAATTGAATTGCAATATTAAACCTTCAATTTAGTGGACTAAAATTAAAGTGATCGAAAACATTAAGCTCATAAATATTGAAATTTTAATAACTTGCGACTAAGATATGGCGCGACAGACCCAGTGCGTGAAATACTTAATATACAGGGTGGCCCATTAGTGCGAGAAAGTACCAAAACTTACATATAAAAATATTTTTGAAAAAAAATTGAATGTAATAAGGTAACCAAAAGACCATATTTTAAAAATATTTCGAGATATACAGGGTGTTCCACGAAAGTGTAAGAAACTGGCCAACTTTTTTAAATGGAACACCCTATATATTTTTCGCCTATTCGGTTCTACACTCTTTTAGCTTTATAGTACCGGTTGATTTTTTAAAATATTTTGCAGCGTTGCCAAATTATTCAAGAAAATATATGAAATAGTAGGATTTCAGACATTATGAAAATATGCCACAGCAGCAATGATATTTCATATAAAAAAATCTACTTGGTAAATTTATAGTAAAAATTGTATTTAACAGCAGTATATAAAAATATTTGGAAAATAATATACAGGGGGCTCTATAGAGAGTCACGTAGTTGAATTTACGTTGAAATTACTTGAGATTTTCAAATGGAACACCATTTTTTTAAGGTGCCAGAGTATAGTACTTTTCGAATACTACAACTTTTGTTACATATTATATACATATTAGACACAGGGTGTTCAAAGTTAAAATTTTATTTACAAATTTCTTAATAACTTCGACAGTTTTTATGATATCGGCTTAAAAATTGGTACGTTATGGTTTTTTAGGACTACAAACAAGCATATTTTATCAGTTTTAATGTAGTCCCTAGAGGGCGCCTCTTACTCCCTTAGAATTATTTAAAAGTACGCACAACTTTTTTTAAGGGAGTAAGTGGCTCCCTCTAGGGACTACATTAAAACTGATAAAATATTCTTGTTTGCCGTCCTAAAAAACCCCAATGTACCAATTTTTAAGCCGATATCATAAAAACTGTCGAAGTTATTAAGAAATTTGCAACTAAAATTTTAACTTTGAACGCCCTGTATCTTTTTAACCATCAACATTTGTATAAGCGATGTTGCGCTCAATCGTCATATTTTGGTTCCCTCTACTCCCAGTTTCATTTTTTACCATATTAATGAAACACCCTGTATATTATACCCTAAAGTGACCAGAGTTTTCACACCATTTTACGTTTTGGTTAGAAACACCCTTATTTTGAGCTTTTTTACAAGGGAGCTATGACCGATGTTCACCAATTGGCATTTTTTTACTATTTGTCACTTTCTAAGTTAATAACAATTTCTCTAACTTCATTTCGTTGGCTTTCTGGATCGCCGCTAAACCTGATCCAAGGTCGACTATTTGCTCTGTATGCAGTGTCAGAAAAGGTTTATAACAGTTCAAATCACTCCGGAATCTCTTTAAAACGTCAAGTCGAGTTATAAAAGTCAAAAAGTGACATTTGGTCGGTCATGGTTCACTTGTAAAAAAACGCAAAATGAGGGTATTTTTAAAGAAAATGTAAAATAGTGGGAAAACAGGCCACTTTAGGGTATAATTTGTGATAACAAAAGTTGTAGTATTCGAAAAGTACTATACTCTGGCATCTTAAAAATAGGGTGTTTCATTTGAAAATCTGGAAAAATTGCTTCTTGAAAAATTTCAAACATCCACGCTCTATGGAGCACCCTGTATAATATTTTCCAAATATTTTTATGTTTTGCAGTTGAACGTAGCTTTTTTTATATGAAACATTGACTGCTATGGCATGTTTTCATAGTGTCTGAAATCCGACTTTTTTACAAGTACATTTTCTTGAATAACTTGGCAAAGCCGCAAAATATTTAAAAAAATAAAACGGCACTATAAAGCCAATAGAGTGTAGAATCGAAATATATAGGGTGTTCCATTTAAAAATTTTCTCAGCTTGTTACCACACCTTCGTGGAACACCAATATTTTTTCGTAAGGTAGGTATGTACTTTTGGTACTTTCTCGCACTAATGGGCCACCCTGTATATACATGCCAAACTGTTTTTTTAATGGGACTCTAGATTATAATGTTATAAATTGCACGAAATTGGTTTGATTTATTAAGGCTAAAATATTTTATATTGCATCTTAAGTAGGTTCATTATGTAGGTACCAGGGACTCTAAAATAAGGGGACCCAGCATTTCACATAGGAAAAGTGAAGACTTGAGGGGAAGTTTGTTTTCTGTAGACTCCAAGGAGACCATATAAGTGGGCGGCTGGTACAAGGTTATGTTATATGTCAGTGTCCAACTGCCATCAGGTTTTATGTGATAGATAGTGCCATAGATTCTAAAGGAGGCAAAAAATTTCCCATCATAATTCACAGTTTTTAAGTTTTCTAACTTGCAGATACTCAGATGTGACAATTAAAGAATTTAAACTATACAATAAAGTTGCCATATTTTGTAATTGTAGACACAACATTGTCAAGTCTAATTTTTAGAAATCATGGAAACCATTATTAATTTTTACTAACAATCAAAGTAGGTACCTACCTGTTATATTCATAGATTCTCCAATAAAATACCATACTTGGCATCACTGATACCATTAGAATGATCAAGGAATGTGCCTCACTTTGGAAAGTATAATGTTGGGTCCCTTTATTTTAAAGAGTCCCTGGTAGGTACCTATCAATTTTTAAAATCATTCGGTGGTTGCCTCTGGACCCTTTTTCAAATGTTCTGTTAAACACCTCTTGAGATTAATTTTTATTTATATGTATAAAAAAATATGAATTATCTAAAATCATCTCGTGTCTTTAAGTATTTGTCGCACAAGAACAACAAATAAATTGAAATTATAAAAGAAATTTTCTACAAGATGATCCAAAGTGGACGCCTATTTGTGATAAATCGGCAGAAATATTTTTAAAAGTGGAATAGGAATAGTTCGAGACATTCCAAGTAAATTTGTGCAAACGGTGAGAGAGACATCACATTGTCTCGGTATTGTACGGTTCAAGTTATCCATGATATTAAATATTAAAAATAATACAAACCAAAATAAATAATTTTTTTAACTACTAACCTGAGAAATCACCATTATTTACCTCATTCCTCTAATGAGAAGTAATTAATATTTCTCACCCTAGGTAAATAATGAAAAATTTTCTATATGACATTTAAAGATTAGTGTCATTTTATCAGCTTGACAACTGAACTCCCAGGCTACGTGATATTTCGAAGTATTTGAAAAAAAGCGAGAAATGACTAAAATAAACTAAAATATGGCAATATTTCAATGTTAGTAGTAAAAAAATTCTATATACACTTCGGTTGAGAAGGCCATTATTTACCTCGCATATTATATCCTTCGGCGCTACGCGCCTCAGGATATAAAAAAGATCGGTATATAATGGCTCACTTCTCAACCTAAGTGTATAATATACTATTTTTTACTACTAACCTGAGAAATCACCATTATTTACCTCATTCCTCTAATGAGAAGTAATATTTCTCTACCTAGGTAAATAATGATAATAAAAAAATACCTAGGTAAATAATGAAAAATTTTCTATGTGACATTTAAAAATTAGTGTCATTTTATCAGCTTGACAACTGAACCCCCAGGCTACTTGATATTTGAAGTATTTGAAAAAAGCGAGGAATGACTAAAATATGGCAATATTTCAATGTTAGTAGTAAAAAAAATTCTATATACACTTTGGTTGAGAATTCCATTATAATAATGGCTCACTTCTCAACCTAGGTGTATAATATACTATTATTGGAAATATGCAACAGAATATAAATTAAATTTTTGTCCCTTCTACTAATCCATCATTTAACTAATCCAATCCAATATTATCTAATTGCAACTTCTTTATTTTAGTTCTAATGATGAGTAGATTTCAGTAAGTCAAATTAAAACATATTAAACCTTTGTTACTTATTTTAAATACAATAATTTTATCGAATGGTGATACATCAATAAAGAGCGAATTTTTAAAGGCGAATTCAATGGTAATAATACAAAATACGTTTCTCTTTGAAAAACAGAATGAGGTATTTCATTTTATTTAACAAAATTGATTAAAATGGCCCTAATCCATACCTACATACCTAATATGTAGGTATTTTATATGTTTTATTTTAATCACATCCAGACCGACACAACCTCCATTCCATGAGGGATTGTACATGAAATGTCTTGTTCATAAAAACTTTTGCTTGCAAAATAAACAAGATTGGCATATAGTCGTTTCTTCTCAGATATACAGGGTGGCTAGAAAATGCAAATGTATGAAAATTGAAAGAACTGCAATTTGTTATTTTAGAGAATGCAAAATAAGAGTTGTTTGGAATTCAGTATGGACCTCAAATTAGAAATTTGAAGACAATTCTCAAATAATAAAATTTATTATTATATAATTAGTTGAAATTTCAGATTTGAGATGCTTATTTTTTAATTTGACACAACACTTTGTATTGTCGGAAATGCTTTTTCATCTTGAAAGTAGACTTAAAAAGGGGACAACATCCTAAATATAAAATAAGAATAAGAAGATATTCCAAGAAAACAGCGGCCCTAGGGTCGGGGTGTTTCAGTACAGTATTGACAGACCGACCAGTTGCCCACAACAGACCGGATCTCATAATAGTTAATAAAATGTCTATGAAGACAACCTGATTTATGCAGCTATCCCAACAACATCAACCCACGTGTGACATGTGTGAAGCAGCGAAGTAGGTACAGAAACTGGGAAAATAAATAAAAAGGAAATGAGAATTGGAAAGTGTCTAGATCAACTTTGTGTTAAATCTAGATCAACTTTGTGTTAAACCAAAAAGTATGCTGAAAAACATCATCTCTAGAGGTCCATACATAAAGTGGACTACTTGCGACATCCGGACCCATCCAGAAGTTGATTGGGAGTGCGGAAATATCCCGTCCTAGCCAGATCCTTTTGGTATCTGGGATACCTGGGACTTCGAGTAAATGCTCTCCACAGAGAGTTGTCTCAAAAAATATCAATCAGTCCCAAAAAAAACTTGCAGGGTTTGTGCGGAGTATTGTTTTTTTTTATTGTGAAGCTCCTAAACTAGGCAAAATTTAACATAATATAACATTTTTGCAAGTAGTTGTCCTTACCTAGCACTAGTTTTTCTCTGCCTAAGTAAAATATTTCATACATTATACAGTACCCATCATGAATTTGGATACAAACAATAGGAATTTCATTTATATTTAATACCCATCTGAGAAAATTGTATTCCTGATAAACTTCTCTCCATCACTTTAAACTCGAAATGTGCTTATCAAAGTTTAAGTACCTCTTTTGTGCACGAGGTAGGTTCAAAAATATGAAGTATCCCTAAGGATCTAGGTATCTATCTATCTAATTGCGAAAGGGAGTGGCCGCCTGAAATCGTTTAATATATTTTCTTGTTTTTCACATGAGCTTCCTAGTCATGAATTTCTCATTTTTACAAGCTAAGGACAAATTAGATATGGGAATGATTTGACATAAAAGAACGAATGGAAATCAGAACGCTATAATGAATGAGGGCAAAAAGTTAGTACAAATTAACTAAGGCTACTAACTTGTATTGGACCAATGACGTCAAAACCTATAGACGTGGTGCCCCATTGTTAAAATGCCGTTTATTTTGACTCCAAGATTAAATATATCCATACTAATCTAAAAACATGTTACAAACAAAGACAGAAAGTCAACCATCAACCAACTATACACCCGGTGATTCCCGGTTATAGTTCCTCCAGAATCACACTTAGATATCGCGTGTTTTTTCTTGTTTGGGGGCGCCGGAAGCATCTGAACCTCACCTGAAGACTCGGGGGATGGTCTAACGACGCCAGCCTCCGAGCCCAGAGTCGAAATAAGTTCGCTACGGCTCGACAAAAAGGGGCAATTTCTGACAATCTCGCGACGTTTTCGGAATAATTTAATGGAGCGCTTAGATTGTGATTAGTTCTGGGCGTCAAGCGTTTATCAAAACAAACCTGTCTATGGGTTCTGACGTCATTGTATTGGACATATTTACAGTCATATACTTATGAGGTTATGTTGTTACAAAAAATAACAATCTATGGGTGTAATATGTATATATACAGTGTGGCCATTTTAGTATGCAACATATGGGAATTTTTTTTATTAATTGCACAACCAAAATACAAATATTGCCGAAAGTTGGTGCATGTTCGATAATCATATTAGGTGCCCTTAGAATGGTTGCAAGTCAAACAGCATACAGGGTAGGTCAAAAAATATAAAAATTGTTCAAGAGTAAAGTACCCTTATTTCAAAGGATTCAGCAAAATGTTATTAAGAAAAGTTGTTTAGAATTAAAAGTTATGCCTAAATACCAAAACATGGCCTCCTAAGAAAAAAAATATTTTTTTGAAAAACATTAATAATTTTCTTAAAATATATATTTTTGAATATTCCCCCTAAACACTTTCATAAATTAATCAAAATCAAATTAATTTCTCATAACTTTGTTCAAATTCAAGCATATTTGTAAAATTAACTTAGATTTTTAGTTTTTTAAGGAATCACAAACTTGATGTTTGTTGCAACGATATTAAACACAACTTTAAAATTTCGCAAAAATTCTTATGAACAAGGTAAAACATTAGTAATGATAATGTGTCTATTAAAAAACTCTCATTTAAGGTGCAAAATTTTTATTTTAAATGTTTAATAAGAAACTGTGGAAATTCATCGACGAAAAAATTTTTTTTCTTAGGGGGCTATGTTTTGGTATTTAGGCATAGCTTTTAATTCTAAACAACTTTTCTTAATAACCTTTTCCTGAATTTTTTGAAATAAGTGTACTTCACTCTTGTGCAATTTTTATATTTTTCGACTTACCCTGTATGCTGTTTAACTTGCAACAATTCTAAGGGCACCTAATATTATTATCGAACATGCACCAACTTTCGGCAATATTTGAATTTTGGTTGTGCAATTAATAAAAAAATATTCCCATATGTTGCACACTAAAATGGCCACACTGTATATGCCTAGATAAATCTATATATATTCTACATACATTATTCAGTTACTAATTTATACTGTAATCATTTTAAGTTTTTTCAACAAAAACTACGTGAAATAAAAACCAAGAAATCTTTACCCCTCCATATCATGGAAACTGTTCACTTTACCATAATTCTGTATATAACAATTCTTGTTCGGAATTTAATGTGTATCATTTGCGTATAGGATGACGTTTGCGCTAAACCTCATAGTTTACTAGATATTCACGCAAAACTGTGAAACTTTGTAACTTTTTAGTACTAACTCTTGGGAGGGTATGGAATTATTTCGCGCTAGAAAGAACTTTTTTTTTGGATGTTTGGGTTTTGGCCCAATTTTACTGTACTAGTAGGCCACTATGGCCCCATTGTGCACCTGCAGCCAGTATCACAGAGCAACCGGCATGCCGGCCTTCTTAATGAAGGTCTGCTCAGAAATCTCTCTCTGGCCAGAAGGTCAGCAGCCTCATTTCCCTCGATGCCCGAGTGCCCAGGCACCCAGGAGAGATCCACCCTATTCCCGTAGAGCCAGCAGCGCTGCCTTACTGTCGGAGTAGGTCACCCTCCGACCCCTCATACAGAGTTTGAGTGACTCCTCCGCTTCCATCATTATGGCGAACATCTCCGTCTGGAACACCGTGGCGTGCTCCCCGAGAGAGGTTGTAAGCCTACAGGCTAGTTCCTAACAAAAGGCCCCGGCCCCGGTACCTTTCCCCATCTTGGACCCGTCTGTGTATCAGACAAGCCCCCCTTCGGTGTTGTTGCTCTCTTCAGCCCACTCTCCCCTCTCTGGGAAGGAAAATCGGAGCTGGCCATGGAAGCCAATGGAGGGCACCTGCACATCCCTTCTCACGTCTAGGAAGGGCAGGGCCTCCCTCAGCTCATGCCATAGCTTCTGGTGCCCACATAGTGGGCTCTCAGAAGTCCATATGTTGAGACTCTTGAGCTTGAGGGCCGCCTTGGCCGCCTCGTATCTCTAAAGATTTCTCATGCATCAATTTATAAAGGACCCCACACACACAGAAGGAAGACTCAAAATATTTAACTATACCATGTGTGTGGTGCAGTAATAAGTATAGGTGTGGCCAAATGTGTGCAATGCGCATTCAAGTCAGTCAGTTTGATTTTCACAGTGCTCAGTTACAACCGCACCGGGATGATTCTGTGTGTGTGGCGACAAGTCTTTGCACTCTTCAATCTTTTAACATTAGCTTGCCCGCAAGTTCTCGTGGCAGCTGATGGCTCTCTTTTTTAACATAAATAATGTCCACAATAATGCAATTAAATGTTGGAATATTCATGGCGTTCTAATAGCCACTACTGTGTGCACTGGGATCGACGAATTACAATTTATTTTCTTTATTTGCAAGCACAAGCTAGTGTTCTATAATAAAGCTCCTTTATGACTGACATCACTGACAAACTAGACACACAAAATGACATGGAAGATGCACAGTGTGTGGAATGAACTGAGTACAAGGTTTAACCTGGAACAACACTATATTGTTGGTCCAGGTTTAACTTACGGGAAAACCCAAAGACTTAATTGTGCGGTTTTCTGTCCCTGTGTGAGGGGGGACCCTTTAAATAAAGTCCTGTGCTCCCAACAAAGAATGGCCTTGAGAAAGGCTGCAAGGGTTGATAGATATTTTGCCGTGTCGAGAATAAAGTATTGACAATCCCAGTTATGCCACTGGTTGTTATGCTGTGCCCTTAGTAATCCATAATCCTTCAAAATTAGCGCTGTTTACTCTCACATAATTTTCATATTTTATTTTTTAAACACCCTGTTACTATAGTCAAACTCAGTTATAAGTTATAACGAACCTCTAAAGAATTAGTTAGTAATATACAAATGTTGTTAATGTACAGGGTCTTCACAAGAAAACTCTGACTCTAATTTTTGCAGATAGAAAAAAAAATTAAGTAAAAGATGCAAGTAAGTATTAGCCCGGGAGCCAGTGGCAAATTTTTGTTAGTCATTTCCTCTCGGCCGATAATTCGTAAAATGCTTCATTCAGTTATGTTATGAAGCATGGTGGGTTGTTCACTGGCCCAATTAATCCCCAAATAAGAGTGTTTTCTTTTTATAAAAAAAATATTTCTAAAATAAATAATTGAAACAAACAAAATTACTTATTTCTGCTACATAGAGAATTTCAGTCTTGAAAATTGATTTTCCCAGACTTATTAAAAATACACGACATTGCCGACATTGCCCTGACTTTTGGGGGCATTATTTTTTCCCTGAGTTTTCCCGGTTTTCCAGATTGAGTCCGAACCCTATTGCAGCTTGCGAACTATGTTCATTCAAATTATCTGACAAAGAAATGGATTTTCTACTATAGTTTTCTTAATACTGGACATGTTTAATGATACATATAAATTCAGTATGTATAATTATTATGTAATAATAAATCAAAGTAGTGAATAAACTCGACCTTGTAAAAAAAAAGATCGAGTGCTGTTCCAACACAATACTGTGTTAACATAGATTGGAACCCAATAAGAAAAGTGGGTTATTTGAAATAAAGTAAAATGAGGAGGAAGAAGACTTACATCTAAATGATAGTAACTCACACAACATAGCGGACCAAAAACAACTTTCAGCCGCAAACCATCTCTAAGTAATAGTTCTTTCCGACTGTATGTAAATGCCAATGTTTTCCACAAAATATTAAATAAGAAAGTGTTTAATCTTGTGCACTATTTGACCTTGCCATTGCTGATATGGAAAGAAATAATAATAATTTTCAGGTGAGGATCCAAAATTCCGATCTACAGAACTAAACATCCATGGCCCTACTGTGAAGGGATGGCACTCAGAAAAGAACTGCAGCTACCCACAAGAGATAGTTATACAGCTGGAGAAAAGATATTTGCTGAACCGGATACAAATACTGGCCCACCAGTACCTCATACGTAAGAAAACATTTCTTATTTTATATGTGTCAACTGATAATGTAGGTATACATTTTCAAGGCTCCATTATTTAGAACTTATCTGTTTTAAAGATATACCTCGTAGGTCATTTAGATATAATGTAGGACAAAGTGGAATTAAATGCCAAGTACGTTTAAAGACTTATTTTATTTTGAATATATTTGAGAACAGTGGTGTACCGAAATCTGAAAAATTGCTGGGGGGGGGGGGGAGACAATATTCTGATATGCAATGAAACCGAAAAAAATAAATGCCACTGATACTATAATGTACATTTTACGCTTGAATGAAATCTGATTAGACTTTGACAGCTCTTCATCCTTATTAAGTCCATCAAGGCAGGCATAACCATCCTTTGACAGTCTAAACTGAAGAGGTAACTTGATGATGATTTTAAACATATCAGCCACAATAAGAGGTCTCAATGATTTTTTGAAGTTATTAAGTAGGTACATTTATTATAACAAGCATTGAGCAGGTCTCATATCAACTCAATATGTTCACTACTTTTGTTTCAGCACTTATCCGAGTTCTGAAATTGTTCCAGGGCATTTGCTGTAGTAGTATAGTAGAAACATAACTTTACGCCCTACAATGGAAGACTGACATGATATTAGTCGTGGTTGTTTAAACAAGTAATAATATTATATTTCAGCATCGAAAATAGAGCTGTATTCAAGCAACGAAGATACAAATACCATAGAAAATCAAACGGACATAAACTGGGAGTATCTAGGCTATATAAATTTATCGAATAATGAAAATACTGAATTTAAAAGTAGGGAATTAAAGTCCGCAAATGTACCCAAAAATGTGGCAACTTTTCTCAAAATGGATCTGCAGGAAAACCATATCAACACTCACAATAACTTCAATCAGGTATGTACAAAATAGGAAATACGAATTTCTTTATTTAACTTATCATCATTAAAATACACAAAATGCCGCCTCGCAATAATCGAAATGTTGACTATACAGAGTGACACAGAAAGTACCTGTATCCCCCCTTTTTCTGTAATTTTTGAAATGAAAACTTTTAATTTTCAAGTGTTGCTAGTGGAAAAATACCTATATTTGGAATCATAAGATTTTTAACTTCTTTATGGTTTTAACAGGGAAGATGGTGATACTAACTTTATTTTAAACAATGGCAATCGGAATTCGGTCATTACTCTTTATTCTAAACTTTTTTGTTGTTCTATAAAGCTGAAAATTAATGCAATTTTCTATTACCCGAATTTTGTATTAAAAACACACCTTGTATAAAGTGAAGTTTGACTTATATCATCCTTCAAAGTAACCTAACCAACTAGGCTAGGTGGTATTTTTTCCAACTGACTATTATAGTGAGTAGTGGTGAATAACCATTCATTATTGTTGGTTATTGGGTTCGAATCCCGATTAGAGTGCATTTTTTATACTGATTTTCCTTTACCTCCTAGGCCACAAAACACCCCTCTTGATTGATATTTACATGTACAAGAGTCCGTCCTTTTTTGTTAATATTCCTGGCTTGACATTGTAGCTTAGAATTTTCACGTTCGATATTTGCAATAAGTCGCTCTATAAGAAGAACAAATAGGAAGTTCGCATAACCAACAATAATGAATGGTTACCCTCTACCCCCATAACAGTTTCCAGTAGTTGTAGAAGACAACGAAGTCTTCTACATCTCACCGATACTCACTAAGTTGGTATAAATACCGCCTAGTGTATGCTCCGGTAGCTTAGCTGGTTAAGTGCCTAGGGCCCCAGTAGGAGACCCGTGTTCGAATCCCAGCTGAAGTGCATTTGCAACTAATTATCCTTTACCTGCTGTGCCACAAAAACATACCTACCTATTGATTTGATTATAAGTACAATACACATTGTTTGTGTATCGTGATTATAAGTAAAAAGTGGGTATTTATGCATTAATAAACACCTGAAAAGTTTAAATTGGTATTTTAAAAACTGCAAAAAAACGTGTGATGTCACCCTGTATTTGTTAAGAATTTAGAAAAAAAAAACACTGGATGTTCCCAGGGTTTAATACTTTTTGCTATGCCCTTCTTCCCGTTACATCCTCTGTTACATTACTATTGGAAAATGTCATTTTAATTTGAGGGGGGGTTTATACAGTGACTGGCAGAATGTACGCAACAAATGGAATTTTGCCTCAAAATAAAAAATTAATATGGGGGCTACATTAGGCATGTCCTGAAACCAAAATAGGGCTTGAAAAACTTCATGCAGATATCGTGTTATATGAGGGGATTCAAAAACTTAAACGTGGCACAAGAGTAAAATACCCTTATTTTGTGTCGTAGAGAAAAATGTTATAAGAAAAAGTTGTTTGCAATGAAAATGTGTACATATACATTAAATATATAATCATGGAATTAAATATATTTTTTTTATATTTTTTTATAATTATTAGTTCCAATTATAAACTTAAAAAAAAACAGGCTTAAGTGATTGAATGTAATTTAAAGTGCCATACCAAGTACATTCTGCAGACTTTTATGTGTTAAAAGCCATTCCCAAATTCAGTTGTGAAACTCGGACACTATTTTGCGTAGAACATGTTCTCTAGGTTTTTTCGTATTAATATAATATAATAATTAAATAGCCACGGTCAGTATAAATGCCAATACCTTATTTAGCACAAAAGAGGTGTATTATTGTTAGAATATGATGGTGTAAATATTCCTTCAAGGGCAAATGAGAAAATTGCAATTAATGAAAAATAATAAACAAATAATAGAATAATAGAATAGAACTTAATTGTCCCTATAACGTGATGAGGAAGGGTCGTGAAAACTATCATAGCTTTGCTTACAAGATATCTTATCTAACTTTCAATTTTAGATTAGTTTAATAGCAATAAATATACTTGGTATGGAAGCTGAAGTTAGACGATCCTCTATGTGTGAAGCCACAGAAACAGAGCAACTTAATGATATTATTAACAACCCTGAGTATATATCTCCATATGATGATTTGGCATTTGAAATGTATGTTGCCACCGATATTGCTAAGATTATCCGAGACATGGAGCTACGGAAACATTTGGCTGTGATAAGTATGTATTCTCACTTCTTCCAACCCAACGTAATACAATTCAGAGAATAAAATATAATAATATTAATTTTCACCCTTACAATACTCCAAACTAAGAGTACCCCAGAAGCAGCCAAATGTTTGTGTGGGGGAGGGGCGACAATTACTATTATTTTGTCTTCATTGCAAATTTTGAAATACATTCATTTAGATGAAAGGTTTGAGTATGCACGAAGACTAAAGCATGCAATGGTCCAGCTAAGGACCATGGGAGAGAAACTGGGAAAGTATGAATTGGAAAAAAGGCATGCTATTGAATTGGAGGATTATGAAAGAGCCAGGCACAAGAAAAATCAAATCGAACAGTACAAAGCTGAAGTTTTTCAACAACTGTCCATTGAACAATTACTGGAATCTGATGGGGTAAGGAAAGAGTTAAAATTTCTTAACAATCAGTTAAAGCAAATATTCAGTATTTTTTTATGGATAACATACCTACAGGGTGGATCGAAAAAACAGGTCATCGCGTCAACTGTCTACTTTTGGTGCCAAAATATGAGGAACTTAATTTACCTATTTACAAATATATGCTTTCCTTAAAAGATACAGTTGAAGTTGATATTTTAAAACTGAATGTTCGCTACTACTTTGTCAACTTTTTATATATCAATTTGAAATTTGGTAGATACTTCTTACGATTTAACATCCTTGAAAGTACCTATGTTTATTAACAATGCTTAAAAGAGCGTAGAAACTGGACCTTCCATGGACGTTTTCTTATGATGTCATGATGTAAAATTTTATTTATAATATTTTATTACACTTGATAAATTCTTGCTAGACGTGTCTTCTACAAGATAAATTCGATTTTGGAAAGTCTGAACTCTAGACAAATAGCCGCACTGAAGTGGTTTGCACTTAATAACATTTTACTCCCAAGAAATAATTTGTATTACACTGAGGACTTAAATATATCTCATCAGTTTTTAAACAGAGTGTATGTGAACATAATATCTTTGTTTATGGAATCCCTAGTTAGCCAATGACAGAGTCATAAGGATACGAGAGCAATATTGGCTACAAGCAAAAGATGGTGCTAAAAATTAAAGTGGCCCAGTCACTGCCTACTAATTTTCTTCTATCAAAACTTACGAAAAAACAGCTGGACAAATTTATTTTTTGTAAAATCTGTCCCCTACTATATATATATATATATATATATATATACTATATTTCTGTCAGTGTCACAGTGGCGTAACTACGGAAGAGTAGGCCCGTGTTCAAAATTCCAGGTGGACCCTTGTGCTTTTTAAAAGCTTTTATTTAACTTGCAATGTATGTATGTATGTATGTATGTATGTATGTATGTATGTATGTAATTTGTTCGGGTGGAATCTTGCAACTCAATTTTGAAGCAGATATCTTCAACCGATCGAGCTGAAATTTTGTACACACGTTTAATTTGGATGACAATGCATGATTATATGTGTGACGTCATTCTAAATCCAACATGGCGGATCACCCAAGATGGCGGACTAGTTAAATTTCAACCGATCGAGCTGAAATTTTGTACACACGTTTAATTTGGATGACAATGCATGATTATATGTGTGACGTCATTCTAAATCCAACATGGCGGAACACTCAAGATGGCGGACTAGTTAAATTTCAACCGATCGAGCTGAAATTTTGTACACACGTTTAATTTGGATGACAATGCATGATTATATGTGTGACGTCATTCTAAATCCAACATGGCGGAACACTCAAGATGGCGGACTAGTTAAATTTCAACCGATCGAGCTGAAATTTTGTACACACGTTTAATTTGGATGACAATGCATGATTATATGTGTGACGTCATTCTAAATCCAACATGGCGGAACACCCAAGATGGCGGACTAGTTAACTTTGACTTGTGTAGTTTGGTGAGATAGGCGTCAACAGCATTGGTCTGCAACCTGTCTCGTTGTATATTTAGGCTCCAAGCTCTTCGCGCCTGGTCAAGCATACGTGGCCTTAAGTAGGGTTAGATCATTAGAAGGTCTCCTCATTGAAGAGCTAGACTGTTCTAAACTAACCGGCAAACGACCTTGCAACAATGATGCGTTAACTGAGATGAATAGACTCAGACACCTGGCCAAACTAAAAATTACAAAATAAATTAAAAGTAAAAAAATATTTTTAAAAAAAGCTTTTATTTAAATGCGCTAAAAAGAATAAAATAATCTTTTCTTTTAAAACTTTTACTATCAACTTATAACGTCATTCCACAATTTATATGATATAAAAGCTTGTCGCGAGATTTAAGTTTTCAAACTAAGTAAATACCACTACTTAAATCTCGCGACAAGCTTTTATATCATATAAATTGTGGAATGACGTTATAAGTTGATAGTAAAAGTTTTAAAAGAAAAGATTATTTTATTCTTTTTAGCGCATTTAAATAAAAGCTTTTTTTTAAAATATTTTTTTACTTTTAATTTATTTTATGCTTTAAAAAACTAAGGAGGCCGTATGAAAATTCTGTATACGAGCCTTTCTTTTTATGAAAAAAGTAGGTCAGTGTCCCGAAAACCTCAAATCCCTATTTCTAAAAATAACCGAGATACCTCGCAAAAGTATCGAAAATGGGACACCCTGTATAGGTGCATAGAGAATAATCCAACTTAAATTTTGTAATGGACCAACAGTTAAAAATAATGCACATTGCTCACTACAGGTCGAAAAACGCCATTTTATAGGTCAAAATGTTGAATCACAATGTACGTTCTGTACAGAGTGATTCAAACTCGACGCCACAGGTCTACTGCGGGAACACGAAAACTGAAAATAAAATTTCGAACAGGGGCTCTTAAATGGAATGGAATGAAAAACATAGAATTTTTTCTATTCACTAGGATCGGTTTTCCCAAATCTAGCTAGCCATCAAAACAATTGCGATAGTTAGAAATTATTTAATGGTATGTTAGGGTGCCTTGTGCACCATTAAATTTGTTCGACTGAAGTATTTTTTAAATTTTTGAATTGTGCTTGTTACAGACTTGTTTGCTATTATAGTTTGTTACAAAAATTGTTTTTTAATATTCCAGTTGAAAAATTTAAGTGTGCACAAGACAACCTAATAACATTCTCTTAATAATTTCAGACTATCAATTGTAGAAGTTGTTGAGAATGATAAGGACTTTCAATATTTAGGAAAAGAATGGTATGTTTCTTGGGAAAAATATTGATGACGTCACAGCGGTCATTTCCCCAAACAACAAAAAAGCAAATCTTCGGTCTGTCCCATTTAAGAACCCCTGTTTGAAATTTTATTTCCAATTTTCGTGTTCCCGCAGTAGACCCGGGGCGTCGAGTTTGGATCATTCTGAAGATGTATATACTCTTAAGTTATTATACATTTTTTTGTACTACCCTTGCATTTTTATTGTTGCGAAATTTCAATCGCCCTCTATTATGTTATGTAATCGATTAGAGATTCTGACTCGTTGGTTAGTATGCAGCACCACATCAATCTTGGTGGCGGTGGGCCCCTAGCAGCTCTGGGCCCGTGTTCACCGCACACTCTGAACACCCTGTAGTTACGCCACTGCAGTGTCATATATTGGCTAACTAGAGTATCCATAAACGAGGATAATATGGTCATCCAGATTTAACTTTTAACACATTTTCTTAACTTATTCATTTTGTTATTACAATTAATAATAACAATATTTAGTATTTCACAAGCAAGTTAGTTAAATGCACTTAATAATTTGTTCATCATCCAATTTTCTTTTTCTCGTGGCATTGGATTCCTTGGAAAAAACTTTCTAACAATATCTTTTAAACTAAATTTATTTTCATATCTGCTGAGAAAATCGCATGTGACACCTTAGTGCACAGTGCTCAGGTTTGTAATACAGGTTTGGCAGTGACTTTTCCCCCCACCTACCTGTCTGGCAGATGCCTATGTACTAGAATTTAAATAAATAAAAACAAAACCATCAGGTTGTCACGTCACATATGCATGTTTTAATGATCTTTCTCAAAAGCTTTTGATTGTACTGGTTGAGAATCTCCCAATATTTGCTTACAAAAATTGCAGCTGCGGCTTATTTGTAGTTAATTATGGGTATTTAGAATGAGAGGAGGTTACTATCTATTAGAAGTGTACCCAAAGAACTGTTATGTATAATTTACTTACCATATAACACTTCTAGGTTTGTCCAAAAAACGACGAGTATATTGAAGATCTTGAAGCTAAGCACCTACTGTCACCAACGCTGGTTAAAACTCCAGGTGATAAGAGGGCGCCGTCGCCTAGTCAACTGCTTGCTAGTCAAGTATCGCCGCTCCACATGCCCCGCCACCACAGTCCAAAGAGGGGCTCACCTAGTACCGGCAGCCCAACAAATTTGCAAAGCAGGGGAGGCTCTTTTCGGCGAAGGAACAAATCTGCAGGGGCTATAGTTAAGTCAACATATGAAATGTATGAGGAGAAACCCCTTCCAACATTAAGGCAGTAAGCGTTTCTGGATTTTGTTAGGTTAGGTTAGAGCAGGGCATCAAGCCCTGGAGTTTTGACAAGTTATATTTATTAGTCAGGAGTCTTTTCAATCGCGAATTTGTTCAGTTAGGGAATTTATCAATATCCCTGCAAAAAATGAGTGAATTCCACTGAGCAGTATGTATAATGCAATCTTTCATCACCTAGCACTTCAAGCCACTTCAAGATGTAAATATGAGTACAATGAATATTTCACATGAGCCATAAAAATAATTTCAGTGCCGAGGTACATATTATATATTTTTTGAAATTGAAAAAAAATTATTTTATTAGACAAAAAAAATCATAAGGGATCACCCGTCCATGAACCGACTGCACGTGGCTTTGCTTGACTTTGACGATCACTCTACCTAGGTCAATTATGACGAGGCACGGCGTGTCCCAACAGAAACTTCAAACTGCTGCTATAGGTAACAATTTCGCAATATGTACGAAAAGTTAAATGTTAAATGGGCCTTTATCGGCCGGGCTTTGAATATTTGTTCACTTTTGACGGGCGATGGCTCCTCGTCTGACGTTTGATGTTTACAGGGACTCTTTAAAATAAGGGGACTCAGCATGTAACACATAGGAGAAGTGAAGCCTTGTTTTCTGTATATCTCCAAGGAGACCACATAAGTGGGCTGGTACAAGGTTATGTTATATGTCAGTGTCCAACTGCCATCAGATTTTATGTGACATGCCAGTGCCATAGATTCCAAAGGAGGCAAAATATTTCCCATCATAGTTCACAATTTTTAAGTTTTCTAACTTCCAGATAGTCAATTAAAGGTAATGCGGCCGCCTGTAGTAGTCCCAATAATTGCAACCAGATTTTTCTTGTCTCACCTTTAGTAATCCTACAATTCCCATTACGTGGGTATTACGTATAAGTAGGTAGGTCAAATTAAAAATGGTATTTCCTAAATTTTAAATTATTAAGCAGGTAGCTTCAGTCAGGTCTTTTTTTAAACAGTTTTTATCTACAACTACTTATAAGTTTATTTGTGAGGTACCTTGGGAGAGAAATAAAATTACAAAAATGAGCACCGAGAAAAACTACATGATTAGAACTAAGTACAAAACCTAATCTTATTAGTCCATCCCGAAATCTGTGAAAGTTCTTTGGGTAGATACATTCAACAAGAGAAGAAAGTTCAAGTACGTACCTATTATACCTACATATTACAAATGGTTTGAAGAACCTGGTAACAAGGTGTAATAGCGACAAATTCTCAAATAAGCAAAATCGGCACTGACTTACCTTACTTATATTACTTAAATTCCTGGAAATAATTGCAGGAAACCAAATTCAAATATAAAATAAATTTGATTCATTTGACACTTGCCATATTCTGTGTTTGTTGACAGAACATTGTTAAGTCTAATTTTTAGAAACCATTATTAATTTTTACCATTGAGTAAAGGAATAATTTTATTCCTTTACTCAATGTTTTTACTAACAATCAAAGTACCTGTTATATTCATAGATTCTCCAATAAAATGGCATACTTGGCATCATTGAGACCATTAGAATGGGGAAAGAAACGGCCTCACTTTGGAAAGTATAATACTGGGTCCCCTTACTTTAAAGGGTCCCTGGATGTTTACATCTCGCCAAGACTTATTGAAAAATCTTACAATAATGGGCTACTTCAGTGCCGATTTCTGAGCTTTTATTGACGATTTTGAGACACTTCAGTGCCAATTTCAAGAAAATTTTATTTTTCGAATATTGAAGTCAACAGGTGTTTTGGGGCACGTTTTGGCAATTTCAACGCAAACGTTGATTTGATCGTTATGAAACAAGAGTACCTTTGTGGCAGAATGGAAAGATGCACTAAAATGTTGGACCTGCAAGGCCAAAAAGATAACCTCAAAAAAGTTACGAGTAAACGCACGATTCAAAAACAGGGCAAGTGGCGCCCTCTGTGAGATAAGTAGAAATTGTCATTTTCAGCTTATTCTCCATCCCCAAAAACATAGCAGTGCCAAATTTCTTTTCAGCAGCTTGATTATTTTGGAAGATGTAGTTAAAATGTATATCCCTTTTGGGTCATCCAGAACTAAAATAAACTGTATTATAAAAAGTGGGCTACGGACGGAGAGCGATACTATAATATTATACAATGTGTCCACGGCAAAGCGGTATTTTAGGTGTATATAACAATTTTTTTGCATTACAAACACAATTTTTTGTATTCTGCTCTTGCTTCATCCAAAAACTATTTTTAGTATCTTGGACTTTAAAAATTTTATAGAGGGCGCTGGTAGCAGCTTGAAAATAAAAATCGCATCAGGTAAAGTGCCTTTTCTGTGCGAAATATTGATTTTTTTTTTATTTATAGTATATACAGTGTGGCCATTTTAGTGTGCAGCATATGGGAATTTTTTTTATTAATTGCACAACCAAAATACAAATATTGCCGAAAGTTGGTGCATGTTCGATAATCATATTAGGTGCCCGTAGAATGGTTGCAAGTTAACCAGCATACAGGGTAGGTCGAAAAATATAAAAATTGCACAAGAGTGAAGTACCCTTATTTCAAAAAAATTCAGGAAAAGGTTATTAAGAAAAGTTGTTTAGAATTAAAAGCTATGCCTAAATACCAAAACATAGCCTCCTAAGAAAAAAAATTTTTCGTCGATGAATTTCCACAGTTTCTTATTAAACATTTAAAATAAAAAATTTGCACCTTAAATGAGAGTTTTTTAATAGACACATTATCATTACTACTGTTTTACCTTGTTCATAAGAATTTTTGCGAAATTTTAAAGTTGTGTTTAATATCGTTGCAACAAACATGAAGTTTGTGATTCCCTAAAAAACTAAAAATCTAAGTTAATTTTACAAATATGCTTGAATTTGAACAAAGTTATGAGAAATGAATTTGATTTTGATTAATTTTAGAAAGTATTTAGGGGAATATTAATGTTTTTAAAAATATATTTTTTTTCTTAGGAGGCCATGTTTTGGTATTTAGGCATAACTTTTAATTCTAAACAACTTTTCTTAATAACATTTTGCTGAATTCTTTGAAGAGTACTTTACTCTTGAACAATTTTTATATTTTTTGACCTACCCTGTATGCTGTTTGACTTGCAATCATTCTAAGGGCACCTAATATGATTATCGAACATGCACCAACTTTCGGCAATATTTGTATTTTGGTTGTGCAATTAATAAAAAAAATTCCCATATGTTGCATACTAAAATGGCCACACTGTATATATAAATAAAAAAAAATTCAATATTTCGCACAGAAAAGGCACTTTACCTGATGCGATTTTTATTTTCAAGCTGCTACCAGCGCCCTCTATAAAATTTTTAAAGTCCAAGATACTAAAAATAGTTTTTGGATGAAGCAAGAGCAGAATACAAAAAATTGTGTTTGTAATGCAAAAAAAAATGTCATATACACCTATAATACCGCTTTGCCGTGGACACATTGCCATATATTATAAAAATATCGCTCAATGAGGTGCCGCGGACTGAAGCTATAATATATATTAATAGTAAGGCGATATATTTCCTCTATCAACAGATTTGCTTTCTGAGGGATATTTGTAAAAATATATCCAACCCCTTCTCTAGTGTTCCACTTTTTCTGCTTGCGGGCCACAGATTTTCTATTTTTCTATTTTGTGCATTGTTGTATGTTATATGTATTAAATGCTGCATAAATGCGAGCAATACCTAAATAATTTCACGCACCGGGCGGCGCCCCACAAGTCAAACGCAATAACCAGAAATTAGATTGGTAACATTCAGGTGAATTGGGATTAATTTTAAGCGGGAAGAAAAATTGCAACAGTGTGCCGATAGGCGGGCCTGAGTTGAGCGGGGGCTTAACCACTTTTCAATTTGGTGAATATAATTTGTTTGGTTTACACTTTGCACCGTTTTATAGGTTGATGTGTTGGAAATTGGAATTCGGTATTACCACTGGTAACACTGGATACATGGAGGCTTGGGCAACGCTATGATAATTGTCTAAACAACTTTTTTCCATGAGGAATAGTTTATTTTTGCGAAATGAATCTAATTCTTACTATAGCATTCAATGAGCAAAGTTCATTTTTTTTTATTATCAGTTTGGCCGTACATACCGTTTGGCCGAGTTTTTGTCGTTCAAGGCCTCGCAGGTTTTCCGGCATCTTGAATGAAAGGGTAAGTTTGTTCCTCATGAACGATACCCTTTTTTTTCATTTCATAAAAAAAATCAGGAATACCACTTTTGAAGAGAAAAACGAGTTCTACAAATATTTGTTCTTAATTTCTTTTTAATTTTTAATATTCAACAAGTTATGACAAGCTATTCCTGCTGATTATATCCCAAACACAATATGGTGCATCAATACTCTCAGTCACGCTATCGTTAGCACAAAAAAGGTATTAGATGTGAAAAAATTTTAAACCCTTTTTTTTTCAATTATTTTCTTATAACTTGTTATACAGGGTGTAACTTAAGTGCGTTAAAATATTGAAGGTTGGTGATCCTCAGCCAATTCTAAGAACAAAAGTTTATATAAATATGTGTCCAAAATTCTTCGTTTTCAATATACTGTGTTATTTTCAAGCTCTAGATTGAACCTGTGGCGGAGATATGGGTAAGTCGTAAGACAAATTCAAGAAAAAAGTTAATATGGCTCTGTACAGAATTAAAGTGGGTAGCTGTTTTGGATGGAGCATTTAATTCTGAACAAAAAGTGTCTCTTGACTCCTTTTTGTATCTATTGTCGTTTTGTGGCAAATTAGATTTTTAACCAGGTACTTATTTAAAAAGCGCAGGGAAAAAATCACAATCTTGTTCTCCATTAAAGACCAAATTTTGGAAGTTTCAAGGTAACACAATTAATTTTAGATCAAAATAAGATTAAAAAAATGTATAGGGTAAAAAGATTTTTTTGAAAATTTTACCATGTACATCAAAAATCAAAAAAATTTGGACACATGTTTATATGAACCTTTGTTCTTAAAATTGGCTAAGGATCATGACCCCAAAATATTTTAACGTACTTAAGTTACACCCTGTATATGAAAAAATTCAAGAAAATGTGGAGAACACAAATTTGCAGAGCACCTTATCTTCATTGGCTATTTTTTTTTATAAAATTAAAAATACAGGTGTTATCCACGGAAAACTAATTTATCCCTAAATCTGAACCAACACTATATTAATGACCCGAGCATAACGTCATATTTCATTGTTGTTTGAAGACTGGGGTGGCGCTACTCAACGAAAAAATGACGGTTTTCTGTGGTTATAGGTATGTCAGTTTTTGACGTTTAAAATGTCCCATATTTTGAATATCCAGCTTTATTACCATTTAGGTACATTCTTTTTACGGCAACCAATTCTCTTTGCAGTCAATATTTCGCAGTTTTGTTATATTACCAGAGCTTTTATAGGTGTATAGTTATAGGTATAGAAAACTGTAGACCATTACGCGAATTGCAGAAAAATAAACATTATATTGGAATTACCTGATGTTCTGTTCAACCAGTTGAAGAAGCGAGAATCCTGGATATTATATTTTGGAAGAGAATTTTGTAACATATGCAAGAATGAAAATAGAAAATTTTGTTTATAGGCCCAAAGCGAACCAGTCTTCCACTATTAGGTATAGATATAAAGAAAATGAAAAATCTAATGTGTTCTATACTTAGTTACACTACAGCTAGAAATGGACTTCATGAAACAAAAAAGTACCAAAATACTCTTGCTTACTTTTTAGACTCGCTTTTCTTAAGAAAATCTATAGAAATATGCAATGTAAACTTGTCAAATTAAAGGGACAGAACAAACGATCATTTTATTTTAGTTTGGATATTACATTTTTGTTGTAAGTGACACATATGTATGTTTTTATTTTATAAAAGATTCTCTGCAACAATGGTGCTTTTCCTTTAAAAATCACCCTGTTATTTTTTTTCCTCGTGTAGCGCCAGTGGCGATCGCTTGAATCAGCGCTATGGACAGGTCTTTAATATACAGGGTGAGTCAGAATGTATAGTAAAGACTTTAAAGGGGTGTTTGGCAAGTGGTTTTAAGGGGGGTCTTTCATATAGTTTTTCTATTTGGGCTTTCCTTGCAAAGTTATTCGGGTCTACAGGGTGACCCAAAAGTTTTTTTTATTTATATCTCAATAATGATGGCACTACTTAAAAATTTGAAATTTGGTATGTGTTATCTACTTACTAGAAGACCTTAGGGTTGTTTATTCATTTACACACTGCCCTAAAAAAGGCTAAAAACTAACAAACCCTATTAATTTTTTTGCTCAAACTTTTTTGTGGGTCTTTTTTACTTATAACAAAAATATGATTTGTGTAGCCTTTTTATTTAAGAAACTTTTTTCCCTCTACATTTTTTTTTCTCAAAAACACAAAATTTTTCCTACAAAAAAATTTCATGCCAAATACCATTCCCCTGACTGTTTCCGAAAATCAAGTAAAAATTCATAGTAGGCGGGCGTCAAACAATTTAATTATTTTTATTGAACATTAAAACAACAACAAAAATATCAGGTAACAACAATTCAGGTTCAGATGCTCAAAATGCTGTCCATGACATCTTTCACAAGTCTGTAACTGTTTGATAAAATTAAAATTAACTCCTTGCAATGTTTGCACTGAATTTTTTTTATCTCGGTAGCAATGTAAAAAATTCTATTATGTAATAATTCGTCTATCGTGTTTACTTCCGTGGAATAAACCACATTTTTCATATGGCCCCATAAGTAAAAATCCAATGGGTTGAGATCTGGGGGATCTAAGGCGTCTTCCAGTAAGTAGATAACACATACCAAATTTAAAATTTTTAAGTAGCACCATTATTGAGATACGAATAAAAAAATATTTTTGGGTCACCTTGTAGACCTGAATAACTTGGCAAGGAAAGCCGAAAAATTTTATATGAAAGACCCTCCTTAAAACCACCTGCCAAACACCCCATTAAAGTATTTACTATACATTCTGACTCACCTAGTAGTGTTGGTCGAGCCTAAATTCAAGATGGCGGAAAACCTGCAAGGGGTTGATGGTTGAAAAATCGGATTTAAGCTTTCTACAGTGTGTCCACGGATAGAGTTCACGTAGGGTGTAAATGACAAAAAATTTTCGAGTTGAAATTTGAGCTTCTGGGGATCAGCCCTGCTTGGTTTTAAACTAATTTGTGACATAATTTTACTTTCTAAAAAAACACGTATGCCTTGGGAATTTTGAAAAAACTAATTTTCCACATCAGGAAAGTGCCTTTTCTGTAGGTTTTACGACAAAATGTTATTAAGGAAACTTGTTCAGAATGAAGAACTGAGTAGGTTTGCGAAATTTCGAAAGTCTAGGCCTACTTTGATTTTTTGGTATTTTTTCCCACTTTTCTTCAGAAAAGTGCACTTTGGGTAGTTTTCACATTAAAATGTTATTATAATTTCAAAAGCCTAGGTCTACTTTAATTTGTATGCGTTTTAAATTTTTTAGCAGAAAAAAATCAAAGTAGACCTAGGCTTTTGAAATTCTTTCACAACTGTCCAGTTTTTCATTGTGAACAAGTTTTCTTAATAACATTTTAATGTGAAAGCTACCCAAAGTGCACTTTTCTGAAGAAAAGTGGGAAAAAATACCAAAAAATCAAAGTAGGCCTAGACTTTCGAAATTTCGCAAACCTACTCAGTTCTTCATTCTGAACAAGTTTCCTTAATAACATTTTGTCGTAAAACCTACAGAAAGGGCACTTTACTGATGTGGAAAATTAGTTTTTTCAAACTTCCCAAGGCATACGTGATTTTTCGAAAGTAAAATTATGTCACAAATTAGATTAAAACCAAGCAGGGCTGATCCCCAGAAGCTCAAATTTCAACTCGAAATTTTTTTGTCATTTACACCCTACATGAACTCTATCCGTGGACACACATATGGTGTACTATTGATAGAAAAACATTTTTCTTCAAATCGGCAGTGAAGTGTCCCAAAATCGTCATTAAAAGCTCAGAAATCGGCACAGAGGTAGTCCATTATTGTACGATTTGTTCAAACGTCAGACGCGGAGCCATCGCCTGTCAAAAGTGACCAAGTATTTAAAACCCGGTTAATAAAGGCTCATTTAACTTTTCGAACACATACGGGTGATCCCGTATGATCATTTTCTTGCCTAATAAAACATTTTTTTCCGATTAAAAAAAATGTACCTCAACACTGAAGTTCTTTTTATGACTCCTGTGGTTTATTTGCCTCGGCCAGAGGCCTCGGCAACTAAATTCCACATGAGTCATAAAAAGTTGAACTACAGTGCCTTGGTAAATAACTGTTTTCTTACCCAATGAATTGCATTATATTACCTATAGGAATCCGATTAAATTTACTGGATTATTATTACAAAAATCAGGATAAAATCACTCACCACTTGCAAAAAATCATATTATTTGTTTTAGTTCTCAAACAAATGAGTTTCTAAGGGAATGCCAACTTGAAACAGATTTTAAAACAACGTCAAAACTTACCGAGAGAGAAAAGAAACAAGCTGCTCTTCCAATACTGGTTTTTGGAAGTGATTTAGTAGAAAAATTCTATTCAAAACATTACACTGACAAGGAAGATGGCTTGAATATGTTAAAGGAGGAATTGCTTTCATATGATAATACTAAAATGCACACTGCAAATAAGACTGCTAGAGCCGCTATATTTTTACTGCATAGGGCATTGAGAGATAAGGTTTTTTCAGTTTACAACCTAGCTAATGAAGTAATTCGGCTGTTTTTTGTACAGTTTGTCCCGGGAAGGTAAATAATTTTTGTTTTGCAATACAAATGAATAAATGTATGTATCTTCCCTAGAGCTTCCCCTGCCGAAGTATCGAGAAGCGTAGACAAGTTGTTGCCTGAACTGTTAACTAAGTCAGGTGATACTAGCGCAAGAATTCATCATATGGCTGTGCATACCATTCTTACAATGGCGGATTGTAAAAATGTTAGGTAACCTACGACGCTGGTAGTATATTTGGTGCTTTTTAACATTTGCAAGGTTTTAACAAAAATGGTGTAACTTTTTTAAAACTGCCTTAGATAATAACTTGCAAAAGATAAAAATTCAATCATGTTTTAGCTGAACCACCAC
This sequence comes from Pseudeuparius sepicola, assembly GCA_963920635.1. Lineage (NCBI taxonomy): Eukaryota > Metazoa > Arthropoda > Insecta > Coleoptera > Anthribidae > Pseudeuparius > Pseudeuparius sepicola. The sequence continues at coordinate 67,095,134 of OY987298.1, forward strand.
ACACATACACACGTGCCCCTTTAATATAGCTGTTACTATTTTTCGTAGAGACCTTCATATAATTCCCGTTCATTTGAGTAGGCCAGTTAGTAGCAGTACTCATCCTAGATTAGCACTAAGTAGAGCTGAAATGGTCGAGCAACTAATATTAAGTCATGGAATATCCACTGATAAACAGAGGTAGGTAATTCATTTAAACTCTGTTTAATCCAAGCTGAGATAAAAGTTGTAAATGGGAACTGCCATTTTATGTTACCTCCAGTTAAAGTTCTACCTCAAAAATGGTATGCAAAAGTGGTAATTTTCTTTACGATTTCTTAATTTTTTGTAATTTTTTCTTAATCTTTTGTAGAATTTCTATAAATGTACTTTACTAAAACTCAATCTTCTCTTCAGGGTAAGCACCTTATATTTCAGCGAATTTTGAATACAGTAGGTATAGTTGCCTTTATTTAGAGGTAGTTAAAGTAGATATCATAAAACTAAAGACAGTTTTACATTTGTTCCAAGTTGCGAACTCTATTGTTTTACAAAGAGTTTCTTTTTTCAATATGTTAGAAGCATGTACTTACAGGAACTTTGTTTTATGGATATCCTAGTGGTTGACATTGTCATGAGGATATGACAGAAATACATATAGAGGACACAGATTTTGCATTCATGAAGTATTCAATTATTCCTCCCCCTTGTTCATTAAAATTACTACCCTACTATGTTAAACTGCAAAACCCAATATTTAACAGACATATGTAGCAAAAGCATGGTTGAAATCAGACGAAACTGAATGATCTGAAAGCCATTTATGGGTATCTTTTGCCCCAATCCGGGCCAGTGCGGCAACGTTGCATTGGAGTTAGCGCTAGGGAACAGTATTATATGACATTTGTCAAGCTCCGGCCAACACAACTTTGCCAAATATATATAATAAATAAATAATAATTATCATTCTCACAATACTCGCAACTTGCAGTACCTACCCCAGAAGTAACTAAATGCTTGTGGGGGAGTCAAAAGAGAATCCTAAAGTCTCAAGAAAATAGCTTTGCATCGTTCGATTTTGTCTGATTTCAACAGTACCTACAGTGAGTTCACAAGGAGGTCTTATTTTCGCAAAAAGAACATAGGGCAATTTTTCGCCTTCCAAGATTAAAGTTTTTAAGATAGCTGCTATTAAGGTTATGATTAATAAAAACTGCAAAAAATCAATAAATAAATATCTCAACATTTTTCCATCATAGTGTCACTAATAGTCCGCACCATATACATATTATGGGAACTTTTATTCAGGTTAATTGTGTCACAGCTAAGAGTTTTTGCCAGAAAATTAATGCCAAATAAGGTGACAAAAACCAAACAGGTGGCTTCCTTTATCTGGCAAAGTGTTGATAAACACCTATGGGATAGTTTGTTTCTTAAAAACTACCCTTAAAGATTATTGCCATGTATTTTTGTTTGTGATTCAACTTGGATAACTACCTAATTAATAAAAAAATCCAAAAACAGTAAGTTTTACAACAAATTGTTACAACACAACAACTTTGCATTAAGTTTGATGAGCATTTGCATCTTTTACACTGGCTATTAAACATCTTTGATTTAAAAGGTTCTAGAACATAATGGGTATAATAATCGCTCCGCCTGTTGTCAAAGAGCAGATGAACCTTAGATTGCCCCTTCTGTGGATCTAATAATAAACAGAAAATCTGACAATAAAATGTTTAAATTTAGATTTTTTTAGTGGTCTAACATGTAGAACCCTCTCAGAATTTGGTTCAAGTGGGTTGCATCATCCAGCTGAAGCCGTGAGAAAAGTCTCAGAAAGGATATTAGTGTTGGTGTATAAAGTGAACCCTCGATTAGTACGAAAGCAGTTGCCACCTGATGATGATATTACTCGAAGAAACTTACTTTATAGGCAACTATTTCACGAGTTTGACAATATAGACTTGCAGGTAAGATATTACATGCTTATTAAAAGGCAGACAGAAAATTTTTGGTTTTACTTTAAAGTCGTGAAAAACAATAATAATTCTCACCCTCACAATACTCCAAATTAGGAGTACCCCCAGAAGCAACAGGATGCTTGTGTGGGGGAGGGGGGGCAATTACTATTATTTTGTCTTTGTTGCCGTTTGCGGTCCACTGGCCCAATATAACTTCTTAACCATAATAAGGTACAGATATCCGTACTTGTATTTAACATGCACAGTATTATATGAGATCCTGACACCTGCCATTAAAAAAGCAGTGAGGCATGTTATATTATTAAGTATTAGCACAGAATAGCCACCGTAACAGAAGCCGCCTTAGCATTACGCCTGTAAGAATAGTTACAATGTATGAACTAGATGGCGCTGGCAGGCTCTTATCCCATTTATTTAAATTCACCCCAATTTGCGCACCGTCCGCACATTTTGTTCCGATAACAGTCCCCGCCCATCTATTAGCCGTGTTGCCGGATCTACTCAACGCTGGAACACTCGTTTAATAACCTTAATCTAGGTCGTATCGAATCATAGCGAACGGTTGAAGCAATGTATTTATATTGGAGATAATTTTCAAACCATTCATTGAGCGGGCACGGCAAAGCGAGATAGGGACAAAAAAACATTAATTTTTAGTTCATTCATTGTATTGATTTGAAACAACATTTGGTTTGTTTTTATAGGAATGTGAGTTTTCACAATATTTCAAAGTAGTGAAACCCCCAGACGAAAAAACTCAGATGCGGACGTGCCGATCGGGGGGATCAAAAATTAAGAAAAATTCTAATTTCCACAATTGATTTTTCGCAAACTTAATTTTTTAGACACTGGAGTAGCACAGAAACGAAAAACTCAGGGGCGGACGTGTCCATCGGAGGGATGAAAAATTAAGAAAAATTCTATTTGCCACGATTGATTTTTCGCCAACTTAATTTTTTTACCAAAATGACGTTAGAGGCACGCTAGACACTGGAGTGGCACAGAAACGAAAAAACTCAGGTGCGTACGTGCCGATCGGGGGGATAAAAAATTAAGAAAAATTCTATTTACCACAATTGATTTTTTGCCAGCTTGATTTTTTTACCAAAATGGCGTTATAGGCACGCTAGACACTGGGGTAACACAGAAACGAAAAAACTCTGGTGCGAACGTCCGATCGGAGGGATCAAAAATTAAGAAAAATTCTAATTTCCACTGATTTTTCGCCAGCCTGATTTTTTACCAAATGACGTTAGAAGAAAAAATCAATATTGATTTTTTTTATTTTGAAGCTGCGGATCGGCAAGTACGCCACTGCCTTTTAGACTTTTTTCTGTGCTACCCCAGTGAATAAAATCAAGCTGGCGAAAAATCAATTGTGGAAATTAGAGTTTTTCATAATTTTTGATCCCGCCGATCGGCACGTACGCACCCGAGTTTTTCGTTTCTGTGCTACCCCAGTGTCTAGCATGCCTCTAACGCCATTTTGTTAAAAAAATCAAGCTGGCGAAAAATCAATTGTGGAAATTAGAATTTTTCTTAATTTTTGACCCCGCTGATCGTCACGTACGCACCTGAGTTTTTTCGTTTCTGTGCTACCCCAGTGTCTAGCATGCGTATAACGTCATTTTGGTAAAAAAATCAAGCTAGCGAAAAATCAATTGTGGAAATTAAAATTTTTCTTAATTTTTGATCCCCCGATCGGCACGTACGCACCTGAGTTTTTTCGTTTCTGTGCTACCCCAGTGTCTAGCATGCCTCTAACGCCATTTTGTTAAAAAAATCAAGCTGGCGAAAAATCAATTGTGGGAATTAGAATTTTTCTCAATTTTTGACCCCGCCGATCGTCACGTACGCACCTGAGTTTTTTCGTTTCTGTGCTACCCCAGTGTCTAGCATGCGTATAACGTCATTTTGGTAAAAAAATCAAGCTAGCGAAAAATCAATTGTGGAAATTAAAATTTTTCTTAATTTTTGATCCCGCGATCGGCACGTACGCACCTGAGTTTTTTCGTTTCTGTGCTACTCCAGTGTCTAGCATGCCTCTAACGCCATTTTGTTAAAAAAATCAAGCTGGCGAAAAATCAATTGTGGAAATTAAAATTTTTCTTAATTTTTGATCCCGCCGATCGTCACGTACGCACCTGACCTTTTTCGTTTGGGGTTGCACCATCACCATAATATATCAATCAACGTACCTATAGATAGTTTTCTAAGTTAAATATTTAGAATATTATTTTATTTCATAATTTCTAAACCAGTAAAAGGTATTTTAACCAAATTTGGTACAGAGTGTATATCTGGATACATTTCCATATTATGACGCAAGGTTGAGTCCCTCATGCATACGGGTCATCGACTCACTAAATTAAAAAAAAAAATAGTAAGGTAATGTGTAAATTTTTTTACGTTGTCCTTTCGAATACTTAATTGTAAACTAATTTTTGTTTCCAGACATTTACTGTTTCGCGGCAAATTTAATTTTACTTAATTCCCTTGAAATTGCCAACTAATTCTAATTCTCGCTGAATTTGTTAAATTACAAAGTTATTGCCCGAGGTTCCCGTGAGTTAATATAAAATCCTGGTATTAATCATAAAGCAGTAAGTTTGGCAACCCTCCATATCCCCACACCGTCCCCACTCCGTACTCCATGAAAACGAACGTTGAACCGAGCGCCATCTATTAGGCACTAGCCTGAACTACTGCCGACCCCCACTCCTGAGGAGACTCGATTTTCAGGGTGAGTCTCCTTTGCGTTCCTACTATTTTATATACGTAAGGCGGCTTCTGTTACGGTGGCTATTCTGTGGTATTAGTGATAGTGTACAAAACATTAGGTCTATCACGCCGGAAGATATTTAAATTTCGATCACTTTACTTTGACAATAGCAACTTTTAAGATTATCAAGTAGTAACTGGCGATCCTCGCTGCAACATCGTTAAGGTCTGTCACTGTCACCTTTCGCGCGGGCGGACATCTCTGTCAGACCAGTCAACTAGCCTTAAGAGATGTTTTAATCAGAAATCATTACCATTGGGAAAAGCAACACACATGGGGTACCAAATTAAAGCTCGTGACTACTGCTGAACAAATAACCTGGTCTGTCGGCATAGAAAACTTTCTTGCTTGATATAAAGAATATATATATTTTTTAATATTGTCCCTCATTGGCATTGCAAGTGCATGTTTAATTCTGTATATACTACTTTAGACCAGCAGCAATAAACTTCGAAGCCTTTTTGTCTTCCGATATTTACTGGAAAATTAGTTTATGGCATGTTTTCGTTTGACTTTTGAATCATCTTAATTAATAAACATTCTTTAGCAATGCCAAATTTTCCCTTGAGTCCCTCGGTTTGCAAAGTTGGGCTAAGTCACTTCCCTTTTTTCTTTCCATAATCCCAGTTTCAAAAAAAAACTGAACACTATGACGAAGAGAACACTTTTAAACATGTTGTAAACAACGGTGTTGATGCCCTGAAGAAACTGTTCTTGAAATTTCCATTAGCAGTCTTCTCTAGAATAACTATGACCATTGTCCATCAACTTCCCGTCCATTTTTCAAATACGACTATAAACGGTTTTTGTTGTTAAGTAAACACGATTATAAAGTAGAAATTTGATTTCGGACAACGGAATACGCAATTGAATATCAGTTACATTTAAGCTATAGGGGCATTTTAATATTTCTAGAGAAAGAGGGAAATGCTGGAAAGAAATAGACTGATTCAGCAGTGTTCGGTCATTTCTAATCTGGATGGGGTTAGTCCAGAACCCCAAGAAAGTAAAACAGAAATCAGTAAATGTATAAGCTCAAGTAACATTCAACACATGGTTAGCAATGGTGTCGGTCAAGATGGTAATGAGCATAAAAATAACTATCCCCTATCAAAAAGTCTGAGTGGAGGCAACATTATTCAAATTAATGGAAATTGCAAAAATGAAGATAAGCCAAGTTCCAGTTCTGCAAGTGGGATTTCATCCCCTAGTAATAACTCACAGAAAGATGAGGAGGAGAAGTAAGTAGTAATTTATATAATAAGTAAATAAAATATCAAAAATCAAAGATCTAACAAATTATTAAAAAAATAATGCAGGAGATATCACTTCTGTTTATGGATACTCTAGTTACCCAATGCTAGAGATTGACATAAGGATCTGACAGAGATACAATAAATACAAGGGACAAATTTTCCAAAAATTAAAGTTGTTCGACTACTTTTTTAGTACATTTTAAGACAAGAAAATTAATAGGCAACGACTGGGCCACTTTAATTTTTAGCACCATCTGTCGCTTGTATCCAATATTGTTCTCATATACTTATGACTGTCACACATTGGTTCACACCATAAACAAGACCGATCACGAAGCGCCACCAATTTGAGGGGTGCCAAGTTGTTGCCACGCTAAAACCACGGCAGGTTTATAAACGCCTATGCAGATTTTTTGGCGACGCCACTGTCGTTTGTCCCTAAAATCATCGAAAGAACTAAAATATTATTTGAAACATTTTTCGGAAGGAACACTCCAATCTTATGGAATAATTTGGAAAAAAATGATTTTTTTTAAATTTTACGGCAAAGAATGTTAAAAATCTGTGCTGAATTATACACGGTGATTCATTAGGAATAGGAAATCCCGAAATCGGAGATAGAGCAGGGATCAAAATATGACGATTGAGGCCAGTATGCCTTATAGAAATGCTGTTTGTTTGAGAGATACAGGGCGTTGAAATTATTTTTTTTTGAATTGAATTTAATTATTCAAAAAATAAACAAATGTACCAAAAATTGTTCGCCTACAAAATGAAACAGATTGAATTTGATAAAATTTGGACACCCTATTTCAAGAAAACCAATGGTGTTTTGTCCAAAGCACATTTAGAGTATTTTTCTTCATTTTGAATGTACAATTAATCTGTGAAATTTGAACTAAAATATTATTTGAAACATTTTCTGGAACACCCTGCAATTTTATGGAATAATTTGGGAAAACATGATTTTTTTAAATTTTATGGCAAAGAATGCTAAAAATCTATGACATTGTGCTGAATTATACCGGGTGATTCATTAGGAATGGGAAATCCCAAAACTGGAAATAGAGGGATCAAAATAATGATTGAGGCCAGTATCCCTTATAGAAATGCTGTTTGTTTGAGAGATACAGGACGTTGAAATTCTTTTTTGAAAGTAAATTATTTAATTATTCGAAAAATACACAAATGTATCAAAAATTGTTCGATTTCAAAATGAAACAGATTGAATTTGATAAAATTTTGACACCCTATTTCAAGAAAACCAATGGTGTTTTGTCCAAAGCACATTTAGAGTATTTTTCTTCTTTTGAATGTACAATTAATCTGTGAAATTTGAACTAAAATATTATTTGAAACATTTTCTGGAACACCCTGCAATTTTATGGAATAATTTGGGAAAACATGATTTTTTAAAATTTTATGGCAAAGAATGCTAAAAATCTATGACATTGTGCTGAATTATACCGGGTGATTCATTAGGAATGGGAAATCCCAAAACTGGAAATAGAGGGATCAAAATGAAACAGATTGAATTTGATAAAATTTTGACACCCTATTTCAAGAAAACCAATGGTGTTGTGTCCAAAGCCCATTTAGCGTATTTTTCTTCATTTTGAATGTGCAATTAATCTGTGAATTTTGACACTGACATCTTCAGTTGATTCTCCATCCCAAAAAACACAACATTTCTATAACGCATATATTGGCTTCGAATATTTTACAATTTTAAGATACAGTTTGTTCAGCAAATGTTTGGCCCTACGTCACAACTCCCATCCTTGTCTTACTCAATACGACGAATATCGGTCGTATTTTATATTCACAGTAAGAATTGGCTTTTATTCTGCCACTTATAAAAGTATAACTAAACATTGTTACCTGTTTTTAAAATCCATTAGGTACTAATGAAAAGAGAAAACATTTTTTTCTTGAAAATTGTTACCATTCTCAAGTTGTTTTGTATGCAAAATTGGCGAAAAATTGATACGCAAGGTATCATTATTCTAATTTTCGTACGCCTTTTACAGGCAATGTATATTTTGCAATCAAACTGAGAGCAGTATTCTAGCAGTAAGCAATTCCATGAATTCACATTATTGGAGGTCTTGCCTGATGTTGGTTAGATGTCAAACATGTAGCCAAGTAGTAGAAGTATCTAGCCTAACAGAGCATTTGCTTAATGAGTGTGAGCACCATGATAATTTCACACAGTGTTCAAGATGTTCAGAAGCTGTGAAAATTGAAGATTATCAATCTCACCCCCAGACTTGCACAGGTATGTGTATTAACACACCGCCTTATTTATAATTAGGGTGTCCCAACATGAGCACATACAGGGTTGTCCAGTCCATAACTGACTGTCATCCTATATGGGGGGATGTCATACCTGGACCTATACCTATATTAAAGACCCGAACATGATGTCATAATTTCATTGTTGTTTCCAAACTGGAGTGGCAAAACGAAAAAAAAAGGAGACCTATTATAGCTTATAGGGGGTATTCTTCGGTTATATATATGTTAATTTCCGATGTTTAAAATGCCCCATATCTTAAATATCCAGATTTATTACGATTCACGTTCTTTTTACTGTAACAAATTGTCTTTGCGGTTAGTATTTTGCAGTTGTGTCATATTAATAGTTTATAGGTACATTTGTTTCTGATAACATGAAATTATGATGCATATGAAGCAAATCGTTATGCTCAAACCATTACGTGAATTGCAGTAGAATAAACACTATTTTGGAATTACAGGATGATCTGTTTGAGCAGTTGAAAAAGCAAGAATTCGAGTTGTTATATTTTGGCCATGTATTTTGTAACATATGCAAGAATGAAAATATAAAAATTTGTTTAAAGCCTTTAAGGAAAACAGTAGTCCACTATATAAAGAAGAAACTTAAAAATCTAATACATTCTATTACTTACTTACACTACAACTAGCCATAGACTTAATTTCAAATCAAAAGGTACCGAAATGTACTCTTGCTTGTAAAAATGTACTCTTGCTTGTGAAATGAAAGGGACAGAACAAACAAGCAATTTATTTTGTTTGGATATTAAATTTTATAAAATAATTTTAAACAATGGTGTGTTTAACGCAAGCCACCCTCTGGATTTTTTTGTCATAATATGGCGTCACTGTAAATCACTTGAAGCAGCATTATGCGCAGATCTTTATTATAGTGTCAGTCCACGACGTACTGATAGAAGTATGGGACCCATGTTTTTCATTTACTCATAGGTCCAGATTAAGGGAGATGTGTAAGAACTATTGCCATTCAGACTTTATGTTCAATCAAGTGGTGGATTAAGCCCGTTGGAGGCCTGGGGTGGCAAAATGAAAAGAGGCCCCGGTCTGCTCAAATTTTTTTTGTAGTGTACATTTTGTAAAAAATGAATAATATAGATATAACGGCATTCAAGTACCTATTCATAATGTGTGTACTTTACACTCTAACAATTGCCTCCAACTCCAAAGTTCAAACTGCCTCTTATACTTACTGAACATATTTTGGCTTTGTTTGGGATTTCATTAAAAAGGACTTCTCGAAATTTGGAGCCCCTCAAGACCCGAGGCCCCGGGCAGGCCACCCCCTCCAACTTAGTCCACGACTGGTTCAATCGCAGCAAATTACCCTTCTTTTTTATATAAGCCCATTCTTTTTATTAAGTATTTCGGACGGTCACAACCAACCAGATTTTTTTTTATAGCATCCTGTATAAAATTTAAACAAAATAGGCCACACGAACGACATAAACGAAAATTTAGGCCCCATTTTAAGTACTCTTAATCCTGACTTGAGTAAAAACAAAAAACACACAGATCCCATAATTTTAAGAGTAAAGTATCATCCTATATAGGATGGAAGTAAGTTATGGGCAACCCTGTATGTCTTCCATGTTCATACCAGCAGAGGGCGTCTGTTGTAACAGATTGCATTTTGCTGCAGGTAGTCTTGGACAGATATGTCCCCGTCCATTTTTTACTTGCAACATGAGTGTTACGGCACGTTGTGCTGCCAATAGCCATAGCTTTTTTGGATTTTCAACATTAAACGACAAAAAGTGATATCAATCTGTTAAATAACTCAGTCAGGCTACTGGTGATACTGTGTCCAGAGCATCCACTTTATTACTATTTTTGAAATGACATAAAATTCAAATCATGGACTCTTGGTGGGACATATATTATTATTTCTACAAGACTGGGGCATAAAATAAAATATTAATGTTTCAGAACTTTCAGAAGGATGTAATAGATGTCCACTGTGTCACCAAAATATTGAAGATGAAGATTTATGTTGGAAGAGGCATTTAATGGGTGAAAATCCATGCACTAAGAACACCAGGATAAAAAATTATAATCAAAAACAAGTGAAAATTCAAGTTTAATATCTTAATAATTTTTTTTAAATAAAGGCACTAAAATTTTCAATAAAAGGAAAGAACAAGGAAGTAGGCTCACCGAAAATTATGAACAGAATTACATGGCAACAAAATGCAGAATGTATGAAAAAGTGGCAGTGGCCAAAAGTGGTCAACCAGCTTTGATGGTTGCCACAGATATGGTTAGATTCTGGGAGTATTCAAGTGGTAACTGTAGAATTGCTCCAGACAAGTTACTGAACTTACATTCTAGGTTGTACGATTTATATAATGTGGACTTTTTTAAAACACATCTAAAATTACCTATACAAAATAGTAATTATGATGATATAAATATGATCCTCATTATTAAATACTACAATTTATATTAATATTATACAATTCTTTACTTACTTTACAAAAATTCAGCACTGGATAGTTCTACCAAATTTGCAATCTTTTAAAATATGTCACTAGGATCATTAGTGTTTAAAAATTGCTAATAATGACATTTACAAAGATTTTACTATTTTTTATACAAGGTGGCTTATATAAATGACTCACTCAAAATATCTTGGATAGTCAAAAAATAGTTTTTGACAGAAAAATTCGATGGCAAGTGTGATTGATACCCCTTCCGGGTGGAGAAACTTCTTTTGTCATAATGGACACTAACCGGTTGTAAGCACCTTCATTTTCCCATCTCAAATTCCTTTCACAACCCAGACAGAGCATTTTTTCTTTTTCTTCTTCACTGTTTTTTAATGTTAGAACAAATTTGTCTTAATTAATATTAGTAAAAAAGTTCAGTTGTAATTAATATTGCTAAAAGTCCAATAATAATCAAAAAATATCACACTTTAGAACAATGAAAATTGGTATAGATGGGTCTTGAGTTATTATAAATATGAATCTGTAGTCAGTTTTTCTAAAAAAATCCTATAGCACATCTTGAAAGAGCGTTCAAAAATTGGTCGTAGTTGGCCATGATTGCAACCCAAGAATAAAGTATCCCACTCATTGAATGTGCATTTTGAATGCCTACCTACAAAAAAACTTGGCAAAATCGGTCAACAAATAAAGACTTTAGATGTGTGGTAAGTCCTTAATGTGGACACACAGTAGAAAAAAAATTATACACACTTTTTCTAACACCTGTCAAACGTTGTCAGAGTTAATTCTAGAACACTCTTGAATGTGCCACTTTAACGGAAACAGCTAAATATCTAAGTAAATACAAATTATATTTCAAATAAAAGTAGCAGCTATTGTGTCTATGAACATATTTTATTATTAGTAGTATGATCCTTCACAGAAATTCTAAGGTCAAGTATGGTTCTTTAAATGTTAACACCCCTAAAAATCTAAGTAGGCTGTGGGAACTGAACGGGGCAATTTTTTATAGATTATATCCCTGAATGGTCATCGTTTTGCGAAGTATTGGTTAGGCATTGCCATGAAAGCCTGGCCTACTGCGATTTTTTAAAGGGGTGCGTTTTTCAAGACCATATTAGGTATTATTTTTACTTTAAAATCTGTGTAAATCAGGACACGCAAAAACTCTCTAATTTGAACAAAAAGTATACAAGGAATTCCATTCCGCAGGGTGTCAAAGTTGAGCAAAATAGGAATTAGAGGCATCTGGCGAGTCAAGTGTGCCACTTCGAAACATTTGAATGATCAACTCCACAAGTCCTATTCCATGGCCTACTGTTTCAAAAATCACAAAACCATAATAGTCATTTTTTAAAGAATAAAATGAGATGTGCCATCTAATTGGCCATAGTACAAAACCCTTGGTATAAAATTTAAATACTCTAAGTTATACCAAATGGGGCAAAATTTAGAAAAAAATAAGTTTTCCGGAGTACCCTATATAAACCACCGGGCACATTTTGGTGATTTTTTTTTTAAATCGATTAAGCTTTGCCTTAGGTATTATTTTACATAGTATATTCAATGTAGCTCCTCCAGGGTGTTTGTAAAAACATCAAAATTTTACAAAACAAATTATTTATTTAAAAAATATATTTAAAGAAACAAAGCGGGCTTCCACATTAGGCACCAGGTACCTAGGTCTAATTTTTAGAGGATACCGTTTTTGTTTTCATGGCATTCACAGCACATCTTGTTGAATAAACCAGAATTAATTAAGGATGAAGTTTGACGCGTTTAATTGTATGGAAACGTTGAAAATTGGGTCAACTTACCCTAAACATTCTAAAAATGTCCCACTAATAAAGAAAACAGAAAAAGAACACCATTGTACCGTTTAAAAATAATACCTAAGTGAAGAATATGCCATATTTAAGTATTATTTAATAATAATAATTATCAGCCGCACAATACTCCAAACTAGGAGTACTCCCGAAGCAAGTGAATGCTTGTATGGTGGAAGGGCACAATTACTATTATTTTGTCTTCATTGCCATTTGCGGCTAGGGACAACTTTCCCCGATAGAACTAAGATAGTATTCACTCAAGTATTACAGAAAACTCTAGAAAACCACAGTAATCCCAAAGTATATAAATATAAAATTTGATTTTTTTGTAGAGTGGTTATTTCTTGTGACATTTAGCTGTTTCTATTAAAATGGGACACCTGGTGTATCATCAATACATGTGATTCAGTCAGAAAAATAAATAGAAATTCACATTCTGACATACATAGTATGTAAATAATATCTTGGCACACATTGCGTGGGTAGTTATTATTATTCGAAAACATAACACTCTTTTTGTATCTTAGTAAAGTAATGAAACGTGTGATCAAGTAACAAAAGTATTTTATATAAAATTCAACTTGGCTAAAATGTATCGACTGTGTTAAGCTATGCTCCAAAAATTACATGATATTTAAAAAAAAATTAAGTGCACATTAAAAGAAAGAAGGCCTTATGAATAAATTTATCTCGTAAGAATTAAATTTTCTATATGAATGAATATGAACATGTTGCAGAAATTATTTAATAATTATTACTTAGTTTCAAACTGAATTTAAATACAATACAATAATTAAGAAAAAGTAATTTCTACTGTCAACATAGGCAAAATTCGTCCTATTAGATAAAAGCGTTGACTGACATATTTATAGACTTCTCACGGCTATAGCTTCATGTTCTGGAAAACAGATGGCTCTGATGGCTAACATGCTAACAATGTATTCTGCATTGTATTTTATCTCTGGAAAGCGCATGGTGAGCCAAAAATATATCAGTCAACGATAAAAGGCTTCTTAATTTATTTCAATTAGGTAGGTATCAAACAGGGTAAACAACTAGTTTGTCTGAACTGTTCCTTATTTATTTGTCAATTTACAATAACTTTCAAGTGAATCCTAATTACAAGTATTGTTGTTTACAATGTGAAATAGGCAACAATCTATTTTGGAGTCGATTGCCTTCTGGATACCGAACCTACAAATTAAACATCAGAACATTTTTGACATACAGATATATGGAACGTGAGAACAGTTAGTAGTTGTTTGTGTGCCAAAGAATTGAAGTTCCATTTTTTTATAACGAATGTGGAATTTAGTTGCTGAGGCTTGCAAGGCCGAGGCAAATAATGAATAAAAAGGAACTTCAGTGCCGAGGGGCACATTACATATATTGTTAATCGGGGAACAAGAAGTTTTATTATGCAAAAAGCGGCATAGCTATGCGGTACAAACTTTTGGTTAGATTTTTAGAAGTTTCACAATGTTCAAATATAGGAAAAATTAAAACATGCGAAATTAAATCCTTTTTAAAGTGAATTTGTGTTGTTTCATATTTTCTTGCTACTTTTGAAATATCGATTTTGTGTTAATCTTTACGTAAAACCTTATTTTTTAAATGGTACTTAATAAAACAAATTCTTTTAATGTCATAAAAAAATGCATAGGCCTTTAAAAAATATATGATTTAAAGAACGCGGTCACCCGTTCATAAGACAACTGTGCCTGCCGTTATTGTTATTATTATTTTGAGATCATTTATTGCTAATTAATATATACAGAGTGTCTCACTTAATAGTGAAACAACCTTATAACTTCTTTATTTTTTAACCGACCAGAATGACATTTTTACCAAAGGTAGATGGCATTATTGTATGTGTATTATTTCCTATTGTGTATTATTTCCAAGGAAGAGTGTAACACTTTCCTCCAGTGTGAAAATAAATGGAATTAAAATTAATTGTCACTCTAATAAAAATTAACAATAAATATGTCTTCTTATTACAAAAAATTGTTTCTAGATATCAAAGTAACTTATAGTTACTATGACAACAGGGATAGGGGAGAAATAGAAGAGAAAAGTGGGTACATAATGAACTAATATTTTTTTTTGCATTTTTTCCATTTAGAATGGACCTATCCTCCATGTATAAAATTATAAGAACTTAATTTGTCACGATATATGTAGTAGGTATAGGTAATAAGGTGTTTAATTTGTATGTCATGTTAACCAGATGGCACTCCACTACCTAAAACATATTTGTAATGTTCTATTATTGTATATAACAAGTATATAAATATAAATTGCTCTTTCCTAAAAATGAATTAAAAACAAATAAATGCATTCATTTACTCTTTAGCTTCATTCAAAACCTTGCCCCCACACTCAACTTGGTCTTCAGAAATCGATTCCTCATCTGGTTTTTGGAATTTATTTTTTTCTAAAAATATATTAAGTAGGCATCATCACAAGGAATATAAATATTCAAAAATATAGAAAATGGTTAGGGTATCAAAAGTTAACACAACACAGGGAAATTCGGGCACGGCATTCAATACCCTCCCTATTATCTAATGCACTATAACCTAAAGGGTGTTCCAATTTGGTAGGTGCTCTTATAATTCAGAGAAATTATCATTAACAATTTATATTGCCAGTAAAGTGTAATATAGATTTATATTCACCCTGCATACAACTTATTTAGTATTTAATATGTAACTGAACATCACGTATGAACAAAAAATTTCCAATTAAAACATTGGAAATATTTTCAACTTTTGACTCATTATTTATGGTCCACCATGTAGTTTGCAAGCTATGTTGCAAGGGAAAAAATTTTCCTTGTGCCACAGATAACAATATAATGAAATATAAAGGGAATGACAATGGTTGTTCCCCTTCCCCTATGATCGTTTAATGTTCATTATTCTCCTTAAAACAATCGTTTTTGCAAAGGAATATAACAAATACAAAAGTCAGAATTTCCACCTATTATAAAATAATATGATGTATAAAAGATTCCTGGGCTGATTTAGCCTCTTTTATTTCATCTGAAAAATTGTTGATGGTGTACTTAAATATATGTATAACATAATATATATGTCCTAATTAATATAAATATATATTAAGCAACCACTATTCATGTTGGATAAAAATAACCTTGAAAATAACGCAAAATAAAAGTAAAACAAAAACAAAACTTACCAAATTTGGATGTGTCACCACCAAGTAGCCTAAGTAAATGAACGCTACTGTGCTGTGACATGTAGCACCTCAAGGAAGTTGTTCCTCTCCAGCCACTAACATGAATGACTAATGCTTCTTTGACATTTTCTGTGTTTTCTGTATAGATTAACACACAGCTTCCAGGACCTAATAACAAAATTGGCTCAATGTACAGCACGTATGTGGTGATTCAACATTTTGACCCATAAAATGGCTTTTTTCAATCTGTAGCGCGTAACACACAAAATTTTAAATTTTTGTCAATACAAATTTTAATCTAAGTAATTACTCACATTTTGAGACAAAAATTATTTAAAAATATTTATCACAATGGCCGTTATTAGGCTTTTTGCGCAAATGCTAATAACGGCCATTGTGATAAAGATTTTTTAATAATTTTTGTCTCAAAATGTGAGTAATTACTTAGATTAAAATTTGTATTGACAAAAATTTAAAATTTTGTGTATTACTTGCTACAGATCGAAAAAAGCCATTTTATGGGTCAAAATGTTGAATCACCACGCACGTGCTGTACATTGAGTCTTAATGGTGTAGTAGTGAAAATATATCTCTGAAAAAAAAAACACAGAACACATAGAAGTATAGACAAGCCCATGGATTTAGAGGTGAATTATAAAAAAGCAGAATTTACATATTTTTCAGATATTTTTTACCGAGGTGCACTGGCCTCCTCCACCCCAAATCATTTTTGGCTATAGAAAGAAGAGAACCATTTCACAACAATAGCTTCAAAGAATAAATGCTTACTCAAATTTTCCAACTGCTCCTGAACAGTTTCAGATAATGTCACAATAGGAGGAGAATGTTGAGGGTCATCGTTCAATAAAAGTGTAATTAAGTCATCTTTGGGTATATTTATTTTTCGGTCATTTCCTATATATGGGTATATGCTTTCCAGTCCATCATTTGCAATTCTAAAAACAACACAATTGTTGACTATTATGTGGAGCAAATGAATCAAATCTTTCATTGTATTAAATCTTTCATACAAAATTTTACTAACGGAAAATTACCAAATCATCCGTCAGATTAAAGAAGTAACTTTTGGCAGTGGCCATTAAATTCATCAAAAATATTTATGGCGTTCTATTTTCACAATAACTTGCTACCACAAATCTAAAGCTATAGCATAGGTTTCTTTCACAAAAAAATATAGGCTTACATTATTGGGCAATTTCAATGTAAACCAGTACTATTTTTTTTTAGCAAAAAAATTATTTCTAAGCGCCATGTGTCACCATACAGAACATATCATGTGACTTGAAATCACAATAGAAAAAAACAGAAAAGTTTTATTCTGGTTGTGTACAAAATGGTCAAATGACCACTGTTCCTTTGAGTGTACTGGATACCAAACAAATCAAGCTATAGTGGTGACAATTTTATGAAAAGATTATTAAGCTTAATCACTTATGTATGGGAGTTGATTTTGATTGGCGAGTATTGCAAATTCAAGGGTAGTAAAAACCCAATTACCACACGTATTATATACAATGTTTTATCTACAACTTTGTGGTTTCTTTAAAAATACTAATAGTTAATGCAGTTTTAACAAGCAATCTATGTCGTTTTTTTTAATTGGGCATGTCCCTTTCACTGATAGGTGATTGTTTCGAATGTCATTAAGTTGAATGGCATACAGTATAGTGATACTTACCACACTATAGATAGTGTGTGAAACCTTACTACACAGTAGTAGAGAGTAGAAAAAAAGAGATCTAAAATAACTTACTTGATTGATATGCAAAGACAACAATATAGTTGAAATTTGTGGAAAAAATCAAGGTTCAAAGATGTTATGAACTTACCTAAATGCACATTTCATATTTTTATTGTCACATCTAACAAATGCCTTCACGCCTGTGTTAATAAACTTAATTTTCCCTTGATTTGTAACAACCAGATCCCTTACTGCATTGGATGTTAGATAAATATTTTTCTTCTTCCCTACATGACACCTCGTCAATAAGCATTTCGAATCAAAATCATCCAATATTGTATAAAATGACTTAATGTCATTCCAAACATGTTCATTGTCTGAAAAAAATACAAACGGATCCTCCCTGTATCCATCTTTCCGCTTCCTTTTTCTCGAGTTTTGGGAGTTATCATCGGCTTCTCTTTTATTGCTTTTATTTAGCTCTTCGATGTACTCATCAGTCAATAGTGGTTTCTCTCTTTCTGCTAGTGGTTTGTTTTTTCGTAATACTGCTACGAAAAAGGCCCCAGTATTCTGGTGGTGAGGTAATATTCGAATGCTAAAGAAAATTATTTGAAATAAAAAATGGGCAATAATAATTTTAACTAGTTATACCAACGATCTAAATTGTATTTCTGTCTATCTTCTGGTGAAGGTGGAAACATTTTTGGAACAATTGTAGTCCTCCATTTCTCATCAACTTCATCATATGATTTGTAAAAATCAAGATTTCTACTCGAGACGAGCCATTCTTGCATACCTGAGAATATTGGGTATCATATTTTTAACTCCATAGCTGTATGGGTGATCCCATGCCCTGGGCACACGTAAAAACGAAAAAAGAAAAAAATAGTATGCCCTACTGGTACTAAATGGGCCGTGATTGTGAAGAGCTTTTGGTAAAAACAATTGAAAGTGTCACACATCGTGATGCCCATCGATATTATTTTCCAGAAACATAAATACATACGAGGAGGGTTAAAATATAAATCGGAATTTGGCTGTAACTTTTTATTTAACAGAAATAATAACACCATTTATACACTCTAAGTCTACGAACTTTTGACATTGTGGGAATTTCATAATGTCACTTTTACAGAATGTTTTTGGTTGGGTGAAAAGCCACTCAGGCACAAACTCAGCAACATCATCATCATCATCTTGAAATCTTGAGCTACTCTTTCAGTGTCCAAAGAGATGGAAATCCAGACTATACAGTGGATGTGGAAGAACCCCCCACCAAAGCAGTTTTGGGCAGTATGAGTTTGGGTATTATCATGCAACAGAATTACACACTATATGAACGGATTCTTGAAGAAAATGCAGGCTTAACTTTCTGAGTAAACAAACAATAATAAGGAGTTTTAATAGTATGTCGTTCTCGTAAAAAATCAGTCAAGAGAACACCTCACTGTCTCAAAAGATGGTGGCCATTACTTTACGCCTTCGTTTTTTTTTTCAGTTTTGGGGAGTTTGAGTGGCGCCACTCTTAGACTTGACCTTTTTGATTCTAGACAGAAATGGTGAACCCAGGTTTCGTCAGAGATGAGTAAAGAATTTAAAAATGCCTCACCTTCATATTGATCCCTCCTGAGACACATCGCTGTTTTTACTCATCATAGTCAGCAACCTGGGCAATAGGGTGGGGCGAAAAAATTAATTTTCAAATTTTTCTTGTGGCTAGTCTCAAAAGTTGCTTTATAATAAAAGTGTGTATTTCCCAAAGTTTCGAATTTTTCCGTAACCATCTTCAGGTGCCACAACTAAGTTGAAATTTGGGAAAAATATGTTAGTTGCTAAAAAATTGCTAGTTACCCAAATAGGGGAAATTGTAATATTTTAGGTTAAATAAGTGACCAGTCATTAAAAATTAAAATTATATTGAATTAAAAGCATAAAGGTAAAATTGTTTTTAATTTATTTTAACACTTTCGTTGCTCAAGACGTGGATTCGCATCCAGTCGGTTCTTTTCTGAGTGCGTAGATGCAGATTCGAGGCCTATGGACAGTAACATTCAATGCTTCAGTAGTTATCGAGCGCTTAGAAGGCTGTGAAAATCTTTCTATTGCGATTTAAGCCAATTAAAGTTACATTGTTCAATGTATTTATATGAGACTTGTTTGGAGATTTCTTTTGGTAACTTTACTGCAGATTTATCACATAGATATCCCGGACTGCTAGCTCATTCTAGATGGCTTATTTGTGCCAATAGAATTCTATGCTTATATGCTGCTACACTTCGTCATAAGAATGTATTCCTCTACATGGTTTGATATAAAATTTAAACCATTTTGCTTAGATGGTCCAAAACATTAATTAAACATGATTCAGCGATCAAGATATCTTCCCGAAGGTCTGCTTAACATAGTCGATCCTGTAATTAAGAGGAATTCATTCTTTGCTCATCTGGAAACCTATTACTTTGTTAAATGATGAAAGATCACATACCAGAGAATTAGCTTTAAGACGCATCCTAAAATAAAGGAGAGCGGCTACTTCTGGAATTATAAGAAAATTTTAAGTACCTGAACTTAATTTTAATGCAGAGAGTTATGAGCATCTGATTGACTGGTAGAAGTGTAAATTAAGTGAACCGCCTTTGTTAACTGGAATTATGGATTCAGAGTTACAAGATCTTATAAAATCAGTACCTGAGATGAACTTAGTAAGGTTTCTGTTATGTATTCCAATTCAAACAACTTCGCGCCCACACACATGCCGCGAAGTTAATGTGCACGCGTAACAGACAGTTCCGCTACCATGCCGGCCTGTATCACGTGTAAAACCTTTGCCACAGAAAACCAGCAAGCGACAGAAACGCAGCATGAATGTACGGGGATATGCTCGATGGGATGGGGATGGAAGAACGTCGCCATATATGCGCATCCCCACGTACTAAAAATTAGAGGTTGTTTCGATACGTATTAGACGTGTACAATACAACGCTCCTTGACGCGCATTCAACCTCTTAGTCGGGTTGTCGGGCAACTTCGGACACGATGTTCACGGTTCAGGCACAGAAAAACAGCATGTGGTTCAGGGCTGCCGAAGTACCTACACTTTTTGGAGTTATATCAATAAAATAATTTAAAGGGTGGTAAGAGCAGACTGGTTTAAAACTTGTGATAGTCATAAGAACTACATGTTAGATTTGCTCTATAGAGTCAAGCTATACAAATGTACAAAGTGGGAATCGGATACTATAAAGTCTGCTGTGGAAAATAAGCATAAAAATTAGATCCGTAATATTCGAATAGATAATTTCTTAAATGAAAAATCAAAAAATTGCGTTGTAAATAATTATGTAAGAAAGAAAAATGTTTATAAAAATAATACATTCGAATTACGACCGTTGTGTGTGTGACGGTTTTAATAAGATGTATAGGGAATAGAGCTGTTGTGTCAAGCTGGTTTACATACACAAATAAATGATGAAAAGAAAAGGAAAATATTTAATTCAACATAAAAATAACAGTAATAAAAATAACAAAACCAAAATAACCAGTTTGGCAGTTAGTCAACGAAGCTTAATTTATTACACAAGTAAAATCGAGCTATAAAGTCGCTTCGTTCTTGAAAATTCTTTGTCGAGGTATAACCAGATCGGACCTTATAGGTTTTGTTAAGTACGTTATTCTGCATACAAAATGGCAATTTACGACATTTTTTTTGTAATCGCGAACTTCTTTATTTAAAAAAAAAAAAACTGTCATATTGTGTTTTTTTACATTCCCACCATAATATCTTTGAAAATAAGAAAGCTATATGCTTGATTTTTTTTAAATTGAAGCTAACATTTGAGTGCTTCAATCGAATGCGTTCAATCTTGTCCGATATTGTTTATTAACCATTTTAAACAACAGTAAAGTTCGGAAATCGGAAAAAGTGTATTGCATTTTTTTATTTGTGGAAATTTTTATATAAATGCTGCAAGGCAAATGTGCCTAAAATGTCAAAGAAGTTTTTAGTAAACAAATTTTTTATCTAGTGCCTATTGTTGTTTAGCTGTGATTTTTTTCTGTGACGCGACATATCTAATATGAGCCGCGTGCAGTCCTCGCGCACCGTCTTAGCCTCTAGCACTGGAATGCGCAAGACACTTTTAAGCAGGATAGCGCGTCACAAAAAAAACACAGTTAAAAACTACAGGCGCTAGAGAAAAAAACATACCAAAAAATTTCTATGATGTTTTGGGCACATTTGCCTCGCAGCATGTATATAAAAATTACCACAAATAAAAAAGTTTATCGCTTGGTGAAAAGTTCAATACACTTTTTACGATGTAGCTTTACTGCTGTTTAAAATGGTTAATAAACCATTTCGGACAAATCTTGACTTCAATTAAAAAAAAAAAACAAGTGTATGGCTACTATTTTCAAAGATACGATGGTGGGAATGTAAAAAAAAACAAAGTCTGTCATTTCACATTGACGTGACATGATCTTTGAGAAAGGAGATTTATTCTCCGAAAGTTCAGGAAACCAATTTATTGAAGATATTTTTTGAGTTACAAGTTCCAAGTTTAGTCATTTATTGTTAAGAATTTATTAATTTTCCAGGAAGTTATAAGGTTGTTTCACTATTAAGTGAGACACTCTGTATATGTAAACCTCAAAATCCGGAGAAGATAGGAGAATACTTTCCGGTGCCCCAAAGATATTAGAAAATAAACGGTTTTCAATAAAATACAAAAATTTATATTCTTAAACTATTTTTTTTTTCAGAAGTTTAATAGTGCACAAAAGTTGCTGTCTGGATCTCATATCAAACCCTCAAAATCTGGTGGATATATATGAGATTCCATTCCACTGCCCCAAGCCTTTCAAAAAGAGTAATTTTTGTACAAACTACAACTACTATTCCGACTGTTCTTAAAAAAGCTGAAATTATTCCTCTTCATAAACAAGGTGATAGAAAGTTAACAACTAACTACAGACCAATTGCATTGATAAGTTCTGTTAGTAAAATTATAGAAAAATGTATTAAATATAAATTAATGATATTCCTAAATAAACATAAATTGTTATCAGAGAACCAGTTTGCCTTCAAAGACAATGTTAACACGGAAAATGCTTTGTGCAGAGTGACAGAGCGAATCATAAAGTGCCTGGATAGCAGGGAAAAGGTTGTTGCCGTGTACCTGGACCTAGCAAGGGCCTTTGATACTGTGGCGCATGAGATTCTATTAAACAGATTACATGATATGAGTATAAGAGGTATAGCGAATGATCTATTTAGAACATATTTAAGTAACAGAACCCAAAAAGTAAAAATTGCAAATGTAAAGAGTGATTCTGTAAAGATGGAGGTTGGTGTGCCGCAGGGGACAGTGCTGGGGCCTGTGTTATTTAACATATACATGAATGGTATTTTCTCTGTGCTGAATGAAGGGAAGGTTTACTGTTTTGCAGATGACAGTGCTATTGTAGTAAATGGCACTACATGGCAATCAACTATCAGGAAATCAGAATTAGCAATAACATACATAAAAAGATGGTTGGATTTTAGCTTGTTATCACTTAATACTAGCAAGACCCATTTTATGACTTTCGCTCTGACTCAGGCAACTCTTCCAGAAGTTCAAGAACTTAAGATCCATGATTACGCTTGCGATATGCAATCCTTGAACTGCAAATGTCAGTCCATTATCAACAGAAAATATAGTCTTAAGTATCTAGGAGTATTCATGGATAAAAGTTTAACATGGAAAACTCACATACAGTATGTAACTACTAAGATAAGAAAGCTGATTTACAAATTCTATGAATTGCGAAACATACTACCAATTAAAACTCTTAAAACCATATATCTGTCTTTAATTGAGTCAATTTTAAGTTATGGTGTTGTTGTTTGGGGAAATGCTCGAAAAAACGTTATGTCTGCCTTAAATGTAACACAGAAATATGTAATTAAAATTATGTATTTTAAGAATCAAAGATATCCATCCGAATTGCTATTCCGTGAATGCAAACTACTAACTTTAGACAAACTATACATACTAGCAGCAGTCCGATTCATGCTAAAGACAAACTACTATAAACAGGAGATACCCCACCAACTTAATACTAGAAATGCATCTCGTCACAGTGTTGTTGTGCCTTCTGTAGCAAGTTCGGCCATGCAGAGACACCTTTGCTTTGCTGGTCCCAAGATATACAATTCCCTACCTCTTTGCCTTAGAACAAGAGAATACTGGCAAGTTAAACATAAACCTAAAAAATGGCTTATAGATAGTAATGTAATTATTAATGCTCCTAACTAGAATTTCCTTTTTGTTGGATATTTACAATGAACACTTAGATATATTAAATTTGTTCTTCATTCCCAAGCTGCTAACTAACCTTATCATTATTACTATATACATGTCTTTAGGTAATAAGTATTAACAACTGCACACACAGATCCTCCATAATCCATTGTGCAGTCGTAAGTTGTTATATTAAATCAATGTATTTGTGTAATTCAATAAATCAAATCAAATCCATATGCTCCACCACTGCCTTCTATGTCATCAATCATAACCGGTGTAGCACCCACCCTGTTAGATGTTGCGAGTGGTATATAGGGTAGTCTACAAGTTAACTTCTTTTGATGTGGGTCTAAGGATTTAACGGAAACACGGTAATCCAGGATATTTATCCATTGTGCAAAAAAATAAATGCTGGCAAGCTGATTTTTTCAGGGTTGGTCGGGGACTGCCTCCTGAGTATCCAACCAAAAAATCACACTCGAGCGCCTTCAGGGTTTTGTGCAATAGGGGTGGTTTCTTATTTTTTTTTGAAATTTTTTTTCCAGCCTGTTCATAATAATAAGCTCTACAACTTTGCCTTATAAAACTTTTTTTATAACTTTCATATCTCACCAGTTTTCAAACATTGAACGAACGAAGCATTCATATTAAATATTGCATTTTTTTAAAAATGAAATGCGCTGTAACTGGTGAGATATGAAAGTTATAAAAAAGTTTTATAAGGCAAAGTTGTAGAGCTTATTATTATGAACAGGCTGGAAAAAAAATTAAAAAAAAAAGAGACCACCCCTATTGCACAAAACCCTGAAGGGGTTCGAGTGTGATTTTTTGGTTGGATACTCAGGAGGCAGTCCTCGACCAACCCTGAAAAATTCAACTTGCCAGCATTTATTTTTTTTTGTGCTCCTTATAAGAACTATGGGGGTATTGTGATAAGTATATTGAGAATAAAATATTAGAATATAATACAAGACAGTACCAAGTATATCAATAGGCACAAATTTGTAGCATTATGAAGAAAACAAACAAAAAACTAAGATTCTTACTTTTGGACAGTCTACACTTAGTAAGTGGTATCTATGCAGTTAGATTCTTATTTTCTAGGAGCTCTCAGGCAGGGATTTTTTCTATGAACGGTTTGTTCAGAACTCTGTATTAAGGAAGGAAACAGATAATTTGAAAATAGCTCCTCAGCTATTTCAAAAACAAAATATACCAAGAGTTGCATTACGTAAACTGTAAAATTATTTTTATCAAATTTCAGGCAGTGTGGGGCAGTGGAAGTTTTTATTTGTTATCTTTGCTGCACTATTAAAATATGATATAAAAAAAAATTCGTCATTTTCGTTGCACCCTTCTCTATACAGGGTGTCCAACTTTAAAACTGTACAAATCCGTAAAATCTTCATTTTTGGAGATAATCGCCTAAACTTTTTTTTTGTTTGAAAGGCCTTCAAAAACCGCTTATTTTGACCTTCCTGTCATTTTCAAAATGCAAATCCAGGGCCGGCTGCGATTTTTTAAAACCCCCGATTTTCACGAAAACTATTTAGCGATTTTTTTAATTAAAATTTGACCCCACAGCGTTAATCAGAACATCCCAAAACCCCTATGTACCAAATTGGAATAAAAAATATACAGGGAGTTCTATTCTGCAGGGTGTCAAAGTTGAGCAAAATAGGAATTTTAAAGGCATCTGCCAAGTCAAGTGTGCCATGGAATCCCCTCAAAACAGTTGAATGGTCAATAGGACCACTCAAGGTGTTGGTGTGCAAAGGTCCAATACAATATATACAGAGTGTTCTTATCTGTGCCATCTCAAAATGCTGCATTTTTATGAAACTTTATACGGGTCATGAGTGCTGTGGCATCATTGAAAAAATATTGATAAACACTAAAGTAATGTATTTCATTACAAAATGCCAACTAACAAATAAAAACAATTTCAATTATTGGACCTCACTCCACAAAGTCACTGTCTAAGATCATACATTTTCTGTGCGTTTTCTGTTGTGACACACCAGCCACCTTAACTGATATGGACTTACTGACTGGCAGGTTTCTGTATTTTTTAGATTTAGTTCGTTTATAGTGTGTGGAGCGGTTTTGATATACTTGATTTTTGACCCGTATAAAGTTCCAAAAATTCAGTAATTTGAGATGGCACAGATAATAGCACTCTGTATATTTTTTATTGGACCTTTGCACACCAACACCTTGAGTGGTCCTGTTGACCATTCAACTGTTTTGAGGGGATTCCATGGCAACCTTGACTTGGCAGATGCCTTTAAAATTCCTATTTTGCTCAACTTTGACACCCTGCAGAATAGAACTCCCTGTATATTTTTTATTCAAATTTGGTACATAGGGGTTTTGGGATGTTCTGATTAACGCTGTGGTGTCAGATTTTAAATAAAAAAATCGCTAAATGGTTTTCGTGAAAATCGGGGGTTTAAAAAAATCGCAGCCGGCCCTGGATTTGCATTTTGAAAATGACAGGTCAAAAGAAACGGTTTTTGAAGGCCTTTCAAACAAAAAAAAGTTTAGGCGATAACCTCCAAAAATGAAGATTTTACGGATTTGTACAGTTTTAAAGTTGGACACCCTCTATATGTGAATTCGGTAGGTTTCTTCAATTTTATTTTTATTAGACACTCTCTAGGCAGTCTATGCAGGTTATATCAAACGGAAATCGATGGGACAGGTAATCTGCTGGTCCCCAGAAAATAGAGGGTGTTCTGTGCACAAAACGGAAAGTTCATCCTGTCCTAAGTATTTAGGGGTTTGTTTCTAGTCACAGCTACAGATTACCCCATGGTTGGCTGTTAGTGCACCAAGCTGCTCGGCTTACAGAAGCCAACAGGTATTAGAGGGCGAGAAATATTAACCATCCCTGTTTTGGAGATATTCAGGCTTCGGCTGTCCCATGTAAAAACACAGTAACTGACATTTTCGTAAAAATCATTTTTTCCCATTTTTGTAGTTACTGGGTATCGACCTATCTTATCGCAGTGCAATATTGACGAAACCAGCTTTAGTTTAAGAGGTTTTGTTAGGGCCAAACACAGTAACTACCTACACCACACTCGATATCCCAGTGAAAAACACAGTAAGTGCAATTGCCCATTAAAATACCCCAGTAAGAACGTCTTGTTACTGTGTTTTTCAATGGTAAACTAGCATACTGTGTTTTGTTCAATGATATTTTGTCTAATAACCCTAGCAAAAACACAGTAAGTGTCACCGACTTTCATTTACTGTGATTTATTAGGAGGAGAGCGTATAGGGCTAAAGTTTAAATACCTACGACTCAAATGAAATTACTAGAATTTTTGCGTAAAAAAGTGGAAATTACTCTATAAACTGTAGTTGACAATTTGGTCGTTTTACATTTAGGCCACTCCAAATATTTCATTTCAGAAAGTGGACGAGCTTACACTTTTCCCACATGTTAAATATGGACTTCCACAAATTTCTTCTGATTTATTGACGTCTGAGCAAAATAGCGATACTGAGTAGATAATGAAATATTGCTTCACATTACTTTGTCAATATATTTTAAAGAAAAATAAGTTTATCATGTTCAGAAGAAAAAATGATAATGGGCATAAGCACTCAAAGTTAACAAAAAAAACATACACGTGTTTATGTCTTATGTTTATGTTTGTGTTTATGTCTTATGCCCATTATCACTTTTTCTTCTGTTCATGCAGCAACTTTTTCTTTAACTATATGCTCTTGCTTTATCTTTTAAAAGTTGAACATATTTTAAAATAATGGAAGCCTTCAGGCAACACTTTTGCTTTATGTTTTGCTTTTTCTTTTATTTAAAAGTTGGAAAGTTTCAACTTTTTCTTTATAATCTTTATAATTCTGAAATCAGTCAAAACTGCGTACGCGTCGTTTTGTAAAATTACCAATTAGAGGTTAAGAAATACAAAATTGTTTGCAAAATAAATGCTATATTGTTAACTACAATCACCAAGAAGAACTCCACCACATGAAAACTCTATTTAGCAGTAAAAAAGTTCGTATGGATGCGCATGTGCAAATAATTTTTAAAAAGCAAGTTGCCTGAACGTATGCTTTATTTCTTTAAACTAAAACATAAAGCAAATACATAAAGATAAAGATAAAGGTGCTGCATGAACCAGGCTTTACACTCACTAATCTTATTATTATCTTTATTATGTTCAATAGAAGCTTTTACTTAATATGCCATACATTTTAATACAACATTTGAACACTATTTGTTTGTTACTACTAAATGTAGCAGGTACTACTCTCAATAAACATATTGTTTCCTTAATCGCGCTTGAGTTCCCACAAAACATAAAATGAAGTAGTAACTCCAATCCCAATTGTTGGATATCATGTTTTTTAGAAAAAAGGTTTGGTACTTGTTGCTCTGCGGCGAAAGAACTATTTCATTTAGTAGCCTGTTAACTACTCATGCTTTGTTGGGAAACCCAGTAACTGCGAATCATTTTATATTATTTAAAAAATTTTACCACGGCCAAACCCACCAAATGCATTTACTGTATTTCTCATTTGAAATATTTTACTCCCACAAATAGACCGGGAGCCGGGACTGAAAATCGCACATATTATATGTACCTATATATCAAAATATATATCAGCGATAAGTATCTTTTGTACCCTGTTAACATGGTGCCGTTAGAACTTTAGAGACACACCATCAGTATGTCGGTGCACCAATACTAACGTTTCACCGTAATCTCCACAAAAACGAACTGCCATACTGTTACTTATGATATAAGGGTGAGTGAAAAAGTCGAGGTCATACTGTCAGTATGGCGGGGGGTTAGAGACACCAGAACGGTATGGCATGTTCATAATCATTAATAAGCTATTGCCCTTTAGTTACCTAGAAAAAGTAGGCTTGGTGCTTGTAATTGAAAAGTGGTTGAAAAAGTCGACATGTTCCTATCAGTATGGCGGACTGTTAGCGACGCCGCATCGGTATGGCGCATACGCCATATAATATAAAGAAATATAATACAATATAAAGATTCAGTCTGGTACCTATTATAAAAAAAGCCTTTTTTGCATTTTTGTTTTAAAAAAAGCGGTATAGGCGACACCCACATGTCGCCATTCTTCTATAGTTCTATTCCACATTTCACTGGCTATCACCCCATAAAGTTTCATTGTGATGCTCGTCATGTGCGATTTTCAGTCCCGGCTCCCAGTCTAAAATTTAGCAAGTTCAGTTACTGCGTTTTTATTGCATTTTAGCTGCAAAGAATAAAATAAACTCCATAATAAACCAAACTTTCGGTTGCCCTGCTCCAGTTTTTAAAATTATTTTATTTTTGAAGATAAGAAGTAATTTTTAAGTCAATTCTAAATATCGTACCAAAATTTGAATTTATTGAACAAATAGTTTTGTGGCGACAACCTCCTATACAAAATCACGATTTCTCACAAAACATGTTTCAGGCAGTTACTGTGTTCTTGTTTGGGACAAAAGTTAGTGGCATTATAAAAGTACAAGACTCTTTCCCAAAGTGAATACAAACTTCTATGAAGGTATCCTTACCATTACAGGAGTACTGCACTGATTAGAACAAAAGGATTCCCGAAATTTAAAATATAAACTTGTCCAAATCCTATGTAAATAAACAAACAAGAGAAGACAACTACAAGTTAATTCCCCAAATCGAAATAAACAATGTACAACTCAATACAATGCGGGTAAGTTCAACCTCGACAATAAATACGTGTACCCTACAATTATATAATATATTTTTTTATATTTCAGAAAAGCATTTCCACTAATTAATCCAGTAAGCAAGCAAACCGGCGCATCCACCAAAACTAAAATTAGAATACAATGATTCCCCTTTTTGAGCATAATATCGAAATAAAACCTTTTATTTAACAACGTTTTAGATTAATTCAATTCAAACGTAGCACGGCTTGCAGAGCAGAGCAGCGCATTTCCTATTCCTAAAATCATAACAGAGACTAAATAATAAAAACAAAACAAAAGCTACAGCGCTTACCTGCACAGATCAAATATATAATGATCACTCAAGAAGGCAATTATGAAACCATCGAATTACACAAAAATAATATATAAATGTCTTTGTGTGTCACTAGTAACACAGTTTAAGTAGTACCTAGTTGTTTATCTTGCTGTCGGCACCTTTGACTCGAAGGAAGTGACTTTCGTTTTTTATACAAACGCATTATCCAATAGAATCTCACTTTGAAGTCACACCGTTTCCCCATTTTGGACCACGTCCTTCCTATTTGGTATAAAAATAGATACAATTATCTGTAATCATTCTGGTCTGTGCGATAAAAACATTTTACCAGAAATGGCTTAGAGTTAGTTTACTAGGTATTGTAACTACTGTGCTAATAATGTTATTTGCTGCAATGCAAAAAGGAACCCAAGAGATCGAGTATACAGCACAGAACGACCTCTGCCACCTCGTCAAATCGCGAAACTCAAAATCGGAAAAATGGCCTAATGGCTTTTCTGATTAGGGCGCCCTTCGGCATCAGAAGAGCCCATATGGATCCGAGCCCCACGCGAATTTTGAACTCGATGGACGATCTAGGTTCAAAACGCTAGAAAAAAAATCGCGAAACCCAAAATCGGAAAAATGGCCCAAACGGCTTTTCCAATTGGGGAGCCCTCAACATTAGAAAGGCCTCACAAAAAAGTTGAACTCAATTGGCGATCTAGGTTCAAAACGCCAGCCCATTAAAAAAAGGTTCGATAGGTGTAGTCTAGGGAAATCAATACTGGGATTCCGAGATCCCAGCCTTTTTCAAATGATTTTTCCAATGGGCCCTGGGATTAAAATATTAGAACCCGGGATTTCAATGTATTTAGTTAGCTCTTATTTTTGGAGTATGTGTGTGCAAAAACTCTTTTTTTAGTTAATTATTTTGTATTTGTTGCCTGTAATTCCCAACAAAATATAGGAATAGCTACATTACCAAAGGCAACTTGTTTCGTTTCATGATTTTAAAAAGATGTTATTGTTGGCACATTCAAGGTTTCCAGTTTTTTGATACGATATAGGTTATTTTGTAAATATAAGTATCTCAAAGCATATATGCGATATACAAGCCTATCAAAAAACTATTTATTATGCATTACAAAATAGGAAACACTGAATTTAAGAAATGCCAATGTAAATAAATTACTTCGTCTTTTTTCCCACGGCCTGCTAATGTAGAAGCAAAATAAAACCGTGTTTTTGTATTAGCGTGAGTCACCTATTTCTATATATCGTAGGTAATTCCCCAAATAGCCAAAAGGCAAACACAATAACACGTGGAGGCAAAGCATCGAGTATTATTTTTTTAACTATCTCTTCAAAAATCTAGAATAATCTTTGTAACAGTTAAATTCCCTTTTTCCTTTTGTAAGATGTTTACAAATATATTATGCCTTTTAAGAAAAATGTTTCGTTTGGCATTTGTTACAAAGAAGTTTTTTTGTCCTTCATGTTAGGGACCGGCAGGGCCGGCATTGGCGTTTATAACAAGATCATTGTTTGTTGGTGTTGTTTGGTAGGCAGGCAAACGAAGAGCGCATTTTAAATTTTTTGAAGAGGTTAATTTTAATTTAATTGCTCGAACACCCAGTAAATTATTTGATACATGAATTAAACACGAACAGACAATAAACAAAAATGTTTTCATGTTTGACTAATATCTTAGCACTGATGAGTACCATGACACTTATTGTTACATGCCAATTTTCTGTATTTTTACCAAAAACTCTTCCCTACCATGGCCTAATAATTATTACCCAGAAAGCAGAACATTTTTTCTCCTCGTTTTCTCATGACATTTTTAGGGAGTTTAAGTGAGAATAATTTCCAGCAAACAAAACAAGCATTTATGGTTGTAAACATTGTAGGAATATTAAATTAATAGTAGTATCTCGTTCAATTAGTCAATTTTGGTTTAATTGTGGGAATGTGAAATGAGTTACCTGGAGAATACTTAAGGCCTGGTAATGATTTCACTACATCCAAAAGTTCAACACAACCATTCGATTCTGACAAAATTCGATGAATTACAGCTTCATTCTCAACAGGATTTATAGAACAAGTTGAATACACAATCTTACCACCCACAGTGAGTAACTCTATGCCCCTTCTTAAAATTCTTGTTTGTACTCTGGAAGAAAAGTTTCTTCAGTATACCTACAATTTTTAACATTTTGCAACATATACCCGTGTAAATTAAGAGCATTTGCTGGAGTCCACTTCATCCATATATCAGGATTTTTTCTAAGTGTGCCATCACCCGAGCAGGGTACATCACATAAAACACGATCAAATCGAACCTCAAAATAATAACATAATTTATTAAATACAGTCTTACCAAAAGTAAAGCAACGGTTTGCAAATTTAAAAGTCGAAAAGGGTTAGATGATTTTGCATGCAAAATATCTAAAATAAATTATGACTTAGGCCCTGCATTATATCTTTTCTTCTACAAAAATTATCACTGTGAATTTTTTACTTTTAAAGATGTTATGCATGAAAAATGTAATATTTTTGACCTAACTTCATATCTACATTAACACCACCTGTGGTGCATAATGGTTAACGAGTTGTTCTTGACAGGACTGCATTCCTCTACCAGTTCTTTGTTTGGAGAGGTTGACCTCCCCAGAAAGGCATAGGGTTCCTGTAACACTCGTGAGAATGAAATTCCTGTGACAGTTCATTGTCCAGAGAGGTTGACCTCCACAGAAAGGTATAGGGTTCCTGTGACACTGTTCCCATTCGTCTCTACTTTAACAGCAGCGGCAAGGCAAGCCACACAAGAGATTAAGGGTTCCTATAACAGGTTCACCTAGACAGAAAACCAGTTTGGTTAATCGCCACACAAAAGGCATAAGGTTCCTGTGACACTCTTACCATTGGTTCCCTCCTTCGATCAGTGTGTAGGAAACGTTTGCTCCTACCGTTGTTAAAATGTGGATGTGTTACGCGAAATATCCACCAGTGCATGACTTGAAAAGTGGTGTTGAATGTCTACGAAAACAATTTTTGGATATATCGTTTCATGCCAGCCACAAAGCGGTGTACAGAGGTGGAAAATTTTTGTCGCAGAAATGTGCTACAAACGTGAACAATTATATTCAGATGGTTCGGAGATATGTAGTGAATTCCTGGAGGATAAAGATCTAAAAAGTTTTATTCAAGGACTGACGGCATTGGATTTGGAAAGATTCTTAAGTGGATTAAAAGAGTACATACACATGGAAGATGTTAGTGATTTCATAGATTTAAACACCCTTCTTCATATTTATTACTTACAGTGATATAGACGATAGTGACGAGGAAATATAAACATTTTAATGAAACCCTTCCCCTCATTTTTCTAAGAAGGTATTTGCAAGTGTGCAATGCCTAAACGCAAATTTCCTTTCGATGTTGAAGCCGCAACAGAAACGAGAAGAAAGATTTTGGTGAGGTTCGAACACAGCAATAACCAATTAGTGGAAATATACAGAAACAAGTTTTCAGGTGCAACCTGAGTTGCAGGAGGAATATGATGCCCTGGAAAAACATCTTGCAGATTTGGGGAAAGAAAATGATGTATTTAACGCAATTATTTTTGATTATAACAATAGTGTGTTTGGGGAAAATTGGTATTTGCAGGTTATTATATATTATATAGTGGAGTGCTCCACTATATACTATATGCTCCACAACGAGTATGGATTCGCGTAGAGAGGAACTAACGATGTGTTTAAAGCTTTCTGATTTAGGTTCTACTTTTATTCTTGTTTGACATTAGCCAGCAACTTTTGCAAAGGTTGAGTTATCGGTTTATATTCTTCTTCCAAACGTCTCTGGGTTTGAGACTTATCTGATCGTAAAGAACGATATTTTTATTTTACAATTTTCCTGGTTTAACCTAATTATTCGTTGCGTCTCCGTCCTTCTATGATCTTTGGTAGGTAACACTTTTATGTGAGTCACGCACGTGGTTTAAAGAAAAAACGCCAGCCGGCCCCTGATAAACCCGACGTAATCAGTTCATTTTTATGTGCGCTCGCAAGCGGACCATCGCATCCATCTATCGTATTATTTATTGTTAAATTTTCGGAGTAAAAATGCCTCACGACATCAAAAGAAAGGATTATGAAGAGTTAGTGAATCTTATGAAGAAATTTTCGAGATTAGAAAAAGTTTTTTGTCCTGAAAGCATCGAATAGCAAACAAAAGGTCAGTTATATTTTTTGTTGTAGATTTTTAGGTGTCCTTCCTATGGGTACAGGGTGTAGTACGTTTTGACTACCGAGCCCGCAAGCGTTTGCTTGCACTTAAGTACCAATAATGAAGTTGTCTAGCAGGGGTGTAGTACGTTTTGACTACCGAGACCGCAAGCGTTTGCTTGCACTTAAGTACCAATAATGGATTTGTCTAGCAGGGGTGTAGTACGTTTTGACTACCGAGCCCGCAAGCGTTTGCTTGCACTTAAGTACCAATAATGGATTTGTCTAGCAGGGGTGTAGTACGTTTTGACTACAGAGCCCGCAAGCGTTTGCTTGCACTTAAGTACCAATAATGGATTTGTCTAGCAGGGGTGTAGTACGTTTTGACTACAGAGCCCGCAAGCATTTGCTTGCACTAAGTACCAATAATGAATTGTCTAACAGCGGTGTTGTACGTTTTGACTACCAAGCCCGCAAGCGTTTGCTTGCACTTAAGTACCAATAATGAATTTGTCTAGCAGGGGTGTAGTGCGTCTTGACTACAATAGCCCACAGACATTTGTCTGTCACCGCATTCAGATTCCATCGTGCACTTTCAGTAACTATAAAATCATTTCTTTTCTATTTTACACATAAAAATAGGAGGAATACTTATTTTGTGTTATTTCCCCAATAGATTCAAGTTTTTCCTCATCCGAGGATTCGAGAGACGAACAACAGGAAGTGGTTCCTCCGTGCGTAGTATTGGACAATATACCTGCGTGAGGGTGAGGGTAAGTCGGAAGGACTTAGTGAGTAAAATATCTAATCCCTTCACTTCACCAAAGCTTAACGAAGAAGTAAAGACGATATTGACAAATCGAGTTCTTAGGTTTTATTCTTAACTCAGATTCAGAAAAACGATAATTTTCTGTGCAACCTACAAGAACAGCTTGGCGCCGGCATAACGGCAATTGGTTAAATTTTAAATTTAAAACTCGTAGGTTCCAACACACCGGTGACATTGGATGATCAGAAATTGCCAGTAATCATCATGCCTTGTCTCTTAAACGAAAATTTGAGATTCAACCTTTTTGCACTCTTATTAGTTGACCAGAAGACATTTAATACCTGGTATTTTATGATTTGTAGTTTTACCTTATATTTTGTCTCCATTGAACCTATGACATGTATGTTTTTGTTACTGATGTGTAATATGTTGCACAGTATTTGTCAGTCATACCAGATATCGCACAAGTCCTGAAGAAGACTAAAAAATATAGTCGAAAAGTTGACATAGTGTAAACTTTGGGTTGATTTATTTTGTCCTAATCCGACGATCCGTATACAACTAATTCAACCTTTTCTCAATGATGAAAGCAAGGCACCCCACAGAGTCCTACAGATAACTTTCTTTTTGGATCTGAGTTTTTAGAGAAATTGAAATCTCCAAGCTTCCCATTAAAAAAAAAGGGTAGAAAGGGAGGAACAAATCTCCTGCGCCACGAGACCAGTCATCCAGGAAGAAGACCAGGGAAGCAAAGAGGGGCCAAAGTCGGCACCATCAGTTCTACAAGCATCAGAGCTCGAAGTACCACAAATAAAGGTACAGAGGCCGAGTGCCGGCAGGCTAAAATATTTTAAGGATAGATGGAAACGTCTGCCGGGCACTCTAGGTGTTATGCAATGGATAGAAGGTATTAAAATACCATTTATAAAAAAGCCACAGCAAAGTTGCGCATTAAAAATCCAAGCTGTTCCCAGAATATTGCCCTCAAAAGTTACCTATGTTGTATCAAAAAGAAATTCCAATATTACTAGAAAAAGGTGCGATCTCAAAATGTCACTATGATAAAAATGAATTTTTATCGGCATTTTTTCTTATTCGAAAGCTTGACGGTAATTACAGACTTATTTTAGATCAAAAAATTTTAAATAATGTTATTCCTGTAAGTCGCTTTAAGGGGGGCCTCGCCATTGTATGTTTGGTTGCCTGTATCAATGCATTTTTATTTCCAACTAGCTGGAAAAAGTAACGAATTTCAAAGGATTACAAAAAACACGGGTATTTTTAAAATATCCATAGATACTAATGACACTAGTTTAAAAGTTATGGGCAAGAATTTTTTTTGAATTTCAAACTTTATGCCGGCATAAATTCGTCTATTTTGTCTCTTGAGCCGGAATTTTACCTTCGTTAAGATGGGCAGAGGTTTCCGAATATGCTCGGAACGAAAACCCGGTAGTAAACATTGTAATTATCCAGTCTTGTAAATAAAAAACATAGGCAAAATACCCTTAAATTATGCAGCGGGAATACCAAAAGTGTAGCTATTGTTTATCAGATGGCGCGAAAAACAGACGATCGATGAACGGTTGACGCTGTGTTACAGGTCCAGTTTAATAATTACATATATTATGTTCATATGATCAATTTTACGTTTTGGCGATATAATATTTAAGCAACTAAGCTGTCTGATTATTTTTTTATGTTTTTGTATTACTTCCATATTATTATATACTATGAATTGCGAATTTTTAATATTAAAATAATATAAAACTTCAAAAGGTATATTCGGGAGACCCCCGTAGCTCAAAGACTCCGATCTGTGATTTTAACCCCTCTCTTTTTAGCAATGGTTCATTGATTTTTAGCTTGAAAGGTACACGGCGGCACTAAAAACTGCTTTAGTTGATTTTGCATTATTTATACATACGTGTGGGTTGGGTACTGTTATGTTCTTATAGTTATGTCGCCGTTATGTATTTTTCGTGAGGAAAACACAATCGTTAGCATATAAACTGACATTAGGGGTGAATTCATATGTCTATGTCTCTATATGTATAGGTATGTCGAAAATTATCTATACCGGGTGTTCCATTTTAATAAATGCAGCTATTATAAATATCTCAAAAACGAAAATCGCAAAAAATCACATAAAAGTTGAAGCATATGAGGTGCAATGTGAGACGCACGTTTTCACTTGTAGGCAGACGACGTTTTCAAGGTCACTTGAATGTCAACTGTGTTTTTTACTGTTAAAGGCATATCTTTAGTTAAAGAATGTTATTCGGCACGTTTTCTGTAGGTATAGTATTGCTGGCTTAAAAGTTCTACAAAATTATGTTTAGTTTTTTCAATGAAATGAAACATGGTCTTTTATGTGTACATAAGGTGTTTCTTCGTTTGCATTAACACTACATTCAAACACACATTTTAAGTAACGCAATAATTAAGATAAATACATATCTCGAAAATAAAAAATGAAAAAAGAAAACGATATATTGATGCGAAAGAACATCTTCTGTACCTATACAGTGTGACCCATTTGTTTTGGGGTCAGTCTGTAAAAAGTGTATCAATCGTGCGATTTGGCTGATTTTTTTTTTAAATTGTAGAGCTCGATGAACTGCACATTTTGAACAAAAATTGCCTGGTTCGCATAAAATCCAAAGCCTACTATGACCATTTTTATGAGCAAAATTTTAAGAAACCATATTAGCGTTTTTTTTTTGAAAAAATCTGTGTGCGCCAATGGATTGAGCACCCCTCGAAATGGGTATGTACAAAATTTCATCAAAATATTTCAAGTAATAACGATTTTGTAGAAAAATTAAAAATGCAGCCAAGGTACGTCTTTATTTTCAAAAATTCAAAGTTGGCCATGGAAAATAATTGAATTGTAATAATACAAACTTATGCTTATAAACACAAAACATAAAAACAATTAAAATTATAAAATTTTTGTAACTTCTACCAAGCCTCCATTTTCTACAATGCATTTGTCGTTCCTCTTGCGTACATTCAAAATTACATTTCGTATTTGCTGTGGAGTAATTTCCTCACAACTACGGTTTATCCTAGCTTGCAGTTCTTGTAAATTATGGGGTCTTGACTTATA
Organism: Pseudeuparius sepicola; assembly: GCA_963920635.1. Classification (NCBI taxonomy): domain Eukaryota; kingdom Metazoa; phylum Arthropoda; class Insecta; order Coleoptera; family Anthribidae; genus Pseudeuparius; species Pseudeuparius sepicola. The sequence goes on from OY987298.1 coordinate 67,133,033, forward strand.
AACATTTTGCTTAAGTGTACCCCAAAGAAAAAAATCTAAAGGAGTTAAGTCCGGAGATCTCGGTGGCCACTCACAGAAAGGACTATTTCGCCCTATCCAACAGTTTTCAAAATTATTATCTAGCCAGTTTCTGATTAAACGAGCATTATGAATAGGACTGCCATCTAACTGTAACTTTAAATTTAAACGGTATCTTAATGGTAACTCATCTAAAGCATTTCTAAATTCAATTTCTAGAAAATTCAAGAAGCCAGCCGCATTCAAATTCCCTTCAAAGAAAAATGGGCCAATTATTCTGTCGCGTAGTATTCCACACCAAACGTTAATTTTTTGTGAATATTGTCTCCTTGCATTTATTATAAACTCTGGATTTTCAGCTGACTAGTGACGGCAGTTTTGACTTGATACTACACCATTTGTAGTAAACGTGGCTTCGTCGGTGAATAAAATTTCATTTAAAAAGTTGCCATTATGGAGATATTCACCTTGCAGCCAATAGCAAAATTCTAATCTTCTCTCCTCATCTCCTGGTTCCAGGGTGTGCAAAAATTTTGGCTTAAACGGTTTTATTTTGTTTTGTCTCAAACATCTCCTTATACTCTCTCTGGGTATATGAAGGTCTAAACTAGCCGTTCGAACACTATTTCGAGGATTGTCACTAAAGTATTGCAGAATTTGATTGTTATTTTCAACAAGTCCACGGCGTCCATTTTGCCTAGTTTTTAATAAATTTTTAGAAATCGATCCAGTTTCATCAAAAATATTGTTTATACGTTGTACAGTACTTCGACTCACTGATCTACCTGGGTGTCTATTGTTAAATTCGGCCGCAGCTTCTGCTGCCGAGCGCTCGTTGCCGCCCACGAGTCGAACAATTTCTATTTTGTCTCTTATGCTTAAATATTCCATAATTATGATAATTAATTGTATTGAGCACAAACAATTTCTGAACTCAATTTAGACAGTTTGACACTTAATAAAAGTAAACAATTCAATTATTTTCCATGGCCAACTTTGAATTTTTGAAAATAAAGACGTACCTTGGCTGCATTTTTAATTTTTCTACAAAATCGTTATTACTTGAAATATTTTGATGAAATTTTGTACATACCCATTTCGAGGGGTGCTCAATCCATTGGCGCACACAGATTTTTTCAAAAAAAAAAACGCTAATATGGTTTCTTAAAATTTTGCTCATAAAAACGGTCATAGTAGGCTTTGGATTTTATGCGAACCAGGCAATTTTTGTTCAAAATGTGCAATTCATCGAGCTCTACAATTTAAAAAAAAAAATCAGCCAAATCGCACGATTGATACACTTTTTACAGACTGACCCCAAAACAAATGGGTCACACTGTATGTTAAACATCTACAGTGTGACCTCCGTTAAGGAGTTACCTCCCTGGTAAAATATCTTTATTTGTTTACCGATTTTGATAAACTTTTTTTTGTTAGGTTCAAAAAGCACATTAAACAATGTGTGTAACTTTACTTTTGGGCTGTAATCACGGCCACCTGTCAACACATGGGCTCAATTTCAAAAAGTACTATTATTTGTTTAATAATATTTTTATTAGGTACAGGGTGTCCGCCTGAAGGTGATAGGAACATTCACTTTAACCATTCCGTATTTTTTGAGACAAATTAATGATTTAAAAACCAGTTTGTTGCAGTTTTTTCCAAACAATGTAATGTCGTTTGGAAAAAAACAATCGAACGTCAAACAAAAGTTATAAACAAAAAAACCTTTTTGGAAAAAATGAAGATATGGTGCAAAATGTATCTTTTTATTAATTTAAACATATTTTTTTTATTAACAGATAATAATAGAACACATATGCAGTTAACTTTGGGGTTACCTTTCGATTAAAAACGAGGAAAAATAACCGACTCAAACGTGGTCACCTGACTTTCGCTATCTGTCAAAAATTATATTTAAAAAATAAAATCCCTAAAAATTTGCTTATTTGTCACAATTTCAAAACGTTTAACTTGAAAAAGTCGTTTCTATTTTAATGTTACATAAGCGCCTATTTCCTATTTATAAAATTTCTTAAAATTTTAAAAAGTCATTACTTCGTAAAAACTATTTTATATCACTAGCTATACAACATAATATACGAGTATCAATCTATAATTTTATTAACTTTTTATTATTACTAAAAAATATCGATAAGAATATGTCTTTTTCAAAAGAAAATTATATTAACGCTTTAAAATTCTGTTTGACACAAAGTTGATGTACCGGCAAGCATTTAGGTAGTACCATAGCAGAATTTACGTAGTAGATTCTTCTATGGTAGTACCTATAAATTTATTTACATTACATTTTCCATTACTCTAAATGTATGCCAAAATAATACATATATTAAGATATCAGCAAATAGTAGGTATTTCACGTATCTAACAAAATTCACAACTTTACGTCAACTTTGGATCAAATACAACAGAATTTTAATTTCTTTCGGTTTATCAATATTAAGTACTTAATGAAAAGTTAATAGAATGAAAGATAAAACTATAGTGACATAAATTCTAAATGTCAGTTAGGGTAAGTATTGTGATCATTCATGCGGTTTTGAGGGAGAATTATTATGTCATGACAGTAGATTTGACAGCCGGTAGGTAGTCCTCTTACTTAATATTTTACTCAACAATATTCTTAATAACTATGAAAAAATATAGGAAAATAAAGGAGCGTAAATATTCATATTATTATTTTGTGTTTAACAATTCACAGTTTCAATCCCAAAATACGCCAGGATGGAAGCGATGTGCTGTTATTTGTATAAAAAAGGGGGTCGGTCCGCCTGCCTCCCCCTAGACCCCTGGTTCCGACCAACGACCTTGCCGGGCAACAAAACAAGTTATAAGGAACGGAAACTTATTTTAGCAAGGCGAAACATTACTTTTTATTCTCGCTCTGTACCAATGGCCGCTCTCCAACTCCAGCGCCATCTTACAGACACTTGCGCAATTTTTGCACTCCAGTGCCCAATTTCTGTTTTAGCAACATTTATCCTAGTTAGGAACACGGTCAAATGAAGGTCGTCGCGAGGTGATGACGTTTTATTTCCGTCCTTAAACCAGAGGATTACCGGACAGCCATTCGACTCATATCACAAACTTCCTTTTTAGCCAAATTAGATCTAAAGAACGCTTATTTGTTGTTACCTATCCACCGCAAATATAGAAAATATCTTAGATTCAAATTTCAAAACACCCTATATGAATTTAACTGTTTACCATTTGGTCTTTCATTTTTACAAGTTACTAAAACCAATTGTAAAACATTTAAGAAACATTGGAGTAAAACTAGTTATTTACTTGGATGATATTTTGCTTATTGGCAAAACTTACCAAGAATGTCTCTATTCTTGTCGGATTACTGAGCAATTATTACAGTCCTTATAGGTTTCCTAATAAATTATAAAAAGAGTGTTTGTTTCCCTACACAGAAAAATTAAACCACTTAAAAACCTATTGAAAAAATTTCAAAATACAAAAATTTGTCGAATCAGGAAATTTGCACCTCTTATTGGAAAACTTGTATCCATTGCTCCGGCATTTAAGTTTGGTTGATTATACACAAAACCCTTTGAAATAGTAAAGCAAAAATATTTAAAGTTAAAGAAATGAATTTTAATAGACAAGTTATGCAAATCCCCATCTCCTTAAAAAATAAATTTAATTGGTGGTTACAAAACCTATCGTGTTCCGGTAATAATTCGAAAAATCTCAATTTACACTCGAAATTTATTCAGACTCTTCAAGACGGGATGGGATGCCCATACGAAGAACTTGGAAACCCGAGGGTTTTGGAGTTTTGAGGATAGAGCTAGACATATAAATAGCTTAGAACTTATGGCAGCATTTAATGTTCTAAAATCTTTAGCTAAACAAAAACTGACTGTAATATTCTGCCACGTATAGACAATATAACAGCAGTGGCCTGTATTAACAAAATGGGAAATATCAATTACAAAAGTTTAAACAAAATTGCCTCGGCTATTTGGCGCAGGTGCAAATTAAGAAATATTTATGCCTTCACTTCCTATATAAACACTTCGGAGAATATCAGAGCCGATTTTTTGTCAAGGTCAAAATTTCTTAATACAGAATTTGAACTCAACCAGAAATATTTTCGGCGTATTAGTAACATGTTTGGAAAACCTAATATCGATCTTTTCACGTCACATACTAATAAAAAATGCAAAGTTTACACGTCTTGGCTTCCTGATCCAGATTGTGTTTCAGTTGATGCATTTACAGTAAATTGGAATAATTATTATTTTTACGCTTTTCCCCCCTTTTTCATTAATAGGTAGGGTGTTACAAAAAATAAAACAAGATCCAGCTACCGGATTCTAATTGTACCAAATTGGCCATCTCAACCCTGGTACCCCGTAATTTTGGAGTTTTTAACACAACATCCGATAATATTAGGTGCAGATAAAAACTTAGTTTATTGACCTTGTAGGGAACTTCACCCTCTGTCAGAGACCTTTTCCCTGGCGGCAGGGAAGCTGTCTGGAGGCAATGAGATGATGAGGAACGTTCCAGAATCAGCTATTCCAAGAGTTCTTGCATCAGTCACAGAAAAGACATTAAAACGATATACAAGGGTTTATAAAAAATGGTGGAACTATTGTACTATCAAAGAGTACGACCCATATTATTTTTCTTTGGACGTCGTTTTAAATTTTTTGTTAGAAGCACTACACCAGGGTCTCTCTTATACATCAATTAACACTTCAAAAACAGCTTTGACTTTTTGACATCGATTTGGATAACCAAAAAATTATGAAGCGATTTTTAAAAGAAGCGTATAACAAAAATTCTCCCGCCCCAAAATATTCAACTACTTGGGATCCTGCTCTGGTCTTAAAATATTTAGAGAATAATTTTCCATTAAATTCACTATCCTTAAAAGACCTATCTCAGAAATTAGTAAAGTTACTGGCGCTCACGTCGGCATCTAGAATGCAGACCGTGTCAAAAATTCAGCTCCGTGATATTATTCGTTTTGATTGCAGACTAGACATAAGAATTTCACTGCCTATAAAAACATCCGGACTTAACAGAAAACAACCTGTTCTTATTTTTCCGTATTTTAAAGAGAATCCAAAATTATGCGTAGCATCGACATTAGAATACTACATTGAAGTTACAAGAACAATTAGAGTAGATGACACTTACCAGAGACCTTATCACCCAGCCTCTACACAGACAATCAAGTAGATGGGCAAAAGAAATATTGTCAAAAAGCGGCATTGACACCCTCAATACTTAGTAGTCGTTCCGTGCGACGTCATGCTATACAACATCTACAGCGTTCCGATCAGGTGTAAATATAGATTTAATTTTAAACACACCAGGCTGGACAAAACTTCTCAGACATTTAACATATTTTATAATAAACCGGTCATTAACAGTAAAACTGCTTTTGCTAAAAGCTTCTTAAATACTACAGAATGCTTGTAGCCTTGTGTTAATTAACTACTTTGTTCCTTTTTTGTTCTAAACTTAATAAGTCTTTATTATGAAGTATTTTTCTATGGAATATTTACCTATATCAGGTATTTTCTGTAACGAGAGTTTCCACTCGTTGCATTACTATATATACTTATGGCTCACTGCTCCGACAATCGCCTTAAATTTCGTTAAACATCTACCAAAGATCATAGAAGGATGGAGACGCGACGAATAATTAAAAAATTGACCGACTTACCTGAAAGGATGATCAATTTTAATTATTCGAGCGTCGTAGTCCTTCTATGATCTATAATAACCCAGCCCTCCCTTGACCCTCGGCGATTGTTAGCTCGCTCAAAAATGAACTGATTACATCGGGTTTATCGGGGGCCGGCTGGCGTTTTTTCTTTAAACCACGTGCGTGACTCCCATAAAAGTGTTACCTACCAAAGATCATAGAAGGACTAAGATTCTCGAATAATTAAAATTGATCATCCTTTTAGGTAAGTCGATCAATTTTTTAATTATTCTTTAGCCAGCTGTTCATTCATCTTTGAGAAAGAAGACAGTACTGAGCCGAACTACAATAGAATCTATCTATATACTACAGGTGAATAAACTTGTTAAAACCTTTCCTATAGCGTTCCTTGTTTAATGCACTATCTTTATCAATAACGAGGAATCCATATTTTTCGTTCCAACATATGGCACATATATCCTTAAGTCTCTGAAATGGCATGTCAACATTAACGTGGTCGTCATAGATGTGCTTCAAGTTGGTACTGTCCTGTTGAAATATTATAAGGTAATTAGCATTACCTTGTATAAGTTGTTTAGGTATGGAAGAGTAAGTCTGACACAAATAAAAACAATCGGTGCATTTGTGATGCCAAAACAGAAGTAATCCTTTATGACAAGTTGACTGCAGCATACCATATCATTGAAAAGCACAACAGAATTTAATTTTATATCCCTTGGAGCTATTATTTCATCTTCACTTTCAAAATATCCAATTTCAGTAAGAGGGGAGAAAAGCTGGCGTAAATATTGATATTTAGGTTGACGTAGCGACTTATAATAAACATATTTATATATTTTCGAAGCGCAATACATGCGGTTCATCTAGGAGACTAATCATTACATTTGTTTTTCCACATCCTGATGGTCCTACAATCAGACCTCGCTTACAATCACCAAGAAATAAATTTACGTGTTTACTGTCATGGTTTTTAACAGGTAGTGAAAAATGCCTACTCTTTGTCTACTAGCCAAAAACTGGATATGCTACTATATTTAAGAAGTTGCAGAAGAATGTTTGGTCAGAAGTGCACTTGTACAGGGTGTTCCCATACATTTTGACCCACCCCTAGAGCCTAAATTTTTGGAGTTAGAAAAAAATTACTTTAATGAAAGTTGTAGGGTTTTTTCTGAACCACTAGGATCTGTTACTAAATAAAACAAAGGAGCGTTGCAAATTTATGAAAAAATATAAACTTACTTTCTTTTAATGGAACACCCTGTATATTTGTGGATTTTTGAATTGCACGCATTTTTCCAACGATATAAATATGTTATATGTTTGCCCTAAGCATTCGCATGATATTCCAAATTGCAGATAAATACGATCTTTATATTTAATCAAGGTTGCCATGGAAAAACATTTCAACTTAGGCAAGGGCATTTCTGTCAATCCATTATTTTTGGGACAATACACCTTGGTACCCTACAACTTTCATTTACGTAATTTTTTCTACCTCTAAAAATAGAGCCTCTAGGGCTGGGTCAAAATAGACGGGAACACCCTGTACAACCACAGGAGCGGACAGTGTACGAAAAAGGGCTCGGGACTGTTAAACAAGATTATAAATAACTTGCCCGTTGAACTACATTTGCCGTCATACAATTTTTGTGGCCCTGGAACAAAACTCAAATAGTTATTTATGTATCAAGGGAATTATAAGGGCCTTAATTACCGATGGCAAAGTATGCGTCCTGAGGGCCTCTGGCCCGAGGGACAGCAATTGCCTGAGGTTATTAAGGCCCATTAATTCCCGTGGTACATAGATAATTTGATTTCTGACCGATTTCAATAAAATATTGTTATTTTATTTTTACTTGTGAAAGGTAGAGGGAATTATAGAATCTATAATGTCCCAAGGGAGTTATGACCCTCTTTATTGATAGCGTAACTATGACGATATAAGCTTATAATATCCCGGTCAGAAATAAAAAGAGATTATTAAGAGGTCAGCAGGGAATTAATGCCTTGGACAACGCATGTCTACAACATGACATTGCATACTCAAAATTTGAAATTTAGATAAGCGACACCAAGCCGACAAAATTTTAGGACAAAAAGCTGTACAAAGAATCTAGGCGGGGAAAATTGGAGAGAAGATAGCTGCTTTAGGAGTTGCGGGAGCAATGAAGATCAAGAGAAAGTTGGGGATGGGTCTAAGAAAACGCAATAAAAGAGAAGTAGCGGGCAAGGTATAACATTTACCAATGGGGTGAAGACGGCAAGAAACACAATTGTTGGAACAAAATACACAGATATTAAAACAGCAGCAAAAGCAGCGTTAGCGGCGCTAAAGCGACGAAAAATAAAAACCCCTAGAAAGCGAATAATACAATATCCCACGGGGGGGTTTCTCCCTCTCATCCCCTTGTTCGCGGGTCTCTCAGGTCTAGGAGCGTTAGGAGGTAGTGCAGCGGGAATCGCCAAAGCAGTAAACGATGCTAAAGCTGCTAAAGAGAGATTAGAAGAAGAAAAGAGGCATAACCGTGCGATAGAGCAAATTAAAGTAGGAGGTCTTTATTTAAAGCCGTATAAACAAGGATGCGGCCTATTCTTAAAACCATACCAAAAAACTGCTAAGGAGACTACCACACCGGCCTCTTACAAAGACTTAATAAAATATGCCAAATTGTTGAATATTCCATTTTTCAGAGGTGTCTTCATGCTCAACCGGTTACCAAAGAAAATTAAAGAGTACGAATCGGGAGTTATAAATTTAAATGACGAACGAGAAGGTACTCACTGGACCGGTTACGTAAAAAAAAGAACGCAAATTGTTTACTTTAACAGTTATGGAAATTTGAGACCTCCTCTAGAAGTTATACATTATTTTTTGCGGTGATGGTGGTCGAAATAAGGTTACGTATAATTATGATCGAATGCAAAAATACAATTCTTATAATTGCGGACACTTGGTATTAAAATTTTTATATAAACACTCGCAGTAATACAAGTTAGCTTATTTCCAACATGCCATTCACAGTGGTCTTATCAGGATCTTCAAACGTATTATCGACTAATTTTAACCCACCCATTTATTTAGACGAAGGTAATTACGTTGTTGGTTTAATAAATTTCGAAACATTTAATGCAATACCCAACATTGATGAACGCAACAATCAATTTGAATGTGCATCCTTACCAATTACTATAGTGACCGGCGCCTATGAACTTGAAGATATCAGCAAATATGTAAAAAAAGAGTATCAACGAGCCAAAAAATATTTCTGTTGACATTTCCCCAAATAACAATACTCTACATACAATTATTGAGAGTAATCAGTCGATTAATTTTTATGAGGGCACCATAGGAAAAATTTTGGGTTTTAAGAATAAGTTGCTTCCACCAGGGCGACATGTATCTGACTATCCGGCTGAAATAATTAAAGTGAATGCAATTTGCATTGATTGCAGTATCGCAGCTGGCTCCTATTATAACGGCAAACCCGTTCATATTGTCCATCAGTTTTTCCAAGTGTTAGTCCTGGATTCAAAATCATCGAAGCTCCGCAAAATATTATTTATTTCCCAGTGAACGTAAAAGTTATAAGTAAAATAACTATACAAATACTGAATCAAGAGGGAGATTTAGTCAATTTCGGTGGTGAGATCATAACGATAAGACTACATGTGAAGAAAGTTTCGGAATAATAGTCGTTAGATACAATCAAAAACTGCACGATACTCAAAAAAAAGCTTATAAGAAAAAGCTTAAACCGTGCCGAGCCAGTACTAAAGTTAACGTTAAGAGGGTAACAAGTAAAAATAGATTACTTTTAAAGTTATTGGGCTTCAAAGTGCTGAAATAATGGAATATCTTAATATTAATAAAAAAATTTGTTGTCAACAATTCGGTTTGGCGGAAAGAATTACATACTCATGACGCCCAGTCTTCGAAAAAATTTGAATACAATGATGAAATTATTATTTCTACACAGGAAATAGGAAAATACACTTTACCCTGCGAAAGTTTCCTCTATATTGAAGGGACATTAACAGATACGGATAACAAAGTTTCAAAAACACTCGAATTTGAAAATATTAGAATTGCTTTCTAATGAAATTCGCTATCAGATATATGGAGTCACAATCGACTCTGTTAGGGATGTCGGCATAACTTCAACCATGAAAGGCTATCTTTCGTACACTCAAAATGAAGTAAGCAAGTTGCAAAATGCAGGCTGGTCTCTAAAGTCCACAGATAAAAATTAGTAGACGGGAAAGGTCATTTTAATGTTTGCATTCCCTTGAATAAATTAATGGGATTTTTCGAAGATTTTAAAACAGTACTTTTGAATGCCTGGAAGAACTCATTTTAGTTAGAACAAACGATGACAAAAATGCTGTAATCAGCACCGTGGCAACCGAAATTCCAAAAATTCTAGTTTCCAAAATAGAGTGGGTAGTACCTCAGGTGGTCATAAACATAGAAAAGGAATTATACTTTACAAAACTAATAAACAAAGGTGAGGAAATTTTTATTTCATTTAGAAGTTGGGAACTTATAGAATATCCTGAATTACAACTAGTAGACATAATTGGCCTGTTAAAACATCCACAAAAGTTGAAACACCACGTCAGGTGCTTGTAGCATTTCAAACAAACAAAAGGGGGAATGTTACTTCCGATATGAGTAATTTTTTTTTAATTGGTAGGGCTGCCTCCGTTGGGCGTAGTAGTGGAGTACAAGGCGGCCAAGGCGGCCCTCAGACTAGAGGGTCTGAACCTTTGGGTCACCGGTGGCTCGGCCCAGGGGCACCGGCAGCTGTGGTCAGAGCTGAGGGAAGAGATGTCCATCCTGGAAATGAGAAGGGATGTGCAGACGCCTTCCATCAGCTTCCACGGCTGAGTTCACTTTGTCTTTCCAGACAGGGAGGGGTGGGCCGAAGGGAATAGTGATGGATCCAAAATGGGAACGGGGGCTGGAGCCTTTTGTCAGGGACTGGCCAAGAGGTTGACCACCCCCCTCGGGGAGCACACCACCGTATTTCAGGCGGAGGTGTTCGCCATCATGATGGGAGCAGAGGAATCATTCAGGCTCAGAATCAGGGGCCGGAGGCTGACCTTCTGCTCTGACAGCAAAGCGGCTTTACAATCGCTGCACCTTATAGGAGTGGGAGGGGAGCCTGAGTGCAGGTGGTGTCTGGAGGATGAGGAGACACCACATCACTTGATCACTGAATGCCCTGCACTTGACAGGGTCAGATTCGAGTCCTTGAGCGCGGAGGATGTGTATGGTGTCGGGGTGGGTGAGTTGCGAGCCTTCATTAAGAAAGCCGGTATGCTGGCCGCCGTGTGATGCTGGCCGTGGGAGCACAACAGGCCCACTGTGGCCTATGTGCCGGGCCGATTTAAGGCGTCCACCCTCCGCATAGGAGTATCCGTACTCTGATTTGTACTTGGATTTCGAAAATCATACTATGATGCATCCGTAGAACCTCTTTACTCGCCGAAAGAGTTTAAGGATAATGCGCCCATTACATATATAAATTGTATGCACCAAAAAGATGCTATTAAAGTAGGTCCTATTGTAATGAGGGTAGAATTTGAAACCATCAAAGATATACCAGAAAAAACATCAGCTTATTGCTTGATACTACATGATAAACTGTTTGCTTACAACCCGCTAACGAAAATTGTACGACAAATTTAAAATACGCATGCGTGAATGTGCATAATATAAAGTTAGGGATCTACGGCTTCTTCTCAGTTTACAATGTATATATGAGAGAAAATCGACGCGCTTCTCAGAGAGTTAAGACATCTTAAAAATGCCATTGAAATTTATCACTTTTAAAAAAATAGTGTTTAAAAAGTTCACTAACTTGAAAATATGAGTGTCGTGATTGATGTGCAGAGGTTCAAGGAAAACAACAGGTTTCTTCTAAAAGAATTCACCGCATTTGATGGAACGAAAATATCGCATTACGTTTTTAAATCTCCGTTCTCAATGAATCAGTTACCTCAGCATCTTCAAAAGCAAACTATTTGGCTCACCTAGAACCATCATGGTATCAAGTGGATTGACGATTTTCTTCCCGTCTATAAGTTTCCCAGCATTATTCAGCATATTACCGATCTAAATGAGAAGGTTATGTAAAAGGGAAAGAAGAGGCCGAGTACATCTGGAAATTTTCATCAAGGCAAGTGATAGAGCTCAACGAACAACCACCTCTGCCACGGCGAGAGCAAAAGTGTTTCTTTCCATACAAAAGACTCTTACGCATGTGCTTTAGCAAATGCTTTTTATTTATGATACTTTTTTATGAAAGAATAAAAAAAGGGAACCTTCATCATATTTTATTTCTTAACCCTATAAAATAGCAATAAAAGAAGTGAAAATATTAAGAATTTATTATTCACAAAACGATATACATCCACGATTATAACTTAATATATTACTTAATAACAATTCAGTAAATTTAATTCTTCTTTGAAACCGTATTCGGTCAAGTACGACAGATTCAAAGTTGCTTATTCTGGCATTCCTATATGCGAAACTCCATACCCTCATAACATGAATTTTTACGCTTCCAAAAGTAACCTTCTTTAGTTTTTTAATTTTTTCTCCGACAGGTTTTGGCCAAGTAACACTAATTCCATCATTGCCGTATCATTTTCACTTTCTTGACATTTTCGAGACAACAATACATTGTAAATAGTAGAAATATTGTCACTATAGTCGGGATTTAACAAAGATTTAAAGGTGTTGAAGTATTTTCCAAACTCTTGTCTTTTCAAAGTATCTATTCTGGTGTTGTAATATCTGCCATAAGGTACAAACCGAATCATATCCCAGATAAACATAATATCCATATTTACCAAGTTTTGTTACTCTTACATTATCACCAAACTTCTCAAAACATATTTTCAGTTCTTCACACTCAAGGGGTGACATCTGATCACCTTGCGAGCAAAAGAAGTTCGATATACATCCTCGATAGCTCACAAGTAACCTCCATTCCTTTTCTGTAAGCAGTATAGATTCCTCCACCATTTCCAACTCGTATACATGGTTCGAAATTGCTGTTTAGACCAACCCCTACACACTTGCTAGCAGATTGATTCAAGTTAAAAGTTCTATTATTTTGGATTACACTGTCACTTTTTAAATTTTTAGTACACAGCTTTGAATTGACATTTGACATTGTTACGTTGTTCATTTTACTCGAAAGCTGACTGAATGAGTTTGCTGTACCTCTGCATCGTGTAAATAAGCCTCTATCCCCACCCTTTCTTATGGCGCCATCTGATAGTAGACTTGATACTTGTATCTTCACTAGAAGTCTAGCAATGTAAGTTGTTTCTCAATAAATAAAACCCTCTATTTTTTTGAAGGTTACACGTTTAAAAGTCGGTAAATCAACAATATTTGAAAGCTAATAGTTGCTGTTTAATTGACAGACCCCTTTTCTAGGACTTTAGATTCAAGCAAAAAAGTCTTTTTTAAAATAAAATCGGAAGGTAATTATTTCGTGCAAAAACTGATAACTCATATTGTTTAAAAAATGAAAATTATTATGTTTTCCATAGTTTAGAGCCTAAATTTGTTGAATATTTTGTTGTGAAAATTTTGTTTGATCTCACAATCAATATGGCTTTATTGGTTGTGTTTAACCCTCAATTATGATTGAAACACTGTCTAAATCATATTGTAGGTTGAAATTAAATCCTTTATTTTTAAATATTATTTATTGATACATAATATATAGGATACATAATATAGGATATATTTCGTAAAAAAACAAAAAATAGTTCTGCAATTGTATTACCTAAATTACATATATTGTGTAAAAATAGATATTACAATTAATAGCATTAAAATGTAAAATACAATATTTGCCATATTTACACTTTTCTTGTGTAATATATTCACACTGTCCTTCTCTGCCGGGGTGGTTTTCAAATACTTATACAAAATTCGAGCAAATGGAAAACTTTTGCTAAACTTTAAGTGTTCGAACAAAGGGAAATCGGTGGATTCCCATTTAAATACTTCTATATGGCAATAAGTGCACTCGCACACATCATTTACCTCTGTATAAAAAAATTATGCCAGCCAGTTTACTTTTCCAAATCACTCTTTAAAAGTTAACAATCTTTGTTCAAAATTTTTTGTACTTGTGTCTTGATATGAAATTAAACAATCACACACATATTTCGACATTATGCTATAACTGCAAAATCTAAACTAAATAGACATTACTGAATTCTCCCTATTTATAAGAATTTGTTTTGTCTCTTTATAACTGGTTCGTCTGTATTTTTTAAAATATCGGCAGCTTCCAACAATATGTCCAAATTTTTATCAGGATTATCAAAATCGCAACCGTTTGCTATTAACAAATTCATGATTTTTACCTACATCTGGATTTTCGTAATCGTAAATATCTTTACGCCCCCAAGCTAAAGTTTCTGGGGTCCCTGGTATTCAAAATCGTTTGTCATCGTCTGTGGATAAAGCTAATTTATTTATAAGTTCAGTAAACATATTATGTAAATGAGATTTAAAAACATACATATTACAATAAATTTTCGAATTTTGTTCAACAACTTCCTGGTAGTCGGAAAGATTTAATTGTTGTCGGACAATATTTTTCTTAATACCTTTGGCTTTCTTTTGTACATTATTTTTTGTTTTTAAGCAGTATGCCTTAGCGGCAGCTGATATATTCTGAGGAATATTATAAATGTTGTTTTTTGGATAATTTGTAGTATCAGAAATATCTAAATTTTGTAATATGTCTTCATACAAATTTTCTGTTTTTACCTCCAAAATAAGAGAATCAGTATCCATATGCAGGGTGTAACTGAACTGATGGTCAAAAATGAAACCACGTATTCTTGGAGTCAAAATAAGGATACTTCTTCATATATTTTTTTCTCCTACGGGCCATAGTTTTTTTTATACAGAGCGTAGAAGTTTGGAGAAAAATACACATATTTCTTAGTATCTCTAGAATACGAGATATTTTCTTCAAACATGGCTTGTCACATGAGCAGATGAGCCATCAAACTTAAGGTTGACATGAAGCTTCTGAGGCTCCCAGTTGCTGAGATACAGGGTGTTACTAAAATTAATTGGTTCAGAAAAATATGAATACCCCGTATAATCGCATTTTTTAAATTTGTTTTGAGAGGTGAATAGAATAGTTAACAAAAAGTATCTCTTAGTATTTTTTCATATTTGCAGCCGTTTCTTAATTATTTTCAAAGAACGGCAACGCTGCAATGAACAATAGTCACTTTAAGAATAAATCTAGCAATTTGTGGTTGTCAATTAAACTTTATTTAACAAAATACAAAAGCAAAAACGATAATAAAAGAAACGTAATGCTCTTATAGAAAATTAAATTATTAAATGTTCGAAATGACCGCCGTCTCTTTCAATACACACAACTATGCGTTTCCGCATGTTTATTATTGCCACTGGCAAGTCCATAGCAAAAGTGCATATCAGTCAATTCTTCGAATGAAAATATCATTTTTTAAAATATTGATACTAAAGTGCAAAGTTGGCAGCCAAATGATTCAAATAATGCCAAGTTTAATTGACATCCACAGATTATTAGATTTATTCTTAAAATGACTTGTTTATTGTAGCATTGCCGTTCTTTGAAAATAATTAAGAAACGGCTAAGAATATGGAAAAATACTAAGAGATACTTTTTGTTAACCATTGAATTTACCATCTAAAACAAATTTAAAAAATGCTATTATACAGGGTATTCATATTTTTCTGAACTAATTAATTTTAATAACACCCTGTATCTCGGCAACTGGGAGCCTCAGAAGCTTCATATTAACCTTAAATTTGACAGCTCATCCGCTCATGTGACATGCCAAGTTTGAAGAAAATATCTCATATACTTCTAGAGATACTAAGAAATATGTGTACTTTTCTCTAAATTTCTACGTTCTGTATAAAAAAACTATGGCCCATAGGAGAAAAAAATATATGAAGAAGTGCCCTTATTTTGACTCCAAGAATACGTGTTTTCATTTTTGACCATCAGTTCAGTTACACCCTGTATAAAAGGGAAATATCGTTACCATATTTTGGCCCAAGGGAATCATAATAAAAATAAAATTATACATTACAATTTTGGACAGATTTAGAATGCTGAAACCTGCATAAAAAGGCTTATTGTATATTATAGATACGTTCTGAAGTTGAACTGCTATTAAGTTTTCCGAAAATATAACCAGATCTTTAAATTGAGGTTTAGATATCATTTTCTCTGCCGAATTCTGATTTTTGTAGCTTTCCCAATGCGAAACAAGTTTAATATCGACGCGTTTTTCTACGTTTTCCATTGTTTTCCTATACACACTATTTGTCAATATTTTTACTTGGTTGCTCTCTACTTTGGACTTAGCAGCGTTTCTGAGGTTCGTATTGTTATCTACATATTTTCTTAGCCAAGATTGGGTAAACTTGATAGCTCTGTGAATTTTTATTAATTCTAGACCGAATTTTATGCATTGCTGCAAATATAAATAATGTATAATATAGTTCTGTTTATTATTTAAATAAGGAATTAATTTTGAATATTTAGAATTTGGTGGTGTAAAGATTTCTGGACAAAAGGGGAGCTCATTATGCAAATCATGAAGGTTCTTCGGATATTCTAAGTCAACTTCAAAGACATATCCTTTTTTTGAGGTGGAAGAGAGGGATAAAATATCAATATTATTAATTTCGTCTTTGGAAAGCCACACAAAATCTTTCTCAGGTAAATATTGCCTCATAGCAAAACCGTACAAATTTGTAACATCTAAATACATAATAAATTTGGTATCTTGTGATGGCTCATAACTATCTAGAAATTTATTGTTTGCTATAGACTTTCGTGACATGCAAGTACTAACTCCCCTTCTTATCACCTTTTTAAAAATGGATCATTTCTACATCTGTCAAAAGTTCTAATTGAACACCTGTCATTTTTAGCATCATTCAGCTCTTTGCTGATGATACGTTAATTTTTTTATGTAGGTAATACATTGGATGAAACTGAAAATAATTTACAAGATTTAAATAATTCGAACATATTTTTATGTAACAAAAAATGATATTAAATGTTTCGAAAATAAATTGTAATTATCTCTAATAAGAAAATAAATGAAAATTTTAAACATGACTTGAAAATAAATAATGAAAATATTGTGTTTATTTCAAAACTGAAATGCTTGGGAATTGTTTCGGATAGACATTTAAATTGTAACGAACCCATTTCTTATTGGCCTAAGAAATTGGCAAGCTATCGAGAATACCAAAAGACCATAGAAAATTTTCAAAATTAACTGTATCCCAAAAAAATCCAGGACTAGTAAGATACTAAGTGGGATCTAGCTGATAAGCTTTTATGCACTTGTTCCTAAAATTCTCAAATATATCAGCCAAAAGTAACACATCAGACTTCAGATAAATATCGCAATATTCTCCCAGTGTTTTACAATTAAATAAATCCCAAACTTCATTAGCACGTTGATAATCTTCCTCTGATATATTTTCCCCTCTAAGTCATTATAAAACTTATCAATTGTAGGTAAAGAATTGTCTGATAGTTTTTCGAAACAATCTACATAAGAATATGGAAAGACACCCTTTTGTCTAATATAATGAAATTGTTGTTCATTGGGAAACGCCTTTCGGATTTCTCTACATTGTGAATTTTCTAAGGTTTCTGACATGGCTTCCAGATATTCTGGCAAAAATTGAAAGGAATCTATGAACTTTAAGTAGAATTTAACATTTTCGTCTATCAAAATTTGTTTACTGAAAGTAATGTATTTTTCTTTCGTTTGTGCCATTACACTAATATTTTCCTTATCATGAACAAAGATTTAATAAATAAATGGGAGTCATAATTTTTTAGATTGTGTAAAATAATGGGAACAAACGTTGGGGGCTGAAAATGCAAATTACATATTGCATGGGCAGGGCCTCTATAGGTACTGAAATGACAATGATCTCTACATTTCTTAAAATTTGGGACATCTTGAAATTCTTTGCCACAAATATAAGAAGTTACTGCATTATTAAATTGACTCTGCTCATGTAACGTTGAAGGCTTCATTTGCAGCTTATTTCTAAAAAACTTCTAATAAAAATAGTTTACATCTTGTTCAATCCATTTTATAAAAGTTCGTGCACAGTTGTCTCCCCTGTATATCTAAACTTGGATAATCTATCATCAAAAGAGCACTTTATATAATACGCAAATGAGTGAGGTATATGCTCTGCTTTCTTAATAGTGTAACTAGAAAAATGATCTAATGTTTGGTTATCATTTACTACTGGTTTTAAAATACACTCGAAATCAGTATAAATTACTATATGCATTATACCGTATTGCTAGATTTGCTTTGCAAGTCCCGGATTCAATGTACTTCTCTAGTATTAGTTCTAATAAGTAGGAGGGGGAATTAGGGAGACAGATGGTGGGGGTGACGCGGCGAGCGCAGTGGGCGAGATCATCCGCTTGATGATTCCGATTGGCTCCTAAACTGTTGGATTTGTGATGATTAGTCCTTAAGTGTACAGACCATTGATTTTCTCTCACATATATTTTACAAAATGTACAATACTTTCCTGCAATGCATGTTTTATTTTTCAAATCTCTACGAAAAAATATGTTACTTGTTGCCATGCTACTTCCAGGTAGCAAATTTTGTGATTCGAAATTACCGGTTTCTGCGGAAGGTTTTTCCAAGAGTAAGGAGTCAACTAGAAAAGAAAAACAAAAGTGAACTAGCATTTAAGAGGGGGTTGCCGACAGCGAAAGTGACGTTAGATTTCGTATTTTTTTAAGTTGTATAGCATAAAATCTAATAACATTTTACCTGGCAAAAATTTAGTACAAACATCTCTGTCTTCATTTTAATCATAAGATATTACAAGCAGTGTTTTGTTTTATAGGTTATGAAAACCTTGGGAAAAATAATAATTCCAGTGCACATGCTAAAATGTTACTTAGAAAGCAATTATTTAGAAAGCAATATATTCGAAAGAGCTAAAGGTAAGTCCCGACTGCCTTATTAGATAATTTTGCAAATTTTCTTCTACAGTATTTTCTTGAATTAGTTTGTTTAGGTTTATTAAACTAAAAATAAGTAATTTTGTAGTAGCAACACATTTTTGTAACTGTTTACTATTGATTCCTGACGATGAACTTTTTTGCTCCATGATTTTTTCTAGAATTAGTAATTTGTTTGCTATTTTGCACTCTATTGGCGTCGGGTCCACATTTACCCATTGTGAAGCAGAAAAATCTAAGGAGCGTTCTACTTCCATCGGTTCAGAAAGACATTCATCGCTTGGCTTCTCTCCAGATTCACCCATGATTTCTATTAGTTGTGAAAAACAGAAATCTAGTTCACTAGATGACTGCGTTTCACGAACTTTCTTAAATTCCTTCAACAAATTTTGCTCCAAATTTCTGACCTCCCGATTGTTTAAAAATTCGTCAAGATTTTCCCCCTTCAAAAATTTTTCAAGGGAATTAACCCCCCCAGTAACATACCGTAACTGCATCTCTTTACATAAGTCACACTTTGGAAGATCGTGAATCTGGCAGAGACTAGACATTTTTAAAAGAAAACTACAAAATCACTTACCTCACCACCAATTTACACCTAATATGAAAAGCACGCGCTACTAGAGTCGAGAATTCGTAAGTGCCCACTAACCCGCTGTGGTGTTCTTTATACACTGATGCGACCCCCAACTTCTCTGTAAAACTTTAGGTTTAAGGATAAAAAGTAGATTTAATTAGTATGTATATATTTTTTAATTATTTAACAAAATTAACATATAGTATACCTCACAAAATACAAAATAAAATTAAGCAGTCTTAGAATTTGTCACCTCCCATCGTTTGATTCTTTGTTTGTTTTTTCGACAGATGTTTTGGTTGGTGGAGAATATTTCTACCTTCTAACTGTGGCTGGTACCTGCCTTCCTTTGCCTCGTTCTCCTCCCATAACTTTGTTTCCTCTTCGATAGCCCTTTGAAGTGCCACATTGAAAAGTACGGGGTTTTGGGATGCAGGGTTCGAGGCTGACATTGATTATGTGTCACGTCCTCTGCCCAAGTCTTCCAAAACTCTAGCCCTTCCTCTATAGTCATTACCTGTTTATCTTGGACTTTTGATGACATATTTTTTTCGACCGATAAAACAACTGGAATACTTAGAATCCCTTAGGACCAGGCCCTTTTATTTAAAATGCAGGTGACAGTGGTAGGATCTAAAAAGCGGACTAATTAATTATTCGATTTTAATGCGAGCGAAATATCTGGTTGTAATGACGCGTTACATTAGTGCACGGGGCCGGCTCTAGGCGGGTGAGAATGGTGCGGCACATGCGGCCCTGCGTTTTGACCAGCCCCGTGCCTCCGAGTCCCATGTACAGGGTTATCCCACCAGTAGTGTATTTAGAAGAGCGGGACCGAAGCCATTTCGGAATTTGAAAATATTCACTCCAGCTTGTAAATTTGAAGATATTGGGATTTCCTAAGACTAATTTTATGTAATTTTCCTTCAAATTTTTAAAAAATTTCGTCTGCGGCGCATTTTTTAAAATGGTTTTAAATGCCCTTGTTTCAAAAAAATACACAAAAAATGTCCCTCCACAACCCGAAATTAATTCCTATATACATCACTGAAGTGATCCAAACTCGTCGCCCGGCCTACCTTTTTAAAAAATGACATGTAAAAAATATACCTTTGCAAGTAGTGTACCAACTTTCAAAAATTTCTCAATGGATTAAATAATTCCTTGCCGCATGAGCTGGTCCTGTTAGTGCAATTAAGCCGCCGATTAAAGAATGTGTAGTTTAAACTGTTTTCATTAACTTAAATCAAATCGGGCCTTTTAAAATTACGGAAAGGACACCTGTTCCCTTGTATCAAATTAGTGAAGTCATTTACAAAACCAACCTCAACGGTTTAATGATCTTTGTCACAAAGAATCTTGTCGTATCGAAACTTGTATATTAAATTAGGGAAGTGATTACACTTGGATCTGCTTTTAATTTGTTGTGCACAAAGAATACTTTATCATAACTGGTATGTTAAATTAGGGAAGTAATTATGCTAAAATACTATATGGCTTGCTTTTAATAACCTACGTCAAGGATACTCATTTAAAATTAGGTTTTTTCGTTTTTACGAACATCGCTGAAGATTGGGATCTGCAAGCTGTTTCAAAAAAGGGTTTTTTCGTTTTTACAAACATCACGGATTAGATTGCGGGAATATACAAGCTGTTGATACTTGCTAGAGAGTTCTGAATCAAATGAAAACCGACTTTGCAAGTTTCCTATGATACCACTTACAGCCGACAGATGAACCAATTAGAAGAGTGTCACAGGAACCTTATGCCCTTTGTGTGGCGATTAACCAAACTGGTTTTCTGTCTAGGTGAACCTGTTACAGGAACCCTATACCTTTTGTGTGGTTGGCCCCGCCGCTGCTTTTAAAGTAGAGACGAATGGGAACAGTGTTACAGGAACCCTATACTTTTCTGTGGAGGTCAACCTCTATGGACAATGAACTGTCACAGGAATTCCATTCTCACGAGTGTTACAGGAACCCTATGCTTTTCTGGGGAGGTCAACCTCTCCAAACAAAGATCTGGTATAGGAATGCAGTCCTGTCAAGGTCAACCTGTTACAGGACCCCTAATAACTTACTACTCTAGAGTAGGTACCTGTTCTGTGGAACCGTCAGGCAATGTCGCTTGTAGATTTGGCAACACAGCACTATCATGGTTAATAACTGCAACGCATGGTGAGTTCAATCTCTTTGCTTGATGTACTAACATATAGCAACGTTTGTTGTCAACATCATTTGCGATCACATATCCTGAAGGTATGGGGTCATCTTTGGCATGGAGAAATTCCAAGAGTTGAGCTGTTTTTGACCCCGGAGCTGCACACATATCTAAAATCTAAAATTTGTCACTTTGTTATTAAAGTTGACCAAGATAACATAGTAGCACAATAATTATTGCAGTGTTATATTGTCGGCTTTTTAGGACACCATGAAAACAATGACTATTTCCTCACGTTCTTTCAATTTTTGTTTTTAAACCTTTCAGAGTTGGAAAAAAAATGAAAAAATCAAAAATTTGAGGTCTTTTTTTTATTTTTCGTGAAATCAGCAAATTTTGATGTAATAAAATCCATAACGCAAAACTGACAATAAAACTAATTTATCGAGAAACAATAATAATAATAATAATTCACACCCTCACAATACTCCAAACTAGCAGTACCCGAGAAGCAACTAAATGCTTGTGTGGGGGAGGTGGGGCAATTACTATTATTTAGTCTTCGTTGCCATTTGCGGCAATGGACATTTAGTTTGTACTATCCATGATTGTAAATAACATTTAATTGTGAGTTTGAAGATTTGCTCTGGTTTATTATAGTTTGTTTTTAATTAAAGAAAAGAAGAAACAACAACACGTAATAATTTATATTTATTTTTCCTCATTTTCCTCTATGAATGTCAATTGCTGCAATAAGTTTCGCATATAAATCTAGAAAATTACGCAAATTACTGAAAAGTGAGGTTATATTATAGTTCTGGTTCACCTAAACACAAAAACTTCTTCCAGTTAACCATAAATCATTTATAAAGTGAGTTTGTGGAATGATATAGGTTTGAGTATAAAAAGCATATGTTACTATATATACTTAAAACAGTTTGTTCGCATGGTGTTTCATCTTATTGCCTCCTGTTCTCTGCACTGCCTTACTTATGTATAAATTAAGACCTGTGTTATCATTATATATATTATATATATATTCAACCGGTCTGCAAAATTGTACCTAAAATGTATTTGTGACCCTACAATTTATTATACAGGGTGAGTCACATCTAAAGGCAGAGCCGAAAACAGAAGGTAGAATTCGCTAAAATAAGCACATATGCTTAATAAACATTAGCTCAAAAACGCTTGGTTCTCCATATAGCGCGTTTAGGAATTATTTTATACATATTATGGGTTGTCATTTTGTGCAATAATTTGGCCCTGTTCAGATGAGCAGCGGCGTAGATACGAATAATTTTATTTTAAATGCCAGCATAATCACCTTGACACTAGTTTAAAAAATCCGAAATTACGAAGAAACTGTACCAGAAATAAAAAAATACCAAGAGGCACTTTTTGTTCCAAATTAAATGGGCTATCCAAAAAAGGCAATTTTTGGTTTTGCACAGGGCCGTACTACTTTTTTTCTACAATTATTTACAGTAACTATTTGTACCTACGCCGCTGGTGATCGGAACGGGGTCAAATTATTCCACAAAATGGCAACCGTCCAGTGTATAATGTGTACCAAATTTGGTTGGAATTCCTAAATGGGATCGAAAGAAATTAAAAAAATATGTTATTTTTGGAAAATTTTCAACACTTTGTATATGGAGAACCAAGCTTTTTTGGGCTAATGTTTATTAAGCATATGTGCTTATTTTAGCGAGTTCTACCTTGTGTTTTTGGCTCTGCCTTTAGATGTGACTCACCCTGTATATTTCAGTTGTTTTTTTAGGTGGTTGAAGGAAGAGCTTTCTCTGATTGTTTTCAACTCCTTTTGCAATATATAAAAATGTACATTTACTTTATGCTTTGTTATTCTAAATGTACCTTTTTGGTGCTTTTGTATTGCAATAGATTTTATTACTATTATAAATCTTAGTAAATGTGCATTTTAGCAGCCAAAACAAAAAAAATATATATATGTATGTGTCATACATCGCTGTACTCAGAACAACGATTCATTTTGAAATATGCAATAAAAAATCCAGGTTCATATTTAAAAAAGTGAAGATGATGCCTTTATCTCAAAAATGAAACGTCGCCCCAAAAATCTAAAAATACCATGACGTAGTGCAGAAAAAGTTGCAATAAAAAAGTATAATTTATTTTTCAATATTATCGCAAATGGTGGCAGAAAGAAATAACATCTAATTTTCAAAAATTCGGGTTTTCTTAAATATCTCAGCAACCCACCAAAATATTTTAACTTTCTTAATGGCATATTGTTAGGCGCTCAAAGGCGCAACTTTGCCACTTTGTATCTGTTACGGTTTCCGAGATCCCCATGTTGAGCCCCAGAACTGAATCACCCTGTATAGAAAAACCCACGGAAGTTTCTTTTGACGTTTATTGTCACCATTTAGCACAAGTAAGAATAATTTTTAGGTTTTTTTTATCGTTGTACCGTTATGGCACTTTCGCCTACAGGGTGGATCAAAAGTGGCTGCCAAGCCAGACGTGACACTGTGAGTTCTCAACAGTCCTTGAGACTTCTCCGTACTTCTCTTCTCTCCTGTGAGTCATCTACACTTCTCTTGCGATCTGCCAATGCAAGACATAAACTACAGAGAGTCATCTACAAGATGGGATAACCGAACAAGGGTGTCCAGAACCAGATAATTTATTTATATCACCTATCGTGGTTTAGAACAATTTGAAATACCTATACTTAGTATCTTTCAAGTTTTATCCACTACATAATAAGTTTACCTACGTAATAAGTTGATTATAATACTGATTTAATTTGGTAAAAAGAACATCTTTTACTAATAGGTTACTTTGGTTATCATACCTAATATATCCATTATTTATGCTGTTTAGATACTATTTACAATTTTTACATACAGTGTGACCAATAAAGTAAGCACCATAGGGATTTTTTTTTATTTTTGGATAAAATGAAATTTTGACTTTGCCGATTTGTGCTTGTCGGAGGATGAAAAATGACATCACAAGAATCGACCACATGACTTGCGGTATCTGTCAAAATTTACATTTTTTAAAAAATCATCCAAAATCGGTTTTATTTGACGCATTTTCGAAAAAAGTTATTAGAAAAAGTTGTTTCTTTTGCAATTGTTAGCCTACATACCAATTTTCAGAGACCCATGATGACTTTCGTTTTTTGCGACTTTTTCTAAAAAAAAATTTTCCAAACATTTTACTACAATTTATTTACAGAAAATTGTACTTTTTTGACAAATCGACATCTCTAATATATTTTTAACATCAATTCTAATGCTAGCCAGTTGTTTTCTTAGAAAATCTCTATTTGGTTTAAAAAATTATGTCGAGTTTGGTGCGAAGTTGATTTAATTTCAAAGGTTTGATGAATTCAAGCCTTAGTCTACTTTCCACATCGATAAATATATTCATCTAAAAGAAGTTATATAAAGAGAGCACAAAGAAATAAACACATTTGGTTATCAAAACACTACGTTTCAGTATGGCGTCCTTCACACTCGATACAAATAATAATGATTCTCCAGAAAACGCCAAGTTAATTTCAAAATAAGCCAAATCTGTTCATTTATTACAGTACTGTAATTGTGGCGTGAGCCTTTGCCGATCAAGACCAGTGGCTTTGTCCCGCACCTTCGGGTGTGCTATCATTATAATACTCCATGATCAATTAATTGCTTCGGTAATTGATTGATTCCTTATATAGTAAATCTATCGTCTAGGCACGTTTGTCTACCACTTGATAGTCGGGTGAGCCATACTGATGAGGGATTACCGTCCCGAAACAGTACTGTATATGGTCGACTATCACTCTTTTTGTTCTATCGATGTTTTCGGTTGGTTAACCGACGCCGTGGAGACGGCAGATGGCGGGTCCCGGTAATTGTGGCGTGAGCCTTTGCCGATCAAGACCAGTGGCTTTGTCCCGCACCTTCGGGTGTGCTATCATTATAATACTCCATGATCAATTAATTGCTTCGGTAATTGATTGATTCCTTATATAGTAAATCTATCGTCTAGGCACGTTTGTCTACCACTTGATAGTCGGGTGAGCCATACTGATGAGGGATTACCGTCCCGAAACAGTACTGTATATGGTCGACTATCACTCTTTTTGTTCTATCGATGTTTTCGGTTGGTTAACCGACGCCGTGGAGACGGCAGATGGCGGGTCCCGGTAATTGTGGCGTGAGCCTTTGCCGATCAAGACCAGTGGCTTTGTCCCGCACCTTCGGGTGTGCTATCATTATAATACTCCATGATCAATTAATTGCTTCGGTAATTGATTGATTCCTTATATAGTAAATCTATCGTCTAGGCACGTTTGTCTACCACTTGATAGTCGGGTGAGCCATACTGATGAGGGATTACCGTCCCGAAACAGTACTGTATATGGTCGACTATCACTCTTTTTGTTCTAAATAAATTTTAGTTAAAATTTTTGAAAAAATTTTTTTAGAAAGGCGCAAAAAACAAAAGTCGTCGTGAGTCTCTGAAAACTGGTATGTAGGCTAACAATTGCAAAAGAAACAACTTTTCCCAATAACTTTTTTCAAAAATGCGTTAAATAAAGCCGATTTTGGATGATTTTTGAAAAAAATGTAAATTTTGACAGATACCGGAAGTCACGTGGTCGATTCTTGTGACGTCATTTTTCATCCTCCGACAAGCACAAATCTACGGCAAAGTCAAATTTTCATTTTATCCGAAAATAAAAAAAATCCCTTATGGTGCGTACTTTATTGGTCACACTGTATATGTTTATTCTGGGGTTATGTAAACTTAAAGTTTCGAAACTTAATAGTATTCACCACCAAATTTACTAAGTTAAACAGCTGACTAACCCTCAGGGTTATACAACGTTTTGCATTTGTCACTGAAATTGTTTTAATCTGTATAGTGTATATAGTGTAAATATAATTTGATGTTTCATTGTTTATAGCGTTGCCAGGTATAAATGATTGCGTAATATCCTATTGGTTTTCCAGTTCTCCAAATTTGTTTTTCAAGTAAAAGAGAACTCGGTGGCATCCAATTTACCTCCCTTTACAAAAGAACTTATAACAAATAACATCAAACCTCCTTACCCACGAAACCTGCTCTCCAACCACCTCAAAGCTGCCGCTCGCATTGTGTGCAACTACAAAAACTGCTACATATATTTTGGGCCAAAATATTACGATTGAGGCTAATATGCCTTATTACAGATCAACTGTACATTGAAAATGAAGAAAAAAAATGCCAAGTGAAGATTGGTCGAAACACATTCGTTTTCTTGAAATAGGTTGTCAAAATTTTGTCAAGTTTCAATACGTTCCATTTTGAAAGTAATCATATATGAAAATAGGTGGTGACCAAATGACTTGGAAGATTTTTATTTCAGGAAACAATCAGCAGATTGTGAGTAAATTATTAAAACACCCGAAAAACAAAACAAAATGCAATTTTGTTCTCAAATTTTGGGCGTTTATTTGATGTTTCTTTAGATTATCTTTTAAACTAGTATAGAGGTAATTCTTACGAAAAAATATTTACTTCTATTGTTGAGTACTTCTGTACACCCTGTTAGTGTGAATTAAGATTTGTGCTTTTTTGCATATTTTGACCAATTTTTATGGCTTTTGCCGGCCGGTTGTGTGTTTGTAGCAGAATTCTCTCACATCTTTATTTAGATAAATTTTTCTGAAATTAATTTATACTTCATACTACACTGGCAAAAGAGCTATTTTTTATAAGCAAATTATCGATTTATTTTTTCGTCCAAGTTACAGGCCGTTTTAAGATTAGGAGGTTTAGTATGCCGCCCGTCCCTGAGTTGGCTTGGCAAAATAAAGCTTGGAGGAATAGTGCTCTCTCTTTTATTATAGGTACTTAAATATTTTCTTTGGAACATATTTTGTAATATTAATATTATGTAATATTAAATCATGTCCCATTTATAAAATAAAATGTGAGACATTAGACATTTCCAGTTTTTGTTGAGCCACGCCTACAGAGCGCTATAAGAAGGAGATATATCGATATAGCACTGTTTCAAAATTTCCAGCCCTACTTTTAATGCAGTTCAAGTTTTCGACATAAGAGATGGCGCGTCAGTCGTTCGCGGCGCTATTTTAGATTGACGTTTTTTTGTCAAGTTCTACAAATTTGTGCGATTTTGTTATTAAATTCAGTGGATTTTTGGCGTATTTTGCTAACATTTATAAAAAATGAGTGATATGAAAGGAAATACAGATAGAACCCGTTTTGTTCCGGGGTGCAGAACGGGTTATTCATCCGATAAAATAGAAAGTAGGTCAGTCATGCGCAGTATAGAATTCGCCAATTATTTCTATGAAAGCCACCATGGGCGTCCCCATATTGTTTAAAATTCCCTAAATGGCCTAAATGAAGGTGTTTCCTGCATTTTTAACGTATAATTATTACCATAAACACTCCGAAATAAGGTGTACAGTATGCACAGGAGAAGGTATTCGCGACGTGATGCGCCCATGGACGTAGATATTTGGCGCGCTCGGCCTTTAAGCCAATCAGAGGCGCTAGAGCTGACAGAAGGAGAACCTGGAATTCGAGGTTGCCATATCAACGAGGCAAGTGATCAGAAATCGCGGGTTATGGATTATATTTCGACATGGAAAGAAAGCTCTATATGCCACGTTTGGCAACTCAGTTTTTGATCACCGATCCAAATGCCGCATTACGCAAGACTGACCTACTTTCTATTTTATTCAGACTGGAGTATAATGTAAGTTAAAAATAAATATGAACTATGAAATAATGATTACTTTATAAAAATTAAAGCAGATAAATATGCCTCTCAAGTACTTTTGATGAAAAAAGGCACAGCAAACCTATATACAGGGTGAATCAGTTTTTTGTAGCAGGACTTTAACAGGTGATAGATCTTCAAAAAATAACGGCACTTTTTCGTATAAACTATATCTTTTTAAGGCCTTAGAAAAAAGTTACAGGGTGTTAAAGTTGGAAAAAATATGCGGACTTTATTGAATATTTCCCAAACTAGTTGAGATATTTAAGTAATATTTGGTATACCATAAAATGGCATGGGTTAGAATAAAACCTGTTAATATAAATCATCTTGCACAACCAGTGGCAGAGAAGTGGGTAATTGGTAAAATTATTTTTAGAAAAAAAAAAGAATCACCTTGTATTTTAACAAAAGGTATTGATTTTTTATGTGGATTTTAATTGCAGACAAAAATGTCCTCTTGGTATTTGTTCGTATGTGTTATAGTTTAATGGCAAATTTCATTTTTTTGTATTATTTCGGGGTATTTCTGAAAAATTATCTAAAACATTTGCTCCATAAAAAACACATAAAGTAGAAAAAACGTGTTTCTTACTTTAAATAAAGTAACTTTTTCCAATAAACTAACCCATTCAAGGTTTTACTTTTCAAGATACAGAGCGTAACCTTAATTGTATCTTCCTTAAATGTTTTAGACCCTGTAACTTCAAAAGTATAGCCTTAAATAGGTAAGTTTATTGGAAAAAGTTACTTTATTTAAAGTAGCAAACGCATTGTTTCCACTTTCAGTGTTACAAATAAGTGTAAAAAATAAAATTTGCCGTTAAACTAGAACACATGTGAACAAATACCAAGAGGACATTTTTGTATGCAATTAAAATCTACATAAAAAATTCAATACCTTTTATTACAATACAAGGTGATTCATTTTTTTTCTAAAAATAATTTTACCAATTACCCACTTCTCCGCCACTGGTTGTGCAAGATGTTCGATATTAGCAGATGTTATGCTAACCCATGGCCTTATAGCGTATACCAAATATGACTTAAATATCTCAACTAGTTTGGTAAATATTCAATAAAGTCCACATATTTCTTACAATTTTAACACCCTGTAACTTTTTTATAAGGCCTTAAAATGATATAGTTTATAGAAGAAAGTGCGGTTATTTTTTGAAGATCTATGACCTGTTAAAGTCCTGCTACAAAAAACTGATTCACCCTGTATATATAATGTATTAGATACAAAACTGGAAATACTGAAACATTTGTCATTAACATCAGTTGTTATACATGCTACGTATTTTTTTCTAGGATCCTGCTGTTTTAAAAGATTGGAATAAAGCAATTCTTAGAGACGACAAAATATTTGACTCAAATAACGTTGTTTGTTCCTTGCACTTCGCTGATGAAGAGATAATAAATTTTTATGAGACTACAATGCCTGATGGCTCAATACATAAGATAAAAAGGGGGAGGCCCAAATTAAAAGAAGGTTCAGTCCCAAGTATATTTCTCAATTTACCTTCTTATTTATCAAGTAGCAGAAAAAGACGAAAACCACCATGTGTACAAACCGAGGTACGAACTGAGTCCACAGAGGCAAAAAAGAAGAGAAGCGACCCCTCAACAGAAACAGAAAGTTTAAATATCTTAGTAGAAGGCTTGGTGGAAAGTAAAACTTCCGAACAAAATGAAAATGAGGTGGCAGTCTCCTTTGTCAGTCCAGAAAAAGAAAGAAAAACCCAACTTGTTTCAGTGTCTAAAAGATAGTTTAGAGAAAATCGTAACTCCAAACGGGTCTTGGTCAGGTACTTTCTTACCTGGAAGAACTTACACCACTAAAAAAAATTATCATAAGTTACAATATGTCTTGCAAGGTAAGATTTAATTGGATTTTAAAAATTAATATATCTTGTAACGGAAATTTATGCTAATCTCCGTAATTTTGGCTCGTCCAATATAAGGCGAGATATTTATAGAAGGCTAAATAAAAATCCCCGCACCACTATTGCAACCATGTATACGCGAAAAGTTTTGTGCTGGAATTTAGCGAATTTGGCGTAATTTATTGATATACAGGTACGTTATTGTCTATTATATTAAAATGACTTTAAATAAATTTTAACAGTTTCAACTAATAACTATTTAGTGGCAAAAAGGAATGTACCAATCCAGCAGATTTGAAACCATATAGAATCGTTTGTACCGGAACCTGTCGGTTCACGGTTAATTTTAAATTTTTTCACCATAACCTTTTTTGAGAGAACGATTTCATTCTTTCCTAGTAGGCGGAAGTGGTCACTGAATGTCCGAGGTTATAAATAGGGCTTGACAGGGAGTTTCGCGGCTTTTTCTCTACTCACCGATTGAACAGGTTCGGTACTTTGTGGTTATATGCACATTTGATATTCCAAGTGAATTTTCCTTCGAATCTTTAATCATCGTGCATAATATCCATCGTTTTGTAATGCGATTTAATGTAAAAGAGATTGTTATAATTGAGGTTACCGTGCTGTGCTGATATTTGGTGTAATTTTTTTTTCATGTGACCATGACGGAGGATCCGTAGGTCGAGTTAGGTTTACGACGGACCAAGCGGTCTTGGGACACCTTTAGATGCTGAGCAGCGAGAGTTGGTGGCTTATGGTACAGGGTGGCCCATCCAAGCGGAAAAAGTGTGCTACGTGGAGACAGGTTAACATAAAATCGTCATTCAAAAAATGAGATTGTAGTAAAAATTAAGGGGAATTCGAGGGTGTACCCTAATTTTGTATACGGGGTCGGTAAAAAAGTTATCGCGAAAAAACATTTTTTGCAAAATGAAGAAAAATATTTTTTTACCTACACATCCATTAGAGAACCTTTAAGTAGTATTCCCGAATATTCAGTTTTTTAATATAACTTCCGGTTATAGCGGAAATGAAAGTGGTTTTCTCTATTTTACAACTTACACGTTTATCTTAACCATCACAGGATTCCTTTTTTAATTCTGAATCCAACGATATATAATTTGACCTATTTATCTCCAACCGTTTCCGAGATATTTATCAGAGAAGCTCCATCAAACTAGATACATGGTCTCATGGTCGGTGTCTGATGTTCGATCTGAGTAGGCCAAACAATAAAACCAAATTTATGACAAATCAAGTCAGCCATGATAATAAAACTGACAAGCGAGTAGGCTGTCAATCCAATATTTCTATTTACGTGTCAGATTAGTCTAAAATTTTGTTGCTGAAGCTGTTAGTAGTTGCAGTTTAAAAAATGTTTTTGAATGAAGAATGCTGTGGTATTTTAGAGATCTTCATCAAAAATGATAAAAGATACGTAGAAACTTTGAGGGAGTATTCTCGTAAATATCCAAATAGAAATGTTCCGAGTGCTTCATTTATATGTAAGCTGTATCGAAGATTCAGATCGACAGGAAGTGTGATTAGCAAGAGAAAAAAGGGTTTAGAATTAGTGAGGACGAGAGAGAACAAATTTTAAATTATTTCAGAAGAAATAACGAAAAATCTCAGAGAGATGCAGCGAGAGACTTACAAATTCCCCGGTCTACAATACAAAGGGTAATGAAATTAAGCAAATTTAAAGCCTTCAAAATATTACCTGTTCAAAGGCTATTCCCCTGGAGATGCTGCAAGAAGACTGGAATATTGTCAAACAATGTTAAACTTTTATTTTGCAAGAGGTGGAACTGGATTTTTTAAACAAATTATTTGGTCCGATGAAGCTACATTTACAACGGCGGGAATATACAACCGGAAAAATAGTATATTTTGGTCTGTTGACAATCCACAGGCATTTCGTGAAGTAGTGAAATCCGGCAGAAATTCCGTGGGTGTTTGGTGCGGAATTGTGGGAAATTTTATAATGGGCCCTCTATTTTATTCAGGAAGTATGACAGGTAGGAAATACCTACATTTAATCCAGAAGAAATTGGAATAATACTTTGACCAGTTGCCATTAATTTTTCTTAACCAACTCCAAGAAAGACAATTAATATGGCAGCAAGATGGCGCTTCCTTCCATAACTGTGGGCCCATAACGGAATTTTTGAACAATTCGTTTGAAAATTGGATTGGTAAACATGGAACGATAAGGTGGCCGCCACGTAGTCCAGATTTAACCCCCTTGGATTTTTTTTTGTGGGGGCATTTAAAAAATAAAGTTTATAAGAACCGCCCCGAAAATGTTGAGGAGATTAAAAGACGAGTAAAATTAGAAATTGATAGTTTAAACAATCGTCCCTTAATCTTTGAAAATGTCCTAAAAATTTCTTAAAAAAGACTTAGGTTATGTGTAAATAATAATGGAAACCATTTTGAACATTTAATGTAAATGAACTTCTAACTAATTTTTAATAACTAATCATATTGTTGTTGTTATAATAAATGACAGTAGTAAAAATAATAAATGTTTCATAATTTCCACGAGATTTTTAATTAAGTTGAATGCTGTTGAATGGCTATAGCCACTTTAACATTCAGACTACTCGCTTGTCAGTTTTATTATCATGGCTGACTTGATTTGTCATAAATTTGGTTTTATTGTTTGGCCTACTCAGATCGAACATCAGACACCGACCATGAGACCATGTATCTAGTTTGATGGAGCTTCTCTGATAAATATCTCGGAAACGGTTGGAGATAAATAGGTCAAATTTTATATCGTTGGATTCAGAATTAAAAAAGGAATCCTGTGATGGTTAAGATCAATGTGTAAGTTGTAAAATAGAGAAAACCACTTTCATTTCCGCTATAACCGGAAGTTATATTAAAAAACTGAATATTCGGGAATACTACTTAAAGGTTCTCTAATGGATGTGTAGGTAAAAAAATATATTTTTTTTATTTTGCAAAAAATGTTTTTTCGCGGTAACTTTTTTACCGACCCCCGTATACCAAATTAGGGTACACCCTCGAATTCCCCTTAATTTTTACTACAACCTCATTTTTTGAATGACGATTTTATGTTAACCTGTCTCCACGTAGCACACTTTGTCCGCTTGGATGGGCCACCCTGTACAGGCTACGGCAATACAGCAATTTGGGACGAGTATTTTTCAATTTTTTTCATTTTTGAATATTGGCTTTGCTGTCTTTGCGAAAAATATCTCACCACCCAGGTTGGCTGTGCTTTTGGGACCACTAGCTATTGGCTGATCGCCTTATCAGATCCGTTTTTATTGTTATTTAATATTACATTTTTGCGGTGACAAAGCTCACCGTTTTGAAATCGTTAGCACATGGTATAGTAATTAAATTTTGGAGTATTTACAATATCGTCACGAATTATTCTTTTACACTAGATCTGCTGCATATTCAGTACCGTAAGCTTATCGGGTGTTTCACTAATTACTTTTTTGTGTATTTCAATTAATGTCTTGAGTAGAGAAGAAACCCAACTTTTTTCTTGTTATCTGCTGATCAAATTTCAGTAATTTTTGGTTAATATTTAAGTCATTTGTTTTTTTATTAAGTGTCAAGGAAATCAAGCTCTTATATTGCAGTACAGTTTGATAAATCACGTTTTAACCTTTTTTTTTTCTCAAGTCAGGAATATCACAATTTGATTGTTGATTTTTACGTTTACGTATATTTTATAATTTTAGTAGCAAGCGGTCAGCACACCACACACCCCACTCGCAGCCTATGACCCGCTTCCAGCGAGAGCTAGCTGTGGAAGTCCAATTTGCAACGACGTGTGGCTGTCTGGCTTTCTACCTTCATCAAAGTTGAGGTATCTCCAAAACGGTGTTAGTCAAAAATTCCAAGGAACTGTTAACATGTCGAGTGTTCTAAGTTCTAACTAGTCGAGTTTATATTACGAACTTGTTTAACGATAAGTTTCACATTTAAAACATTTTGTAAAAAGCCGAGTGATTTCCTCTTGACTTGTATAAGTTAACCCTAAAAGTTGCTCATTAAACCTTGTAATCTTTTTATTGTCTTGTTTTATTTGGACTCCATCTTCTGCACTCAGTTTCTGCTTTATAAAAAAAAGTATAATTATCTGGCGACCAACAATCAGAGCCCGTTTTGTTATAATCTTAATATTTTGCCATTTCTAGTTATAATTTTAATTTTGTTCTTAATATTTTTTAGGTGCTATTTGGATCAGCTGAAGTTAAAATTAGAGGTATAGATAGAATCGTTAGTGATTTTAGTGATTTGGAAGATATAATTAGGTTAATTAACAAAATGAGAGTATGTGGAGGAATCACCACAAGGTAAGATATTGCTAAGATTTATGGTAATAAGATCTGCCAGCTATTTGGATAATATAAAGATGTCTCTCTTAGGTGTTTTTAGTTATTTTGAAGCAAAAGCAGGTGTGAAATTAGATATCCCAAAATACTTTATTCGGACCTTTTTACATAATATATGTGTAGTTTTAGTTGGGTCTTGGAAAATTTTTGTGAGAGTGTTGTCTATTTTCATTACTTCACTTGTTGTCTAGTTGTGCTCGTAATGCCCATATTTTGTTTAGAAGTATAGTATTTACTTTGTTTGGGGTGGTACTGGTCTCTACTATAATTACAGATTTTATTATCTAAAAAGTAATTTTATGTTTATTTTAAGTTTAGCATTTTCATTTACCTATAGGACACCTGATTTATGTTCTGGCAATTTACCTGCAAAAAAAACTGAACAGAAAGGGGCACCTACAAAATATTGTGCACACTGCAAGTTAAAATATCGCAATGGTAAAGATGAAGTAAAACCGTTTATTGCAAAACGTCACCAAAAATTGAAAGGAGTTCTACTTTGTGTTACTCGAAAAAATTTGAGATTGAAACAGAAGGTAAAATATCAAATTTTGGTTTCCATTTTATTTTTCATTTTCACTTTCAGATTACTAAACTTATAACTGATCTTTAGAGCAGATTATATCAGAACTGCCAAGCTCTCAACAAGAAGCAGTTAGAATGTATTTTGCTTCTTCAAAAGTAACCAACCCAAAAAATTGGCGTTATACACTTGCATGGATTTATGAGTGTCTTCTAATAAGAATTAAAGGAAGAGCTTCATACGAGCATTTGCGAAAACAAAAACTCCTACCACTTCCTTGTTGTGTAACTTTAAGTAAATATATTAGAAGAATGAGTGGGTGTTATGGTTTTCAGAAATCAACTTTCGAACTTCTTCGAAAAAAGTCGTCCGGTATGAAATCAGAGGAAAAAAAGGGTATTTATACATCTAGCAGATTATTTTTCTTTATTATTATTTTTCCCTATCGTAGGTACACTTCTTATAGATGAGATTAAATTAAATGAAACATTGGCATTTGATAGTAAAACATTAAAAATTAATGGTTTTACTGATTTGGGTGATTATACACCTTTACGTTAAAAAAATGAAAAGGGAGATCATGCCTTAGTAATGATGTTTCAACCATTCAGTTCATGGGTGCAATCTTTGGCATGCTTTTTAAGTAAAGGTTGTGCATCTGCAACTGTGTTGCATCATCTCATCATCGAATGCATCATTCTTTTGAGGGTTTTTTGTTGATGTAGTTACAACCAATGGAGCTTCATGGAACAGAGCTATGTGGAAAAAAATCAACATTTCGGAAAAAAATTTTTTTATGCTGTTCCAAGTGACTTTAGAAATACTATACCTTATAGGTTACCAACATGTGGTTGGTTTTCGCAATTTTAGAGTTTGTATATGACAAGTAAGTTTATCAATTTGAATGATCTTGTGTTTTATAACATAACTATATGTATTATAGATGACACTGAAGATGGTTGTTTAACCGAAAGCGCTCTGTCAGGATTTTAATAAATACATATCTGTGCAAAGTATATGAACTTTTACTAATTTCTATTTTTCTTTAGAATAATGTATTCAATTTTTTGTAAAAGTTGTAGTTAGTAAATTTGTAAATTAGAATTGGTAATTCAGTTTCAATTGTAGTGTTAAATACCAGCAAAAGTTTGTCTTTGTCACTAGACTGAACAGGGTGCACACATCATGTAATCACTTGTGATGTTGTGCTGATGGGTGGTTGGACTGTTTGCTTTTTTTTTGAGAAAAACACTGACAAGAAAAAAAAGAAGAAGAGATGTCGGGGTGTCAAGGCATCAGCACAAGAAAAGAAAGGGTGTGAACTTGTCCTGCATGAAGAGGATTCTGTGAGACGCTTTTTACTGAGTCTTCGTGGCAGTCAGCAAGACATTTTTTTTCATTACCAGGTTATTAAATGCTGACGAGGAAGTTAATGGTGAAGTCTTTTCAGTTCTATACTTTATGCGACCATGATAACTTACCTAATAAATAGTTGAACCTAAAATATGTTCTTTTATCCCCGCTGGATTTTTAACTTTGTCGAGTTTCCTAAACGTGCCATGACTTTTTTGGTTCCTTTTGTACTTAGAATGGGGAACTTGCACAAAAATTAAATTTGAAAAATATTACTTTCAAATGTAATGTATTGCCATTAAATAAAAGAACAGTTCACAAAAAACTATTCTTTTATTTTTATGTAATAAATATAAGCAATTAAAAACTGCATAATTCAAATCATTCTTGTAACGCGCCCTCCTTGGTTGCGATGTCAAGTAGCTCATTGGTGGTGGCGCCTCTCATGGGCGGCCAGACCATTATAAACTAATATGGGCGACACATATATAAAAACTAGAGTACCACGCACGCTTTGTTGAGAAAGAGCAACAAGAATGCCCTATCCGTCTTATTA
Organism: Pseudeuparius sepicola; assembly: GCA_963920635.1. Classification (NCBI taxonomy): domain Eukaryota; kingdom Metazoa; phylum Arthropoda; class Insecta; order Coleoptera; family Anthribidae; genus Pseudeuparius; species Pseudeuparius sepicola. Next base: position 67,170,070 of record OY987298.1, read on the forward strand.
TAGTCTATCTCAGTCTTGATATTGTTGATAATGTTTGAAAAGAGTGTGCTGTATTAAATAGTTATTTACATTGCGAGATGCGTAAGCACATTTTTTTGGCCGAGGAGGTTGTTTAATGCCCGTGTTGCCTAGGGTCTTAAAACTCTCTCTGAGACCAAAAAGAGCTTACACATCGAGCAATGTATTACATTTTTCCTGCTACTGACAATTTCATATTAGGTAGGTAAGTAATTTGAATTTAAATACACTATGGAGTAGATTGTGAGTAATAATCTTCATAATAACCATTGTCCAATTATTACTAAAACTGAAAATTGGTGATAAATATAAGAGGTAGAATGCAGTGATAATTAAAAAACTTCTTGTACGATTGAACCCAGGACCTACGAATTACTAGTCACGTGGCCTCACCATTCAGTTAAAGAAGTGCTTGTTAAACTTAAATTTTTAGGCGGTTCTTATTATTACTCTGGAAATGGGTCGCCGAACTGTTTATTTCAGCGTTCAATTTCCATTCTTCCTTCTCTAATTGTGTGTAGCTGTCACTCCTGTGACTGCCTTCCGATCGATCGAGCGGTGTGACGTCACAACCAGTCCCGCGCTTTTAGTGTCCTTTCAAATGAATAGCTTGTGGTCAAATTATTTATTGCAAATTAAATATGGCGATTTGAGGGCTGATATTTTGTATGTGTTCTTTTTATAGATAGGCAAATATATTAAAGAAATAAAAAAAATGTTCAAGTTCCCCAATCATTGGTGTAGTGAGATACATATATTCTTTGGCTAGCTCTTTTAAAGCAAAAAATCCCAAATGCCTCAAATTTGAACCACAGGAACTTTTTCTTTAAAACCGATAACCACAGAAAATATTTCTCTACAGCAATGAATCCTACACGAAAAAAATGAAGAAAAAAATGTTGAAGAAATGGAAAATATTCACACAAAAATATGTGGCATGTTTAAGAAACTTGACAAAACGTAAAACGCCCTGTATCTTCCAAGATATTTCGGATCTCCCTAGATATTTGGATACGGTCTGCGGCCTTCAACTGGTCTCGATAATTGAGTAGTGTACACCTTAGCTACTCTTTGTCTATCTATTCGGGAAATAGAATAGGCACGTTTTCAAAAAAGAACAATGCAAGAAGCATTTCATGTAACAATTGGGAAACAACGTTTTTAAAGTATTTCGACCCTGCTGAATACGAATCTGCCTGTTGCCAAAGCGAAATTTGGACCGAAAGTACGGTATCCAAGATGGCGGCCAAAACTCTATCTCCCTGGTGTGTCGGCATAAAATAATGATTCAGGAGTTTTCTCGGAAGCCAAACACATTGTTCAAAATTAACTTACCTTAAGTTTGGAGTGCATGGGTTCCAAGATGGCACATAACATGGCCGCCGAAACTTTGTTGCTCAGAAGTAAGCAAGGAAAATGAGAAAACGACAATTCCAAGTGTTTTTAGCTTATGACAAGGTTGCAAGGAAGATAAGTATTCAACTATTTAAATAGTTAAAACATTGTAGAGAGCGGGGTGGCACAACTTGGTGCAAGCCAGTCCATTCTTCTTGCACATGCAGATTGTAGTCACGCAGTGGAATGTACAATTACAGGCTAGGATATCCGTGCAGGCTTTGGGAACGGACTCAAGGCTCATAAGGAAGGGAATGTACTGGCCTTGGTGAAGCCTCCACCCATAAGGCTCAGGATCCATCCCCACCGATCGGGCATGATGAGCATTTTCCCACACGTTCACCTGAAAAGTTTTTTGAGTTGTCAATGCCGAAAAGCAACTGGTTTTACTCACAGTATGCAGCCGCTTACCATCGTGACTTTACCTGGTAATGGAATCTTAGGAGGTGTAGTCGAAGCGCATTGCTTGTTGGGGGTAAGGCTTCCGGCTTTTTCACAACACCGAAAAGCTGATGTCTGGCTTCATCCCCGCTGGATATATCTTTGCCCACCTGTTCAGACAAGCAGAAACCTTTTAACATTAAATAAACCAAAGTTGGACTTGCTGAAACTCTGCATTGGCTTTTGATGAGGGAGTTAGTGGAGAGTGCCCTAGGTCGTTCAGAAGCTGACGTTTAGAAGACTTTCCATGCTGCTTTCTTCGTTATCATTGCAAGGTGCAATGTCAGGTCGCAACCCGTGACTACGTGAAACGCCAAGGTATTCTTCTTTTGAACATTGGGAATAATTTTGCAGATATCATGGACTGGGAGATACTTGCTTTCTTTCGCTGTGCCACTCATAATCCATATTTTAGAGCTGGTCATTTTGTCGAAGTGATGGATCAGAAGCGAACAGATGTTGGAATCTCTGGCCATGACGTCGATGTTGTCAGCATCACAGTGGACAGCATATAGTACAACGCGTGATTGAGGGTTGGTTGAACGGATGCAATGACTTTGACATCCCCAAAGTCGCACGGAGCGCTCGTAAAGACAACAAACTCTCGGCGGCCATGTTGTATGCCATATTGGAACCCATGCACTCCAAACTTAAGGTAAGTAAATTTTGAGCATTGCAATGTCTATGGCATCCAAGAAAGCTCCTAATCAGACATTTAAATCATTATTTTAAGCCAAAGGACAAGGGAGATAGCGTTTTTGCCGCCATCTTGGATACCGTACTTCTGGTCCAAATTTCGCTTTAGCAACAGGCAGATTCGTATTCAGCGATGGATTTCCTAAATATGGGCCTAGTCAAAAATAGGAGGAAAAACCCCAAAACCATCCAAGTTGGGACACCCGCACATTCAACATGAAAACTAAATTGTTTGATTTTGTTGTATCGTCACTAAATTTAATACTTGAGCACATCTTGCAATTTTCAAGAGAAAACTTACTCGTAGTTTTGCCGTACAATTCAAAATAATGTTTTTTAATCTGTACTAAAGTCTCAGAATAGTCGTTAAAATCTCAGAAAGAGACACTAAAGTAAGCCATTATTGTATGGTTTTTATCAGTTGGCCTTGGCGAGATGTAAAAACCAAACGTCAGAATTTATGACAGCTTGAATCATTCAAAATAAAAACGCGTTCTTGTATTTTTCTCGTAAGTCTGATAGTTTTTAATAAAAAAGTCAAGACATTACATAACATAGGAGATGAATTCTTGTATAAACCCTCCGGTGGGAGCGACTTGTAGAATCACATGAGCCCACCGCAATTTTACTTTTCTAGGTTACAGGTAACGAAGAAAATTTATTTTGTGCAGTAAACTAAGACGAATATACCATGCTTAATGGTTTTATTAAATTTAAAAAATAATTTTAAGCATTCTATTATTTAAAATCTGACACTACAATATTAATCAGGACACCTCAAAACCCCCACATACCAAATTTGACCAAAAAATATATAGGGAGTTTTTTTCTACAGGGTTCTAAATATGAGCAAAATAGGAATTGTAAAGGCATCTGGCGAGTCAAGTGTATATGTTACAGACCGTATATGAAAAACAGGCCATATACAAAAGGACTAGTCCATATGTAAACGGACTGAAGATATTAGTCCATATGTATAAGAAGTTTGTCCGTCAACAAACGGTCTAGTCGGTTTGCAAAAGGACTAATCCTATTATATACGGTCTATCTGCAACTAGACCGTATATCACAGAGAGATTTAAACAAAGACAGAATGTATGTGCAATGTTTTCCGGGCGGTTTCGACATCCGCCATTTCTGAATTACTCCTTCTTTTTTATATAGGCCCATCGAAGAAGGATTTTACTTCTTGCTGGTACGTAGTATTTTGAAGGAAAAAAGGTAATTATTTAGTATAATTTATAGGTACCAGAGATTTTTTTTCTGCAAAACATGTACATATAAGAGAAGGCATATTCTTCTTTAATGGGCCTATACAAAAAAAGAAGGGCAATTCACTAAGATTGCACATACAGTCTGAATATCAATAGTCCGTATGTTAACGGTCTAGTCCGTATATGAAATGCCATGTCATTTACATACGGTCTGCACCATTTAGGCCGTATAGATACAGCGTAGACCATATACATACGGTCTGTTTTCATATATGGGCTGTAACATATATACTGCCACAACCTTCTCAAACTTACAAGGCCTGGGTAAACATGTGGCAAAGCCGCAGTGGGACGGTTCAACGGGTCTATGCAGTATAGAGCTTGGCTTAGTTTATCTTTTCTAATAAATGTTCAACCCTCTTTTCAATTATAATTAGACACATTTGTGAACTTTGTTTCAATAATTGGGTACCTAAGTAAGTAGGTACGTTTGTTTAACCCTTTCGGGACCGGACCCGGACGAACACGCATATAAAAGTTGGGTCAGTGGGACCGGAACCGACTATAAACGCAAGCAGGGAGGCATGAGAAAGGACTGGAACCGGACGGACACACGTTGACTACGGATACATTGGAACGCCTACTTTACATTGGTCATGCCCCCAATTAATGTCATTGGCTGATTTTCTAGTAATGGCATCTAGTTGGGTGGACCTTCTCGGAAAAAAAAATTACTTGTGCACTTAAATACATCAATAAATTCGAACACAAGCTCATTTGCATGTGGGTGCATTCAAAAAATGACTTATATTGTGAAAAGATCTGCTGTTATGTAATGACTGTTTTGCAATTAAGGACCGGAACCGTACATACAAGCATGCGCTTCCTGCTGTGGTCCACTGGGCACAGATCCTCAGGCGGCCGCAGTCCCGAAAGGGTTAACACACAATAAAAGTAGTAACAAGTAACAAAATATACACAGAAGTATAAGTATTTATAATATGTACGATTCCTGATGTGGATAGGTACATTTTCGACAAATAATATGGTAAATTTGGGCAAATAGCGGGGTCTAAATCTTGTTGTAAGTCAAATTTTTGTGAGAATTTTTCGCAAAGTGCGCCATCAGGGAAATGATGATTACCTTTCCCTTATGGTTAATTTTCATAAAAATACAAACAACAAGCGAACAGAGAACAGAATGTTGTGAAGGAGAGTAATCTCTTCTGATTGAAATGGCAGTTAGTGTCAGTTTCATAATACGTTCAACTAAATTATCTTTTGACTTTAACATTAGGTAAAGAAACTTATGCAACAATACTAAACAATGGTTGGATTGTTAGAAAACTCCTTTAATTTTAAAGGGAACTTTAGTTTGTCTATGCAATAGGCCCTTAATAATTTTATTCTTAAATTTTCATCCTTTGGAAAGCCCAAAACGAATACAAGTTGACCGCTTGCCGTCAAGCAAAGAAAACCTAGCTACTTCAAGTTATTATTACGATTTGACTTACAGCCAAGTTATATAACTAAGTTCTAGCTTCCCTCGACTGTTCTAGGCATCTTGAGGCTTGAAATTGTAAAGGACCGATTCTTCACTCCGAACTTTTAGAGAAATGTTTCATTTTTTCACAAACAAAACAAATTTATAAAAGAGCTGTCGCCAGCACTTCGGGCTGTCTGTTTCCACCCACAGACACACTGCCTCGTCGTAGCAATCTGGCGACGATAGCACTACCCTCACTACACAAATTAATTCCGGTAAATTTCTTGCAAAATCAACCGATAGGGAGTGACAGCCAGGCCGCACAGACCCGCAAGCCATGTTGCCAGCTTTCTTAACTTCAGGGCTTTCCGAGAGTCGGCTGTGATACTGCCCTCATAAGGAAAAACACAAAAATATGCAAGATATGCCGTTTTTCTTAATGAAGCCCTTGATAAGGCGTTTCTTTTTAGAAAGTGCGAGTTTTTACGTCATTTTTGTTTCTGTTCACTTATTACAGTTCTAGTACGGAATACATTATGCAGCAGGGACATAGTAGACATTTACCACCTTATTATTATGAACACTATTAATTATTATTTGAAAAAAGTTGTAGATATCTAGTAATCTAGTATAATTTCTTATTGGTATTTGGGAAAAAGAATATTTTATTGACCACCAACAAATAAAAAACTATTTAAATTATTGGACCTTTCTCAATAAAGTCACTGTGTAAGATGATACATTTTCTGCCCGTTTCCTGTTGTGGCACACCAGCCACCTTAACTCATATGGTCTTACTGACTGGCAGGCTTCTGACTTAGTTTATAGTGTCTGGGGCAGTTTTGATATACTCGATTTTTGACCCCCAAAAATTCAGTATTTTGAGATGGAACAGAGAAAGACAGCCTGTATATTTTGTATTGGATCTTTACACACCCACACCTTGAATGGTCCTGTTGACCACTCAACTCTTTTAAGGGGATTCCATTGCACACTTGACTTGTCTTTAAAATTCCTATTTTGGTCAACTTTGACAACCTCTGTATATTTTTTGTTCGAATTTGGTATGTGAAGGTTTTAGGGTTTTCTGATTAACGCCGAGGTGTCAGATTTTAAATAAAAAAATCGCTAAATGATTTTCGTAATTTTTTAATAGAAAAAAATTCATAGTAGGCCTTGAAAATTGAGATTAGGGCCTGAAATTTTGCACCAAAGTAGAGCTTTTTGTGAACTATCTTTAGATCAAAACCCCGCTAAAATCGGATGAAAAATAAAAATTTTACGGGTGCTTTCATTTCAAATGGGGCAACCTGGATGTATATAAAATTTCAAAACAAATGTTGAAAATGGCCGCCCCCAGACATCACACAAGAATCCAAACAGCGACGCATTGAGCCACATATTCGAATAAAAATTCCCTGAGAATTTTGAACCATCCCACACAAATAAATAATGCGGAACAATGTCAATGTGGAACGATAAAAAAATTGATATTAGTGAGGTATCTATGAACAGCTGTTATTCTTTTTTTACTGCTAAGGTAAAATTTGTTGAATCCATTAGATGACCTAAAATCGACTTAAAAATAACACCTACAACAATTGTCAGCATGTAGGTTCAAATGTAGTTAACTCTTTACTAGACTTTAAACACATTAGATACTCACTTTATGATGTGGTTGAACATCTAACAATAAAGGAGGGATCATACTGACGGCTTCTTGTCTGGAAATGGTTCCATGTTCAGTTTCAGAAATTAGAAAATTATGTAATTTATAGTAGGCCTCACATGTTCTGATATCTTTCCTTGTTAATTCCATTTGCCATGCTAACTTTTTGGGATACCTGTAATATACACAAAAGTAATAATTAGTTAATATTAGGGAACTGCCCTCAAAAGTTCCAAACAAAATTTAATTCCTGAGTGAATCTGATAATGTGGCTGTTCTGATAAATAAACACATATACTTATGTATTGTGCCATCACTTGAACTTTTTTGTACTTTCGAGTACAATCTACACAAGGCAAGTTGTCACTGGCAGAGAAAAACTGAAGGAAAGAAGTTACGGAACTAAGAATAATGGACCTTTTGGTAAGAGTCAAGTGTTCCTTTGGATCCTTATTTTATCCCTTTTCATTTTATTTTAAGATATTTTTGCATTTTGGTGAATTTTAAGATATCTTGATGAATTTTTAAGATATCTGATGAGTGATATTGAGATTGAGAATCTTACAAGTTTATTTTCGTCCAATTTAAGTTTTGACAAACAAAGTAATATAAGTGAAGATAATCAAGTTATTAATAAAGTAACAAGTTAAAAGAAACTATAAAAATGGCAAATTCTAACGAAGATGTTAGTCTGGCAATGCTTAAGATGACTATTGAAACAATTCCTAATTTTGAAGGCAATGCAACTTCTTTGTCTAAGTTTATTTCCTCGTGTGATTATCTTTTTGAAACTTATGATAGGTTTACCCATGAGTGTTTGAAGAAGTATTTAATTAGAGCGGTAGATAAAACTGACTGGGAGTGCTGGGTTATTAATAGGCTACCATAATAAATTGAATACATGGCAAAAAAAGATTTAGAATGCTTGAAACAGAATTTATTTACACCCGGACCGGACCGTATAAAAATGAACCTCCTTTAGATTTCGCAAAAAGATTACAGGTTATGTGGAGTAATTTGAGACAGAAGGTAAATTCTGATATTTACTTGAATCAAGCAGCTAAGGAGATTTATGCTGGACAATATGACGAATTATGCTTGAGGACTTTTGTTAGATGTTTTACAGGTCCCCTACAAACCATCAATCGTCTGAAGGAACCTGCATCTCTTGAAGTCGTAATGATATTAATTATTCAAGAAGACCATTATTTTAACTATACCCAAAATATTTTTAAAAACAATGCTCATAGCAATTTAACAAGTTCTCCACAAAATCAAAGAATGAACAGACAAAATAATTTTTCTCATTCTAACTGCCAAAATAATCACCAAAATAATTTCCCTCGTCCCAATTTCCAAAATGTTTTTCCCAGAAATAATTACCAAGGTCATAACCAAAATAATTATAATAACCAACCATTTATGAATAATTTACAAAACCAAAACTTTTCAATTAGACCGGCTTTTTCCAAGGCAACCTGTAAATATTGAACAAAATAATAATCAACAAAGACATTATCCCTCTAACCAACAAGTTTTTGGACCACCCTGCAATATTTTCAGACCTACTAGACAAATCTCGTAGAGAGAATACAAACCGATGCAAGTAGCTTCCCAAACGACTCAAAATGCTTTTAATAATAATACAAATTCTAGAAATCACTAAGCTATGTATGTCCGTAAATTCACGCGTGCCTTCTAATATGCACAAAAGCTTTCCTTCAAGGCAAAACAATTTTTTGAGAAATAACTTTCAGTCACAAAATAATGCTATAGTCGAGGAAATGAAAATGCTGCACAACAGCAACAAGGTATAAGCGTAAAAATCAAGTACAAAACTTTGAAAATAATATACAAGAAAATTTTAGAAATTTTCCATTAATGAGTCGTTCTCCCAAAAAGAAGAAATAATACAGGAAAAGGAAGTAGTAGAAATTTATGTAGAACCAAGGTTAGTTTATAGGAAGGTTAGGACATTCGACGACTTGGAAGGGAAGGGGGGGTGAGAGAGGCAATGGGGGCAAAGGCCGCAATTTAAGTTGGTAGCATTTACACTTGAATTGGCGATTTAGTAACTTCCTAAATAGATAACGCTTCCAGCCATAGGCGCACACAGACGTTTTTGGCATGTACTTTGTTTATGGTGTATATTTTTGTTGTTTTAGCTGTTTTCGGTTATTTCTTCATTTTAATGTTTGGGCAATGAAATAACGGAACTTTGTGGAGTATGTTGGTGCATCGCATTTTTGTTTTATGTTTGTGTTTTTACTTTGGCTTCGGTTTTTAATACCCGTCTTGTCCCTTTTGATACGCCATTGGCATCAAGCTGAAGGGCAGCTGGTGAGAGCGGCACCGTCGCGCGATGTTGCCGGTTCAAAGGGACGGCCTTTGGTTTTGTTTAAGAGTGGGGGAATGTCCTAACCTTCCTATAAACTAACCTTGTGTAGAACAAGATAATTGTTTAGCTTATACTCAAATTAAAAATCCTAATATGAAATTACTTATTGATACAGGTTGTTATCATTCCATTTTAACACCCTCAACAATTGAGAGTATAAATTATTGTAGAAAAATATTTTCCAAATTGCATTTATACTTGTCCAACACAAGTTAAAGCAAGTTTAGGAGAAACAGAAATAAAATGTAAGTTTGCAAGAAAATCCAAACAGTGTAATTTTTTAAGGGTGCTTGGGGACTGTCTCCTGAGTGTCCAACCAAAAGATCACCCTCAAACTCCAGGTACGATTTGTGCTATTATAGGGTGGTTTCCTAAACAATAGGGTTGGTTTTCTAAACATTTTTTTAGAGCAAAATGACCCTAATAAAAGTTGTAGGGGATCAAATTATGAACAACTTTTCCTCTTTTTTTTTTGTCATATAATGCCCTGTAAATCATTATGTATTAGACACAAAAAATTTTATAAGAAAAAGTTGACCAGAAGTTCATCCTCTAAAACACTAGTCAAGGTCATTTTTTTGTAAAAAAATGTTTACAAGACCACCGCTGCAGCATGCTGAATTTTTATTCGGGTCATTTTGATCTAAAAAAATGTTTCGGAAACCACCCTATAGCGCAAATCGTACCAGGAGTTCGAGTGTGATCTTTTGGTTGGACACTCAGGAGACAGTCCCCAAGCAACCCTGAAAAAATCACACTGTTTGGATTTTTTTGCGACCCCTATAAGCCCAGAGCCGGACTAGGAGGCCGGGCATACGGGGGAGCGCCCGAAGGGCCGCCAGGTTTGGGGCTGATGGGGGCCGCAGGCCCCCTGCAGCCCACAACCTACAAGTCATGTAATAAATTATAGAAATATATCTTCGCCGCTTCGGCCTTCGGCCGCACGCCGCACCAGCCGTTGGGCTGCACTTGTAGTTGTACCAAAGTCTAGAGAATACTATAAGTCCACTCACTTGGCCTGTGTAAACATATATTTCCCCCCTGCCCGATCCCCGATCCTGCTTCCTTCGCTTTAGCCCTCGATCGATATCCCGCTGAGCGGGCGATTCCGAGCGTTGTGAATTTTGATAGTAGGGGAGCCCACGATGCTAAATGGGGATTTACTCGAGCGTCGTGGGGACCTATTGGATTTTGAAGATTAGATGGTAGAAAAAAAAAAGGTTATATGATATATACCCTTCCACCGGTGGGGGGAGCTTCTACAGGCTTTCACAAATGTAAAAAATAATGGTCACATGGAGATACTCGAGCGCGTCAGATATTGATAGTGTATATGCCCCACGTGTCTCCGATGACGTAGGTATGTTAATCTGCCGGTTTGCATGGTGGGGGCGGCCGTACGGAAGGGTTAAAAATGGGAACAAAAAAAATTTACTTGAGCGCGTCAGATATTCAGAAGGGATGTTAAGTGAACCCGAAAGAAGCTTCCATTCAATAGACTGACGATTCGGATGTGACGCCAGCTTGTGGCGGCTTTTGGAAAATGCAAAAAAACGTCATTTTGACATACTCGAGTTCATCAGATTTTCATATAGATGGTTCAGCTTGATGTCCTGGTCGTGCTGATCCATAATCTGACGATTATTTGGAGGGATTTTCTTAATCTGACGGTTTGAAAGAAAAATTTTTTCATGATTTTTTTTTTAATAAATTTTTGCGTTTTCTAAGAAAAATATGTTGACTGTTAAAAATTAAGGAATTTTTGTCTATAAACATATGCTCTTAATAATTTATTTTCTATATTACAGGGTGTTGAACGTGGACTTTTCAAATATTGTATTACCTATATATCTTAAACTAAACAAAATTTGAAAAAACGTCTAAAATAAAACTTATAGACAAAAAGCAGGTCTATCCAAATATCAAATAAAAAATGTACATTCGTTACAAAAAAAATTCGAAGGGCACCGCGACGCAGAGCGTCGTTTGTCAAATATTCTTAATTTAGTCTTGGTTTGGTCCCATTTAAGACCCCCGGAAGCAGATATATTTTTTCTCTTTTCGTTTGCCCACATTAGACCAGGGACATCGAGTTTGAATAACCCTGTACATTTAATACCTCGAGTGCTGTGATCAGTTGTGATGGCGTGATGGCTGGCGTGTGGGGACGGTGCGAGAGAAAGAGTGAAAGGGAGAGAGGCGCGGAGTGGGGAATACATGCTTCACTGCAGCTAGCTGCACACGCTAAACTTTATCGACGATTTTTGTTACTTCGGCTTGTGGAAATCGGCAGATTATATTTTTCCCGTTATCCTTGAATTATTTCCTTCAAAATAAAAAAATATTCGACCGCGCTCGAGAAAGTCGAGGTAACGTTTTTTTTTTTTGCAAGTTTGTGACCCTCCCACCTTCTTACGTCACGCTCAAATTGTCAGATTATTGAAATGCACACTTTTCAGCATGTAGTTGACCCATCATATCTTAATCTGACGCGCTCGAGTATATCCACCTATCGATTTTTTTTTACTGTTCTGATCGGCTGCCCTACACGCGCGGCTCTGTATAGAGAGCTTAGATATGGTGGAGGTACTCAACAGGGTGCAAGGTATGCCCCTATATGTTAATCTGACGCGCTTGAGTAAATCCCAAAATCCCCTCTTGGACTCCCCTACTATGAGTAGTGATGGCTTATCACGGTTCTTATTGCAGTGCGGATGGCTGTAAAAGCAATTCAAAAGACTGTGTGTCCTTTTTTCAATATCCTAAATACCCTGAAAGGTAAGATTTAGTTTGACGTATAAGAAAAATGTCTTAATCAATTATTTCTATAGTCATCGAAATATTATCATATTATTAAATAATACTCGTATAATGCATATAATATAATGCAAATAATATAAAGCCAACATCTCACAGGTGTGTTTTTTCCTTTGTTGTAAATAAAAATATTGCAATTATTGCAGATGTCAGCAATGGAAGAAGGCCTTAGGCTTCGTCAAAGACCATAAATTTGCGAATATTGCACCTGAAGAGGCACATAAACGTATAAAAATTTGCAAGGCACATTTTGATGACCAATCATTCACTTCGTCCGGAAAAAGTTTATTAACAACTGCTGTTCCATTAAGATTATTACCAGAAGCTTATGGTCAGAGGTATACCTATTCGTATGCGTAATGTGGCAGGTAGAAAGTCAAAAATATTTTGCGCACTAAAAGCCTATGAAAGCAGTTCAGGACCATTTGGCAGTTTGAGAGTACCTCCACGAGAATTTAGTCAATTTAGAAAATATTAGTCAATTTATAAACTATTTTCTTATCAACATTTAATGACTTATCGCAACAGGATGTCTTAGGTTCTAGCCTACTAAAGGAATTCCGATGAGTAAAATATATACATCTGTGTGTAAATTTTCCCCATGCCTATTTGGCTTCAATATATACGGGAGTTCCTATTTACTACAGACTTAAATTTGCGAATAGTGCCGAATAGGGAATTAACAACCCAAAGACAAAATAAATCAAATCCAAAACTTACAATTTTGCAAAACTTGTAATCTATGTAAATGATTTTGTATTTTGTTTGCTCCTAGGTACACACTTATGTATATTTTACTTACCCTATGTTTAGTTAAGTATATCTTGCTTTATTTAAACGTAGAAAGTAAAATACCTGCATTTTTAATATACAATATTATTCTCCTTATTTTCCTGCTATACCGCTATACCTATATTACTCCATTTTATTTTTTAACATTGTACCAGAAACTAACGATATACAATAATACACTACTAATGCTTCACGGTGCATAATGGAAAGTCAATATAGAGATGCCCCCGTATAACTTGGTGCAACCAGCTTTACGGTGATTTGTATAGTCCATCCTCGTAAATAACGAAGTGGCGAGCTGATATTGATTTACGAGCGGTCGCAAAAAATCGGTGGCTTATCGACGATTTCAAAGGAGTGATTGGACTTATAGTATTCTCTAGACTTTGCTTGTACTGTAGGCGTTGGGAGTCGTGGGTGGTTACGTATTCCAGTAGCAGTAGTGCAGCAAATTGCAAACTACTATAACCGCTATGGGTTAATGGCAATAACTATGCTTACTACGTATAATGAACCAACGAACCAAAGACATGCGTTTTTAGTAGAAATTATAATTTGATTAATAATAAAATGTTTATGTTAAGTATTTGTCCCTAAATCGATAGCCCATACATTGGGGGGGGGGGGGGGGGCTTTGGACTTTTCTTTAAATACGCCAATATGCCGCAGGCAAGGTCTAGGTACAGAGGGGCTGTATAAGCCGAGCACGACTTTATTGGACTAAAAGTCGGTTGCCATGTTGTTTGGACGATCAACTCATAGGGGTGCACGTTATAATCAGATTAATATTTTAATAGACGGTGACCATCTAAAATTGATGGACGAGACAAGAAATCTGGGTTTAGTGCGATTTCGTACTCATATTGGAAATTGTGTGAAGAGAGCTTTTTGTAATCTGCAAAATACTAAGGCCAATAAGAACATTCTAAATAAATATACAATAAAACTGTTATGCGAGTCCATATTATTATCTCACTTTTCATATTGCGATGTTGTTTATGGATCGTGCCTAGATTATGTTAGATTAAATAGAATCAAAAGAGTGCAAAATTGCCGCGCAAGATTGATCTGTGGTGTCCCAAGGAGAAGTCATATATCACATAGAATACCTGAGCTGTCCTGTTAGAATATGCATAATCGTAGAACACTTCATATGTCAATATTTTTCCAGAAAATAATAATAACAAAAACACCTCTATACCTACATGAAAAAGTAAAGTTTAGAACAGACGTACATAATATAAACATCCATTGAAAATCTCTCATCCTTCTTCCCCTCACGTGATATCACTTTGTGAGAGATCTTTTGTATATAATATGGCATAGATATACTATAATAATATTCCCAGCACAATAAAATCTAAAACACTTCAATCATTCAAAAGTGAAGTTCAGAAAAAACTTGCTAAATTGACAATAATTTTTCAATTTTGGCGATAACGAAATCGAAGAATTACCCACTTGATTGGGTCATGTGATCACTACTTGTTGCAGTTATGCCATTCCTGACGATGACATTATTGACACTAACTATGAAAACGACGACAGCAACAACTGAAATGCCATTTACACCTATAAAAATTCCTTTACTACCTTTGCAGTTGCGAGATACAAAAATTACTGAAACAAAACATACTTTTATTCAATATATTAGATTTAATCCTATAATTTAATCAACTTAATAATATTTGTAAGTTATATAGCATAATTAAGTTATTCTTAGATAAAAGTAATAATATATCACAAGCTACCACAAATTCATGTCCTAATGTATTACATAATTTACTACAACATGTAGATTATTTAATAATGGAAGTAGAAAGACAATTAAATAATATTACATAATAGAAATAAAAGAGGCTTAACTAATAATATAGTAGGTAAAGCTTCAAAATAGCTCAAGCCAACAACAATTCGAGAACGAAGAATGCCCGAAGATTGAAAACACTTATATTTGTCAAAATTTACTGATGCCTCACTCCAATGAATGTATAATTTCCAAGATAAAAGAAGCAGAAGAAAAGTTTTGTCATGGTTTACCAATGAATATAATAAATCTAATAGTACAGGCAATTAATAGTGAATATGTTATTGCCATCCCCTCGGAGAAGCACACAAAAGTCCAACGAATTGTTTCAAGAAGAAATTAAAATTATTAGCAAACCAAATGTAATACACTTACCAGAAAATTGTGGAATGAAAAGCAAACATTGCCTGTTCATTAATACAAACGGAAAAATTAAGGGAAAACCATTTACATTACCAGAAATTAAAATCAACGACTTAAACTTTAACTATGTACGAGCAAAACCTCTTCAACTCCAGACAATTAACTTTGAAAATATTCATAAACTTTAAGAAAAATCAACACTTCTACAAGTTCTAAAGAAAATTCACACCCTAAGTTATGGATTTGCAACCAGCATCACTGTTATTACATTATTATTAAGTGGATACATTGTATGGAAAGTTTACCAAAAGAAATTCAAGAAGAGGACACTTCAAGTGAGAAACGGTAGAGAAAAACAATGGACCCCTTTCATGTGAAAGTGCTGAGTGGACGCTGAGTGCGCAACAAGTGTAGGCTAAGTCTGCTCTCTAGTGTTAATCGCTGTTCTGTAACTACCAGAAAAAAATTCAGATGTTGTAACTAGGTTGAGAAGAGCTTCTCTGGGCAATCCCATACATTTGACTGTTTTGTTCACACAGAGTCTCAGTTGATATTTTATAAGAAAGCTAAAGTAAGTAGCTACATAAATAAAGTTACTGTAAAACCTTCAGAAATACAAAAAAGAAATAGTTATTTATGTACCAATTCTGATTTTTCCTAAAATGCTCAAGAATATTCCAAAAGTGCTCAAAATGCTGAAAATGCTCAAACATGTATCAGGCATATGACAATAATGAATAAGGGTGAGAGTGAGGGTCGAGGGCTCTGAGCCGCTACAGTAATATGGAGGCGCAGGCAAGTGCTATAATAGCGGTGATGCCACATAAATGTTGAATTCGGAACATTGCCAAATTCTCAAAATGTTGTCACACGTGCCTTTCGTGCTTCCACTTTCGAGCATATTCAGCATTTTCAAGGGAACGTTCCTTTTTCGTGCTCTTTTCTGTTCATGGGAATGCATGCATGCACGGGTATAGTTACCGTTGTCCAAGCACGAAAGGAAACGTTCTCTCCTTTCCATGAATAATGATACTAATGACATTGTATTAACCAGCTTCTCTAGGTGACAGAAAATCTATTAAACCTAGACCAACACTACATTAAATATCCGAGCGTGACGTCATAATTTCATTGTTGTTTGTGAACTGGAGTGGTTTACTTATAAAAAAATAGTGACTTATTATAGATTATAGGGGGGCATTCTGTGGTTACAGGTTCTGAAGTTCAGAAAGTCCTGTATATTAAATATCCAGCTTTATCACGATTTACGTTCTTTCTATGGTAACGAATTGTCTTTGTGGTCAGTACTTCACAGTTTTGTCATATTAATGCGCTTTTAAAAAACATATTGGTTTGCGATAAGATGAAATTTCCAAGCACATAAAAAAATCATATGCACAGACAATTACACGAATTGGAGAAGAATAAATGCTATTTTGGAATTACGGGATGATCTGTTCGGCCAGTTGAAGAAGAACCGAGAATTGTAGATATTATATTTTGGAAGAGTAGTTTGTAAACTCCTTTTCCTTAAGAAAAGGTATGTAAATATGCCATTAAACTTGTTAAATTCAAGGGACATAACAAACAAGCATTTTTATTTTATTTTGGATATTAAATTCGTTCTAACAGACATATTTGCATGTTTTTATTTTATAAAAGATTTGGCAACAATTCAGTGTTTTTAACCACCCTGTCGCCATGTAGCGCCAGTGGCTATTGCTTGAAACAGCGCTATGCACAGGTCTTTAATATCGATGGGTGTTTGACAGAACATCGTAAGTGACAAATTTTACAAAAACCATTTTTTCATTCACATGATTTCTTGCAATGCTCTCCTCATTTCTACAAAACAATAGATCTTAATCTCTCAGAAATTTAAATAAATTAAATTTTTGTTTGAAAATTAATGTAAGCAACACAGGTTGTCGGTTACGATCCATTTAATTTTTCCCGACAAAAGATTGTAAGTCTACGGAGCTTACGATAATTTTGGGGTCCCTCGGCTGTGAGCAATCGCACTTATCCTGTCAGTACGCTACAAACTTTCACCTATATATTTTTTTATTTTCTCACATGACTTTTTTTATTCAGTTTTCGCTCTGAGGGAAATAAAATAATGGATTCCATCATTAACATTTTTAGTATTTGTGCCTTTTTAAATAAATAAGTATCAGGGGCAACAGAATACTCTTGTTTTTCAGATTACATTTCCAAATAAAAATATTGCTACTGGCTTACACATTCATTTATTTTACATCTAATAGTTTTAAAATCTGTTTTACAGAACATCAAATGGGTATCTTAAGCGATATGAGGTATGAAACTAGAGTTTGACACAGGATCGTATGCGCCAAATCTCTATCAGAAAATAAATTTTCCATAAATTTTACTATCCTAATGCATTTTCCATGTGCATTAAAAGAGCCATGTATGGTAAAAAAAATTTCAGTTATTACAAAAAAGTTGATTCCTGAAAAATTTAAATCTTGGTGCTTACGATGTTTTGTCAGGCATCCAACGATATAGTGTTGGTGTAGACTAAACATATAGAATAAAACTGAGAAGTAAGTAAGTATACAAAGGGCTAGCTAATATAATTTTTATAATCTTCAATTTGAGCACTAAGTCAGTGTTGTGGAAAACATATTTTTAAACATACCAAGGCAATGGAAAAATATTAGGTGGTTTCTGATCTGAATCCAGTCGATTAACACAATCTTTGATAAGCTGTTCCTCAACAACTTCCAGCATTTTATTGGCAACACCTTTGGAGCCTGTAATCCTAAATGTAGCAGGTAGATCTGTCTTGAGGGATGTCACAAAATCATCAAATTCTTCCTCTTTACAAACTTTTTGAGTCTAAAATAAGAAATTACTTATAACTTCAAATAAGCATAAAAACTAAAGAGGTGTGTACAATTTAGTGAACTAATTCCGTAAAAAAGCACTTTTGCAAGGTTTGAAATTGACTATTCAATAAAAAAAAACTAAGAAATAATGTCTATTCTGCAAAAAATAACAGTACTATATAGTGGATATCACAAATTATGATCCCTGCGTCATAATGATCGACAATGGAAATCACATTGAATACCGTTGTGATGCAAGGATCATCGTTCGTGATATTTATTATACAGTGTGGATACAAATTGTAAAATATTGCTTATATTTCTTAAAATATTCCTCATATCAAAAACTGGTTTTAATAAAAGTGTTGGGGGAAATTATTATTATTTGTATCCACACTGTATACTCTGGGACAAAATTAACACACGAACATACAAAATTTCAAATTATACAGGGTGCCCCACCACGAACTGCATCGATCTATATATGGAAAACTAAAAGTAAGAAAATTCGGAAAATTTGGCACCTCACCAATGCCGATGGGCGCTGCTCAACTAAAATATTTTGGTCAATCTGGCACTTCCGGTTATACCGGAAGTCGATATCAACTTTCTTATCTCAAATGGAACACCCTGTATATTATTGCATTTTTTTGATTCTAGGCATCATTTTGGAACAAAAACATGCAACATGTCCTATGTCTAAATCCAACCGGTTTTGAGATATTTGCGTTTTTCCGAAAAAAATTACAGGTGCAGAAATAAAGTCAATTAGCAATTAATACGTGGAAACCGCGAAATTTCAAAACGAATTTTTGGCATCGTGTAACAGAAGCCTTGACCTAGTGATCTCTGCTGAGAAATAAATCCGTTCTTATACAGGGTGTTCACAAAATATGAATAAAAATTACATTCAAAATGTGCTTAAATATCTCGAAATTTTCAAATGGAAACCCCTATTTTTTTTAATGTGATCTTATTCACCACTAAAAATGATGACAACTTTGTGTAAGGTTTCCTATACCTAAATGCAGTAATTTTCGATTAATTTACGAAAAACCCACTTTTCGCCCATAAAATGAGGAGTTTGCTTAATGCTTGTAAAATCATATTAGCCGTGAACGTTGAAAAGACAATCGCGGCTGAGGAAATGTCACTTGGTTTATAAATTATTGTCAACAATAATGCCGGCGCGCTTAAATTACACAAACGAAGATTATTTAAATTTGTTTATTATCTACGGAGAATGCAACAAAGTAATATCAAGAACGTGCGATACATTTGGGGCTCGCTATCCACAAAAACAAAACCATCGCCAAACGTGATTTTTCTCTGACACATCCATACTGTTTAAAATTTTGTGCCAAAAATTCGTTTTGAAATTTCGCGGTTTCCTCGTATAAATTGCTAATTGACTTTAGGTCTGCACTCTGCACCTGTAATTTTTTTCGGAAAAACGCAAATATCTCAAAAACGGTTGGATTTAGACACAGGACATGTTGCATGTTTTTGTTCCAAAATGATGCCCAGAATCCAAAAATGCAATAATATACAGGGTGTTCCATTTGAGATAAGAACGTTGATATCGACTTCCGGTATAACCGGAAGTGCCAGATTCACCAAAATATTTTAGTTGAGCAGCGTCCATCGGCATATATAGATCGATGCAGTTCGTGGTGGGCCACCCTGTATTTTAAATTATTTTGCGTGTCTACCAATAATATAAATAGTAGGCTTTGGACATTTACTACTGTTAAACTAACTAAATAATGCAATTTGTTTCTTTTCATTTTAGTTTCCATTAATTCCACCAAAGCAATGTTTCTCCTTCCCTTGACTGGGCTATGTGGAAACAGATAATTTATCACCTATTATATCTAGGTACAACTCTGGAAAATCCTCTTAGCAGTAGTTTTAAGGCTTATTTTCTTAAGCAAAACAGTAGGGAATTAAAGTATAATAAAGTATACAAAAACCATCACACATTTTTATGAACATGACTGTAGTACTCAAATCACTTTCAAATACAGGGTGTTTCGTAAGTGTGGGACCAAACTATGCAGGGCAATTGAGTTTGACCACTTTATTAGTAATGTATGGGGTGAAATATTCGTAATGAGTATATGGGTAGTAACAAAACATTGTCGGTTTTTATTTCTGACTTTCGGTTTGACCGGAAGCGAGCATCACTTGGTAAATAACAAAAAGGAGTAAACTTACAGTCTCAGCTCCACAAACACAGTTTATATTTAACTGTACATATGTTTCCACCCACCCAGGGGTTCATCAGCAGTATAACATTATAAAAAATATCAAAGCTAGAAAACTTATTTAAATTAGGTAGGAAACTTATTTAGTGATTTAAAAAATACCTAATACTTAACAATATGGAACTTACCTTTCTAGTCGTAGTCAACTTTTAGTATGCGAATGTGGAAAAATTGAATTTATGTGATTGTGTAATATTCATTTTAGAAAAATTTTAATTGCAGATTCGTAACAAGAGCATTTTTCCATATCTGCCCTTAAAATTAATGTACTGATGACCGATACACCCTGTATATAAATCAGGCATTTATCTTCAGTGGCGTAGCTAGCTTTGAGTGGGCCCTGTATCAAAGGCTAAGCCAAGGGCCCCTGACCCGGGGGGGAGGGGGTAAACAAGAAATGTTTACCCAAACAAAATAAAAAACAAACTTAAATAATAAACATAACAAAACAAAAATACAAAAGAAACAATAATTCTTTAGATTTAAAAAATAATGTACTTATCACAAAATAAAATCATATTTTCTCTTCTTGGGCAAACTGATCTTTTCTTCATTTATGGGTACACTGCGGTCTATATTTAATGGGGCTAAATTACTGTCTGTCTTGGATCATATTGGTATGTAACCAAGTTATAATTCTTTTAAGTGAAAAGAAATATATATTTCCGCCGATGCATTGCTTATCGGGAAATTGGCAAGTATGCTCAAAAATGTTCTTACCGTTGTCGCGATGCGACTTCGTACTGGTGTTATTGAGAAACTGAGGAAAATATACTAAAAACGCTCTTTAATTTTACACTAATTGTGACAGGTAAAAATATTTCATGTCCCTAGAATTCCGTAAAAGGTGGCCATATTGATATTATTGATAGGTGACGGAGGAACAGAAAACATAATTTACATTTTACACACACAAATCCTAAATTTAAATAGTTATAAATTAACATTTAACTCTGTTCTTTGAAGCATAGAAAAAGACTATAGTTATATAGTTTCTGTATTTGAAGTTAGGTTAAAGCCACACAGACACAGAGATCGAATATCAAGGAACATTGCTGCCAACCTTGTATTATCAAATTAAGAAATGGCATTTCTAGTGTACAAGTATTAAAGAGCGTTTTTAGATTAGGTACTTAATAATACTCCGGTTTTAATAATGGTTGTACAAAAAGGGGGGCGGTCGCCCTCCTGTATCCGCCACTGCATACTCCAGAACAGCATACCATTATTTATAAATAATAGGTACCTACAGAAATAAAATTAACATTATTTTCAACAAACTGCGGGCCGATTTTTAAATCCGAAAAATAAAAAGACAAACAGGCCTTGTGAGTTATAACTGTAATTAGATACCTATCTACTTACTGTAAGTAAACAAAAACTCAAATTTCGTTTTATTATGTCTATGTGATGCATAGATGCATACAAATCTAAAGTCACCCATAGTGTTAAAAGAAAATAATTTAATTTTAAGTTTGAAGTAGTAACCAAATCAAATTTTGTTTTTTGTTTTTTTTTTTATTTTTATATAGCTGATACAGCGGTAGTTACGCCACTGTTTATCTTACTTATTTACTACAATTGTAACTAAAATAAGCTGAAGTCGACAATCACTGAAAAATCACAAAAAAAATCATAACTACTAAACTAAAAAAAGGATACATAATACACATGGGGGTGGTTTGAATTCCCCGAGGGGTACGCCACTTCTTGGCACTCTTTGTTGGAACACCCTGTATATTTTTAACTTATTTTGTTCAGTTTCCTCGTAGTTGCCAGTGAAAATGTTAAAATAAATAAAATTTCAATATGCAGTGAATATGTAGCAGGAATGATAAAAATCACTTCTTTAAAAAAATCAAAAATATACTTAAAAAAAAAATCATGATTGTTTGATTTTTTTAATTCCGGCTAGTTTTTATTAACCTGCATATTTTCTAACTGTTTATATCTTGTTTCTTTAAACAAAAAATAATACAGTATACAAAACAAAAACAAAACAAAATTCGACTAGTCGACTAGAAAATTCCGGTTGTTCGTGACGCGACTTCATCAAAACTTGCAAAAACAGGCAGAAAATGCTCGGTTATATAAATGACACGGAAATATTCTAAATATCGGTAATTTTTGCTTCCGCCTGAGCAAAATCATGATTTTAAGCAAAGCGATTTATTATCGTGATTAAAATCTTAGTTTTAATCAACTGATTTAAATCATCTCAACCCTAATATGTAGGTAAAGTTTGTTCAGCGAATGTTCAGCCCTACGTCACAACTCCCGTCCTTGTCTGGCTCGTGAATATACGACCAATATCCGTCGTATAGTCATGAGTAAGACAAGGACGGGAGTTGTGACGTTAGGCCGAACATTCGCTGAACAAACTGTACATGCAGGGAGGCATTGGATGGCTTTGCATAAATAAGTATAATTATATTGCAACTTATATTTAGAAAGAAGTAATAATGAATGTAACATTTTTAAAATACAAATCAGAATGATAGACATGTGCATCCAGACAATCCAGACCCGTTAAAAAAGATTTGCTCCTATTCCTGCAAAGCATTTCCAAGGAATTGTAAGGAATTCTGGGGAGTTGCCTAAAAATTGTGAGGAATTTCTTCAAAAGTGGAGTTTTGGTGTACAAAATTTTGGTGATGGTGAATTAACGTGGTTTATTTTTACCGAGATTTTTACCTTATACCTAATACCTAACACGTGGCCTGCGTGCCGGGCCGATCTGAGACGGCCACCCCTTGAAAAGATAGATAGATAGAATACCTAGCACCATACAAATTTTGGTAAAAGTTTCCCGTGGTGCAGCCTCCGTTTTTTTTTTTTTAAATTTTGGCTACCCCTTTATTTCCAAGCTCCCTGAACATGAATCTGACCTTAGTTCTTGGTGCTCGGACCTATTTTCCGAGAAAATGAATTTTCAAATTTCCTTTGGACACCTAACTTTTTACGGCAATATTTGTGGTTATAATCGGGATGAATTTTTACTGTACACAGCTCAAACTGATCCTCGAACTGATTACTACACTATTTTGCACCATTTGCAACAATGACATGTCGCGAAAACTCGTGGAAAAACAGAAATTTTCCAAAAGATATACAATGTTTTGCGACATGCCCTATTTTCGCACCACATTCGGCTGCATCGACGCCAGGGAGATAGAGAGTATACTAGGTGGCGCCATCAATATTGAGAGGTGGAACTAGAGGGGTTATGTTATGTAAAAAAATTACAATATATACAAAATATTTTTAGGTGTATTTTTCCTTCCCCGTTCTCCTATTCCCTTGCCCATTCCCCAAAGGTTGGGCCCACACGTTCTCATGATCTTTGCTGAACAATAACATTTTCTTATTTGGAAGTGGATAGAGATACGCAACTCACGGCAAATATTTTTTCTCCTTATTTGGTATGTTTCATTTTTTTTAATACTTTGAAATACAGGATTTTTTTTGTATTTCACAGATTGAATTTGGAGGCTATTTAAGGTCGTTTTAGAGCATTTACCAACATTATGTTAGATTGTGGACCTCTATCAACACCAATTTAAGTAATATTATTGACAAAGCTGGGCCTACAAAGTTGAATGTTTAAAATTTTAATTGTTACGTTTTTATTTTTCTTCATAATACTTACGCACTTAAAAGAAGGAGATAGTTCTTTAAAAAAGGAGCGTAATTCTTCATTATGTAAAGCATTGAATGCAAAATTCCCTCGTGCGGATTTTGAGAACAAGCACTGCAGTTTACTTCTTTTAATATCGGTGGTACTTTAAATCAGCTCCACTCCCACTCAACGTCAGGTGTCAAACAGAAGTAGCGAACACGGCAACCTAGGGTTGCCAACCATCGCGAACTTTCCGGGATGTCCCGGATTTCTACCCCTCTCTCCCACGCTCCACATGATAGTGCTGCGCTATTTCCCGCAACTTTAAAACTTTCCGCAAACCATGAAAGCATGGTTTGGATTTTTGCTATTGTGCCCGGCCATGCTGCCCATACTTTACAGACAACTTTTATTATGGATCCCGGCAGATCGGCAATTTCTAGAGCAATTTGCAAACTTTGTAAAAAAAACTTTTTCTGTTGCTCATGGTGGACTGAATGATGTCAAACGCATTCTGAAGGAGGTGAATGTAGAAAACAAGCCAGTGTGTCTAGGTCAAATCAGACATAGTCGAATTTTCTGAAGAAAACTGTATCTACCCCACAAGATGATAGGATTGTAGCAGTCAAAGTAACGAAAGTGTATCACAATATCCAGATCCAGCATTCACTTTCATACAATTCATTGGACTGTGATTTAAAATTAAATCGCATATTGTTTTCCGATTCAAAAGTTTGCACGACATTAACCTTAGGCAGAACTAAAGCAAGTTCTGTGGCAATTAATGTCTTAGGACCTGCGTCAATTGAGTCCCATATTAAACAAATGCTGGTTGTCCAGCTCACCTAGTGCACAATTCTGTCAAGTTTGCTTTAGATAAATGTTCTTTTGACCTAGAAAATTTAGTTTTGAAGGTTTATAGCCATTTCTCTATTTGTATGCCAAATGGGTTGAGAAGCTGAAATCTTTTTTTGAGTTTATTCATTTGGAATATGACAATTTTACCTCATATTCTAACAAGGTGGCTGTCACTTTATCCTTTATAAGCAGCTATTTCGTTTCATTAGGTGAAGGTTGTCCTGTTGCATTAAAAAAATATTTTCCAGAAGAATCTGAGGGAGATACGTCCTCTTCAGATTTGTGTACTTTAAGACTCAATGTACAGCAGGTACGTGGTGATTCAACATTTTGACCCCTAAAATGGCTTTTTTCGATCTGTAGCGAGCAACACGCATAATTTTAAACTTTTGGTCAATACAAATTTGAATCATTTTGAGACAAAAATTACTTAAAAATATTTATCACAATGGCCGTTATTAGGCTTTTTGCGCAAAAGATAATAACGGCCATTGTGATAAATATTATTAAATATAGTCCTCCTTACGTGCGTGCGACGTAAGGGGGAAGAACTCGCAAATATTATAGAATTAGTCACAGTTCAGGGGCGTAGCTCAATTTTGTGTAACTCACCGACTTAATTTTCATATAATTGTTATTTAATTTATTGTTAATATTATTCTTAACGGTGATGCCTTAGATTATGGAGGAAGGCAAACCCTTATAACATTGGCAATTATTTCTCGTGCTTCAGAATGCAACGTTCTTCCCTGTTTACTCATTTTGCACACGTTAACTCCCGAACATACGAAACACCACTGAGCTCTCTGAGCCGGCGGAAAAAACTTGCCAGCGGCCTAAAAAATGTTTTCCTTAGTTCATATGAAAGATAGTGAATTGCTTATAAAGTGTGCGGTCTGGATTAGGGGCAAGTGCTATAGTTTGTGAGTAAATAAATGATTGTTTCGAGCCCAAACACACGCCCTTAAAAACTACATAATATTCAATCAGGTAATGATATCGTAGTTTGACTAGTGGTTATTAATCTACAAGGATGTCTTTGTCTTCCCGTATCAAAAAGTTTGTCTGAAGTCCCTTTGGAGAGGACAAAATTGGTAGGTACCTGAAAAACCTGTCAAAATCACACTAAATTCGAGCATTTTTCAACGTGGCGCCGGCCCGTTAATTCCGCCTTAGCGGAATGTTTTCTACCATTTTTTTATAATTCATTAAAGTTAATGGTAGATAATGTAACCCTTCTGGAATTAATATGCACAGATGTCTTCTATATAATGAAAAACATCAGAGACAAACTGAAGTAAAGGAAAGAAGATACATTTCTTCAATTTCACTGTCATTCCTTGTTAAAAACTTTGCCAAAAAATTGCAAATTTCCTTAACGAAAACATGTTTAAACTTTTATAATCGTATTCTTTCCTACATAGAAGATCAATTAAATTTTTCAGTTGAGAATTACATGTTTTGTTTTACCTAATGCTCGACCTAATGTCATTAAAGAGTGAAAGTGACATTGATTTCAATATGTTAGCTGATGCTGCGAAAAAAATGCAATCTCTGTGAAGTCATTAGTATGGATGAATTATTGTATGATGAATTTGGCGACATTAAACCGTCGCTGACTGAAGAAACAAAAAGTAAAATTGAAAATCCCTTAGATATTTGGAATAAAAATTTAAAGATAGTAATAGTTCAGTACAAAAACTTGCTAAAGGTTGTTCAATTTATTATGTCAATCCCTGCGTGAAATGCACCTACCTCGGCACCTACAGAGCGGATATTTTCATTAGGTGAAAACTTGTGGTCGGACGCGAGAAATTGACTTACAGTAGATCATGTCAAAGCCGAGTTACAAACAACAAAAATTAAGTAATTTTAACTAGACTTGTAGTGAATTTTTTGAATATGCGCTTAAGAATAAAAATGTATTAAAGGCGACAGGAAGCCAAAACAAATATGCTTTTATAAACCTTCTGCCAAATGACGTAATATTTTAATTTTTTTTTCACGGAACTGTGATTATTGTTTGTGATTTTTTTATTATTGTATAATACTACTTGTTATACTCTATCTAAATAGAAATATTCAAAAAATAAAAAAGTACCTATCGCTAATTCAATAATATAGGTACCTTAAATAAAAGTGCCCCGTTTTTTTTTTCATCTTGTCCCGATTTTCTTAACACAGTATACTGATTTACCAAAACAGTGAGTTGGCAACCCTAGGGCAACCGCCCGGAAAACAATGCATAAATCTTGGAAAATTTATAATTTTCCACAGGTTTTCGGGAAGTGTCAATGTTGCAAAAGGTGCAAAATAGTGGTGATCAGTTATAACCACAAATATCGCCGTGAAAAGTGAGGTATCAAAAGGAAATTTGAAAATTCATTTTCTCGGAAACTAGGTACATCCCAACACCAAAAACTAAGGTCAGATTCACGTTCAGGGACCTTGAAAATAGGGAATTAGCCAAAATTAAAAAAAAAAGGAAGTGGCTATTTATACGTCCGACGTATGTAAAAGGATTGCACTCTCATTGGTGGATTGAGTCACGTGACACATAACCTTATTTCTACCGTCTGATGGATGATGAATCGGATTGTTCACTTTCACTAAGTCGATTGGATGAGGTCCGAGAATATTCAGACCTATTTTGTGTCATATTTTATATTGCGTATGCCCTCCTTTTTTGGCGATGGGCGCTTCGGTATGAAAAATGAAGTGTTAATTATTTCCAATGGTGTAACCCACCCCCGATTTTCTTGAAGGAAGTGGCTATTTATACGTCCGACGGATACAAATGTCAGTATACGTCTTGCGCTCTCATTGGTCGATTGAGTCACGTGACACATAACCTTACTTCTACCGTCCGATGGATTATGAATCGATTGGATGATGTCCGAGATTATTCAGACCTATCTTGTCTCATTTTATATTGGGTATGCCCTACTTTTTCCGCGATGGGCGCTGCGGAATGAAAAATGAAGTGGTTATTTTATTATTTACAATGATGTAACCCACCCCCGAATGCCGGGGGGTAGCCAAAATTTCAAGAAAATCGGGGGTGGGTTACAACGCCGAACGTCGCATCGGACGAAAATACGGGGTACCTACCTAGCCAAAATTTCAAGAAAATCGGGGGTTAGTTACACCATTGGAAATTATTACCACTACTTTTTTCATACGGCAGCGTCTATCCCCCAAAAAGAAGCAGTGCATACGCTCCTTATTGCAAAGATGCTTGAGAAAAATGCACTTCCGACGTATCTAAATATTAGTTTACTTCGGCTTCGGACGTGTACGGAGTTAAATGCACGTCCAAAGAAGTCATGTGACTCAGCCCGCCAATGAGAGCGCAAGACGTATACTGACGTTTGTATCCGTCGGACGTATAAATAGCCACTTCCTTTCGGCGTGGCGCCGAATGTCGGGGGTTAGCCAAAATTTATATACGTCGGACGTATAAATAGCCACTGCCTACAAAAAAACGGGGGCTGCGTATACCGTGGGAAACCTTTAAATAAATTTTGAATGAAGTAACACTTTGCTTTTGAAATAGGTAGGTATTCTAGATTCTCGGGTATTATAAAATAAGAAGTGGCTATTTATATGTCCGACGGATACAAACGTCAGTATACGTCTTGCGCTCTCATTGGCGGGCTGAGTCACGTGACTTCTTTGGACGTGCATTTAACTCCGTACACGTCCGAAGCCGAAGTAAACTAATATTTATTAGATACGTCGGAAGTGCATTTTTCTCAAGCATCTTTGCAATAAGGAGCGTATGCACTGCTCCTTTTTGGGGGATAGACGCTGCCGTATGAAAAAGGAAGGGGGCATTCGCACCATATTGTGTCAGTCGGCAGCGATGCGAGCTGCCGTATGAAAAAAGAACTGGTAATAATTTCCAATGGTGTAACCCACCCCCGATTTTCTTGAAATTTTGGCTAGGTAGGTACCCTGTATTTTCGCCCGATGCGACGTTCGGCTTTGTAACTCACCCCCGATTTTCTTGAAATTTTGGCTACAAGAAAATCGGGGGTGGGTTACATCATTGTAAATAATTACCACTTCATTTTTCATTCCGCAGCGCCCATCGCGGAAAAAGTAGGGCATACGCAATATAAAATGAGACAAGATAGGTCTGAATTATCTCGGACATCATCCAATCGACTTAATAAACAAGCCGATTCATAATCCATCGGACGGTAGAAGTAAGGTTATGTGTCACGTGACTCAATCGACCAATGAGAGCGCAAGACGTATACTGACGTTTGTATCCGTCGGACGTATAAATAGCCACTTCCTATAAAATAAGTGATTCTGAAAAATCAAGTCTATTGAGGTGGTTCCAAAACAAGATCAACCAGGAAACATAAGTAGGTACCTACTTACTTCGTAGTCAAACTCAACCCCAGACTCAACCTCCCTCTAAAATTTGGAAGTACACTTCTAAAACACCTTGTAGTTGTAGTCATTAGCAGCCCTTTCCCAATAACTAAAATAGCGAGGCTAATAGAAATCTCGCAGCTGTAACACAAACTACTTTCAGCGGAACCGTTATGCTATACCTATACAGTATACGTACCGAGTAATATTTTATAAACTTCTCGTTCTCTTTAACTATATCATTATATGCTTTTCGAACATTCTCTTGGTTCTGAGTATTATTCTCAGACTTTTGATGATTAAAGAAATGCTTCTTCCTAAAACCTGCCTTTCTACGACCCATAATAATCGTTATTGACAATGTCTTAAATGACTGCTGCAACAGGCTTATATTTCCTTAAAAATTCTTGAAAAAAACTGGAACATAGAACAGCAAGATCTTTTTAAAACACATGCGGACATGCGGGTTGCTGTGTTGCTGTCAACAGTGTCAAGTCAAGCCAGTGTCAACACCAAATAAGTTGGCTTCTTCTTCCTATCGTCTTTTTATGGCATCTGCTCTTCCGAACAAGTTAGCCAATATAGGGCCTACGCCACCTTTTCCTTGGAATGGATATGTTTATAGCTTTTGCTCTGTCCGCCCAACATGAAAACTTGAACTATTAAACACTGTAAAATACATTTTTTTTCTCTTCCAATAGAATCCTTCTTCTTGATATGTCTAGCTTTTGCTGTGTCCGCCCAACTTGGAAACTGGAGCTTTGTCGCTTTTGTCTGCTGCGGTGTGCGGATTGGGAAATCGGTTAATCAGACGATATAATGGCGGTGCCCACGTGCGTCGTGTTCCGTATTCCTCGTGGTAACAAGCGGGAGGGGAGAGCTGGAGAATCGAAATATGAAAATATTGACCTGGTAGAAGCCAGGAAGATAACATTTGAATCTCACAAATTCGCAAGAGATAAGACAAAATCAAGAAAGTCAAGATCTGGACGAAATAACCTATCCACGCCATCTGAATTAATGTCATTTTTACTAAGATTTCATAAGAAGGAAAAAGTTTGTATATTACCACAGACAAAGCCCTATAATAATATCAAATACTGAAGGGGAGAAAGATGGTATGACATAAGTGAGACGTACACGTAGGTACACGCCATTTTGTTTCTCGAAGAACAAAGGAAGGTACACTTTACACTAAATGTTTAGTGTATCGTGGGGTCCTGATTTTTAATGGGGCAAGCATGGATAGTGGTCCAAGTTACCGAATCCAATAAGACGAAAAAACAAAACAAGTCAATGGAGGATAACCTTCTTTTGATGTGTGATATTTTTTCGCTCTATGAATTTCTTAGTTTGGTATTATAACGTTTCCGTTTAAATTTTAAACAGTTCGAATTCGAAAACGTCAAAAGCAAACAAGAAGGTATAACCAAACCTTTTTCAGATTCTAAGTTGAAGTTCTAATTAATCCCGATTACTTCAGATCATCCTTCAGATTCAGTGGGCAGTATCATGACTTCTGAAGCTCCAGCATTACCACCCACGGCCTCAACTGATTCCTTTGTAACGTCTCTCAGTTACAACGATTGGACATCATCTCCAAAGTCGGTGGAGAAACCACATTATATGCCATCACCTCATGGACACTCATCACCTCCATATGGCCCAACATCTCCCAATTGTACACCAACTTCTCCCAGTTACAGTCCAACTTGTCCCAGTTACAGTCCATCTTCTCCCAGCTATTCACCTACTTCTTCGAGCTACTCTCCATCACCACATCACTACATCCCTGTATCACCAATTTACCCATCTCCCAGTTATTCTCCTTCATCCCCGCAGCACTCACCAGCATCTCCATGCTGTCCATCGTCGTCACCGAAGTATTCACCATCTACTAGTTATTCTCCCATGCCACCAGAAGTTACTGAGGGAAGTCCGGAATATCCACACACTCCTCCTACTTCACCAAACCATTCTCTCACTTCACCAAGTGTCTCTCCATCGAGTCTGCAGCACACTCCTCTCTCTACTAGGTATTCACCTACATCATCGCCGTATTCAACCAACAGCAGAAAATATTCACCAACTTCGTTAGTTTCACCGTATTCACCCAACAGCACAATATATTCACCAACTTCACCGTATTCACCCAACAACGCAACATTTTCAGAAACTTTATCATCTTCGCCGTTTTCACCAAACAGTTCGAAATATTCACCAACTTTGCCATATTCACCAAATAAATTTTCACCAACTTGTATTCCTACAAATCCTACTTGCTTGTCAGCATCACCAGCCTCTTCCCCTGAAGTACTCAGGTATTCACCATCGTCACCAAGTGACTCTGCTAGTTAGGATCAGGAGTAAAGTAAAAAATTACATTTATGAGTAACAGATCTTTGAATGTTTGAATCCGTAAACTTTCAACATTTTTTCAAAATTATTAATTGGTAATTAATATTAACATTTCTTCATGTAATCTCTTTTAGGTTTTATATAACATTATAACTGTTTAATGCGAACTGAAAATATGTCGAAAAAATTAGAATGTTCTTGAGGGATTCTCTATAGGGAGTCATATTTCTCGAAAACTACCAAACCAATTTCTAGGAAACTTTGTAGGTACGTGTTTTCTACTGCACTTTAGTCTTTACCTTTCATAATGTTTAAAAAAAAAAAGACGCGTTGGAGAGTCTTGAATTTTGAAACTTGTTTGCCATTTTCAAAATTTACCACTTACTTTTTCGATGTAGTGTTTTATGAAGAAATCTGCAATGTCCCAAATTTCACTGGGTGGATACCTACCCTAATTTTTTTGGTTCTGGGGTGGAGGCGATGATGGGTGTATGCATTAACATTTACTTACATCTAATTTTGTCAATGTTCCATTCTACCAGATTTAATCAACAGAACAAAGAAACCTCGAAGCTAAACACAACAAAAATATTTCTTGAAAAATTGTCCATTTCTTCAAATAACTGGTTATATATTTTTTAATTTGGTCCTATTTGTATAGTTTGAAAGTTGATTTCACATATAAAATTAGGTGGTTAATTTGAAAATAGCTTTAAATTTTTTGTGATTTCTAAAATAATATAAATGTATTTCTCTAACACTAGGTAGATACTTTAAAAACTTCATATTCCACAACTAAGTAATACCCCATTCGGAATAATTCCGCACAAACTGTTCAGTCTGTGGAATATGAGATGGGCCATTCCATAACTTGTTACTCATAGAATTAGAATAAGTAAAAGAATAAATAATATTTTTGTAATATATTTTTAAGGATAGATACTTCAGATTATTTATAGGTAGGTATAGTAGTGTGTTCCCGTATATTTAGTGCCCCACCTATTATTACAGCCTCCATTTTTTCCGTGAGAAAAGAGTGTCAAAAAAAGTTGTAGGTCTTTCTATAAATTGCCAAAATCTGTCGCTAGTGGAAACAAAAGAATAAAAAGACGGGGGATCCTGAAATTAGCCTGCCAAAATTTAAGAGTGCATTCTGCGACCAAAAAAAGAAAAAGTTCCTATAAACATGGCCTGAAGAATGCCCACCAAGGGGGCTATAATAGGTATCCCCCAAAATGGACAGTTTCGCAAACGGTTTTTTCTAAATATCTTCAGAGCGAACAAAGATAACATTCTGAAATTTGGCATGTGATACCTACCTATACCTGTGAGGTATGGAAATAGGGGGGTAAGGGGTTTAAAATACCCCAAAATTTTTTTAGTGTTTTTTCCCGGATATCTTGTGAAATTATGAAATTTTAAGGTATTCTACGAAAAAAAGGGACTCTTGTTGAACATCGATAGCATACACCCTTTTCGAGTAAAATCGTTTTGAAAACTTTTAGCAATGTGCCATAAAAATACGTATGTACCTTCCTAATAGAAATTAGCCTGCCATCCCAAGTCACATTTCAAGTTTTATTATGGTTTGCAAGATAGCTATAAAACCAGTTTTCATAAGGGTTTCCCTTAAAGCTATTTTGCCTTCAGAACGTTCTGAAAGCAAAAATGAAACGGCCTTAAAACAAAAGGTTCTAAGGGTAAAATAATATAAAACTGTCATAAAACATTTTTGCCTTATCCCCACAGGTGCCAAACCTTTAAGATAAAGCCGTTCATAAAGCTGCTATAAAATCTTCATTAAACTGAGTAGGTATACTAAGACTAAATATGGTCTAGAATTGGCCGTGTAATTCCTTTTGGTTTTTCATACAATATATAGGTAAGTTCTAAGCGAACTTCGCGTGATCCGTAACCCAAATATGCAAACGAAGAAAAGTTTTCTGACGCAATTGCACAAAATACGCACTGAAAATTAAAGCGTCCCAGAAATACATTAGATTTATACAATCTATATAATATATATAATAAAAAAAATATTTTAAAATTTTCAACGCTTTCCCATTTACGGCGACTTATTGCTTCATTTCATTCCACCTGTGGTGCCCAGCGGGCATCCCAAGCAGAAAAGTCTTTAATTCATGATATTTCTACGATATCCCAGTAGGGGCCCCAGGCAAAATTATAAAAATATCACACTTATACGTGAATCTACTGTGGGCCTGGAAAAGCCGCTGCCGGCGGTACTCCTTTGAGATGCCGAAAACATGTACCCTCCTAAGTGCTTTTCGATGTTCGTTTCCTTTGATTCCGATGCCGCCGACATCCCAGGTATAGGGGTTCCTAAAGAAAATTGGGTAAAATTCGGTATATATAAGGAGGCGAGCCGCGAGTCGTGGTAGCAGTTTCGATCCAGAAAGCATTTGCCGCTGAAGGCCCTGCCCGGAAGAAGAGGGCAGGCGGCCGCCCCTGCGGCCAAGCGGCCGCAGGCCATCACCCAATTGGTAATGAAGAAAACCAAAAAGGAAGTATTTTCCTAAGCACCGCAGTAAGTTTGGACTGACCCGAAAGTAAGATATTTTTGTTTTGATTCCTTTGAGTCTGAATTGCCTTTCTATTTTTCAAATTTGAATTTGGAAACTTTTAGAGAAATTGAATTTATTGTGCATTTTTAATTAATTAAAAATAATTTGATAACTTTTGTGAACCATATTATGATTTTTGGGAATTTATTTTGAACCATATTATTTTACTGTAGATGTCAGAGTTTTATAGTTTATTCAAACAGAAATAATCTTGTAACTTTTGTTGGAAAGTTGAAAGGGATTTGGGAAACTATTTAGAGTCAATTATTTTGGGGTTGAAATCAGAATTCTGTGTTTAATTGAACTATTTTATGCCAGAACTTTCGAGTAAATTTGAATTACATTTTTATACAAGCTTGTACTGAGTAATTAAGCAATGTTATGCAGAGTCAAGTAATTTTATTCTATTTAGGGAATCAAGTATTTTGTTCTATTTAGGAAGCTTTTGCAAATTTTGTATTTTTAACCTGAAGGTTTGTCATTTTATGCCATAGTTTATGTATTTGTGCCATTTTGTCATATTGTTTTGTGTCTTATTTAAATTCAGTGTACCTTTTGAAACGTTTGGTATTTGTTACTTAGAGAGGGGTCATATTTCAGATATCTTGAGTGTAGCGTTTGCGAAATCATAGATTTTTAATTTTATTCATTAATAAATTATTGCACAGGTCTTAAACTTCCTCTTAACCTGTACTTTGTTAACGCAATGTACTGTGTCGTACTTAATTTTAATATATACATTAAACTATCCCTGTGTTTCCGTCATACACCCTTAGGCCCACACTAAAAGTAAGTAACTGTGACTAACCCTGTACATTACCGCTCGCCAATTAACATCTAACAGGGTAGAAGCATCACACACCGATAAACGCGATATTCATTTTGTATATATCTATACCTTCCCCGTCCCCAAATAAAAATTATTAATTTTTAGTTAGGTATATATGTATGACATAAAATTTAATTTTAATTAATTAACTTATGTATGCATAACTTAGATCCACTTCAAAACAAATTATTCTTAATATTGCCTTCCACAAGTCATTCAAAAGGCCAACTTTCATTTGTTCAAGAGTATTTGGTCCTATTTTAGATTTTCAGAACCTTTTGGCTTTGTATAAGTAATACCATCACAGAGCTATTAATTTTATAATGCCCTTGACTGACTCATGTGTTCTGAGTATCGGCTTTCGCATTTATAAATTATATTTCAACATCCAATCCGAAGACATCCATTTATTTATCACGTAGTACCTACGCCTCTGCGGATCTCCAAGCCCGAGGGTTTTATAGATATGTTAAGAGAAGAAAAATGGCCCTCCGCCAATGGTGTCCCCACCACCACGTCTCGTGGCTTTCTGGCCCTGATCCTGACTGGTGCCGCCATTTCTTGATCATTCGATCATTCGTTTCTCGGGCTCCGAGCGAGTGTGACGTGCGCGCGAGTGGTCCATGTCGCCCGCTCAGAGATGGCGCTAGTCTCCACCGCCGCGACAGGTCGACGCGCCGGCTTCTTTAAGAAGCGCCTCCATCGACCACGGACACGGATGCGCTTCATTAAGCCGTCGCGTGTCTCCTGTTTCTTTAAGCGGGCGGATGCCACCGACACTCTCCTTAGAGCTGTCTCCCGAGAGCCATAGTCCTCCAGGTGGTAGTGACCGCTTACCACAGCAGGTGGAAGGACCAAGTGACGCGAATGACCTCACCAGACTACTCGCGAACGAGGATATAATGTCCCTGCCCAACCCTCAGACAGTCTGCAGGAAGCATAGAGATCATATGATCTCTATGGCAGGAAGGGAGCGCAATCAGATGGGGACATCTGGTGGCCAACGGCATACCGAAGGAATCAACAAATGCACTTTTGCAGAAATACCCCGTCCCGAAAAATTGCTCCGTCCTTCAACTGCCCATGTTGGACATTTCAACGGTTTTCTCAAAGGAACCGCTGCAGCGGTAGTGCAGGTAGGCTAAACATTATCCACTACCTACAGGTAGTATCTCAATTTTTTCCAACAAACCTGCGAGCATCCCTAGATAGTTGAGGGAGAGGGGGAGGACATCCTATTGCATCTATAGGGGATTATGGCCGTATTCTCGCCAACTTGCTACACCTTGGGTCATCCTCTAGGCGTAAGGCAATTACACCAACCCCTAGTAGGGGCATGGAGGAGCTTATCGAGAAGTCAGTTCCTTCGGAATTTTGTGTGGTCCCAATATAGCTAAACAAGGTGGCAAAGTCTTTACTGAGCGCCAGTTTAAAGTTACTCTCAAGGTTGCAGAAAGGGGGGGGGGCAACATCAGAGAGCAGCAGGTCTTGCGCCTAGATCCACTCGGATTCTCCGGAGAACCGACTTCTGGCCTTTATATAGGAAGGGTCTTGTTCACCGAAGGGGGGCGGTGAGACCACGCGAGCACTGGGGGCGGTGAGACCACGCGAGCACTGCGGGCAGCACTCAAGGGATGTGAGAGCAAAGAGATTTCCGAAGAGGCGCTAGAAGACAGAAAACTAGGTGAGTATATCACTGCAGGCAAGCTTTCAAACTACTTCGATATGTGTAAACACATTACTGACTCTTGAGTCATACTAGATTGGATCAGGGACTACAAGTTGCCCTTAGGAAAAAGTCCAGTACAAAGCATAATCCTCCTAATGCTCGTAAGCGTTCCGAATCTGAAATTAAAGCTAAGTATTGGTCAATTAATAGAGCAGGTAACAGTAGCAAAATGTGATCCTTCACAGCACCTCTCAAGGATATCCTTAACAGAAAAATTGACGACAATGTGAGTTTTGTTTTAAACGTGAAAACCCTGAACAATCCTCTTAAGGTACCCCATTTCAAAATGGTGACATCCGTACAGTGTTGTGGCTAATATACAAAGGAACTACTTTTTAACTTCCATAGACCTCCTAGATGTCTATTTTCACATGGCTATAATCCTCAATCATTGTAAATATCCTTGCTCCGAAATAGTTGAGAATATCCTTATGAATTTAATCACGGAATATTTGTTATTTGCGTAATTACGTAGACGACTGTCTTAGGTTCTTCTTTCGAAGCTTGCGAGCAATGTGTCAAAGCAACAGTAAATATTTTGCAATTTCTGAGGTTTTGCTAACAATCAAAAAGCAGGTCAAAACCTGATCGAAGATGCTGGTTTTGTAAGAATTGTCCTGGGCTCCGTGAAATTAAGAATTCTTCTATCTGATTAAAAGAAGCCAATAATAATAATAATAAAAACTAGTTAGGTAAACCCAGATACACCATCCGTAACTTTTTTTAGCCCCATTGAGTTCTTGGTGTCAACTTGCCCAGCCGTCAAATACGGCTGGATGTATATTAGGGCCTCAGAGAGACAAATTTTAAGCCTCGAAAAATAATGCAAGATTTATAAGGCTCGCATGTCCTTACCGGATATAATTAAGCCTGATCTGCGCTGATGGTCAGATAACATCGAGTCTAACTGTAATGATATAAAGCAGGACGAATTTACCCTGTAAATTCTTTCCAACACATCATTATCGGGGTGGGGTGCTTGTTGTATGTATCGCGAATTCCATTCGGGGGTGGTGGAAAAAGGAAGGGAAGCTTTTCCATATTAATACCTCGAACTTTTAGCCATTTTTAATGCCCGCACGACCTTAAAAATTGTTGTATACTATGCCGAGATGCGATAATATCACAGTGCTATCTTATATCAACAAAATAGGCAGCGTTCAGTATATCTGTGTGATCAATTAACATTTCGGTTTTTGTAACAAACCCGTTTGTTATTCTGAGGTCGACATTTCTGCCTCCAAGGATAACCGAAAATGCCCAAAGTATACCTACATATATCCTGGCTCCTACGTTTATGTTTTCCTATTTTCCCTGATTTTGCACACTCTCATCCAGAATCTCGTGAATGAACAAGCTGAAGGGATCGTCGTGGTTCCGCTCTGGGAGGGACCGGTTTGGTCTCCTTGTACTCCAAATTATAGTGCCTGACGGGCAACATATTTTCTTCCTGAGAGTGACATTAAGACCATTCCATGGTCCTTGTCGGCAGGAACCGCTAACCAGAATGGATCCACTTATTAGGTATAGATATGCTTTGCCCTTTCACACGAAAAAGGGCAATAAATCCTTTGGAAGACACATCAGCACACGTCATTGATGTTCTTCCGGACATTTTTAAAAAATGGGCATAACACATACGGGTCCTTTAATTCACATTGTTCGGCTTTATCGCTGATTTTGCGAGGTGACTTGGTCAGCTGACCAGTAGTACTTAAACGATTCCTTAAGGGAATTTCCAAGGCCAGATCACAACGATCGAAGAATAGCTTTACGTGAGATCCACAGAAGATCATCATTTCTAGAAAATTTTACCAGGGATTTGTGCTCTATTTCTCAAAGTTTATTTTCAGATATTCTCGACACACAGACGACCCCACAGAGTGGCTAGCAAGCAGACGCTTTCGCGATGGATTAAAGATACATTGGAAGAGTCAAGAATAGTCGGCTTTTAAGGCCCATTCAACTCGCCCCGCGTATTCGACCTTTATATCAGTTAAGATAGCTAATTTCTAAGGACAATTCTCTAGCCATCAAGTCTACGATACTCTGTACGATAGGTACTAGCTTGTAGGCAGAAAAAGTACCAACCTCGGAGCGCCATGCACCGACTTGAGGAGTGCTAAGTTGTCGCCGCGCTGAAACCGCGGCAGGCTTATAAATAAGGCGTACGGGAGTAGTAATACAAAGAGAGTACGGGACCACTTTGACCTCAGTTGACCCCTTGATCCTGAGAGTCCCCTACGGCCCGAGGTCACGGGAGCAAAGTGGCTACGTCATGCCCGAGGTCACGTGACGTCACCGGATGACCCCAGTTGACCCCTAGATCCTGATAGGTTAACCTTTGACCTTTGGGCCACGTGTGACCCCCAGTTGACCCCCCCCCCCACTCCAACGGCGGGTGTCAGCCCCCACTCCAACGACGGGGCAACCCCCACTCCAACGGTTTGGTGGGGTGAGGTCTATATATTCGTGCGCAAGAGCAGTTTTCCCGTTATATACACTTACAATTTCCCACAGTCTGATTTGCCGAGTTCAAAATGCAGTCGTTCCTGAATCACCTGAACAAGAATTTGATCTTCAAGAAATTCGAAAGCGTTCAAAATATGGAGGTGGGTGAAAATTTTCAAATCACGAGCGTGGACAAAGTGAACACGCAATACGGAGAGAAGGTCTACGTCGAGTTCGAAGAATTTAAGACGGTGCTGCCGCAACGATACACGGCCGAGTTTACGCCCCAACGGATCGAAGAAATTAACAGGGATATCGGTAACGGAAGGAGGTATTACATGAAGAGTCTTGGGCCCGTCGGCCGATCTACAAATATCGAATTTATTGTAGAACCATGACGAAGCTGGAGTACAGAAGAAAACTGCAACAATATTTGAAGAATTTAGAAGCATTGAAATATGAACTTATGTTATATGAAATTAAAATGAAGATAAAACATATTGACTTACACAATTAATTTTTAATAAACGTTTAAAAATCTTTTGTTGTGTTTTTTTATAAGAATCTTTGTGTTGAAGGGAAAACACCTGAAGCATCATATTATAATAAAACTCTCACTCTAAGCAATAATATCACTCTATTCCACTGTTATGTGTATACAGGGTGATTCTTAACTTATACACATAAACTTGGAAAATTGTAGGTTATGTCAAGTAATGGCTAATAATGAAAAAAAAAAGTCTAATAAAATTGTTATCGATAAGGTCTGCGTTTGTGATCTTATGAACCATAATTTTTAATTTATTTGTGCAAATAAACCCCGAATTGTTCAAGTACACAAAATTATAACTCAGCTGTTGCGTCGCATCGGGTTACTCGCTGCGAACGCGTGACCGCATAGTAAATATATAGTAAGAGAAAACACGTGGAATAGTTCACGACAGACGCCTGCTTTGTTTGGTCGAGCACTCAGCGATTTTGCTGAAACCGCATATAGAACAATAGGCTACAAATTTCACCCAATTATCTTCTAAATAAAAAAATCTGAAAAAATTGCAGATAGAATAATAAACGGAAAATTTGGGAAAATCAGCATGTAACGCAAACGATTTAGGCCGGAATCTTCAACTAGACAGTATCAGGAAATGTGATACATTATGGTAAATAAGAAACCACGTGGAACCGTATATGATGCGATGTACAACGTAAACAATTAGTACGTCAGGGGCTCGGATTTTCTGCTGATGCAGGTATATCGTGATTTCCAAATATATCTTCTGATCGGCTGATCGGAAAAAATCCTCATATAGCGCAATCGATTTTGGGGCCACCCCTTGGGGGGGTGGACTTAGTCTACCCCGGGGTGGGTGGGGGGTGGCGGGTGGGCAACTACGTGCCAGGAGGAACGGAGGCCGAAGGCCTCCGTCCGACTGGCATGTAGTTGCCCGAACAAAATCCACCCTTCCCCCTTGCACGCGTTTCGCGCATGCGCAGTTCCGCACTTTTGATACCTATGAAAATTCGAAAAATTTTGAAAATTTTTTATTCAAAAAATGTAATTTTAAAAAGGTCCTGATCCTATAATCCCGATAACATTTTGGGAAATTTTCATTTTTTGACGGTGAAATGTACAAGACAAGACTCAGACGAATGTTTTATATACAAGTGCAGATAGAATTTTTTCGAGTGACTGATAAAAACAGTTATTATAATAGTTAATCGGAAGGCCCCAGATAACATAGGAAATTTTGTTTGAACAAAATCTGTAAAAAAATCCAAGACGTGAAAATGTAGGTAGAATTTTCGAATAAGTTTTGTATACCGGTAAAAATATATGTAAAGGTAAAAATAACGTCAGTTTCACTTGGAAAAAAATGATGAAAAAATTTCAGTAAAAAAATACGATGTAGAGGTTGTACCAAAAAAAATTGGAAATAATTATTTATTCCAGTAAAATATACACAAGACCGAAAAAGGTAATTGCGCGGCTGTCCCATTTTATACACCCTAGCTGTTTCAGTTCATCTCGTTTGGAAAAATTTTAGGGGTTATTACTTTTTTAAATACCGGTTTCCTCAACCTTATTTGAAAATAAATATTTTTTAGTTCCCCACAGAAGGAAATAATGACGATATTTTATACCGGTGGATTCAAAAAATATATAAGGTTAGGAAAAAACCTTGGTAGGCAAACGCGGCTCTGCTGACCAGACAAAAAAAAACCTTAGTCGACAAATAATGGCCTATAAGAAGGGTGCGTGATTCCACGTATCAGTTCGAGTGCTCCAAGATGCAAGTAAGTATATACCAGCTGTCCCATTTTTAAACAGCTAGATATTTGGAAACCTTTCGTAAAAAAATTCCCAAGGATTACATGAGCAAAAGAAAGAAAAAAATGTAAATATACCAGCTGTCCCATTTATAAACCACTTGATATCTTGGAAACGAAAACTTATATAAAGGAAGTAAAAGCCATATCTTAATAGGCGGAGGACCGACTGTCATTCAGACAGGTGAAAAATTTTTGTGATTTTTTGTAGAAGTTTTTTTGCCAAATTTTTTTTTTTGTCAATTTTTTTTTGCCAAAATTTTTTTTTGGCAGAATTTTTTTTTGCCAAAATTTTTTTTTGCCAAAATTTTTTTTTACCAAAATTTTTTTTTACCAAAATTTTTTTTTGCAAAATTTTTTTTTGCAAAATTTTTTTTTGCAAAATTTTTTTTCCCCAAATTTTTTTTTCGTCAAAATTTTTTTTCCCCAATTTTTTTTTTCGTAAAAATTTTTTTTCCCCAATTTTTTTTCGTCAAAATTTTTTTTTGTCAAATTTTTTTTTTGACAATTTTTTTTGCCAAAATTTTTTTTGCCAAATTTTTTTTGTCAAAATTTTTTTTGTAAAATTTTTTTTGACATTTTTTTTTTGCCAAATTTTTTTTTGTCGAATTTTTTTTGCCAATTTTTTTTTTGCCAAATTCAAAAAGTATAGACTAAATTTTCGTATAGCCCGCGTGATCGCTCGAGGTGGCGGTATCCTCTGGACTAGAAAATATCATATCGGCTCAATCTCCAAACATTTTCATTTTGAATTATACGTTTTCATTGATGATAGGTATAGCAAGAAAATTGGACTGGACTCGATATTAGAGACATTAATCTAACTTTCACTAAACTGCACGTACTACTTAGAGGGTTGTAAGCCGTTTTAATAAAAGCAACAGACTTGCTTAAAATTCATGGCTAAACGTTAACATAATGTCATACATACATGCGGCACGCAAAATATTTAATAAAGAATAGATATATGAGCTCAAACATGTTGATCAAAAAAATATATTCATTTCTGGCGATTTAGTTTACCAGTTATCATTTAAAAACAAAACCTGGTCCCAATATTCAGTGAAAATAATAATTAAAAACTTTGAACCTTATAAACCACCACTAAATAGCGAGTCGGAAATGAGTAAAAATTATATATAAATATATTATTTTGATATAAATTATGGCCGAAACTGAATTTATTGGGGTGAAGATGCAAGGAAATATTTTTAGCTAGGAAAAAGTAATGCAATTATCATAGGTACTGGTTGCAGAACCCGTTGTCAGTTTTGTAAGGATTTTTGATACAAATATAATTGCTAACGTTTAATTTGTTTACCCCATTTACGAAAATGATAACAAAATTGGATCAGACAAGATATTTTTTCGAAGTATAGTTTTTAAACACAGGGTGCCACCACCGGTTTTACGATATAGGTTTCAAAATGCGACGCGAATACATAAAAAAATACCCTAGAGATAAGAAAACAAAATACAACTCACCGAAAGATTCTTGATGATGTATAAAAAAAATCAGGTTACATCTAATGCCCCAGACAGTAAAATAAACATCCCCGAGCTGTCAGATATAACCAAACATCATTTTTCCAACGGCACAGTCATTTTCACGGGAAAAACAACCAGTAACCGTTCAAATTCCATAGATAGGTACTGCCGTAATCCAAAATTTCACTAAACTACGCGTATCTATTATACTGAAGTAGGTACTGATACACT
This sequence comes from Pseudeuparius sepicola, assembly GCA_963920635.1. NCBI lineage: Eukaryota > Metazoa > Arthropoda > Insecta > Coleoptera > Anthribidae > Pseudeuparius > Pseudeuparius sepicola. The sequence continues at coordinate 67,213,147 of OY987298.1, forward strand.
TCCATCTTTCCAAAGAAAAACAAACACGAAACTCAGACTTTTCATATATTATTACAACGCCTCGACAGAGTCTTTATCTGTGGCCACGATCGAGAATCTACTGAAACAAGTGACTTTGTGCGACGCATAGGACGTGAAAAGTGTCGAGTTGGTTTTATTGAACAATGAAACTTATACCTACGTATATTTAAAATAAATGAGAAATATGCCAGAGATGTGAAACCTAATTGTGTTGCAAGTTTGAGGGCCCAAAAAAATATTGGCTTTAATTTTTTAAGGTGAGAAACACATCTAACAGCCAGTTTGGAAATATACAAGGCAAAAAAAGTAGTGATGTGGCTGTCCCATTTTATGTTTTATACAGGTTTGGTTATTTTAGAATAGTTGTTCAATAGACCGAGACATCATAAACGCTTCCCGTTAGAACAGAATCTGATGAAAAGAAAAATTCCATCTGGGTCAAGCTACTACATAACCAAAATAAAAAATACTGAACGTTATAAAATTTAAAAAAATCATATTTTCAACGGATTTTTATCCTCTGAAAATTGTTCTTGTGTAAAATTCAGTTTCACTGGGTCAAGCTAGGTGGTAACTATATAACCAAAATAAAAAATACTGAAAGTTATAAAATTAAAAAAATCATATTTTCAAGGGATTTTTGTCCTCTGAAAATTGGTTTTGTGTAAATTCAGTTTCAATAAGTTACTAATTGGGATAATAGGAAAAAAATCTTAAGAATCTCTTATAGAATTCTGAGACAACGACCCTGAGAGTAAATATCATACAAAAATCTTTGTGCGTTGACTTTCAACTCAATTTAATAATTAGGTTTAATAATGACAATTTTCTCGATTATCTAGAATCAAAAATATTGCGAGGGGCAATTCACAATTTTCTAGATATTATGTGAAGCCTTATTATTGCGTCGTAAGTTAGAGGATCCAAAAATATTGCCTTAAATTGTTTAGTAAATGCGATTAAGATATGTTTAGTTTATCAACAGTTAATTGTAACAGCTTATTTATTACCTTACAAGAGTAAACTCTTTAAAATTTTTTTTAGACAAAAAGTTGTAGTTTAATAATGGTCAGTTGGCTTCCTTTTGAATCATGTTTGCATATTACCTACAAGGAGTTACAACCTCAAAACATAGAAATCGCTCATTTTAAACCGATTTAATAAAAATTTCACCAAAACAATATTTTCACTCATATGATACACTTCTGATTAATAAAAAAGGCACCATAGGTAGTAGTAATAAGATATTCAACGGAATTTTTATCGGCTGTTTGCCCATTTTGCTAGCTTTTGGGGGTATTCCTTGATATTTTACACGGATAAAAATGAATAACATTGAGTTCCCTAACTAAAATACAAAACGCACTGTTGACTTTACTTACGTGAATAGTAAGCCTATAATACGTATCGAAAGCAGAGAAATATTCAGGTTAAGAAAAAAGTGGCCTCATTTACAAGTTTGTAAATCAAAAACTACCTATTGGCTTTTAATTTTGATGAGAAAATTCGTCTAATTCGTAAGTCAAATAAATGAAACATCATGAAAGATATACGAGTAATTGAACAAATGCTATCTTAGTTCTATAGGCAGAAAGGTACTATAGGTAGTAATAGATTTGGGATCAAAAGACAACCTATTAGCTTTTAAATTTGTTAAGAAAATACGTCTAATGAAATTGAAAGTAGTACCTAGGTTTTGGTTAACATTTCGTTAACGCGTTGATGAATAAGAATGCAAGTAGAAAGTAGACAGAATTTCCAAAAAAAAAAAAACGGTGACTGACCAAACAAGTTATTATAAAAAGTTGCTCGGGAGACCGATGTAACCTAGAAAACGCCTTTCCTTCGAATAGAAAGTAAAAAAAGTTGCAAAATGGGACTTAGACGAATATTTGATGCAAGTGGAAAGTAGGCAGAATTTTCGAAAATCGGGGACGGATAAAAAATTATTAAGTTGATCGGGAGGTTGAGATAACCTATGAAACGCCTTTGATTCCAAGAGAATCTGACAAAAAATGCCAAGAACATTTTAGACGACTGTTTGCAAGTGAAAAGTATACAGAATTTTTTCGAAAAAACTGCGACTGATCAAAAAAAATAGATATTAGAAAATTTTGCTCGGGAGATCGAGGTAACATAGAAAACGCCTTTCATCCGAATATAATCTGAAATAAATTCCGAGATGGGACTTAGACGAATGTTTGATGCAAGTGGAAAGTAGACCGAATTCCCGGAAAACGCCTTTCGTTCGAATATACGGGAGGTCGAGGTAACCTAGGAAAAACGACTTTTATTCGAACAGAATCTGACAAAAAAAAAATCCAAGACGAATGTTTGTTGCAATTGAAAGGTAGACAGAATTTTAGAAAAACGGCAACTGATCAAAAAAATATATATTCGAAAATTTTGGTCGGGAGCCCGAGGTAACCTAGAAAACGCCTTTCGTTCGAACAGAATCCGACAAAAAAAATTCCAAGACGGGATGGTAGTGGGACGAATGTTTGACGCAAGTTAAACGTAGACAGAATATTAAAAAACGAGAACCGACCTAATAGTTATTAGAAAAAGTGGCTCAGGAGGCCGAGGTAACCTAGGAAATGCCTTTCGTTTGAACAGAATCTGACAAACAAAAAATCCAAGACGAATGTTTGATGCAATTGAAAGGTAGACAGAATTTTAGAAAAACGGCAACTGATCAAAAAAATATATATTCGAAAATTTTGGTCGGGAGCCCGAGGTAACCTAGAAAACGCCTTTCGTTCGAACAGAATGCGACAAAAAAAATCGAAGACGGGATGGTAGTTGGACGAATGTTTGACGCAAGTTAAAAGTAGACAGAATATTAAAAACGAGAACAGACCGAATAGTTATTAGAAGAAGTGTCTCGGGAGGTCGAGGTAACCTAGGAAATGCCTTTCGTTCGAACAGAATCCGACAAAAAAAATTCCAAGACATGACTTAGAAAAATATTAATTTGATGCAGATGAAAAAGAGACAGCATTTCCAAAAAAACTTCGACTGACCTAAAAGTTATTAGAAAAAGTTGCTCGGGAGGCCGATATCTAGCAAAATATAACACCATTGCACCAGAGTTATTTCCATCTACGTAACATTATTGGCGTGGTGGTCGACTAATCGCGTTCACTATTAAATTAATTATGACAGGTCAAATACGTATATGTGGGCAAACGAAAAGAGAAAAAATATATTTGCTTCCGGGGTCTTAAATGGGGCCAAATTAAGATAAATTAATATAAAATTGAGAATATTTGACAAACGACGCTCTGCGTTGCGGCGCCCTTCGAATTTTTTTTGTAACGAACGTTCATTTTTTATTTGATATTTGGATAGACCTGCTTTTTATCTATAACAAACAGAGAGATAGTCGACCATATATAGTACTGTTTCGGGACGGTAATCCCTCATCAGTATGGTTCACCCGACTATAAATGTGACATGAGCCTTTGCCGATCAAGACCAGTGGCTTTGTCCCGCACCTTGATCTCCATGATCAATTGATTGCTTCGGTAATTAATTGATTCCTTATTGAATTCATCGTCTAGGCAACGTTTGTCTATATCACTTTATAGTGGGTGAGCCATACTGATGAGGGATTACCGTCCCGAAACAGTACTGTATTGATCGACTATCTCTCTGTTTGTTATAGATAAAAAGCAGGTCTATCCAAATATCAAATAAAATATGAACGTTCGTTACAAAAAAAATTCGAAGGGCGCCGCAACGCAGAGCGTCGTTTGTCAAATATTCTCAATTTTATATTAATTTATCTTAGTTTGGCCCCATTTAAGACCCCGGAAGCAAATATATTTTTTCTCTTTTCGTTTGCCCACATATACGTATTTGACCTGTCATAATTAATTTAATAGTGAACGCGATTAGTCGACCACCACGCCAATAATGTTACGTAGATGGAAATAACTCTGGTGCAATGGTGTTATATTTTGCTAGACATCGGCCTCCCGAGCAACTTTTTCTAATAACTTTTAGGTCAGTCGAAGTTTTTTTGGAAATGCTGTCTCTTTTTCATCTGCATCAAATTAATATTTGTCTAAGTCATGTCTTGGAATTTTTTTTGTCGGATTCTGTTCGAACGAAAGGCATTTCCTAGGTTACCTCGACCTCCCGAGCCACTTCTTCTAATAACTATTTGGTCTGTTCTCGTTTTTAATATTCTGTCTACTTTTAACTTGCGTCAAACATTCGTCCAACTACCATCCCGTCTTCGATTTTTTTTGTCGCATTCTGTTCGAACGAAAGGCGTTTTCTAGGTTACCTCGGGCTCCCGACCAAAATTTTCGAATATATATTTTTTTGATCAGTTGCCGTTTTTCTAAAATTCTGTCTACCTTTCAATTGCATCAAACATTCGTCTTGGATTTTTTGTTTGTCAGATTCTGTTCAAACGAAAGGCATTTCCTAGGTTACCTCGGCCTCCTGAGCCACTTTTTCTAATAACTATTAGGTCGGTTCTCGTTTTTTAATATTCTGTCTACGTTTAACTTGCGTCAAACATTCGTCCCACTACCATCCCGTCTTGGAATTTTTTTTGTCGGATTCTGTTCGAACGAAAGGCGTTTTCTAGGTTACCTCGGGCTCCCGACCAAAATTTTCGAATATATATTTTTTTGATCAGTTGCCGTTTTTCTAAAATTCTGTCTACCTTTCAATTGCAACAAACATTCGTCTTGGATTTTTTTTTTGTCAGATTCTGTTCGAATAAAAGGCGTTTTTCCTAGGTTACCTCGACCTCCCGTATATTCGAACGAAAGGCGTTTTCCGGGAATTCGGTCTACTTTCCACTTGCATCAAACATTCGTCTAAGTCCCATCTCGGAATTTATTTCAGATTATATTCGGATGAAAGGCGTTTTCTATGTTACCTCGATCTCCCGAGCAAAATTTTCTAATATCTATTTTTTTTGGTCAGTCGCAGTTTTTTCGAAAAAATTCTGTATACTTTTCACTTGCAAACAGTCGTCTAAAATGTTCTTGGCATTTTGTCAGATTCTCTTGGAATCAAAGGCGTTTCATAGGTTATCTCAACCTCCCGATCAACTTAATAATTTTTTATCCGTCCCCGATTTTCGAAAATTCTGCCTACTTTCCACTTGCATCAAATATTCGTCTAAGTCCCATTTTGCAACTTTTTTTACTTTCTATTCGAAGGAAAGGCGTTTTCTAGGTTACATCGGTCTCCCGAGCAACTTTTTATAATAACTTGTTTGGTCAGTCACCGTTTTTTTTTTTTTTGGAAATTCTGTCTACTTTCTACTTGCATTCTTATTCATCAACGCGTTAACGAAATGTTAACCAAAACCTAGGTACTACTTTCAATTTCATTAGACGTATTTTCTTAACAAATTTAAAAGCTAATAGGTTGTCTTTTGATCCCAAATCTATTACTACCTATAGTACCTTTCTGCCTATAGAACTAAGATAGCATTTGTTCAATTACTCGTATATCTTTCATGATGTTTCATTTATTTGACTTACGAATTAGACGAATTTTCTCATCAAAATTAAAAGCCAATAGGTAGTTTTTGATTTACAAACTTGTAAATGAGGCCACTTTTTTCTTAACCTGAATATTTCTCTGCTTTCGATACGTATTATAGGCTTACTATTCACGTAAGTAAAGTCAACAGTGCGTTTTGTATTTTAGTTAGGGAACTCAATGTTATTCATTTTTATCCGTGTAAAATATCAAGGAATACCCCCAAAAGCTAGCAAAATGGGCAAACAGCCGATAAAAATTCCGTTGAATATCTTATTACTACTACCTATGGTGCCTTTTTTATTAATCAGAAGTGTATCATATGAGTGAAAATATTGTTTTGGTGAAATTTTTATTAAATCGGTTTAAAATGAGCGATTTCTATGTTTTGAGGTTGTAACTCCTTGTAGGTAATATGCAAACATGATTCAAAAGAAAGCCAACTGACCATTATTAAACTACAACTTTTTGTCTAAAAAAAATTTTAAAGAGTTTACTCTTGTAAGGTAATAAATAAGCTGTTACAATTAACTGTTGATAAACTAAACATATCTTAATCGCATTTACTAAACAATTTAAGGCAATATTTTTGGATCCTCTAACTTACGACGCAATAATAAGGCTTCACATAATATCTAGAAAATTGTGAATTGCCCCTCGCAATATTTTTGATTCTAGATAATCGAGAAAATTGTCATTATTAAACCTAATTATTAAATTGAGTTGAAAGTCAACGCACAAAGATTTTTGTATGATATTTACTCTCAGGGTCGTTGTCTCAGAATTCTATAAGAGATTCTTAAGATTTTTTTCCTATTATCCCAATTAGTAACTTATTGAAACTGAATTTACACAAAACCAATTTTCAGAGGACAAAAATCCCTTGAAAATATGATTTTTTTAATTTTATAACTTTCAGTATTTTTTATTTTGGTTATATAGTTACCACCTAGCTTGACCCAGTGAAACTGAATTTTACACAAGAACAATTTTCAGAGGATAAAAATCCGTTGAAAATATGATTTTTTTAAATTTTATAACGTTCAGTATTTTTTATTTTGGTTATGTAGTAGCTTGACCCAGATGGAATTTTTCTTTTCATCAGATTCTGTTCTAACGGGAAGCGTTTATGATGTCTCGGTCTATTGAACAACTATTCTAAAATAACCAAACCTGTATAAAACATAAAATGGGACAGCCACATCACTACTTTTTTTGCCTTGTATATTTCCAAACTGGCTGTTAGATGTGTTTCTCACCTTAAAAAATTAAAGCCAATATTTTTTTGGACCCTCAAACTTGCAACACAATTAGGTTTCACATCTCTGGCATATTTCTCATTTATTTTAAATATACGTAGGTATAAGTTTCATTGTTCAATAAAACCAACTCGACACTTTTCACGTCCTATGCGTCGCACAAAGTCACTTGTTTCAGTAGATTCTCGATCGTGGCCACAGATAAAGACTCTGTCGAGGCGTTGTAATAATATATGAAAAGTCTGAGTTTCGTGTTTGTTTTTCTTTGGAAAGATGGAAGTATATCAGTACCTACTTCAGTATAATAGATACGCGTAGTTTAGTGAAATTTTGGATTACGGCAGTACCTATCTATGGAATTTGAACGGTTACTGGTTGTTTTTCCCGTGAAAATGACTGTGCCGTTGGAAAAATGATGTTTGGTTATATCTGACAGCTCGGGGATGTTTATTTTACTCTCTGGGGCATTAGATGTAACCTGATTTCTTTTCGGTGAGTTGTATTTTGTTTTCTTATCTCTAGGGTATTTTTTTATGTATTCGCGTCGCATTTTGAAACCTATATCGTAAAACCGGTGGTGGCACCGTGTTTAAAAACTATACTTCGAAAAAATATCTTGTCTGATCCAATTTTGTTATCATTTTCGTAAATGGGGTAAACAAATTAAACGTTAGCAATTATATTTGTATCAAAAATCCTTACAAAACTGACAACGGGTTCTGCAACCAGTACCTATGATAATTGCATTACTTTTTCCTAGCTAAAAATATTTCCTTGCATCTTCACCCCAATAAATTCAGTTTCGGCCATAATTTATATCAAAATAATATATTTATATATAATTTTTACTCATTTCCGACTCGCTATTTAGTGGTGGTTTATAAGGTTCAAAGTTTTTAATTATTATTTTCACTGAATATTGGGACCAGGTTTTGTTTTTAAATGATAACTGGTAAACTAAATCGCCAGAAATGAATATATTTTTTTGATCAACATGTTTGAGCTCATATATCTATTCTTTATTAAATATTTTGCGTGCCGCATGTATGTATGACATTATGTTAACGTTTAGCCATGAATTTTAAGCAAGTCTGTTGCTTTTATTAAAACGGCTTACAACCCTCTAAGTAGTACGTGCAGTTTAGTGAAAGTTAGATTAATGTCTCTAATATCGAGTCCAGTCCAATTTTCTTGCTATACCTATCATCAATGAAAACGTATAATTCAAAATGAAAATGTTTGGAGATTGAGCCGATATGATATTTTCTAGTCCAGAGGATACCGCCACCTCGAGCGATCACGCGGGCTATACGAAAATTTAGTCTATACTTTTTGAATTTGGCAAAAAAAAATTGGCAAAAAAAATTCGACAAAAAAAAATTTGGCAAAAAAAAAATGTCAAAAAAAATTTTACAAAAAAAATTTTGACAAAAAAAATTTGGCAAAAAAAATTTTGGCAAAAAAAATTGTCAAAAAAAAAATTTGACAAAAAAAAATTTTGACGAAAAAAAATTGGGGAAAAAAAATTTTGCAAAAAAAAATTTTGCAAAAAAAAATTTTGCAAAAAAAAATTTTGGTAAAAAAAAATTTTGGTAAAAAAAAATTTTGGCAAAAAAAAATTTTGGCAAAAAAAAATTCTGCCAAAAAAAATTTTTGGCAAAAAAAAATTGACAAAAAAAAAATTTTGGCAAAAAAACTTCTACAAAAAATCACAAAAATTTTTCACCTGTCTGAATGACAGTCGGTCCTCCGCCTATTAAGATATGGCTTTTACTTCCTTTATATAAGTTTTCGTTTCCAAGATATCAAGCGGTTTATAAATGGGACAGCTGGTATATTTACATTTTTTTCTTTCTTTTGCTCATGTAATCCTTGGGAATTTTTTTACGAAAGGTTTCCAAATATCTAGCTGTTTAAAAATGGGACAGCTGGTATATACTTACTTGCATCTTGGAGCACTCGAACTGATACGTGGAATCACGCACCCTTCTTATAGGCCATTATTTGTCGACTAAGGTTTTTTTTTGTCTGGTCAGCAGAGCCGCGTTTGCCTACCAAGGTTTTTTCCTAACCTTATATATTTTTTGAATCCACCGGTATAAAATATCGTCATTATTTCCTTCTGTGGGGAACTAAAAAATATTTATTTTCAAATAAGGTTGAGGAAACCGGTATTTAAAAAAGTAATAACCCCTAAAATTTTTCCAAACGAGATGAACTGAAACAGCTAGGGTGTATAAAATGGGACAGCCGCGCAATTACCTTTTTCGGTCTTGTGTATATTTTACTGGAATAAATAATTATTTCCAATTTTTTTTGGTACAACCTCTACATCGTATTTTTTTACTGAAATTTTTTCATCATTTTTTTCCAAGTGAAACTGACGTTATTTTTACCTTTACATATATTTTTACCGGTATACAAAACTTATTCGAAAATTCTACCTACATTTTCACGTCTTGGATTTTTTTACAGATTTTGTTCAAACAAAATTTCCTATGTTATCTGGGGCCTTCCGATTAACTATTATAATAACTGTTTTTATCAGTCACTCGAAAAAATTCTATCTGCACTTGTATATAAAACATTCGTCTGAGTCTTGTCTTGTACATTTCACCGTCAAAAAATGAAAATTTCCCAAAATGTTATCGGGATTATAGGATCAGGACCTTTTTAAAATTACATTTTTTGAATAAAAAATTTTCAAAATTTTTCGAATTTTCATAGGTATCAAAAGTGCGGAACTGCGCATGCGCGAAACGCGTGCAAGGGGGAAGGGTGGATTTTGTTCGGGCAACTACATGCCAGTCGGACGGAGGCCTTCGGCCTCCGTTCCTCCTGGCACGTAGTTGCCCACCCGCCACCCCCCACCCACCCCGGGGTAGACTAAGTCCACCCCCCCAAGGGGTGGCCCCAAAATCGATTGCGCTATATGAGGATTTTTTCCGATCAGCCGATCAGAAGATATATTTGGAAATCACGATATACCTGCATCAGCAGAAAATCCGAGCCCCTGACGTACTAATTGTTTACGTTGTACATCGCATCATATACGGTTCCACGTGGTTTCTTATTTACCATAATGTATCACATTTCCTGATACTGTCTAGTTGAAGATTCCGGCCTAAATCGTTTGCGTTACATGCTGATTTTCCCAAATTTTCCGTTTATTATTCTATCTGCAATTTTTTCAGATTTTTTTATTTAGAAGATAATTGGGTGAAATTTGTAGCCTATTGTTCTATATGCGGTTTCAGCAAAATCGCTGAGTGCTCGACCAAACAAAGCAGGCGTCTGTCGTGAACTATTCCACGTGTTTTCTCTTACTATATATTTACTATGCGGTCACGCGTTCGCAGCGAGTAACCCGATGCGACGCAACAGCTGAGTTATAATTTTGTGTACTTGAACAATTCGGGGTTTATTTGCACAAATAAATTAAAAATTATGGTTCATAAGATCACAAACGCAGACCTTATCGATAACAATTTTATTAGACTTTTTTTTTTCATTATTAGCCATTACTTGACATAACCTACAATTTTCCAAGTTTATGTGTATAAGTTAAGAATCACCCTGTATACACATAACAGTGGAATAGAGTGATATTATTGCTTAGAGTGAGAGTTTTATTATAATTTGATGCTTCAGGTGTTTTCCCTTCAACACAAAGATTCTTATAAAAAAACACAACAAAAGATTTTTAAACGTTTATTAAAAATTAATTGTGTAAGTCAATATGTTTTATCTTCATTTTAATTTCATATAACATAAGTTCATATTTCAATGCTTCTAAATTCTTCAAATATTGTTGCAGTTTTCTTCTGTACTCCAGCTTCGTCATGGTTCTACAATAAATTCGATATTTGTAGATCGGCCGACGGGCACAAGACTCTTCATGTAATACCTCCTTCCGTTACCGATATCCCTGTTAATTTCTTCGATCCGTTGGGGCGTAAACTCGGCCGTGTATCGTTGCGGCAGCACCGTCTTAAATTCTTCGAACTCGACGTAGACCTTCTCTCCGTATTGCGTGTTCACTTTGTCCACGCTCGTGATTTGAAAATTTTCACCCACCTCCATATTTTGAACGCTTTCGAATTTCTTGAAGATCAAATTCTTGTTCAGGTGATTCAGGAACGACTGCATTTTGAACTCGGCAAATCAGACTGTGGGAAATTGTAAGTGTATATAACGGGAAAACTGCTCTTGCGCACGAATATATAGACCTCACCCCACCAAACCGTTGGAGTGGGGGTTGCCCCGTCGTTGGAGTGGGGGCTGACACCCGCCGTTGGAGTGGGGGGGGGGGGTCAACTGGGGGTCACACGTGGCCCAAAGGTCAAAGGTTAACCTATCAGGATCTAGGGGTCAACTGGGGTCATCCGGTGACGTCACGTGACCTCGGGCATGACGTAGCCACTTTGCTCCCGTGACCTCGGGCCGTAGGGGACTCTCAGGATCAAGGGGTCAACTGAGGTCAAAGTGGTCCCGTACTCTCTTTGTATTACTACTTACGGGCATACAAGTGTAGGAAGCAACTTGTATGGTTTATTTATTCAATCTTCCGTTTTTTCCAAGAAAGAAATACCATATCTCTGAACATCTACGTGGTAAATAAATGGATGTTTTCGGACTGGATGTCGAAATATAATTATCCGATCAAATTAACTTACATGTGTAGTTCGATCGAAATTATATGAAACATCCAGTCCGAAGACATCCAGTCCCGCAAGTTCTCCCACCGGTTCTTTTTGGTAAAAACAGTCTTTAAACTGAATGATCAAGAAATGGCGGCACCATAGACAGGAAGCCACGAGACGTAGTGGTGGGGACACCATTGGCGGCGGGCCATTTTTCTTCTCTTAACATATCTATAAAACACTCGGGCTCGGAGTCGGAGATCCGCAGAGGCGGACTACGTGGTAAATAAATGGATATCTTCGGACTGGATGTTTCATATAATTTCGATCGAACTACACAGGTAAGTTAGTTTGATCGGATAATTCTAATCTAATGATGCCAACTGGAAGGCGACGGCGGTGGCGGTGCAATAACTGTCGCAGATTATGTTGGGGTGGGTGACTAGGTTGTGTTGCAATATGTTTTTCGTTCTTCCATTTCCCGTGAAACGCCCCACTTTTCTTCACACGCATCCAGTTATCAAAAAAAGTGGACTAAATAATAATTATTATTAAAATGCACTCGCACTAGCTGATGTATGCGCTACGCTACTAACACTCATCCGTGGTGTGTTTATGGTCAAGAGGGCGTTAATATTTATTTCAAGATCATATTTATTTCAAGATGCTAGCACAATAGTTTTATTAAGGAAAGTTTATATTCTAATTTCACTTAATGATGCTTTCCGCTTCTCATTAAAAGCAAGCATAAAGCTTCACTTGAGTAATTTTATAGAAGACTACAAGGACGCTATAAAACCAGTCATTAAAGCAATAATGCTTATTTCCGCTCTAATGAAACTGTCTTTCATTTAACACCCTCTGGCTTTATAAAGCTCTTATTACCAGGCGAAGATAAAGCATCTATAAGGGCATGAGCACTTCAAGAGAAAAAAGCTCTATAATATAGTTCTATAGAGGGCTGCTATAAAACTTTATCATAAAACCATTTCGCCTCAAGTAAAGTTTGCATTTATCAGAGCCTTTTTAAAGCTCTTTGGCTTTTCTAAGTAGCCATAAAACTCTTATAAAACATATTAGAGGCCAATTGGAATTTAAAATGTTAGGTAGGTACTTGGGATAATTTACCATCGCGTTCTGTGATCCAAAAAAATGGAAAAGTTCCTAAGTATAAACATGGCCTCAAAATGCTTCCTAAGTGGTCTATTAGAGCCTCCGAATAATGGACACTTTGGCAAACGGTTTTTCTAAATATTTCCAGAACGAGCAAAGATAAAATTATGAAATTTGGTACGTGACATACCTCCCTGTGAGATTTAACATTATTCACAGAGGTGGAGATAGTTTGACATTCATAATAGGCATTGCAAATGGGAGGATCAAGCAAGGGGTTAAAAATAGCCCAATTTTTTGTGTGTGCTTTTTTCATTTTTTCTCATATAGGTGCCTATATATCCACATTCCCAGAGCTGGGTTCGGGTACACGTTAATGACACCCGGGTATTTTCCATAATTATATCTTCGAGTATTGGGGTATGGGTACTTTTAAATTTGAAATGAGCACACGGGTACATTACCCCGCATATTTACGTTTCCTATGCGGTCAACGCTACTCATCGTTGCGGCAGCCAGCTAGGAAACGTAACGCGCTCTGGTCGCTCCGTTTCCTATAGATGGTAAGCGCAACGCTATATTAATAAATGCCGGCTTATGCAAAAAAGGTAGATTTGACTGTCATAACAGCAACAAACACATCAACACATCAAGCCTATATTATTTGCAAATAACAGGTAAATGGTAAATAAATAAGTGTATCAACAGATACATTTTAGCGCCCCGGAAAGATGCATACAATTCCCTACAACTCTTATTTAGATTTTTTTCTATGACAATAAATTAGAAAGTTCTAGAAGGAGTAGTGGAAGCCTAGGTGGAACCCTGAACCTACATTTAATATTCAATTTAATTCTTAGATACTAAATACTCTTAGGTATATTATACAGGGTGGCCCACCACGAACTGCATCAATCTATATATGGAAAACTAAAAGTAGAAAAATTCTGAAAATTTGGCACCTCAACAATGCCGATGGGCGCTGCTCAACTAAAATATTTTGGTGAATCTGGCACTTCCGGTTATAGCGGAAGTCGATATCAACTTTCCTATCTCAAATGGAACACCCTGTATATTATTGCATTTTTGGATTCTAGGCATCGTTTTGGAATAAAAACATGCAACATGTCCTATGTCTAAATCCAACCGTTTTTGAGATATTTGCATTTTTCCGAAAAAAATTACAGGTGCAGACCTAACGTCAATTAGCAATTTATACGAGGAAACCGCGAAATTTCAAAACGAATTTTTGGCATCGTGTAACAGAAGCCCTGACCTAGTGATCTCCGCTGAGAAATAAATCCGTTCTTATACAGGGTGTTCACAAAATATGAGAGATAAAGTCAGAAAATAAAAGACCAATTTATACTCGTGATCTTTCTAGGCAAAATAGCGCTTTCGAAAAAATTATCGATAAAATTTCCGGCACTTGTGATATTACATACGAAAATTTCCGGCAATAATTCAAGCACTAGGGCGATTACTAGTGAAAATACCACTAGGTAGGTATTATCGCTGAAATCATCACCTGATTGGTTAATATTTCAAAAATCATGTCATTTCATTGGTTCATATTGGCAGGCGTTGAATTCTCATTAAAATGTATCTGTTGATACACTTATTTATTTTTATTTACCATTTACCTGTTATTTGCAAATAATACAGGCTTGATGTGTTGATGTATTTGTTGCTGTTATGACAGTCCAATCTACCTTTTTTGCATAGGCTGGCATTTATTAATATAGCGTTGCACTTACCGTCTAGGAAACAGAGCGATCAAAGCGCGTTACGTTTCCTAGCTATGGCTGCCGCAACGAGTAGCGTTGACCGTATAGGAACTGAGTTCCACCCAACACCCAACCATTTTCAATCTAATTTGGATCATTACTATGGAAAGTGCTTAGGAAGAACGAAGATTTGTGTTTAGCTTTTTAAAGAGATATTCGTACAGTGTACAGACAATATATAACATACAAACAAAACGTATTTTAGGGACCTAAATTTGTTTATTTAAAAGAAATATTTTTCACAAACTTAAATATTAATTTGGTTTTTAACCTACTGATAATCACCCTGTGTACCCTAATGCATAATGTTTTATTTTTAACTGTCAAAATAGTAATTAAAATTTTACTGAATTTGATTTCAATATCACCAGTTGTTCAAAATGTGTGTCTGATAGACCGTGCCTTTTTGGGACATTTTTAATACCAGCAAAAGAAAAAGTCTATCGACTGGAGCAGATGAATAACCAGCCGATAATTATCCCAAATATAAATAGGAATATATTCGGCGGTTTGATGCACCCGGTAATTTTATTCGTACCTGCATTTTTTGTACTCGAGTACTGTAGAAATATCCGGGTTAGGTTTTTGTACGCGGGTACTGACATTTCGTACCCGGGTAACGGCTATTTAAAATATTTGTGTCCGGGCACAAATTAGGAAAACGTATCCGGGTACTGTAAACGGGTACTGAAATTTCACCAGCGTACCTACCCGGGTTCAAAAATACCCGGGTACAGCCCAGCTCTGCACATACCTCAGAGAAATACCTTGGTTATTTCTCTGAGGCACATATGCCTACACGGGCGTAGCCAGGATTTAGTTTTGGGGGGGGGGGTTTAGTTTGAGAAGTAAATAAAACAACAAAAATATACTTACATGAAATTTAATATCTATATATTCATCCGAAAAACTACGACATATTTATAAAGTTCTTAACTTTAAATGAAATGGATAAATTAATTTCGTTCCTCTGCGCTAAATCTAAAACCATTAAAGAATAAATCTTCGGTTTTTTCTTTTAAATATATCCACTACTTCATCTGCATGAATTTCCATTCCATAGTGAATGTTCATTAGAGCCAAACCATTAAGTCTGTTTTCACTTGTAGTGTTTCGTAAATAGTTTTTCAGTCTCCTTAGGCTCGAGAAAGACCTTTCTGGGGTAGCAGTGGATACAGGAATGGTAGCCAAGATTTGTAGTAATGTGTAAATATTAGGATAAAGGTTTTTATCGCACATATGTAGGCATTCCAAACTAGATTTCGGGGTAGGCAGTCTTCTTATCAGCATGCAAGGTAGCTGAAGCTTTGATAGCTAAATCCAAATTTGTTTCTTTATTAGAAACCCCTTGACCTTGACTACACCACTTTTTCCAGTAGTCCATACCTTTAGGTTTATCACCCTTCCTTTTCTTCCCCTCCATTTTTCGACAGTAATAATGACTCACGTATCTATCCTTAACAAGGTCATCGAATAACAGTGCACTAAAATTACTCACTTACACGGTACACTTAATTCTCTTCACTATTCGTTCACTACTTTTCACTTTTATTCGCTTCGAGTTCGCATGGAACAATACTGCAAATCGTTTGGTTTCGGTCTCTAGGGAAGCAAAGAAGTAAACGTCACGACAGGCCATGGCGCTAACACATAATCGCGTAGTCACGTGACCAACTTAGTCATATCAATAAAGGCATTCTTGGAGATAAGTAGAAAAAACAAAATTCGTAACAATTTGGCAAGTTTTCTTTCATATATTACACATTATTGGTTTTGTGCGTTCAGGCTTTCTCTAATTGTTTTTTCAAAATTTTCAAGCTGCCTCAGCTGTTTTGGGCTGAGAGTTAAACGGCACTGCACTCAAATATTTTAGCACATTCTCAAAAATTGTTGGGACAGCACCTTCCTTTAGCTTAGGTGATATTCTCTATAGATATTTTCCACCTACAACACATTTGTCCACTTTAATTGTTTCACTTTCTTGAAAATGTGTTAGCCACACATAGGTACTTAAGGGTTTTTTTTTAATAAATCTCAGTTGGAATTTGACGAATCCATTTTTGGCGCAAATTTTCATCCCTAGGCAAAGCAAACGTTGTTATGGTGTCATTTTCTTCTTGGCTTTTGTAATATGTAAATATAATATAAACAGAACCAATATTTGGTATTTAGGTTATTTTTTACGAAATAAAAATGAAAACTCACCTCAGTATACTGTAAATATTGAAGATGTCCCAGTTGATCGGCAGCGTGAAAGACCGAATAGGAACCGTATCAGGGCGTGGGTCGTCAACGAAAATCATTGAGTACGTTTACAACCTCCGAATTTGATCGGAGGTTACAACACTGATTTATTTCGCACAAGGTGAATGGTGAATACAAAATACACAAACCCGAACGTGGTCGACAGGAACGGCTTCCAGCCACCCGGACCGTCTGAACTCGCGGATCTCATGTAAGCAGTTCACTCGTCTGTGTCTCAGGCTCCACTGTCCATTCCGGGGGGAGAATTCCACCCAGAGGCCATAATAACACCTGGGCGGTTCCCCTCCGCCAGGACACACGCGCACTAGACACAAATTTGTTTCTAAAATATTTACTAAGATGTTTAAAAACACTTTAAACATTTAAAACTTCTCAAAACCCAAGCTGCCGCTTTCAGTTATGTGACAAATGACACGTAACGTCGGACTAAGATGGTCACGTGATTTTTGTGCGCCATGGCCTGTCTTTATCGTAGGCCTCGTCGTAATAGGCCTCGAATCAAGCTTTAATATTAGTATTGTGTCAAATATTGATTTTTTGTAAATTTTGAGTTAAAATTGTGTTGCATTTATTAAAAAATGCCTTATACGAATGGCGAGGCTTACAATCTTGCCGTCTATTTTCAATGTTTTGAACATGCTCCACTTGCGGAACGTGAATACGCTGTCAGGTATTTACGAAAAAAATATATATATACAGGGTGAGTTTTTTTCGATGCCCACTAGGGGGATCTCGGAAACTAGCAGAGCTAGAACAAAGGTTAAATGGGGAAAGAATTGCAGTTTCGAATGCTCAATCCAATGCCCCTTTTGGATATTTAAAAAAGTTCCTGGCTCACTAGATATTTTGAAAAGAGTTATTTTTTGCTATTTCATCCGATCTCTGTAGCTCCGTTATTTCTGATTATACAGAAAAACTGTAGAGACAAAAATTGTATAGATAATTTTGGGCTTAATAAGATAATCTAATCCATTTTTTTATGTTGTTTGTGATTTTTAAGATATGACATAAAGTTGTGTTTTTTTAAATGTAATTCATAGTTGGCTGTGGCCTTATCAAATCGGCCATTTTTTGAGTTTTCCAAAAATATAATACACTGTATAGTTATTATAATAAATAAAAAATAGCTATGGCTAATTTTCTATTTTTTTTAATGTTCACATAGTCAGCCTTTTAATATTTTCATAATTACGTTCTATTTTATAATAATACATACCTACTTCAAATTTTCAAATATTTTATTTTTAGCTGGTAACAAAATGTAACAAAATAAAACAAAAATTATCAAAATCATTGGATCAAAATATTGGCCACCACGTGACCTATTCTCTTATTGGTCTGGCCGTCATAAAATGTCAAGTGTTTACGCGGCGAGCAGAATGCAGGGCCGGCTCTTCCCTCAGTCGAGTTTCCTGCATATTTTAGATCAGATCGCGAGCAGTATATTCTGTAAATTTATTTTGCTATTTAAGTAATTTAAGGAAATTTATAAAGATCCACGAAAGGTAAAAACACAATTTTTAGAACATCTAAAAGAATTAGTTCAGAATTAAAAGCCACTGGAAATCTCGTATTAGTCAGACCCTGGTAATCGATCGCAATGCGGTCATGTGACTTTGTTTATATCTACTGCCGCTGTAACTTGGATAGACTTTTAGATCAGCTCAGTAGTAATACAAAGAGAGTTCTAACCCACGACCTTGAAAAAAGCGTGCAAAGTGGCTACGTCATGCCCGAGGTCACGTGACGTCACCGGATGACCCCAGTTGACCCCTAGATCCTAATAGGTTAACCTTTGACCTTTGGGCCACGTGTGACCCCCAGTTGACCCCCCCCCCCACTCCAACGACGGGGCAACCCCCACTCCAACGGCTTGGTGGGGTGAGGTCTATATATTCGTGCGCAAGAGCAGTTTTCCCGTTATATACACTTACAATTTCCTACAGTCTGATTTGCCGAGTTCAAAATGTCGTTCCTGAATCACCTGAACAAGAATTTGATCGTCAAGAAATTCGAAAGCGTTCAAAATATGGAGGTGGATGAAAATTTTCAAATCACGAGCGTGGACAAAGTGAACACGCAATACGGAGAGAAGGTCTACGTCGAGTTCGAAGAATTTAAGACGGTGCTGCCGCAACGATACACGGCCGAGTTTACGCCCCAACGGATCGAAGAAATTAACAGGGATATCGGTAACGGAAGGAGGTATTACATGAAGAGTCTTGGGCCCGTCGGCCTATCTACAAATATCGAATTTATTGTAGAATGAGAAAACTGGACATTTGAAAAATTTGAATGTGATATGCTGTAGTTAATAGGAAAATATAACAAATATGTATAATAATTGATTTCTAATAAACGTTTAAAAGCCATTTGTTTGTTTTTTCAAATCTTGGAAAAAGGTATAAATAAAACTCATCGTTGTTCGTTCAGCTCAGTGTGATGTCGTCTTTCGCTGGAAGTGGATTGGTTAATAGCGTCATCAATAGGTTGCCAGTCGAATTACACCTTCCCGGCTACCAGTACTGCGGTCCAGGAACAAAGTTGGAGAAACACCTTGCTCGTGGAGATCCCGGCATCAATAAGCTAGACGCCGCTTGCAAAGATCACGACATCGCATATTCCAAAAATAAGTTTCTGGAAGAGAGACATAAAGCAGACAAAGAATTGGAAAATCGAGCGTGGGAGCGAGTGGTATCGAGGGACGCTAAATTCGACGAAAAAGCTGCCGCGTGGTTCGTTACAAATACGATGAAGTTCAAACGCAAGGTCGGTATGGGCATAAATAAGCGCCCGGTTTCGTTTAAAAGAGACATCGTCAAAAAAGTTGAAAGATCTCTGAAAAAAACTTTGAGCAACAGTCAGTTGAATGACATGAAGCACTTGAAGAAAGCGTCGTTGGTTGCTTTAAAAGCGGCACGAATAGCCGTTAAGAAGGCGGGTGGAAAGAGGAACGTGAAAATTCCTCGCACAATTCCGTTCCAGCATACCGGCGGATTTCTTCCTTTACTGCCCCTCCTAGGTGCCTTGGGCGCCCTTGGTTCGGTGGCAGGCGGTGCCGGTGCTGTAGCCAAGACAATTATCGACGCAAATAATGCGAAGAAGCTTTTGGAAGAACAAAAACGGCATAATCGGTCGATGGAAGCCATCGGAAAGGAAGGCTCCGGCTTATATTTACGTAAAAATAAGAATGGATTAGGACTGTTCCTTAAGAAACAAAAAAACTCCCAATGAAGCTACCCAATAGACCGCTGTCCGACGAAGATATATTGAATTACGTCGAAATTTTAAAAATACCATATTTCAGAGGCGTCTTTATGAGAGATACACTTCCGTCGACGCCGAAAAATTACGAAGCGGCCATTTTAAATTTAGACGTGCAACGCAACAAAGGAACGCATTGGGTAGCTTACAAAAAAAGAGGCTGTGCCGTAGAATATTTCGATAGCTTTGGCGCTTTGAAACCGCCCAAAGAACTGATTCGATATTTTGGAAAGGGTGTCAAGGTCACGTACAATAACGACGCCTATCAAAATTTTAACGAAATAAATTGTGAACACGCAATACGGAGAGAAGGTCTACGTCGAGTTCGAAGAATTTAAGACGGTGCTGCCGCAACGATACACGGCCGAGTTTACGCCCCAACGGATCGAAGAAATTAATAGGGATATCGGTAACGGAAGGAGGTATTACATGAAGAGTCTTGGACCCGTCGGCCGATCTACAAATATCTAATTTATTGTAGAACCATGACTCCTAGAAGGAAGCTGGAGTACAGAAGAAAACTGCAAAAATATTTGAAGAATTTAGAAGCATTGAAATATGAACTTATATTGTATGAAGTTAAAAGGAAGATAAAAAATATTAACTTATAAAATTCATTTTTAATAAACCTTTAAAAATACTTTGTTGTTTTTTTTTGTAAGTTTTGCAAGAATCTATGTTGATGGGAAAACATCTGAAGCATCATATAAAAACTCTTGCTCTAAACAATATCACGCTTTACGTCTATATAGCAAACACTTTGAATATAGCCTATGTAAAAAATATGTGGGCGATGAAATTGTAATATGATATCTAATGATTTCAGACTTTTTTCGAGCGCTTTCTCTGATGTAGCGAAACACATGCAAATAAAACTAGATTATACGCCAACCTATTTGCGCCTAGATAAAAATACCGTGACACGACTTTTTTGTTTGTTTATGAAAGAATGTTATGTTGCCTGCAGAAATGCAAGCTGTTTAAATAAGCGATCAACAATGTATGTGGGCGGAGAAAGGTGATATTATGCTTTTTTCGTGTAAATAAAATTCCTCTGACTATGCTGAACTAAGAACTGATTGTTTTTTAAGAATGCAATTAAAGTATGTGTACTCTAGAACGAAATGCACACCGAGCTACGGTGTAGAGGAGAAAGTAATGTAAGAAAGTTAGAAAAAAATATACTTACGGATTTATATCTTTTTTCATAGGATTCACTTTAATATTTCAGTTTTTTTAACTGAAAGGGAGCAAAATAAAAAAAATAGTAGTAAAAAATATAAAAAACTTAAAAAAGGTATGCATATAATAAAAAAGAGTAAATAGAATATAAAATAAATCTTAAAAAATCAGGAACAAAAGAGGGAGAGAGAAGTGGGTGCTAGACTACGTAAAAGAGTACATTTAAAGAAAATTCTATAAACAAAATCTCTTCAATAATCTAGCACACATTGCCAGATCTTTTTCCAATTGGGCAATTTCTCTAATTCCCTTTTGCTCATCCTTTTCCAAACGTTCCATTTGTCGTTTCCTGTCCAACTGTTTCTCCCGTGCGGCTTGCAATTTTCGTTTCATGGCTAGCTGTTTTTGCTTCATTTCAACCGTTACCCCTTTGACGTATGACAACATGTCGCCAGCGAGTTCTTCGAACTCATCCTCACTATTCGTCTGGGTGGGCGGCATGGTGATCATGCTGAATACGTCATCATCGTACTCATCCTGCATCTTCATACGCTTTATACCTGTACCCATACCGTAGGACGCAGGCTGATCGCTCGAAGTTGAAAGTTGGGATACTGATGGACCCAATAAATCCTCCCATTTAGCGGTAGGGGTGGTGAACAGTTAGTGGCGGTGGACTGAAAAAAAAAAGTACCGAGTGATTCTTACAAAGAGCTTGGAAAGTTACAGTGCAATTTAAAATGTTTTCGACGTTCATAGACTTTTTAGCATCACAGTTTTAATAAAAATTCTTACTGGTTTGTGAAGACGTTTCCGACCGGATGCAGGTTGACCATGAGAAGTTGAGGGTTGAGACACCGGTGGACCCAAAAAATCCTCCTGACTCAACGGTGGGGGTAGACAGGTAGGGGCGGTAGGCTGAAAAAAATTATTAAGTGGTTATTTTAAAGAGCTTAAATATGCAAAGTGCAATTTAAAATATTTTGAAACTTTTTAGCACCTCAATTTTGAGAAAAGTACTTACTGGTATTATTATATGACTGTAAACGACAGGTTTCCTGCCGGGCGCCGGCTGACCACAAGGCGGTTGGGATGCCAGGTCTAACAAATCCTTCGGATATAGCGTTGGCATATCGATAGAACAGGTGGTAGACTGAAAAAAATATATATGTATATTTACTGAGTGATTCTTGTAAAAAGCTTGGAAATTCAAATGCCAATTTTAAATGTTTTCAACGAACTTTTTGGCAAATCAATATTGATAAAAGTACTTACTGGTTTCTTCATAGATAACCTGTTGCTGGTCATGATGAACACTGGTAGTAGCACTGGATGAGAATACGCTCTAAAGGGAGTAGAATCTGAACTAACTGGAACTATCTAGGTTAATGCAATTTATAGGGATTAAACACAGCGCCAGCAAAAAAAAAATTGTGCTGCGTCAGCAATAATTTGGAAAAGTTCTTATAAGTTGTATTCCCAACAACGCTAAAACTACGTGCCAGGAGGAACGGAGGCCGAAGGCCTCTGTCCGACTGGCGTGTAGTTGCCCGAACAAAATCCACCCTTCCCCCTTGCACGCGTTCCGCGCATGCGCAGTTCCGCGCTTTTGATACCTATGAAAATTCGAAAAATTTTGAAATTTTTTTATTCAAAAAATGTAATTTTAAAAAGGTCCTGATCCTATAATCCTGATAACATTTTGGGAAATTTTTATTTTTTGACGGTGAAATGTACAAGACAAGACTTAGACGAATGTTTTATATAGATAGAATTTTTTCGAGTGACTGATAAAATTTTTTATTATAATAGTTAATCGGAAGGCCCCAGGTAACATAGGAAATTTTGTTTGAACAAAATCTGTAAAAAAATCCAAGACGTGAAAATGTAGGTAGAATTTTCGAATAAGTTTTGTATACCGGTAAAAATATAAAGGTAAAAATAACATCAGTTTCACTTGGAAAAAAAAATGATGAAAAAATTTCAGTTTCAGTAAAAAAAATACGATGTAGAGATGGTAGCAAAAAAAAATTGGAAATAATTATTTATTCCAGTAAAATATACACAAGACCGAAAAAGGTAATTGCGCGGCTGTCCCATTTTATACACCCTAGCTGTTTCGGTTCATCTCGTTTGCAAAAAATTCTAGGGGTTATTACTTTTTTAAATACGGTTGCCTCAACCTTATTTGAAAGTAAATATTTTTTAGTTCCCCACAGAAGGAAATAATGACGACATTTTTATACCGGTTGATTCAAAAATATATAAGGTTAGGAAAAAACCTTGGTAGGCAAACGCGGCTCTGCTGACCAGACAAAAAAAACCTTAGTCGACAAATAATGGCCTATAAGAAGGGCGCGTGATTCCACTGCGGTATCAGTTCGAGTGCTCCAAGATGCAAGAGATGATGGAAACCGATCTGGTTCCGTGGTGCCAGTGTCCACTACCCACACCGACAACAATGCCAGAAGAAGAAGACTGGTCACTGCAGTGCGATTGCAATCGACACTACAAACCTCCACAACAACAACAGCAAGCAATCAGCAACCAGGTGATGTGGCATGGTGTGCCATGGCAAGAACCTGCAGAGGGGCAAGAAAACCAACAACCAACAGAATGTCAAGAAGACCAGCAACTGACAGAATGGCAAGAAGACACCCCGGAATGGCAAGAAGGCGCCCCGGAATGGCAAGAAAGCGTCCCAGAATGGCAAGGCTCCCAGCAGTCCGAAGAATGGCAAGGCACCCACCAATCGGAAGAATGGCTAGAAGATATCGAGCAGTGGCCTCCCGCTGAACACTGGGTGGAGGATGATATTTATGTTCCAGATTTGGAAGACAGGAACGTGCTCCGTCCATATCCACCTGGTCTTAGCAAGGCCGCCCGAAGGGTTTTCCGTCAGGCTGAGAGGCTGCGCCTACAGCGTCTGGAAGGAGTGGAGGAACGGGAACGCATCTTCAAGGAAACGTGGGATGTGTTATAATTATTTTGGAAAAATAAAATTAATCAAAAAATTTTCTTTTATTTTTCCCTTGCAATAATTAAAAAAACTTAGAGGAACAGAAAAAAAGTGTATATACCAGCTGTCCAATTTTTAACAGCTCGATATTTTGGAAACCTTTCGTAAAAAAAATCCCCAAGGATTACATGAGCAAAAGAAAGAAAAAAATGTAAATATACCAGCTGTTCCATTTATAAACCGCTTGATATCTTGGTAACGAAAACCTGTATAAAGGAAGTAAAAGCCATATCTTAATAGGCGGAGGACCGACTGTCATTCAGAAAGGTGAAAAATTTTTCTTTCCATTTTTTTCTGAAAAATTTTTATTTATTTTAAGTTTTTTTTCCAAAATTTTTTTTTGCCAAATTTTTTTTTTTTTAATTTCTTTTTCGTCAAAATTTTTTACCAAAATTTTTTTTGCCAAATTTTTTTTTTGGCGAAATTTTTTTTGCCAAAATTTTTTTTTACCAAAATTTTTTTTGGCAGAATTTTTTTTTACCAAATTTTTTTTTTGCCAAAAATTTTTTTACCAAATTTTTTTTTTGCCAAATTTTTATTTTTGCCAAATTTTTTTTTTACCAAAATTTTTTTTGCCAAATTTTTTTTTTGACAAATTTTTTTTTTGCAAAATTTTATTTTTGTTAATTTTTTTTTTTTTGCCAAATTTTTTTTTGCCAAAAATTTTTTTTGACAGAATTTTTATTTACAAAAATTTTTTTTTGTCAATTTTTTTTTTACCAAAATTGTTTTTGTCAAATTTTTTTTTGTCAATTTTTTTTGTCAAAATTTTTTTTTGCCTAAATTTTTTCTATAATATGTAAATTTATATCTTCCCAATGTTTTTTTTTAACTTTTTCACTTTTTTTCTATTTTTTTAGTGTAGCAAATGTGCCGTCCGATAGGTATATAAAGAGGTCTCGCATCGAACGGCACCAGTCTGCGACCGCACGACGAACATCATGGCTGCGGAGATCTCCGCAGTGAGTGACGACATCGTCGAAGTTTGCGAACGGGCTTTTCGATTACTAACAAACGGTATGGACATGACGACGCGAGAGCGCTGGCTGAAGCTAATCAACAGAAATATTAGACTGGTTTACGCCGCCATAAAAGTATACGATTGCAATCCCGGTACGATGACTAAACTTCAAACGAATTTGGGGCATTTAAAAAGATTCAGGGCTTACTTAAAAACGAGACACAGGGGAGCGGTTTGACGAGACGCGATCGGGTGAAATGGGAGGAAACTAAGTCGGCATTTAAACGTAGAATTCGTTCGGGCATAATCATAAATCTGAATCATAAAGACGTAACGGAATTTTTGAATGACGCTTTTCTCCTTCTAAAACGTCGCGTACCTACAATCGTGAGAGAATATAGGATGATCAAGATCAACACCGTTTTCTGCGGTGAATTTATAAAAAAAATCGGAGACGAAGAAATTTTGGAAAATAAATATTTCAGCACGAAAAATGTCACTATCGACGGGGGGACGGACCTAAAACGATGGTTCGCCGACCACGTTACCGATAGCATCCTAAAGAGCCTGGAGGAGTTCCAGGAGCGCGATTCCGGTTGGGCGCTACATCGAAGTTTGGAAGTTAACATAAGCAAAGTCGAAATGGGAAACGGCGGCGGGACGTACGTGAGGCTACCGGATGAGATTTCGAAGAAGAAAGCTTGCGTTAACGTTAAAAACGACGACGACGCCTGCTTCGCGTGGGCCGTCGTTTCCGCGCTATACCCCGTAGACCGTCATTCGGAACGCATGAGTGCTTACCACCACTACGCGGAGGTTTTGCACTTGGATGGGTTAGAATTTCCCATGACGCTAGCTAAAATCGATAGGTTTGAAAAGTTAAACGAAATATCCGTCAACGTGTACGCCCTAGAGTTAGTATGTGAAGATCCGCGTAAATTTCATACCGGTCCGGTGCGGTTAACAAAAAATAAGATGGATAGGCACGTGAACTTACTCATCGTTCAGGATCAATATTTCCCGAATATGAACGATTACGAGACGCCTCCCGCGGAAGACGTCCCAATGACAGATATAAAATATCATTTCTGTTGGATTAAAAATTTATCGCGTCTAATTTCAACGCAAATGAATAAACACAACGGCAAAATGTTCATATGTGACACATGTCTGAATTATTTTCAAACCCAAGCGAAATTAGACGAGCACGCGGTTTACTGTCGAGAACGGAATAATTACCAGGTAACGTTCCCCAAAGAAAAATTTATATACTTTAAAAACTACGTACATAAGGAACGTACTCCTTTCGTCGTGTACTCGGATTTCGAGTCTATTCTAAAACCTTATCACGACTCTGAGCCGATGTCCCAGACTTCCAAGTATCAGAAACACGAGGCGTTCAGCGCCGGCTTTTATTTTAAATGCTCCTACGATAACTCTCTGTCTTTCTACAAAAGCTATCAAGGGCCGGATTGCATGTCTTGGTTCGCGGATCAGATGGAGGAAATCGCGAAATTTGTCGCGTCGAAACTGACAAACGTCGAACCGATGAAGGAAAACATAAGTTTGAAAAATGCCACGGCGAATTGCCATATTTGCGAGAAAAGATTCACTCCCGATGACATCATAGTTCGCGATCATTGTCATTTGACTTCGCGGTTTCGTGGGTACGCCCATCAGAGCTGTAATCTAAATTATAGAAATTCGTTCATGATCCCCGTGGTATTTCACAATTTCAGCGGTTACGACAGTCATTTCATAATCAGGGATCTCGCCAAACGCAATCATATCACCCTGCTTCCCATAAATAAAGAAAAATACATAAGTTTTACGATTTTCGACGCCGACACCAACGTAAAATTCCGCTTTATCGATTCCCTCAGATTCATGGGGTTTTCACTCGACATGCTAGCTTCCTCTCTTACAAAAGCGGATTTCGTCAATACCGGAAAGGAATTTCGTGACGAGTTGACATTGTTAACTAGAAAAGGCGTTTTTTGTTACGACTACATCGATGACTTGGAGAAATTACGAGAAAATTCGCTTCCGCCCATCGATAAATTCTATAACAAATGAAACGACACCGATATTGCCGAAAGTGACTACGCGCACGCGCAACTGGTTTGGGAAAAATTCCACATACAGACTATCGGTGAGTACTCGGATTTGTACTTAAAAACCGACATAATGCTGCTGACCGACATCTTCGAAACGTTCAGAAAGTCGTGTCACGCTAATTACGGATTGGATCCCGCTTGGTATTACACCATGCCAGGGTATACTTATGATTGTATGTTAAAATTCACCGGCTGTCGACTGGAGACGTTTCAAGATATAGATATTTTGCTATTTTTCGAGAGGGGCGTTAGGGGCGGACTGAGTCAGTGTTGTAAGCGCTTCGCGCGAGCTAATAACAAGTACACGGAAGAGTACGATCCGAGCGATCCCTCCAAATATATCTTGTATCTAGACGTTAATAATCTGTACGGCTGGGCGATGTGCGAGTGTCTGCCGCAGGGCGATTTTCGTTGGGTCGACGATATCGATGCCATCGACGTCACTAAAATTCCCGACGACGCTAAAGAGGGATACGTGTTAGAGGTGGACTTAGAATATCCGGAGGGACTACATGACTCGCACAAAGATCTACCTTTCGCGGCCGAACATCGCATACCGCCGGAAGCGAAATCGTCGAAACTCATGACCACCCTTTATCCTAAGGAAAAATACGTGATGCATTACAGGGCGCTCAAGCAGGCCTTGAATCACGGTCTGTTTTTGAAAAAGACGCACAGAATTTTAAAATTTAAACAGTCCGCTTTTTGGCGCCATACATAAAGTTCAACACGAGATTGAGGGCGCAGGCAAAGTTTGATTTCGAAAAGACCATCATTAAACTTATGAACAACGCTATCTACGGAAAAACCATGGAAAATATTAGGAAACACAGAATCGTTAAGTTGGTGAATAAGTGGGAGGGCAGGTACGGAGCGAAACATTTAATTTCGTGTCCGGCTTTTAGATCCAGATCGATATTCGATGAAAACCTAATTAGCGTCGAATTGAATAAGACGCGTATTAACTTTAATAAACCGCTGTATATAAAAATGGCGAGTCTAGACATATCCAAAACCTGCGTCTACGAATTTCATTACGATTTTATGCTAAAAAACTCCTCGCCTTCCGACTGTCAATTATTGTACACGGACACGGACAGTCTCATCTATGAAATTTCTTGCGATGACGTTTACCGCGATGTCATACTTAAAAATTTAGCTCGTTTCGACACCTCCGACTTCCCACCTAATAATGTTTACGAAATTCCGCTAGTAAATAAAAAAGTGCCGGGACTGATGAAGGACGAGTTAAACGGTAGGATCTTAACCCATTTCGTCGGACTCCGATCGAAAATGTATACTTATCTGGTGGACGGGGGAAAGAAGTGCGTGAAAAAAGCCAAGGGAGTCAAATACAGCGTGGTAAAAAATAAAATCACGTACCAGGATTACGTCGATTGCTTGTTCGAAAAGAGGGAAAAAATCGCCAGCCAGTGCACCATACGTTCGTACGCCCATACGGTGTTTAGTATCGAACAAAGCAAAGTCGGCCTCAACCCTTTCGATAATAAGAGATATATCGTCGACAATATCGTAACCCTGCCTTGGGGTCATAAGGATATCATAGAGGTAGATTGAAATGTGAGAATGTGTGGGTATGTGAATAAAAAATTTTTTTTAAATGTCGTTTTATTTAAGAAAACCTCCTCCTATACAAGTCAGCTAACAAAAACTCCCTATCAAGATAAAAGAGTTCATAAATACAATACTTTTCTATGTTACACTTTGGATTACAAAGTAACTTAATAGTGTCTCTAATACTTATTCTAAAATTACTTTTTATCAACATCTCATTTACCGTATCTAAAAAATTAAAATAGAAATAAACTAACTTAAAACTATGCAATAAAGCGATTTTAAAAGAAACATCCTTATCTATGCGTAGCAGTTCGATACAACATGCCTCGCTGAAGTAAAAGTATACGCCGTTTCTGCCGAGCGACACGATTTCTAGTCCGTCCGAATTAATCGTGTCCAATTCCATGTCGCAACCAAATTTCACAGGCAGACCATCACCGTGTTCGAAAAACTTATACAGGTGCAAGATAAGTTCTTTCCACTCCACGTGGTCCATGGTCATAACGCATTCTTCTCGGGTACCTTGTCCGCAGACGATATTTACAGCAGCTGTAAAAAATCGTAGTGGACTCAACC
Organism: Pseudeuparius sepicola; assembly: GCA_963920635.1. NCBI lineage: Eukaryota > Metazoa > Arthropoda > Insecta > Coleoptera > Anthribidae > Pseudeuparius > Pseudeuparius sepicola. Next base: position 67,242,446 of record OY987298.1, read on the forward strand.
CACAATGTACGGTATATACGTGACCAGGTGCCAAATGAAAACATGTTTTCAACAGAAGAAGTCTCTTTGAGTCGTTTGCTGTGGAACGTCGTCGACATCGCCGGCTGCGTCAGATTCGTAGCCGCTACTGTCACCCATGCTCCGCCACTACTACAAGACGTCTGTTGCGTCTATCCAGGAGTCGTGGGTTTTATCGAACCCCAGCCAACGGACCAAAATCTTCTTTCCTTTTCTACGCAACACCTTTTCTACCAAATAGACGTTCGGATCAGCTGTTTTTTTGCAATTCCTCGGCGTAAAAGCCCCCCTGGATAGGTCTTCCGTTCAAATCTTCTAGGAGATATGTGGGAGGGTTCGTAATTTGAACTTTTGAGATTTTAAATACTTCAGTCGTCCAGTTGGGCGTGTAACCCTTCTGAAAGACGTGCTTGACTTTGCTGATCCTAACTATGTCACCTAGTTTAAACTTTTGTTTATCAAAAGTCTTTACGTGATTGAAAGATGCGTTAAGGACGTTCCGTTCGTTTGTTTTGTTCACATCTTTAGGTTTCATGCGTATGGTTCTATGTCTCCTATCGTTATATTCATCAACTAGCGTCGGTAAAATATCTATCCACTTGTACGTGCCGCTTAAACTGAAATACTTGAACAGTTGTTCTTTCAAGGTGCGGATCACTCTCTACTATCGCCGCTTTCGTGTCGCTAAACGTGCTATAGTGGTTGACGTTAAAAGTATTCAATAACTTCTTAAAATGACAGTTGTAAAATTCCTTGCCTTGATCGGTCTGGAGATTTCGAGGTCGACGCCCCGAGGAATTTTTGAGAATATCAGCGAAAGCCTTCGTGACTTCTTCTCCCGACTTGGATTTTAACGGTTTGCACCAGACAAATTTGGAAAAGCAGTCGATCACGACTAGTATGAATTTAAAGTTTCTATTGCGGCTGGCGTACTGATCCAGCTGCCCTAGGTCGGCTTGCCAAAGATCATCCAAACCTTTAATAATAGTTCTACGCCTAGGGTATTTTTTTCGTATCGGTTTATGCAATTCCCTAATCAGTTGAATTTTTTCCTTGGTATACTTCATATCGAAATTTGTGACCCGCTTTCTTCAGCGCGACTAAGTTATCTGATGACTTTAGCTTCCTTAAGTTCGTTTATAATGGCTACGATTTCGTTGTCGTGAGAAGTGTTGCCGGCGTTTTTGGATGCCACCAGTAATCGCAATCTGTCAACTAATTCGTTGACGTCGTCCCAAAACATGTACTCCACCGGTTTTTCGTTATAAGTGAGACGCATACCTTTACCGCTTGCCCCCTCATCTTCTCCACGTTTTAGTAACGGTTTAATAACATTCGTGTACTTATATCGAGATGAACCTCTAAATTTACCCGCGCTATTCAGATGTACCGACGTTTCAGTTAGAATTTTACTATAATTTTTCATCTCCACCAAATTGGCTCGAGGATCGTTATAAAAAATCAATTGAAAAAGTCCTTTGGTACCTTTATACCTCTTCCTACCCACTATTATATCCGACGTTTTTCTATCGAAATCTAAAGTTTATTTTCCTAAGGTCCATTTTGATTCGCTTGCGCTATACTTGGGTCCGTATACAAAATCGATTTGGGGTGCCTTTGCGTTATATTTTTGAATATACGGTCGAGCTATTTTCCGGATATGCTTCTAGGTAGTCCTTTACAACGGTAGGAGAATACTGAGATACATCTTCAAAAATCTCCTCTTCCTCTTCATTTTTCTCTTCGACTGATGGCAATGTCGGACTAAAATCTGCCGTTGCCTTTTCGGCGTGTGGTGGAAGTTTCGGGGTAAAATCTCCTTTTAACTTTTCAATCCGTTGCTTTAATGTTTCTACTTTTTTCTGTATTCTTGTATCACTGCTTTCCCCAATTTCTTCTTCTTTTTTAGTTTCCACCTTAGTTTTTTCTTTCTTCGGTTCGATGTCTAGAATGTCTTTTTTTATTTGTAACGTTTTGATAGATTGCGTCACTGGTTTGAATATTTTTTCCAGCGTCTCGTCTTCATCGAATTTCCCCACTTCAAAGCCGTGTGTTTTTTTCTAATCGCTCGTGCAAGTTCACTGATTTTCCTTCCGCGGTGCGCTTTTAGAATTTGATCCTCTGACGTCAGCGGCATGTTGACCACTAACGTCAGAGAAGTACTCACAGCCTTATATACTTATCGAAACCTTTCCTATACCGCCCGTTTTTCAGACTAAAATCCTTAACTATGACCAGAGTGCCATAGCTGTCGTCCCAACATTGATAGCACAGCTTTTTGAAATCTTCGTACGTGACGTCTGGCGACACATGTTCCTCGTAAACGTGTTTCAGATTTACGTCGTCTTGTTTAAATAACACGATCACGTTGCAATTATCGCGTATGAGCTGCTTCGGAATTTTCGAATACGTTTGACATAGATAAGCGACGTCCACCGCTTTGTGGCGCCCCATCGAATAAAATTCCCTGATTTTATTTTGTCTATCAAAGGCTACATCATCAAATATGAATATCAAATTTTCTAGAGCTTCCGACGGATCGATGACGTCCTCGTTTATCGTATACGGAAAGAAGCCGATGCAACCGACTTTTTTTACTACATCCTGCAATAATTGATATTTCGGTTGGTACAACGATTTCGTATATAAGTAGATATTTTCGAATTTCAGACCGTTTTCGTTGAAAATCAAACTAAGGAGTGCGTTCGTTTTACCACACCCGCTAGGTCCACACAAGATTGTCCTAAACGAGTCTGGTAGTAGGGTACCGTGTTTTGATTTTACCGTACCCCCTTGTATGACATCTAGATTTTCGATAGGGAGACAAACTTGCTGTTGCTGAACTTGCATCTTGTCAACTGAGAAATTCTGCGTGCTACTTCTCAATATATAGGCGACTGACCCCAAAATAAAAACAAGTTTTTGTTTTAAAATTTTATTTGTTTTATACATTTACTACATAAATAGCTTATGGTAGATAGACACGCACTTTTTCACGTATCATCGTTCTGCACAAAGGACATGAGGAGATTTGAAGTGCGCATTCTATGCAAAGCATTACGTGTCCGCAGGGAATCATCACAACCTGTATATCGTTGTTGTAGCAAATTTTACATAAATTACTTTTTGATGCGGTTTGAGGTTGACGAACTACGGTATCTTCGAAGTTTGGTAGTATTGCGACCACTGGCAAGGGTTTAATATCCGCGAACGTCGTATTAAGTCCCGCATTACTTGCTTGGATGAAAGGGCAACTGGGGTTCCAACTTGCGTGGTCTTGCAATGGATCGTCGCCTTCTTCCCACCGGTAGCCTTCTATGAAGCAAAATGGACACTTGACTACGTCTTCATAATCTGTGTAATGGAATCCCGCTTCAGCCAGTTGTATTGGGGAAATCGACGGATTTGACCACTTCGCGAAAGATTTCAATCTATCATTTCGGTTTGTATAGTCACACACTTCTTCCATTTTATACACAGTAGGGACATGCTCGCTGTGTTTAAATAGGTATGAAACAGAAGTGGGAGGCGTTTGTGGTGGGGGGAATCTTAATGGGAGGCGCCTGCCTCCCACTACCGAGCCAGGCAAATAATTTCTCGCAATTTATGAAACTGCACATCCACATTGACTCTTGGTTGTGGTGTGCACACATCGAAATGCTTTTTTCAAATTTAGGTACGCCTGAATGACGTTCCAGGTTAATTACTTCGGCATTGATGGTTTCTCGTAGGAAGCGTTCTTTCTGTTGGCCCTTGACGTAGACGCGCTCGACACTGAGATATTTTTTTAGGAGACCATCCATCTCGACGTAGTCCACATGGCCGCTAGTGTATGCGATCCCCAAATGATTTTTCTCCAAATACCGCACTTGTCTTTTGTCGCGTTCGTTGAGATCACTAAAGGTTTTCGGAGGTCTTATAAGAATATGTAAAGTTTCATCGTTAACTTTTATTGTCAGCTCTTTAGGACAGAAACGTCCGTCTATCATAAATCCCTGTGCGTCCACTACGGCGACTTTCATCTTAATGGGGATCTGTCTACCCCAACCACTTTATTTATCGATTTCGGAAAATGTATGGTAATGGGAGGGAAAGGAAACACCGATATTTTATTTTTTATTATTTTATTAGGTCAAGTACAAGTACAATAATACCTTACACCTAAAAAAACTCTCCGTAAAATTAAACTACATAAGTTCCCTAACTACTTCACTTAATGGTAAATATTCGATGGTACTATCATGTATAATAATACAATAAGCTCGGGTTGAGGCTGGAAATCCTTCGTTACTCTCGATGTCCAGCTTTACGTCAACCGTGGTGCTTTTCATGGACTCTATTCGTCGGGAACAGTCGATGACAAAGAGAGCTGCGTTATTTTTGTATTCGGTGTAGCTAAGCAAGGGGTGCCTCTCATTCATATAACTAGAGCAAAAGTCTACGTAATTATGGTAGGCCTCCAGATAGTCATTGCCATTAAAATCCAATCTCAGCCGTTCAAAAGGAAAATATTCACCATTTAAAATCAATCTGACATCCGCTATATTTATATTATCGAATACGGAAGGGTCCTTTCTAGCATTTTCATTGCGACTCCTTTGAAATCCCACTGTAACGTATCGAGGACTCGACACGGACATTGAAGTTTTGACTGACCAAATTTCTCTGTTGGCATTGACCGTAAGACTTGGCAGTTCGTGAAGTTCCCATTTACGATACGGTATAATTATAGGGCGATCACGTTTAATAGACTGAAGCAGATCCAATCTAATGAAATCGCTAGGTTGAATATGTTTCACTTTTAACTCGACATTGGAAACTGTTATTTCTGCCGTCAATTCAGCAGCAGATGCAGGATCATCTTCTAGCTCGTGTTAATCTTAAAGTTTGTTTTCCGCAAGTGGCCAACTGATAATCGTTAAATATTCCAAACAAATGTTTCAGAGGTATTCTCAAGCTAAATGTTCCATCCAAATTTACGGTCAAAGGCTTGGTTGGACCAGACCAACTTGCAGTTACCAGGAATTTTTCATCGCTGGGGGCGTAGCATAGATATGTTCTGATAGCACTCACAATTCCAGGATTTCGAACTGTTTCCAATTCCTTTCCATTCAGTTCATATGAAATCGAATCGAAGAGAAACGCACCTCCATTATTAGCAAAACTACATTTCCCCGTTCCCGTTTTCTTCTCTATTTTACCTTTGATATAAATTGCAGCGTCATACATCAATAACCAAGTGTCTCCTTGGTTAATCGTTATCTCCACAATGTCATTATTCAGAAAAGATTTCACAAACGGGTAATATGTTCGTTGCTCTAATCGCTGAATGGACTCATCGAAGGTTGGAGTGCGGTGCACGTCGAATACTTGCGGCGTTAACGACATGGTAGCCGAGTGCTTCTAGAAATCGACGGTTTTCCGGCGTTAGATTCAAGTTGCAATGGTGTTTCCACTTCGATGACGTCTTCGTCAATGAGGGTCGGAGGTCACTAAACCGCCTTTTATACGGTTGGTAGTTGCCTCCAAAAACCAAACGCATTTCACATAGACAGTCGTTTCACTTCCAATCTAACGATAATTTCTTCACCTCTGAAATTGACAGGCTTGAAATTCTGATCGAGGATGTTTATGGTCAGGTTGTTTATTTCACGTTTCGTGACAGGCACGTAGAGTAAATTTTTAGGGGTTTCGTCTATGGCGTAACCGGGGTCGACCCCAATGGCGAATTCGTAAATCGTGTGCGTAGGTCGGTTTACGTAATAAGCACCGGCTGTGATGTTACAATCTATATGTATCGTTCTAACTTTCACGATATTTACCGGCAAATCTGAAACGTGCACTTTCCCTTTATCTAAGTATCGTTCGGAAAACCCCAAAAGTCTTCCAATAGACCCGGCTGTAACAAAATCTATGGTATATTGATCGCTGTAGATCTCACACTGCAGAGTGCTCTTGTTCGCTTGTATCGATATGCTACCGTTATCGTTTTCGTCTTCCGATTTTTTCAAATTTTTCCGTATGTGCTCTTCTATATTCTTTATCTCGTATGAACCGGTGGGAAGTGATATTTCTTTGCTAGCACCGAAACTACCGGTTAGATAACGAAAATTGTTGTCGCCGCTCTCCTCTTCGATATTCGGTATGCTGTTGAACGTGTGGAATCCCAGCAAAGCTAAACCGTACTCGGCGTTTGGGTCCAAAACTATAGGACTGTCAAAATCGATGGAGAGCGTGGATGTGCGTCCGTGTAGAGTAAACAACAATGACATGACTGGCGACTTTTAAGTTGTCCCCCACCTTTTATAGAGAAATTCAATGCACAAATGACCGCAATTTATTTCGTTAAAATTTTGATAGGCGTCTTTATTGTACGTGACCTTGACACCCTTTCCAAAATATCGAATCAGTTCTTTGGGCGGTTTCAAAGCGCCAAAGCTATCGAAATATTCTACGGCACAGCCTCTTTTTTTGTAAGCTACCCAATGCGTTCCTTTGTTGCGTTGCACGTCTAAATTTAAAATGGCCGCTTCGTAATTTTTCGGCGTCGACGGAAGTGTATCTCTCATAAAGACGCCTCTGAAATATGGTATTTTTAAAATTTCGACGTAATTCAATATATCTTCGTCGGACAGCGGTCTATTGGGTAGCTTCATTGGGAGTTTTTTTGTTTCTTAAGGAACAGTCCTAATCCATTCTTATTTTTACGTAAATATAAGCCGGAGCCTTCCTTTCCGATGGCTTCCATCGACCGATTATGCCGTTTTTGTTCTTCCAAAAGCTTCTTCGCATTATTTGCGTCGATAATTGTCTTGGCTACAGCACCGGCACCGCCTGCCACCGAACCAAGGGCGCCCAAGGCACCTAGGAGGGGCAGTAAAGGAAGAAATCCGCCGGTATGCTGGAACGGAATTGTGCGAGGAATTTTCACGTTCCTCTTTCCACCCGCCTTCTTAACGGCTATTCGTGCCGCTTTTAAAGCAACCAACGACGCTTTCTTCAAGTGCTTCATGTCATTCAACTGACTGTTGCTCAAAGTTTTTTTCAGAGATCTTTCAACTTTTTTGACGATGTCTCTTTTAAACGAAACTGGGCGCTTATTTATGCCCATACCGACCTTGCGTTTGAACTTCATCGTATTTGTAACGAACCACGCGGCAGCTTTTTCGTCGAATTTAGCGTCCCTCGATACCACTCGCTCCCACGCTCGATTTTCCAATTCTTTGTCTGCTTTATGTCTCTCTTCCAGAAACTTATTTTTGGAATATGCGATGTCGTGATCTTTGCAAGCGGCGTCTAGCTTATTGATGCCGGGATCTCCACGAGCAAGGTGTTTCTCCAACTTTGTTCCTGGACCGCAGTACTGGTAGCCGGGAAGGTGTAATTCGACTGGCAACCTATTGATGACGCTATTAACCAATCCACTTCCAGCGAAAGACGACATCACACTGAGCTGAACGAACAACGATGAGTTTTATTTATACCTTTTTCCAAGATTTGAAAAAACAAACAAATGGCTTTTAAACGTTTATTAGAAATCAATTATTATACATATTTGTTATATTTTCCTATTAACTACAGCATATCACATTCAAATTTTTCAAATGTCCAGTTTTCTCATTCTACAATAAATTCGATATTTGTAGATAGGCCGACGGGCCCAAGACTCTTCATGTAATACCTCCTTCCGTTACCGATATCCCTGTTAATTTCTTCGATCCGTTGGGGCGTAAACTCGGCCGTGTATCGTTGCGGCAGCACCGTCTTAAATTCTTCGAACTCGACGTAGACCTTCTCTCCGTATTGCGTGTTCACTTTGTCCACGCTCGTGATTTGAAAATTTTCATCCACCTCCATATTTTGAACGCTTTCGAATTTCTTGACGATCAAATTCTTGTTCAGGTGATTCAGGAACGACTGCATTTTGAACTCGGCAAATCAGACTGTAGGAAATTGTAAGTGTATATAACGGGAAAACTGCTCTTGCGCACGAATATATAGACCTCACCCCACCAAGCCGTTGGAGTGGGGGTTGCCCCGTCGTTGAAGTGGGGGCTGACACCCGCCGTTGGAGTGGGGGGGGTCAACTGGGGGTCACACGTGGCCCAAAGGTCAAAGGTTAACCTATCAGGATCTAGGGGTCAACTGGGGTCATCCGGTGACGTCACGTGACCTCGAGCATGACGTAGCCACTTTGCACGCTTTTTTCAAGGTCGTGGGTTAGAACTCTCTTTGTATTACTACTCAGCTCTATCCAAATAGTTGGATAGGGAGAAATAGACCTATTTCCTGGCAGCCCCGATCCCTCGATTTGTCTGTTTTGGATTTATTTTTGTGGGGAACAGTACAAAATAAAGTATGAGACAATTGCTGAATTAAGGGCAGCTGTTTTAGAAGCAATTGCCAGTATTGACAGGCGCTCTCTAAGAAAGGCGACAAATTCAGTTTTAAAAAGATGCAATATTTGCATAAATAATAATGGTGGATTGTTTGAACACCTTTTTTATTTTAAAAGATGACCTTTTAAAATAATAATAATTTGGATTTGAATTGTTTAATACTATTGGTATTCATGCATACGTTACAAAATACACTCTTCCAAAAAAATATCTAGAATTTGCTCTTCTCCAGCTGGTTGATCAGATCATCCCATAATTCCAAAATTTTATTCTTATGCAATTCACGTAATGGTCTGTGCATACCATTTTCTTCACCTGCATGGTAATTTCATGTTATCACAAACATATCTACCTATAAAAGCTGTGTTAATAGGATAAAACTGCCAAATACAGCGATAAGCAAAGACAATTCGTTACCGTAAAAACAAGGTAAATCGTAATTAAGCTGGATATTTAAAATTTTGGTCATTTTAAACGTCAGAAACTGACTTACCAATAACCACAGAATACCCCTCTATAACCTATAATAAGTCGCCATTTTTTTCGTCGAGTAGAGCCACCCCAGTCAGTAAACATCAATAAACTATGACGTCATGCTCGGGTCTTTAATATATTTTTCTTGAAATCGGCATTAAAATGTTCCCAAATCGTCATTAAAAGCACAGAAATCGTACAATAATGTAGCCCATTATTGTACGATTTTTTCAATAAGTAGGCCTTGGCGAGATGTAAACATCAAACGTCAGACGCGGAGAAATCGCCCGCCCCTACAAGTGACCAAATATTCAAAACCCGGCCGATAAAGGCTCATTTAACTGTTCGTACACATTGCGAAATTGTTTCCTATAGAAGCGCAATCCTTCAGTATACATATTTTAGTAAATTTGAAAATCAATAGATTTGTTGTGTAGGCTGCACAAGAAGCAGCAGTTTGGTTTTCCTGTCAGAAGGTGCCGTACGTCATTATACTTGTCCTCGAGGCCAACGATAAAGACAGGCCACGGCGCTAACGCATAATCGCGTAGTCACGTGACCAACTTAGTTCTATATAATGAAAGGCATTTTTGGAGACAAGTAGAAAAAACAAATTTCGTAACAATTTGGCAAGTTTTATTTCATCTAATACATTATTGGATTTGTGCATCCAAGCTTTCTCTAATTGTTTTTTCAAAATTTACAACCTGCCTCAGCTGTTTTAGGCTGAGAGTTAAACGGCACTGCACTCACAATATTTTGGCACATTCTCGAAAATTGTTGAGACAGCACCTTCCTTTAGCTTAGGTGATATTCTCTATAGGTATTTTCCTCCCACAACACATTTGTCCACTTTAATTATTGTTTCACTTTCTTGAAAATGTTAGCCACACATACTTAAGGGTTTTTTAGAAATTAAATCTCAGTTCGGATTTTACGAATCCATTTTTGGCGGAAATTTTCATCCCGAGGCAAAACAAATGTTTGTTATGGCGACACTTTCTTCCTGGCTTTTGTAATATGTATAAATATAATACAAGCAGACCCAATATTTGGTATTTAGGTTATTTTTTACAAAATAAAAATGAAAACTCACCTCATAGGTATACTGTAAATATTGACGAGGTCTCAGTTGATCGGCAGCGTGAAAGACCATATCAGGGCGTAGGTCGACAACGAAAATCCTCGAGTACGTTACAACACTGATTTATTTCGCACAAGGTGAATGGTGAATACAATAAATATACACAAACCCGAACGTGGTCAACGGGAACGGCTTCCAGCCACCCGGACCGTCTGAACTCGCGGATCTCCCTTAAGCAGTCCACCCCTCTGTGTCTCCGGCTCCACTGTCCAATACTAATACTGTCCCATGTCCATAATAGTCCATTCCGGGTTCCCTATTCTGTGGTTCGGGGGAGAATTCCCCTTATTACAGCGCTTACGCGTCGCGTGCGAGCGGCACCAATACTTTTGGACGGCACGACTCCCACCCAGACACCCAGAGGCCATAATAACACCTGGGCGGTTCCCCTCCGCCAGGACACACGCGCACTAGACACAAACTTGTTTCTAAAATATAAACTAAGACGTTTAAAAACACTTTAAACATTGAACACTTCTCAAAACCCAAGCTGCCGCTTTCAGTTATGTGACAAATGACATTGACTAAGATGGTCACGTGATTTTTGTGCGTCAGGGCCTGTCTTTATAGCAGGCCTTGACTTGTCCTAGGTAGAGCGATCGGTGAAGTCAAGCAACGCCGCGCGTAGTCGGTTCGTGGACGGGTGATCCCTTATTATTATTTTCTTGCCTAATAAAACTTTTTTTCCGATTTAAAAAAAAATATAATATGTACCTCGGCACTGAAGTTCTTTTTATGACTCATGTGGTTTATTTGCCTCGGCCAGAGGCCTCAGCAACTAAACTCCACATGAGTCATAAAAAGTTGAACTTCAGTGCCTTGGTACATAAATAACTATTATTTTAGTGTCGGTCCAGCGTGTACATCCCATCTCAAATGTTGGTCAATTGTTACCCCCAAATATTTCATACAAATTTTTGATTTTATTTTTATTATTTCAGATTCGTTTTTTATAATCATTTCATGATAATTTGGCAGACTATGACATTTTTCAAATCCTATACTGTTTGTTTTAGGTTGTCCCATGTATCAGATATCAGATTGACAGGAAATAGCAGTGCCGTCAGAAAAACTTAATATTTATCCCGCAGAATTCATGGTAAAGACATCATAAATATCAAACAATATAGGCCCCAAGACAGTTTACTGGGGCACACCATATTTAATATTTCTTTCACTGCTTTTTTGTTTTCAATGGCTACTATCTTCTATTATTAGGTAGCTTTCAAATAGATTGTATGGGGTTCCACGTATTCCGGCATCCTGCAAGACCTCCAACAACTTTGAATGACCAAAAAATTAAGATATATTAACATCAGGGCCACACAATGTTCCGTCATTTGTTGTAAAGGACATTATTGGAGCTCTTATTTATCCTCTTCAATACATTTTTAATCTATCAATTAAAAAAATGTTTCCCACAACTTGGAAAGGGACCATAGTCATCTTTCAAATGCGGCGAAAGAACTAATGTCAACAATTATAGGCCTTTATCTACCTCGTCCAACTCCTCTAAGTTATTTGAGATGATTATTTGTGAACAAATTACTAAGCTTGTGCGACCTTACATTGCTGCTTACCGACATGGATTTATGGCTATTCTAGGTCCACAGTTACAAACCTTACTGTGCTGTCGCAATATTTGTTCGAAAGGGTGGATGAGGGTGGTCACGAGGGTGGTCAGGTACTGTACACGGACTTTGCGAAGGCGTGTTACCGGATTGATCACTACAATCTGCTGCGAAAAATGAATGCATTTGGTATCGGTCCGAATGCGTTGAGTCATACCTGCTGCAGCGATCACAGTACATTTCTTACAATGCAGTGGCGCACCCAGAAAATGTTATTGGGAGGGGGCCAACATAAAAAGTTTGACGTACAAAATAATTTATGATTAAAAGAAATTTCCAAAAAAAAGTTTTTAGCACACATGATGTTAACGACCCAGGTCTCGGATTGGGAAAATAATTGCCGAGGGTCACACCGCGGGCAGTACATGTAACCTACCAATATCGAGAATTTTTAAAATATGCAAAGGTCTGGGAGGCCGAGGCCCTCTGCCACTGGCTTCAACTCACCAAAGTATGTGGCAACTTTGGGCGTTATTCAGGGTTCGAAGTTAGGTCCTCTTCTTTTTCTCCTCTTTATTAACGACCTTGGGGAGTGTCTCCGTTGTCAGAAATTAATTTTTGCAGACGGTATGAAAATTTACACCAGCATAAGTTGCCTGGATGACTGTGATGCGCTTCACGAAGAGCTTGATAGGGTCCGTGTGTGGTGTGATAGGAACCGATTAGACTTGAATGCCTCTAAGTACTCGGTGGTTACTTACACGAGAGAGAGGTCTCCCTGCATGTTTGATTATGTCATTGATGATACAACACTTGAACGCAAAAAAACTGTTAGGGATTTGGGAGTCACCTTCGATGATGCCATGTCCTTTTTGGGGCACATTGAGACAAAGGTGGGCGAATCAGGGAGGGCCTATGGGTTTATCGTGCGGAACTGTGGTTCAAAATATTGATATTAATATGGCTCTATCTGATCTGATCTGGTGTCAATATTATGGTTACCATATAGCATTAGTAGAAAAAATTCAAAGAAAATTTTTGAAGTTCCTTTCATATAAATTGGATGGAACGTATCCCGTTTGTCGTTTCCAAGATATTCATGAAAATGTTTTTAAAATAAATTTTAACACCCTGTAACTTTTTAATATGCATTTGAGGACATATACCTACAAGTACATATACATAATATGAACTTGCATAAAATTAGTTTTTCTAACACTGTTTTCATGTATGACATTTACATCCGGGACATCCTCTATATTCCTTCAATCAATGAAGATAAATAAACCAATGTTGTCCTGTAATAGTAAGAGAGATGGCAACCAAAATCATGACTCATAGCAGCCCGACTAAAACCGTGTAAAATCGATAGATCAGATGACTCTAGAGCCGACTGTTGAGTAGTAACTCTCAGAAGTGTAGCATCTTCGCGGGGGGCCCTTTCTGCTGTGTAAAAAAATTGGTCGACTGTCGTATAGCAGCCCGTCTGATATTGAAAATGTACATAGATTTCGTTGTTTTACTGAAATTTGCGTTTTCAGAAATTTTGCGCGTAGCGTTTGACCTGAGTGTATTTTCAAAAATGTCAACAATGCCCAGAATACAAAAATACTGTTTTCAGACATTTTGAGTGTCGCCTATGACGAAAAAATGTGCCGGAGTCACCCGGCAAACACTCCGGCTCTTGTTACGCTCCTGTGTCAAGAACTGCCATTTACGTGTTACGTCCTTGTCTCTCGCTTCACCACAGCTGCTGCGCAAGATGGCTGTGCAAGAATCGAGTACAGCTTCCTACTTTGAATTTGAAGTAAATTATACAAATTGAAAAGTTGTCTGATTAGTCATATGCTACATTTAATTTGTCTGAAATCATTTTTTTTTCCACACCTGGGCGATTCATTCAACCATTGACGACATATTGCTATTAGTCACTTAGGTCAGATTTGTTGACATGTTCGAAATGCTACAAAAATTTAAGGCGACATGTTTTTTTTGTGAAAATTGATTTTTCCGCATCAATTGACCCGACTTTACCTATAAAAATCATTTTCAGACGGGCTGCTGTAAGTTTATTTTTTTGTCTCATTTTTTATTTTTTGAATTGGTCTCCTGGGTACGCGCTACAATCTGGGTGTCTGAAAACTGTGTTATTGGTGTCTCAGGGCTATTATCTAACTACATTCCGGAAATCAGACGGGCCGCTATGAGTCACTTAGGTCAGATTTGTTGACATTTTTGAAAATGGGCTCAGATCAGACACTACGCGCAAAATGTCTGAAAATCGGATTTCTGGATACGGGGTTATATAATCTATCGATTCCGTGCGGTTTTAGCCGGGACGCTATGAGTCAAAAATTTTGGTTACCATCTCTCGTACTATAATAATATAAAGGAGCTGGCGGCAAATCACACAATTAAGCCGAATTAATTAGTAGCACAAGCCTCAATATCAGCAGCCTAAAATAAGTTGCTTCTGGAGTTTATTTTTAGTGCATACCACAGAACACACACTTTTTATGTGGCGCATAGAGATTGGGTAAAGCAAACTATAAACATTCATTCTTCTTCAAATCATAGTCGTATCAAGACATCCCAAATCAATACAGCTATGTGTTTTTTCTATATGTTTAATAAACATGTATCTAAATAACAAATCTGAACAAATGTCCTTTAAAACCTATAAAAATATCATTTAATCTAATAATTCTAACAGTAAGTATAAATAAATAAATTTCTATTTACCTAATAAATAAACACAACGCTTAATCACAGGAACGACAATGTCAACTCAAAACTATTTTCAAGTTGCACATATTTTAGATAAATAACAAAATCGTTAAACTAAAATAATCCTATTGAAATGATTTTAGCGATAGAAGTGTATGATAGACTTTTTCACCAAATTGTTAGATTGGAAACTCATTTTATAAAACCAGCAATATGAAGAAATGAAAAACATTTTAGTGATTCTACATGTGTTATTCGATATCAGAAGGATTTGTTAATTCGATTATTTTACTTTACTCCTGATCTTGACTAGGGGAGTAACTTGGTGACGATGGTGAATACCTCGGTGGTTGAGGGGAATATGCAGGTGATGCTGGTGAGTAACTAGGACTTGTGGGAGTATAAGTTGGCGAAGTTGGTGAATATTTTGTGCTGTTAGGTGAATACTGCGGTGATGTAGGCGAATACCTTGAACTAGCCGCAGGGGTGTGCTGCGGGCTTGATGGAGAGTAGCTTGGTGAAGTGGGAGAATAGCTTGGAGAAGTTGGAGAATATTGCGGACTTCCTCCAGCAAATGACGGCGAAGTAGGAGAATAACTGGGAGAAGTCGGTGAATATTTAGGCGAGGATGGCGAATAGCTTGGCGATGCAGGTGAATACTGTGGAGATGAAGGTGAATAACTGGGAGATGTGGGAGAGTAACTTGGCGAGGCAGGAGTGTAGCGTGGTGAGGATGGAGAGTAACTAGGGGAAGTAGGCGAATAGCTGGGAGAAGTTGGACTGTAGCTGGGAGAAGTTGGTGAATAACTCGGTGATGTTGGGCTATACGAAGGTGAAGTAGGGGAATAACTTGGTGACGTAGGGCTATAGCTCGGCGAGGTGGGTGAGTAACTAGGTGAAGTAGGACTATATGAGGGCGACGTGGGGGAGTAACTCGGAGATGTAGGGCTATAACTTGGTGACGTAGGTGAATAACTGGGAGAAGTAGGGCTGTATGAGGGAGATGTGGGTGAGTAACTAGGTGATGTTGGGGAATAACTCGGGCTCGTCGGTGAATAACCGGGACTAGTTGGTGAATAACTGGGACTTGTAGGGGAATAACTAGGACTTGTAGGGCTATAATTCGGACTTGTCGGGGAATATCCCGGAGAGCTTGGCGAATACCCGGGTGAAGCCGGCGTCATAGATGGAGAGGTTGGTTGAAAAGCGGGACTTGAAGGACTATAGGAAGGTGACTGTCCACGAGGTGATGCCATATAAGGCGACGTCACCGGTGATTGCGGAGTTGGCGACCAAGCGCTATATCCTGGAGACATTCCTGATGCATCAGACGCAGCGGACGGTGAGAATGCCGGACCTCCAGGAGTCATTCCACTGCCCATCAAATCTGAAAGTTAACGAAATTAGTACAAATTTCGGAATGTAATCTATAATCATACTATGTGGGGACCAAGCACTTCCAACATATGGTGTGGAACCTTGCGTCCACGGCGTCATAGCTCCTCCAGGACTCATGCTAGGAGTAGCAGCAGAGCCAAAGAACATTCCGGACGACATTATATCTGCACCATGAGCTTGTGGAATCGGAATCCCCATCTTACATTTTTCGGCATCCAGCAACAAATCGAAACAGCCGGTTCCCATGCGTGGTAGTTGTCCCATTATGATATTTTCCGAAACCCCCCTCATCGGATCAACTTCTGCGTGTGAAGCCGCATCCATTAGAACATCTACGGTTTCCTCGAAGGAGCATCTCATAAGAGCTCCGGTGTCCTGTCTGTTGATACCGTGGCGAGTAATGGCCATAAGATGTCCCTTAGCCGTCATAACATCACAAAGTAAGGCCAAATGTCGATAATTGACGTAGAGGCCATAAAACTGCAAGACGGCGTTCATTTCTTTTTCTACCGATTTACGAACAGCTTCTATGCCCAAGACCTAAAAGAATAATTAACTTTAAGTTTAAGTAATTCGTTTGAATGTAGTGAACTTCAACGTACAGAAAATATTTCGCAAATATCATTTGAAAATGTCCTGACCGGATCGACATCTCGTTCGGATAAAACTTTCATCATACTCGTGCCATCTGTTTCTAGTAACCATTCGGCTATAGCTTTAAATTCACCAGTCTCTGTTATCACAATCCGTTTCTTAGAGTCGGTTTGCGGCAAGTGCATATATACTTTTGAAATCGCTTCGATGCCTTGCAGCGTCATATCACTAAGCATGTTTGCTTCAATACATCTTAGGAACATATCGTCGTCCATTTTGTCAACGTCTTCATCGGCACCTTCGCCAAATTTACCATCGTCGCTGTTCATTATTCGAATTCGGAGGACAAGTTTCTCCGCGTTGTCGTCATTGAAGATACAGTTCAAGTCATCCCCAAATCCTAAAAAATCGGTGGTATAATCTTGTGTTCATCTGTACTAATAAAGACGCAACTTGTCGACGACGTTAAACCGTAGTCGCTCAAATGCTTGATATAATGTGTATATTTGGTGGAGGCCGGAATTATATTAATTACATGTGGGAAAAGAAAACTTACCCGCGTTAATTTTTTCGGCAATATGTTCCATCGTCAACTTTTTGTCGGTCATTCGTTTCCTATCCAACTCAATACGTAGAAGCCAGGGTGATATTCTTGTTGGATCAAAATCCGGCATTTCGTAGTACACATTTACGAATTCTTGATCTTCCGGAATTACAGTATTCTGAGGATCCGGATCATAATATATTGCTGTATTGGCGGTAACCTAAAATTTTTGTTAGGAAGTAAATAAAACTACCCATGCAACAAAAATACTACCTTTCTTAGTGTGGTATGTTCCAAGCGACACAAAACGTTTTTTGCTTTTTCTGCATCTCTCGCAGCAGCCCCAGTTAAGAAAACTGTTAATGAAGGAGCTTTGGGTTTTTTGGAAATGTTTATAATTTCCTTTAATCGTGGTACCCCAAGCGTGACATTTTTTGATGACACGCCAGCAAAATGGAAAGTATTCAATGTCATTTGTGTAGCAGGCTCGCCAAGAGACTATAAATATAATCAGTAGTTATCATTAGATGATCTATAAACGACATCAATTATGTTCATAATTCCTTACCTGTGCCGCCAGTGCACCGACCATTTCTCCAGGATTGACTTGAGCCTGTTGAAATCTCGTTTCAATTTCACCGATAAGCCATTCAAATGCTTCTGTGCTTAATCTAAATTCTTCTGAGACACACTTTGTGCACAATGTTGATCGGATTAAGCATTGAAAAAGTAACGTAGCGTTTTCATTTGCTTGCCGAGAAAGCCTATCATCACCTGCTACGATAATGCATTTCTTAAGTAGATCCCTCACACCTTGTATTACACGCAGTGGCGACAAATCGGTGGGGGCGCGCTTGTTAATATGGAAGATTTTTTGAACGTTCCATATCATCCGTTGTAGGTTACAGGGAAGCACAACCTTTGAATCACCGCTCGGGAAAATTTGGCGCAGAGCTTCGCGGTCTTTTTGCAGTTGCTCCCATTCCCTCTCAAGTTCAGAAATTACCTCCCCGGACCCCATGAGTTGTCTGATTACCTCTTCGTTGAAAACCCTTCTCAGGTATCTTTCATTGCTTGGATCAAATCGGAATTTTCTTTCAAATGCCTTGTTACTGAGTTTAACTGTTGGCAGAGACTGAAACTCGACCATCTCTCCACATAAACCGTCTTCCCCGTAACGCAGCTGTATAAGTTGGCCTACAGAATTGCGCACCGTGCCGTCATAATGAACCATTACAGACTCCATAGCTTTAATAAGGCGTCGTTGGATGTATCCAGTTTCGGCAGTTTTTACGGCTGTATCGATAAGCCCTTCTCGACCACCCATGGCGTGAAAGTAAAACTCGGAAGGTGTCAAACCGGCGAGGTATGAATTTTCGACGAACCCACGAGATTCAGGACCATAGTCATCTTTTATGAAATGAGGCAAAGTTCTCTTTCGGAAGCCAAAGGGAATTCGTTTTCCTTCAACGTTCTGTTGCCCTACACAAGCAATAACCTAAGGGGAAATACAAGATTGAAAATTTTCGCATGGACTAATTATTTTAAGGTTTTGTTACCTGGGAAATATTGATGTTGGATCCTTTAGACCCAGATACTACCATAGCTTTCAAATTATTGTATTCTGTCAATGATTTCTTGGCAGAACCCCCGGTTTTGTCACGAGCGTCGTTCAAGATTCGGTTGACTTGATTCTCGAATGTCTGCCTAAGCGTGTTGCCGGGAGTAGGTTCTAATTCCATGTTGTGGGCTTTTTGAATGACCTCTATTACATCTTCTTTGGCTTTCTTTATCGCCTTTTGAATTTCTAAATACGTTTGAGGGTCAGCAATAGTATCCCCGATACCGATGCTGTGACCTAAATGGAAATGCTGCTTTAGTCAAATAGTGCACCTGTTAGGAATACATTTACAAAATTCATAACACGTGGTTTGACATAGGTTTATTAATATTACACTTAACTGACGAGTTTTACATTTCCGAATGAAAAAAAAAAAGAAAGAAAAACTGCTTACATTTTTCGTCGGATATTTTAGTAAGTAAGAATACAATTTTTGTACGTTTACGTACCTTCCAGTAGAAGCCAATTATTGACGACTGTCTGAATATTTCCGTAGAACCGTCCACATACTTCATGTCCCAATTCCAACATACAGATATGCAAAAGGGATCCAGCAGAAGTCCCAAGTGATTTCTTGCACAAAATACCCATTATCAATTCCCCATGTTCTACCATTACTTTTGTGTCCCCTGGAGAAATCCAACGGTAGGGTCCGTCATCTTCTTCGTCCGGATGAGTTGAATGTGTTCGCACCATATTTACATTTCCAGGTATAATTAACGAGAAAATTTGTTTGCCAGTCCATAAAGGTTTAGGTTTTAGAATGGCGGGTCTGGGCATTTTTCCATCCCAAATCGGTAGAAACATCAACAGGTTCATCATTTGTTCTTTGTTGATAAAAACATCCCTAAAAATTGGAATAACCTACTCATTTATCAATTTCCTTTTATATCTAGTAGTGCACTTAAGCTTTTTCCCCAGAAATTTCAAACATTCTTTATTCGTAACATTCATAACCTCCGCAAGGCCTTGGCAGTGTAACGTGACAATACAACAAGATCATGCTCGAACATTTCGTCGGGAGGCCAAGCTTTAACAAGTTTAATTAACTTAAATAATAAATTTGAATGTTCCTAAACTTGTTAATAGCTGTTTATGTACCAAGGCTTGTAATAGTATATTACATAGCGAGAGTTGTAAACAGCTTATTACGTATGAGTGAAAAAGTTGCGCACGAGTCGCGCAGCGGCGAGTGCTGTAATTCCACGAGTATGTAATAAGCTTACAACTCGAGTTTTGTATCATAATTTTTCTTCGACGAAAGAAAAACTATTATAATAGATAAACTATACTTCTGATTATCTGTCAGGCAACAATTAGTATGTTGGTTAGTTGCTATGGTGACGCAGATGCCGCGCTAACAAGGCACCCGTGATAATTGTGTTTTAATTAAGAACAGATACGTAATTTTTTTATTACGTGTCAGTCATTACGTGTCAGTCATTACGTATCAGTGTTCGTAACAATGAACTTACTTATAACCTAAACCGTCACTTAATAGGTATGTTACTAGCATAGGAGTAGAAAAATCTATATTACAGGTCTAGAACACAGTTTGCAAGCGAAACTGCAAAATCTTCTACAATTATGTTGTCAATGCGAATAAAGATGTTACAAATAAAGTGCTACCTACTAAATTTGCCATGTCAATTGGCACAATATTTTGACCATAGGTGAACTGATGGGACTTTAAACAACAAATAATATGTTCAGGATGGACCAACAATAGGTTCAGGTTTAAAGGAATTCTGGTGGGATCAATGTGATTTATTCGATAACAAACCTTCACTGCATTAACTTTCACAATGCAGGAACAGGAACCCTAAATATTTTTCATGTAACGGTCACAAAATTTGTTATCTTAAGGAGAAAACAATCAGTTGAAAGAAGCTTACCTTTTGGTCATTTTTCGGATCGCGGTCAATGTGTCTTGAACAATGCCCATTACGGGTTTGTTCGCCTGGGGAGTGATAATTTGTCGTGGAGTAATGTGCAGGTTTTCCACTTCTGCCCGTGTTTCCATACTTTGCGGGACATGAAGATTCATTTCGTCGCCATCGAAATCGGCATTATACGGAGACGTGCAGGAGAGATTCATTCGAAATGTGGACCATGGTAGTACTTTCACCCTGTGGCCCATCATACTCATCTTGTGAAGGGTGGGTTGGCGATTGAAGATTACCAAATCTCCATCTCTGATGTGCCTTTCGACTTTATATCCGCACTGTAAATGTAAATCGGAGGGTTTAGGATGGAATCTTAAGTCAATCCTCTCTCCGTTATCTCTTATGATGTATTTCGCTCCTGGATATTGCGAATTGCCTCTTTGAACAAGTTCTAACATCTTTTCGAAATTGAAGGGTGTTACTATTTCGGGAAAAGTCATGTTCTGGGCGATGCTCCTTGGAATTCCCACTTGATCTATTCGTAGATTAGGGTCTGGAGTAATGACTGTTCGAGCAGAGAAATCTACTCGCTTTCCCATAAGATTTCCCCGAATCCTACCTTCTTTCCCTTTTAGCCTCGCCTTAAGGGCTTTTAGTGGTTTGCCGGACTTTTGCATTGCTCTTGGCATTCCAGGCATGTCGTTATCCACCAAGGTCGCAACATGAAATTGTAACATTTTAGTATTTTCCGTGATTATGTGAGCTGCAGCACCGGCGCTTTCATTCTTTTGTAGTTCGTTATTGGCTTTGATAATATCTGCTAATTTGTGTGTTAAATCGTCTTGATTTCTTGCAGATCCGTACATTACAACAGCTGGTCGGACCGGTAGAGGAGGAACTGGCAAGACGGTAATAATCATCCAGTCTGGTCTTGCAAATTTAGGATCCATCCCGAGGATGAAACACTCCTCATCTACGACAAGAGAAAATTTTTCGGAAATTCTTACATGAATTTTGCAACAAGATTGCATATAAAAAAAGTTACATGCGCATTTTAGATACTTAATACTTATATACAGAAAGTTTACCTGTTATATGCTTGAAAATTTCCCATACCCTTTCAGCAGTAAGTGGGATTTTCTTTTCCTGTGAATCTTCGTTAACGTGCTTCCATTCTGCTGTAAGGTCTAATCCTGCTCTCTTTATGTTTGGTTGGTACCTTCCACAACCACCATGGCCTTGTTTCTTTGCAGACAACTGCTCACCTTCCTTCCCGACATCCATTTCGTCTCCTCCTTCGCATATATTTTTACCTTTACATAGATCGTATACAAATGCTAAACGGCGACGGGGTTGGCCTTTGGTCTTCATGATAATCTCTTTGATTTTGGGATTGTTCTGAAATAAGAGGCAAAAAAAAACCAGGAATAATCTATAAATATAAGTTCTCAAAGACCATGTTGAAAACTACCACATACTTAAAAAAATGGTGACGAACTCCTCTAAACCTAATATTTATGTTACGAATGTTAGTGTGGTACTATTTTTTGCATAAGTGAGGTGGTTTTATCTGCGTTGATTATGTTTTGGAAAAGACTTGCAGTGCAGTTTCCTTCGGAAAGTAGCAGGGATTCAAAGAGTGTAGTTATCGTGACCTTATTTAAGGAGTTCTTGTTTTGGTAAATCAATTTTAGTTGATTATTTCTTACCATCTTAGCGAAAACCAAAATTGAAGTTAGTTTACTCTTGATCTAATTACCTAAAAATTTAAATATTTCGGACATTTTACCTTTTGTAAACCCCATCCTGGGGCATAGGGTATACTTAACACATGGTATTATTTATAATAACAATTTTCGGATTTATTTGATTTTTTTACATATTTATAAACCTAAGTTTGTTTTGTATTTTCGGAATGCGATGCAACTTTTGTCTCTACACTTTGTTCATACTCGGGTTTTATTATTCGCGTGACCACCCCGGCTAGGCTAAGAATAACGACCATTTTCAAACTTTTGGCGCTTACCGGACTGACGAGCAGCTTACTGCAGTAGAAGCACACGCAGCGCAGTATTTTGATCGTCTTGGTGACGAAGCCGACGTGGTAGACCGGCTTGGACAGGTCGATGTGGCCGAAGTGGCCGGGACATTCGGTCATGTTGCCGGCGCACGTCTGGCACCGGGAGTGCCTGTCGATGACACCCTGGCGCGGGTCCATCAGCCCGCCGAGCTTCGGCCTGCCCGCCTCCATCGTCTCCGGGAAACGGATGCCGCCCTCCGTCACCGACATGCGTCTCTGAAAGCAACCACGAATGTAGACAAGGAACTTTGTAATTTTAATAAGAAGGTCAATCCTTGTGGGAGCACTTAAAATGCCTCTCGGGAATAAACTGGTGTACTGTTCGCAGTATAGTAGGCCAAATCGACCGAAAAAACAAGCACCGATGCCATATCCACAATACTGCAGTCAAGCTCTCATCGAAAGCCAAATGTGCGAATGCCAGACAAAATATAACTAGACAAATATTTCTTAAGAAATAAATCGTGGAATACGTCAGCTTGTTATAAACGCCTAGTCCGGCCCTGTCGGACCTCTTAGGTGTTTATAGTCGCCCCAGCTCCTGGCCGTATGTATGTGTGTGGGTGTGTGTGTGTACGGAAAAAATATGCTCCGCCCTCTACGGGGCGCAGTTTTCGATTTGTCGAGTCGAAATTTCGCGTAGGGCGGCGCATGCGCATGGACCCCACGCCTATTGAAGGTCGCCCGAATCGGGAAAGCCGTTTGGCCCCTGGAACGTTTTTCCGATTTTTTAAGGGCCGGCGTTTCGATCTTAGATCGTCGATCGAGTTCAAATTTCGCGCGGGACTCCGGAACGGTATGGGATTCACTCGTACCGAAGAACGCCCCGATCGGAACAGCCGTTATTTCTAAAATCCGGTATTGACCCTCTCTCGGCCGGGGGAGGCCGCGAAGCGGCCAACCGGTATTTTTTAGGAGCAGGAAAGGGACGCTCGCAAACGAGAAACACAATCGAAGCCGAAAAAATTCTCTTCGCTTAAATACGGCCGCCAGAAGCGTTGGTAAGGCGGGGCCCTCGAGGTGCGCGGTAGAGAGGTAGTTAGGAATTTGGGTGGTACAGTGGCCCGTGAAAAATGTCTCGGCCGAGAGCGAGGCGAAAAAGCTTCTTAAATAGGGTCGTGGCGAGAGGGGAATCGCAAAGGAAAGGATGAAGGGATTTGACACTTCTTCGAATTTTTAAAGCAGAAAATAGGAGAGATATTAAGCTGTTCTTCCGAGCGAAGTCAGATCGTTTTTATATGTCGCTCTCTACCTAAAAATTAGTAAGGTGGCAATTTTTAAAGCTTCCCCAAAGTCTTCGGGTCAGGTTCGGATGCTTCCGGCGTCCCAAAAAAAATGAAAATAAGAAATAACACGCAATTTCCAAGAGTGGTTCTCGAGGATTTCCCGCCGATTTCGAACGGATACAGGGGTGATAATTTGAGGTTACAGAACTGAGGGCATGCACATCTGGGGGGCGTTCATAAATGGAGTGACTGTTTGGGGAGGGAAGAGTGAGAGTGACAAGACGTCACGAAACAAATTACCTCAACTTTTAACATATTAACTAGAGTTTTTGTAGAAGTAAGTGGACATAACTTTTTTATACCACTATTTATAATACAATTTTGTTTTAGATCTAATAAATATTATCACTTGATGTAATTTAAACTGATTTTATACTCGAATAAAAATGGGTTTTGTGCAATTAAGTACATAATAACTTATTATCTGGTGTGGTACCTAGAAAATATACGCTATGCGGAAGAGTGTATTTTCTTATTAGATTATAAAGGTACCTGTTCCTGAAATATTCCGTTGGTACCGAAGATCAAATAAATATACCTACCTATAGGCAATAAACAGAGATGAGAAAAGTTAGTGTATCTACTAACCCACATACCTGTATAGCGATATATAGGTATATGTACAGTCGCGGACAGTTGGTATCGAACGACCTGAAGAGGTTTCTCGTGGCTATCGTTACAGGGCGCGCGGAGACGGCAACATCGCGCTGGAGTCTGCAGCCGGCCGGTCTGCTAAAAATAGAACCATAAAATGCAAATTACAGCCTCCAGCCTCTCACAGCAAAGGAACAAAATTCGAGGAAAATGCAACTTTGTGCTGGTAATAATTCCAACCCCAGTGTTGGTATTTAATATTTCGTACTATTTTATCATGTTACTATACCGTCTAGTATTTATGATAATGAAATAAAAAAATAATAAATATCAAGGCTGAGATTAGAATCAACACCACAATAAAAGTTGCTTTTTCTCGAGTTTCCTTCCTTTGCTGCCAGCACCCTGTATTAATTAGGAATATGAAATTAGGTAAATCCATAGTCAATTTGAGCCACAATAGAATTCCGAAGAATTTCTCAAAAACAATAATTTAATATACAGGGTGTCTACTTTTAAACATATGCAAATTAATAAAATCTTTATTTTTGGAGATAATCCCTGAACATTCTTTGTGTGAAAGGCCTTCAAAAATCGCTTCTTTTAGCCTTCCTATCATTTTCAAAAGGCAAATCCAGGTCCGGCTACGATTTTTGAGTGTTTTTTTATTTAAAATCTACCAATACAGCGTTAATCAGGATCCCCCTAAAACCCCTTTATATACCAAATTTGAACAAAGAATTTAGAGAGAGATCTATTCTACAGGATGTCAAGGTTCAGCAAAATAGGAAATTTACAGGCATTTGGCGAGTCAAGTGTGCCATGGAATCCCGTCAAAATAGTTTAATTGTCAACAGAATCACTCAAAGTGTTGGTGTGCAAAGATTCAATACAGGGTATTTTTCTCTGCCCCATCTGAAAATGCTGAATTTTTATGACTTGACTCGCCAGAGATGCCTGAAGAGGTTTCTTTAAATTTCCTATTTTGCTCAATTTTGACATCCTGTAGAATAGAACTCTCTCTATATTTTTTGTTCAAATTTGGTATATAAAGGGTTTTCGACTGTCCTGATTGACGCTGTGGTGTCAGATTTTAAATAAAAAAATGGCTAAATGGTTTTTGTGAAAATCGGGGGAATAAAAAAATCGTAGCCGGCCCTGGATTTGCAATTTGAAAATGGCAGGATTGCTAAAATAAGCGGCTTTTGAAGTCCTTTCGGACAAAAAACAGATCAAGCGATTATCTCAAAAATTAAAGATTTCAAGGATTTGTATAATATGTTTAAAAGTAGATATGGGGGCTCTTAATATTAATTAGAAAATGTATGGCACAAAATTAATGGATTATCGGATTACCTGAGTTGAAATATTTTAGCATAGATATTTATATCTTTTTAAATAGGTATTTATTAATTATACCTACCTGCACTTAATATAACTAAATTTAGGGGATTAACTTAATAATTGTAATATTGAATTGGATGTAGATTTTGAAAATATCGATTATACCTGCTCCTAGCCCTTTGTATAAATACTAAGGTGGGTGGGCTAAAATTATTTAGTCAGTATCCTAATTCGAGAGAGTAACTAACAGTGTTCGTTATGCCTCGTTTGAGTGAATCCGTCAAGCACCGTATCATCGCCAAACTAGAAAATGGTTGGGCTATTTCCCGACTGGCCGAAGAATTTGGTGTATCTAAAAGCACCATTTTCAATATAAAGAAGAAATATGACGAAACCGGAAGCGTGGAAAACATACATAGAGGAGGAAATGTGAAAATTACGTCTGACCAACAAGATGAGCAACTAGCTAATTTTTGCCTTGCAAATCCGTTTAAATCCGCCGTTGAAGCAGTATCTGCAACACAATTTCCAGCAAGTGTTAGAACTGCCCGAAGGAGATTAGATGCAGCCAATCTGAAATCTCGCACGGCCAGCAACAAAATTCAGCTGACCGAGGCTAATAAGGAAGTCAGGTTGCAGATATGCCGAGAGTTTCAGCGTTTACCGCCACATTATTGGGAGAAGGTAATATTTAGCGACGAAAAGATCTTTCAAAGCCATTACAATGGCAAAGTGCGAGTATATAGACCTTCGGTGAGTTCAAGATATGACGAAAGATTTGTGTCACCCAGGAAAAGGAGTGGGCATTTTTCCGTCAACATATGGGCCTGGATAAGCTACCGTGGACCTGGCATTTGTTGGAGAATCGACGACCGCTTCACAGCAGCTCGCTATTGCGAGATACTCGAAGGCGGATTGTTACCAACTGCAACGGAAATGTATCCCGATGGCTTCGTTTTCCAGCATGATAACGCTCCTGTGCATACAGCAAGAATAGTTCGCGAATGGTTCACCGAAAACAACGTAGAAAAGTTGCAATGGCCGGCGAAGCGTCCTGACTTGAATCCCATTGAGAATGTGTGGGGCAGAATGGCGCGGACAATGGAGAACTTCGTACCCGAAAATAGGGAGGCACTTTGGCAGAAGATTCAACAAACGTGGGATGAAGTCGTAACCCATGATCTCTGCTGCCAACTCATAGATTCGATGAGCAGGAGAGTTCAGAAAGTCATCCTATCCCAAGGTGGGTATACTAAATATTAATATACATATAATATAATAATGGAAAATGCATTTGATTTCTTGCCTTTATTTAATTATGTTATAGTCATAAAGATTTTAATGGGTTTATAGTTTTTTCGGATTCTTCCTGTGTCGGTGGTTCTAATAAAACTTCGTAATCATTATATCCAGCTTGTGGAAGTCCTCAATCACCTGAAATTATTTTATTTTATCCAGGTAATCACATTGAGGTCCAGGGAGGTGTGTAAAGCTTGACACGTGTCCCTGCTGTGTGTCTTCTGATGTTATTGATAAAGGTATGCAATTTAAATAATAGAGAGTTATTGCAGAAATAAATAACGTCGCGCTCTTTTTTGACGTTATTTTGACATTTGAGCATGCGTAGTCGTAGTTTGACATAAGGTCGTCCATAATAAGGTTATTTTCCTTTATTTTTGTTTATTGTGTATACCATAATATACGTTATTTTTACCTTATTTGTCACAATTCTTAAAATAAATTCTGATTTGTCAGAAAACGCTAGTGTTCTGTGAAAGTAGGACTTAACCTAAAATGTTCGTTGCTTGTTTGCGTTTGCACCTTGTTTGTTTTCATTAGTCTTTCACCTTGGTGTTCCGTGGTTATTTGGCTGTTTTCCCAGTTTTTTCCGGAGCAAAATTATAAAAGCACATAATATTCTAGTGAAAGTGTAGAAATACAAAACAATAAAGTAAACGTAAACAAGCCCTTAATTTGGATACATAAATTACGACTTGCAATAACTATTGTCAGAATCATAAATAACGTATGAGAGTATTCAAATAAGGTCGTCTTAAATACTGCTTAATGCCAAAAACAGTTTCTGCAATAACTCTCTATTAAGTTACAAGGGTAATTTTATGTCTGTGACCCCCTAATCTCATTTATCTGTTGAAGGGCATTTTATGAGAAACAATGGAGCATTGCAGCACCACGAAAACCAATTTATTAAAACTTCTGACCAATTTCTTCAAAAATAAGAAAAAATAAATAAAAGGGACACCCCTTTTATTTTATAATCATTTATGTTTAGGACTACGAGACCTAACAACTAAATGTTGGAACAAATACTTATTTTGCAAAGAAAAGAATAATTTATGAAAATCCTTTTAATTAACTTTTTTAATTCTAGGGTTATTAGCTAAATATATTTTTAGTGTTACTACATATTTTTTTATTATAACATAAAAATACATTTTTGTTGCAACGCAAAATATTTATTAACTTAATGTCTAAAACCGCTGACAACTATACTTAGTGTATTTGGAAATGAAAGGAGGCCATAAATATTGATTGAGAAGGAAAATTCGACCATTTCAGTGGCGTGCTCTTTTGCTAAAAATCTGATGAGGATAAATACGCAAATTAATATTCGGGCGAGTTATGTAGTATTTTATGACGGACTCTCGAGCCTCTGATAAAGAATTTGCATTTATATTTATAATAAGCCATAAACCTTCCTTTCATTTCCAAATACACTATGTATATACAGTATGTCCACAGAAGAGGTGTTGAATAGGAACACTTTCTTATCTTTAATTTTACCGCAAAAAGTTACTCTTGATAAAAACTTTGCTAACATTTCTTATGTGGAAATAAGTTGCTAGGAAAAGTTGTTCAAAAGTAAAGGATACTCCATACTACCAATTTTAGAAACAATTGGCACACTTTGATTTATTTGAAAAACATTTTTCGCTTTGGCCCTATCACTGCATTAAATATATTTTTTTTTATGTAAGTAAGCTTATATAAGCATAATAAATATGGCAATTTTAGACGGCTAGGTGATGTTAAAAAATAAATCGGCATCCATAACCAACTTTTCACGCAATACAAAAAAAAACTCAAGTCGACAAAAATGTGAAAACAAAACTATCAATTTATTTAATTTTTTTTTGATCAAACAAGATCTTTAATATGAGAAAATTTGTCTTTAATTTGAATAACTGTTGATGTTTTTAATTGCTATTTCGACTTCACACTTTAAACAAATTAGCGGGAAAACTAGTACAAATTGTATGAAAATTTTCTTTTGTCAATGTTCTTGCGTGATCTAATTGCCGCTAATCTCCAATTAAAATTTTCCCTCGACTTTCAAAATAAATTGATTGTTTTCAGATTCTTGTTGATTTAAGTTTTTTTTGGTATTGCGCGAAAAGTTGGCCATGGATACCGACTTCTTTTTTTAACATTAACCAACTATCTAAAATTTACACGTTTTTGTTTCTTAAGATTTTTCAGTAGGGAGCCAAATAACTACTTTAATAAACTAAAACAATGGCCTTTAATAACTAAAACAATGGCGTCAACAGAGCCGAAGAGCCTGTGTAATTTTCAGAAACTATCTGAGCACCCAGTTGCATAAAGCTTCTCAGTGCCATCAATTTTCAATATAAAAGTTTTCTTCGGTATCTTAAAATAAATAGGTATGTTACGGCTATTTAATAATTTTGCTCAATTGGAGGTTTTTTTATATTGCGCGACAAGTTGACCATGGATGTTGATTACTTTTTCAGGGCCACTTAGCTGTCCAAAATTGTCACCTTTTTGTTTCTCATGTTTTTTTTGTAGGGCGCAAAATAAGCGAGGAAATCGCGGTGGTAGTTTAAAAAATCATACTGTATACTTGTGAACTGTTTTAATAAATAGTTTAATACTGATTCCTTAATTTTTTTTAACCCTTTCGGTGACATCGGCTTAATCGCTTGCAAAGAATTCTCGGAACAAGACACCCGTTCGAACCATCCGATGCCGAAGGCGCGCGCTGTTGCCGTCTCCGCGCGCCCTGTAACGATAGCCACGAGAAACCTCTTCAGGTCGTTCGATACCAACTGTCCGCGACTGTACCTACTAACCTTGCCTGATGCCTGATGACACAGAGAAGATAAGAATATAGAGAGCACACCTTGTCAAATATGTCAAATGGAGCCCAACTTTTACATAATCTTTCACACACCCGATAAATCGTTCAGATAAACTATGAAGTAGACTGCGTTTTTCATTTATTATATGGATTAATTTAAAACTAAGAAAGAAGGTCCACAGTGACCTACAATGGATTAATTACCGTTTAAAGTTGGCCTCCATTCGACATATTTGACAAGATAAACTCACTGTAGTCTGGTCTTCTCTGTGCTGTTGAGTACGAAATGAGTTAAAAGATTACAAAGCGTTAAGGTAAGGTTATGTTGGAGCCATATGCTCACATGTCCTCTACCTCTTTCAACTCTCTGGAACCAGCCCATGCACCTAAACAAATGTTTGTTTTAATTTGGTATCTTATATATTGAATGATTACAATGTCATTTGTTATTATTTGTCTATACTAAAATCGAGCAACTCTTACGCCTGGCGTAAACAAGAGCACGTGCGTTGAAATATTCGCCATAGCCGCACGGAGGTACGACCTTTATTTAATTTTAGTCTTACAATTGTGTACATCAAAATATTTCAGACAAGAATTATTGGCTTAATTAAAATGGTTCAAAACATCCATAAAATTATTAGTGGCAGTGTCTAAATAGCTGAAAACAACAAGATAAAACCGAATATATACACTTTTGCGATCGAGCACGTCCCTGTTGCCGAGTCGGGTGAAATTTTATAGCCTACCGACCAATCGCGGATCGTCATTGAACACGTGGTTTTATTTACGCCAGGCGTACGGATTGCTCGATTTTACTATAGTTATATTTTGTCTGGGGTGCGATGCCAATGCCTATTGCCGAGCGGCTCCGCCGATGGAGCCAGGCCCTGAGCCAGAGCAAACTTTGGCCAGAGCCAGGCTATCCTAGTCAAGCTCCTTTTCGGGAGTCGGAAATTTGACATATATTTGGTTTTCTTGTTGTAGTCCGCTCCTCCTATGCTTTTATACCAAACAGATCAGCACGGTCCTCGTTTCAGGTACTGAGTCATATTTATTAGAGATCCTGTTATCAAGAATATTGTTCCAACACTGAGAAATATCCTGAACTAGAAATTATCAGGCTTTTCCCGAAGAAATGGTGTCCGGCATTTAGATTTGTCGAAAAATGAATTTAGTTGACGCTCCGGTGCAAATAGATAATAATACATGGGCAAGCTAGAATAAATTTCCATAAAGCTAGGACACCGGGAAAAGGTAGTAGGTACAAGTGGCCCTTTTTAACACACTAAAAGTCCTCTAAGGACCGGTTAGTCATAACTACCTAAATCGGTCCGCCATCTTGAGAATCAGTAGTTATGGATTGCTGTTTCTGGGAGACAAAAGTACATTTTGAGCACCCCTGTACATGTTGGTTCATTGTTTTCAACCCTGTACCTACATATTTAATTCTGGTTTTGGAATGTGAACGTGGCTGGTGTAAATGTCAAGGTCTTAAATATTTGCAGGCACTTGTCTAGAAAAGGAATAAAATTAAAAAATTGTTTTTCTGTGTTTACGTTTTATACTCTAGATATATAATATTTGTTTTTTTTTAGGCTAGCCCGGTCTGTGTTCTCAGTAGATAAGATGTCACAGATTTTTTTGTTAAATTTGATTACAGCATAACTAGCCGAGCGTCAAAGCGGATAAGTCGAATTTAAAAAATACGTTTATTATTTTCTTCGCAGTATCTAAGCGAGAGCTAATTATTATTCTGTTGGGTAACATTACCTTGTAGGTACTCATACGTATGAAAAACGTGACAATATATTGGTCAAAAACAGTATTTAAACAGAAAATAATTTTATTATACCTTCACAACAGCTTGTGTGCTTAATAATCACTTAAAATGTTTGAATTATCTCAAGCACCTAAAAATCTAAATTCTGCAGTTAGATATGTCCGAGATGACAGACTAAAAGATGGAATCTCAACAGTAATGACCGTTTTAGATGACCCTGAATTATCGGAAGACGACAGAAATTGGAACAATTATGTTTTACACGTATATAAACATGGTTCTAAAATTTGTTCTGATTATCTTCATCAAAAATTGTCTATAGAAGAACTTCACAGCAATTTTTATTATGGAGAGTTAAATATATTTTTGAAGTATTTAAAGGAATTTTTACCTGGAGAAAAACCTCGACGTTTGTGATTCTTGTTAGAACAGTTATTAAAAATAAAGTTTCAAAAGAAACATTGTTTATTTTTTATCACAGATATACCTATATAAAGCAAAAATGCATTCAAAAATTAACACATAGCGTTAGTTGGTGATTCCAACAAGATGTGTGATAGTAAGATACTAAAATTTTTCTGTTTGAATTTAAGTAATATGTGTTTTTATAGGAAAATATAATTATTTCGTTATATCACTAATATATGAACGAAAAGGATTATATTGTGTTCATCCCAGCTACATTCAACAATGTACAACATATATTTTCGGGGAAGAACGTGTTCGCCGATATGGTGAAGACACAATTTTACGACTGGAGGTTACTATAGGCACAACAAGAATTAAACAAGTTTTAGAACACCTTCCTGTAGATGTGAATCCAATGCGAATGGACTTAATGAACGGAATTGATTTATTTTTATCCCCATATAGTGTCTGTAATGATTGAATATACAGTGTAAATAAAGACTCTGTATTACTTGTAATAAAAATGTTAAAGAAATAAAAGACAATTTTTAAAAACAATTTATTAGGGTAATAATTTCTCAAGAAAAGAGTATAATAGAGATGCAAAGCTAATGCTGCATTTACAAATTGTTAAGTCGTGGTATTCACGCTTAGCTAAACCTTTTTCTAATTTTGGGCAATTTGAAATATATTCTAGATTGACAATATCCGGTTGAATATCTGAAAAATTGTAGTCTGATAGACATTCCAAAATGAATTCCTTCTTGATTTGTCCTCTCACATAGATTCGATCCACATTTTTAATTTCTTCATATAAAATTGAATAGATGTTATCGTAGTCTTCAAATCCCGAATTGTAGTGTATCCCTAAGTGGTTGTTGTACAAATACTTAGCAGTCCTTTTGTTAAAAGCATCTAAAGTATGTCAAATTTTGATATTTTTCTTCTTTTTCTCTCAGTTACTTGTTCAAATGGATCACTATCAAACGCCCGTTTATACATCATTGTTATATTCAAACAAAAACTTTGAAAACTATCTGTAATTAGGAGTGTATATATAGTAACATTTAGTTATGTGAAAGATTATAGAACCAACTTACCAAGCTGATGTAATTGGATGATGCAATTGAGAGGTATAGTTTCTTTAGACAAGACATACATTTTCGAAATACATTAGTTCTAAACAAAAACTTGTTATTCACATTGTGAAAGTAAGTATCTGCTGTTGTGGTTTAATATTCTGATGCAATTTACAGATCATAACATAATTTGTATTTTTCATTAGATTTTATTAAACAAAATTTAGTTACAAATTTCATTTTTTAACCAATTCGTTCTTATAAGATTCAATAAAAGATGAGATAGAAAGCTCAATTTATCAATATCTTCGAATTTTACAACAGACCTAGCAATGGAATTGGCCGCCTGATATGAAAGCGTTGCAGGCGACCAAGTTTGAAGCTCGAAATTATACTCTGGCGTACACGGGCCTCCTATTTCTTCTTTTTCGACCTAAAAAGAATTGTTATAACCCCAAGGCAATGTATCTGTAGTTAAATAAGTAAAAACTCTTTTATCGTCATATGGAGTCAACGCAACTTATTTCTGATTAATAGTGAAAACTTCATGTCTTTTCGACAGGATGATATTTTGATTGGTATTAAGAATTTTTTGGTTAGTGAGACAGTTGACATACTCATCGAAAGTTATAGATTTTAAACCCGATTTAGTTATTCCTTTTGCTTTTTTAATCACTCCTAGATTGGCAAGAAAATGCTCATTTGATCATTATTTAAACCTTTGTCCTCAAGTTATTTTCTTTTCTCTTCATAATTAACAGTTGAAAGTATTATTAAAGAGTACATTTTAGATCTTAACCCAACAAAATGTGTCATGATATTTCCCGCATTCTCATCTTTCATAAGCCCCAAAACTTTTGTATTAACTTGTGGAATATTATAAATATTATTGGGTGCGTAGTCTGACGTATCAAATTTGTCTATGTTATTTCTAATATGTTCATAAATATCGTCAACAAAAAACTGGTAAATTAAGCTGTCTGTATCAGTATACAACAGTTTTGCATTTGGTCCAAACTTATTTTTTATATAGTTATAATGAAAGTCATAGACGTAGACTTCTGAAATTTCCAATATGCTCATTCCTACAAAAATAGCTTTGCTAAATTTAATTTTCAAACGTTTCATTTCAATAATAACCATATCATTGTAATAAATTTCACAACTGTGAAAGTTTGGTTGGGAAATGTAGTACCGAGCCCCAAATCGTCCTGTCCATTTATTAACTAGTTTAATGTCTCTATATTTTCTTACATTCTCAATTGTTTTCCCATATACCGAATTAATCATGAGTTTATAGAAGTTTTTCTCAAAGGTATTTTTACTTTTTTTTACGAAGTTCTATATTTAAATGTATGTATTTTCGTAAAAATGTTGATTGTCGAAATTTTAAACATCTATGAATTTTTTCTATTTTTCAACCTAATTGAATGCTTTGTTTTAGAGTTTTCCAATGAATTATATATTTTTGTTTCTTAAAAAAATGTTGTTAACAACTTAGGTATTTTCGAGTGCGAACCAGGCGGTATAAGCTCTTCAGGAAGTAGGGGTAGATCTCGATGAGTTTGAAAAAGATCTGGGGAGTAGAAGATATCTGCTTCAATGATATAACCAAAATCACTGTCATCTGTGACATCTAAAATATTTTCCTTATAAATATTTTCGGGTTCTATCCAACAAAATTCACCAACCGGTAAAGAATTTTTCATTGCTGTGCCGTAAAGGTTGTTCACATCGAAGTACATTAAGTAAGATACTGGTTTGCTTGGATTAAATTTGTCACCCAAATATTTATTATTAGCTTCAGCGTATCTATTAGAACACTGTGAAACCCCACCGCGGATTGCTTTTTCAATAAACATAATCATATCATGTCAAAAGTTCTAATTTGACTTCTGTGGTTTTAAGCATTTAATCGTATGTCAATCCAAGAGCGGTATA
The DNA here is from genome assembly GCA_963920635.1 of Pseudeuparius sepicola. Taxonomy (NCBI): domain Eukaryota; kingdom Metazoa; phylum Arthropoda; class Insecta; order Coleoptera; family Anthribidae; genus Pseudeuparius; species Pseudeuparius sepicola. Next base: position 67,277,460 of record OY987298.1, read on the forward strand.
ATAATGTAAACAGTCCAAATTATATGTTTTCAAACAAGTGAAACGAAAGTTTTCAAAAATGTCCGCTAGTAATAAAATATCTATTTTTCTCCGTATATTCTCTCAAAGTTTGAATTTTAAAAACATTCCACACTTGACAAGCGTGTGCGTAATCTTGGTGTGAAATGTGTTCTTTAGAAAGTTGGTTGTAAAAAAAATCTTTGGGTGGTAATTTTTCTTCTTGTAATTTTTCCCAGGAATTCATATAATTATAAGGAAAAACACCCTTACGACTAACAAGTTGAAACTCTTGATCGTTTGGGAAATAACCACGTATAATTACTTTTTGTTCATCCTTCAAATATGAGGACAAGGTATCAAGACTATTTGGTATAAAACGAAAAGAATCTATAAATCGGAAACTAATGTTGGTGTTATTAATGTATTTTGTAAACGAAATAAATTTTCCCTTGTTTAAAGGTAAAACATTTATTTTTCCAGGAATTTCGGTATTTAAAGCTCGAATAATGAAATGACTGTCATATCCTGACAGATTGTGAAATATAACAGGAATTACGTGTGTAGTTAAAAAATTTAAATTGTAATTTTGGTGTGATGCCCCTCGGTACAAACCAGTCATATGATTGTGATCTTTTACTTTCACACCATCTGTTTTAAAAGGTTTCATACAAATATGACAAGTGTCAGAAAACAAAAATTTATTTTCTTGTTCTTTAGTTAAAGATTTCATTGGAAGAGGGTTCTTGTAGATGTGGTCGACTTGTTTGTCAATATTTTTAAGTTCTTTTACGAACCAGTTTGCGCAATTCTTCCCTGTATAAGAACAAAATTTTGATAATTTATTATCATAACAACATTTAAGGAAATATCCTATATTGAATAATTCATGTTTGTGTGTCTTTTCCGAATTAGTAGAACATTTAGTATCTTTATAGTCAATTAAAAGGCTTTCTAAATCGCAGTACAGTGCGAACGGTGTTAAAATTTTCTTTCTAAAGTTTTTAAATTGCAGGATTTTTTCATCCTCAGTCGGAAGAACTGCTTTGAAACAATTTAAATTTTTACAATCAATTTGATGTTTTTCTAAGAGTTGTTTTGATGAAAAAGAAAGTAAACAAAAGTCACACAACCACTTCCTATGTGAAAAATGTCCCACTTGTTTATTAACTAATCTTGATAAATTTTTAATATAAGCAAAATGAAAAAGTTGCATGTTTTGATTGAAGATGCCATCAGTACTACTGTTTGAATCGGAATAATTAAGCTCAAATTCACTACTACTACTACTATCGCTTTCCTTTGTACTGGATGTTTCACTTGGTAACATTAACAAATTAATACGTATTGAATATTCGGTTTTACTTAAACAAACCGGTAATATTTCCTTTTTCAAGGAGTCGCAAGAAAATACGTTTATTGCTATTTGATTCATTTTTTCAAATTTGGGAATATCCTTTAAACGAATGGGGAAGGTAATATTGTCATATTTTAAAACTATGCTATAGTGGGGATATGAAGAGACGCGATTAGGATGTTTATTTGGGTCTGCAGGGTACAACGCACACACCACAGACCACAAAAAGCAATACAAATCATCATTAGATATGTTGATGACAGCTTTACGATTTTTAATGAAAGCAGGTAGCTTAGTAAACGTAGATAACCCAACATTAAAAGGAACGTAATGATTAATGTGAATTTTTAGCTGTAAAATTTTACTTAAGGCCCACTTGAAAATCCTCTAATTTAGTTAAAATTTTGTCTACCACAAATTCTTTATACAAATTTTTTAAATTTGTGTTACAATCTATTATTTCATTTTTGGTATTGAAATGTTTATAATCTGTTTCTCCTGTTTGAGGTTTCATAAAAAGCCCTATAAATGTTGTATTAACTTTTAATAGACAAGTTTTTAATTCTTTTTTAGTTTTTAGGGAAAAAAGCCTAAAAGCCCTATTAAAAAATATATAGGGATCTTTAATTTTTAAGTTTATTATAACACCCGTTTTAATCCTACTACTAAAACAGGATTCAACGTCCTTCCATGTAAGTCCCTTATTTGTATTTCTAACATTTCGACTTTGTTTCATTTTAAAATTTTCTAAATAATTTTTCAAGAGAGCCAGTTTGCTTCAACCCTATAGAAACTTTCTACACATTTTAGTTTATTTTTTATACATCTTTCAATTAATATTATTGAGTTATTGAGATATTTAATGTATTTTGAAAATTCACACCTCGTCCTAAGAATTCTACTCACCATCTCAATTTTCTTCAGAACTTTGGTGGATAATTCATCGACACTTTCATTATTGTTCATTTTATGCTTTTTAATTTTTAAAAGAACAAGGAACACCGGTTGTAAACCGCAAGTACTATAGAAAGCAAATAAAATGTTTTTCATGGTACAGCTTTTTTTTATACCAACGCTTTCAATGTTATTAGAAAGGATAGTTTTACATTCTATGTTAATGTCATTAGTTGTTCAATATAAAAGGAGACTCTGACACAACTGAAATTAGTCACAAGTCACGATTGTCTATAAGATCATTACAAAAATGGCAACAACCCCCTGCACCTTGATCGTCACAAACAACGAAACTTCAGATCTGACACCAAAAGAACTCTATATAGTTCTGAAGCAGGTATTTAGGTAAGATTTTTAATTTCTTTTTATGTGAAGGTCTAATTTAGATTATTTTTTCTTATTTTCAGATATGGGGTGAAAGAACTATCGATATCCAACGATAAAATCATCATTTCCCTAACATACTCCCCCAAAAAAGTACATTAATTAAAAAATTTGACAATTTACCAATTCATTTTATAAGAATGAATATAGAAAATAAACATGACATTAAAATTTTCGAAAAAGTGTGCAAAAAATACAAATTTAATTTTGAGGACACCGAGGGAGCAGTGGTTGAATTAGAGGACTCCCCCACCACCAACTGTGTTGAAGAGACTGCTTCTCTCCTCGGAAAATGTCTGAAGAGGAAGCAAGTAAATCCGGAACAGAACCAGCAGAAATCATCACAGCCAACAAAAAAAATTCGTACAAGAATTAATGATGACGACATAGAATTCTTGCCTAAAACGCAAAGTTCTTTTTAAATAAAACAAATTTTTTTAGAAAACATTGTTGTTTTTATTCTTTTTAGATTTAAGATTTCAAAATTATACATAAATACAAAGATTTAAATTTTACTAAAGAACTATACAAATTTTAAAAACCTTTGCTTTATTATCATACAATATTACTTTTATTTATTTAACTGTTATGTCGATTATCCAAATGGAGCCACTTAACGTAGACGTTATTTTTGTCTCGTTTTAAAAATTTTTCCACTAAGTAGACATCTGGATACTTTACTTTTTGCAGTTGTTCGTTATAAAAGGATCCTAATATATCTTCATTTTTTGAGTCTTTTAAAAGATATGTAGTTGGATTTGTATGTTGAACTTTTCTTATAACAAAAATTTCAGATGACCAATTTGGAAAATATTTCTTCGAGAAAATTCCTCGAACTTTAGATAGTCTCTCAGGATCTCCTACACTAAATTTTGATTTGAGATCAGCTTGTTTAATTCTGTTATATACAGTATTGAGCAATCTACGTTCATCTTTTTTACTTACATTAATTGGTTTCATTTTTATTACAGAATGTTTCGAATTATTATACTTCGTGACTATTTCTTCTAAAAAATCAATCCACTTATAATTTCCCCGTAAGTTAAACTCTTTATACATTAAATTTTTTAGTGTTCTATTAAGCCTCTCAACAATGGAAGCTTTTTTTTCACTAAATGTTGCATAATGATTAATTTTATATTTATCAGTTAACTTTTTAAACTCCTTATTAAAGAATTCACGCCCAAGGTCACTTTGTAAATTTTTGGGAACCTGTTTTTTGAAAACTGTTTCCATTGCTTTAGTTACTTCAGTAGCAGATTTATTTTTAAGTGGTAGCGCCCATGCAAATTTGGAGAAACAGTTAATGACCACAAGTATGTATTTATAACCTCGATTGATTTTCGAGTACGGACGCATCTCTACCAAATCAACCTGCATTAAGTCTTTGAAACCTTTTAAAAGTACCCTTCGTCTTTTGAAATTCGTTTTAGCATCTTTATGTATTTCATCGACAACTTGTCTTTTCACGTCCGATATTATTTGTTTCGACATGTAGTATGTTTATTGACTTAATAATGAGTCAATTGATTAATAACTGGACAACGAATTAAAAGTTCGCCGTAAAATTGTTTCAAAACGTTTTGTCCACTTGGTTTAAATGACAATTTATCTAGTTCAGTTAATTGGACTCCCACTGGTTTTTGGATTAAATTACCATTTATAAATAGATTCACAAGATCTGGTAATTCACACCTAATAATTTCAGCGCTTTTTAATGGAAATGAAAATTCAAATTGTTGATTTTGTAATAATTCATACCATCTATTTTTATTCTGATGTACCGATGAACGGTAATACTAAATTATAATATAATTTTACATCTGCTACGTTAACTAAGTTATAACATTTTTTTGGTCTGACGTATACGGAGTTTGAGGTTGAACAGAAGCGGAAGGACTAACTTCTGCTTTTTTTGTTGTAATATGAGCTCCAAATTTATCAAGCGTCATGACGCTTGAAAGATTGAACACATACTGTGATTATTCTATTTAGCTTTTATGCTATTATCTTGGCTTCTCGAAGCTCTTCCAATATCGATTGAATTTCATTATTGTGACCCGTGTGACCTGCGTTTTGAGAGGCAATCAATAATTTTAAACGCTCCACCAGCTCGTTTGGGTCATCGTAATATATGTAATCACATTTCAGTTAAAATATTGGACCAGGAAGGTAATCTAGTTAATAATAGACGAGAGACCGTAACGATAAGGTTACACATTAAGAAGGAAAACTAATTTCAAATTGTTATTCGTTATAATTTATTGCCAAATTTTCAATATAAGAGAAAATCTTACAACCGTATTTTTATTGTTAAAAAGAAACCCAAACGGTTAACACAATCAAACGTAAAATTTCTAAAATTTCTTGGTTTGAAAGTTCTTCAACGAAAAAAATCTTAATGGATGTTCTTAACGACACAGAACCTCTGTTTGAAGATAATTCAATCACCCGTTATGAAATTCACTCTTATGATCCCTATTTGCCTACTAAATTGGGTTACAACGATGAAATAATTATTCCGGTACAATAAATAGACAACTACACGTTACCATGTGAGAGTTTCCTTTATCTTGAGGGGAAACTTACAAACGAAGCTTCTGTTTACACAAAAGATTTGAAAATAATCAATAACGGTTTAGCTTTTTTATTTAAAGAAATTAGATACATTATCAACGGACACACTATAGACTCGGTTCGAGATGTGGGAATTACTTCCACACTAAAACGTTACCTTTCCTATAATTTAAATGAGAGTAACAAGCTGCAAAATGCTGGATTATTCCCACAAGAAGATTTGGCCTCAATAATAGATGACAAGGGAAATTTTAACGCTTGCATTCCTCTGAAAATGTTAATTGGGTTCGCAGAAGATTATAAAAAAAATTTACTTAACTGTAAACAAGAGCTAATTATAATAAGATCTAGTTCTGATAAGAACTGTTGCTATAGTGAAAAGGAAACCGATACATTTAAAATTGAGCTATCAAAATTGTGTTGGCGGATGCCCCACATATCTGTTGGGATTCCTGAAGAATTAACGCTCACAAAATTAATTGATCAAAATGTTGATCTAACGATGGGTTTTCGATCCTGGGAAATAATAGAACGGCCTGAACTACCGCAAACGACAAGATTTACTTGGCCCGTTAAAACGAGCACAAAGGTTGAAAGTCCTCGTCATATTTGTGTAGCTTTTCAAGAAAATTTTAGGGATAAAATAAATGAAAACATGAGTCGCTTTAGTAAATGTGACTTAAGAAATATTAAAGTCTTTTTAAATTCAGATCGTTACCCCTATGATGATCTGTAAATCGATTTTAAAAACAATAAGTACTCATCGCTTTATGAAATGTACGCAAATTTTCGAAAATCCTATTACGGAACTTCTAGCGAACCAGTCCTAACACCTAAAAATTTTGTTTCTAAAGCTCCAATCGTTTACATAGACTGTTCTCATCAAAAGGGTGCGCTAGAATCTAGCCCTGTTGTCATGCGATTAGAATTTGAAAGTAATACCCCTATAAAACCTCAAACTTCAGCTTATTGTCTTATTTTACATGACAAAGTGTTTACGTATAACCCTCTTACTAAAATTGTTAAACAACTGTAATTGAATATGTCGAGTTTTAACACGAGTGATTACAGAAGAAAATTATTAGTTCACCAGGAAAAAATAAAAGCTATTAAACAAATAATTAATGTTTATTGTATAAGAAAATTGATAATTAAGCTATTATCAAACTTACATCTGTAGTCTAAATTAATACAAAATAAAATAGTTGAAATTTTAATTGTTAATTATAATGACTTCAATAAAAATATGAAAACTGTTAATCTAGTTTTAATATCTTGTACCAACCCACTCCTAATAATATAAAAAATATTAAGTTTCTTACCTAAAATCTATACTGCCCCAAAGAAAAATTAATTTATTTTAAATATATAACTTAAAAATCTCAGATAATTTTGTAAATAAAAATATTTCACAAGTCTGTGTATATAAATTAATTTCAGGAGGAATCTTAATTACATGAACGTTGGGTAACTTTGATAGTTTTTGAAAAATTTTGATTTGGGCAAATACATATTTTTTATTCATTATATCTATTCCGTTGTCACGCTTAATCATTTGCTTAACAATGGTTTTAATATGACATTTGGAGGGCAAAAGAATTATAGTTGGAAATTTATTTAAAAAAGAGAGTGAATCCTGAAATTTTAAAAATAAATTTAGTTGTTGAATTCCAGCTAAATTTTTTCATAATATTCTTTAAAGATACATTCATACCAAATGTCGGACAACGGACTACGATCGTAAATAGATTTTGTTTTTGACCTATCAATAGCATCACAAAATGTAAGTGTATACATTATTTGTGAGATAGTACACATATTTTTGTTTCTAAATAAGGGTTCCCTTTGTACACGTTCAAAAAAATCCATATATTCTACATTTTCAAATTTTCTCAACAAACAAGTTTTTCCTAAACAGGCTACACTGTCTAGAAAAATATTTTGTTTTAAAAGCGGGGTTTCCAAATCAGCAATTTTTGTTTCCTCTTTTTTTTCCAACGATGTAAAGTTGTCCATTTTTTAATGTTGATTTTTTTCTAATCTATTTCAATAATAACAAAACAAACAGATTAGTTTAATGAATTAATTTTGAGGGTTCATATACAAAAACTTTCAATTTTCCTGTTCATAATTTATTTCAATTATTGTTATTATCATTACTTAAACAAAAAAAAAACATTTTTCTTTGGACTGTGGAACACCGTCGAAATCGTCTTCGCATCCCGTAGACTTGTGCTTGCGACAAGGCAATTTCTTTTGTAAATTAACATTTTGTTTATATTTTATGGGCAGTTTATCCCAAATATTTTCTAAACAAATAGGACTAATGCCGTTTAAATAATCTATTGGTATCATTGTCAATTCCTTACAGCTTAGTTTCGTTAGATCTATATATACTGAAGACATTTTGATTGTTCTAAATTAAATGCTGGACGAAATAATTTGTTGTATATTAATTAAATATCTGTTAAGAAAAATTAATGTTTCTTAAATATATTTGACTTCTCCAAGGAACTTCTTTAGTTCTAGCCTACAGTGACGTTTATTGAAAATACAACAATAAAAACAAACACTTAGACCCAATTACGTATTAATTAAGTATTAATATATTGACAAATCGAGAACTCATTTTGATATTTGATATGAAATTTATAAGTTGCTTTTCGCGGCTTACGGGTGGGACCTATCTGGCAGAAATCGTCAGATAACGAAAAAGTAGCTTTCCCCTCTCCATGCGACGTTCTCCTAAATCACCGTAGAACGATTCCTATTATTATAATTAATAAAATTGAATAATAAGATTTATGTATAATGAATGAAAATATATAAATAAAATTTTTATTATTAGGTGGTAGGTACTTCATTTCCACTTTTTGAAATATAAATTAGAAAAAAACAATAATTTCCATATTTAATATTCCACGAGAAAATAACTAATTATAAACGTATATATTTATAGATTAATAATGTTTTTTTACTGTATATACGTTTCATATCTCTTATTAGCGTTAAAACTAGAGCCTACGCAAAATTAATATATTATTTATGTAATAGCTTACCGCTTGAGTTTTGCAAAAATCTTCAAATTCTTGATTATATTTTTGTTTTAAACTTGTGACTTTTTTTAAACAGCTTGAAACAGTACGAAACAGTAATGTTAAAGTACACTTTTTAAATTATGTAACACTGAAGTCAAGCACATTTTTCTTCTCACTACATGACAAAAAACATTTCTTCATTTTTTAAATTTTTTATTTTACTTTAACAAACGTTATTGTTGATTATAAATAAACAACGTGATGCAGTAGGCGAGCTTCAAAATAACGTATATTAAAATACAAATATCGCTGTCTAGTTGACGGTTGTAAAACGACGTACACTGCGTCCTTGTGAAGGACGGTGTGGTGCGCTAATTCTCTTTCGCTATTGTGTACCTTTAACAGTTGGCAACCCCTATTTGCGGCCACTTTTACATAGGCAACCGTATTCCATCGAGTTTAGAAAAAAAAGCTTTAATTTGATATATGATTCATTAAGATACGTTATGAACGTATAAATTCGACAAAAATATATCTTTTTAGACTTGGCTGCCAAGAGGTTGCGGACAAGTGAGCAATGGCAACCCTAACTTTTAAAGATCTTTACATATTTCTCTTTGAAATGAATTATGTTTTTTCTCAAAAACAACTGAATGAAATTGTTCGAAAAAAATTAGTTAAAAAAAAATTAATTAAAAATACTTGCGGCCATATTTTAATAGGCAACCCTGCCGAACATATTCCTCTATTAATAATTATTGATACAAATTGTATTTTGATTAAAAAACAGATGAAAGTAGAACTCTTGCAGTGGGATCTCGTACTATAATAAACCGTTTCACCGCATATATTACCTGGCCGAGGCGAAGACCTTCAGCGTTTTGGTACATAAATAACTATTTTTGTGCTAATTTGTTTGGTTTTTGCGATGAACCCTTCAATTTAATGTCAAAATATTTGTTCATAAAACTTACGGTTGGTACTTACCCGCAAATTCGCTTTACAGGGAAACACAATTCAAACTTTAACTGGAAGCGTTTGAAACTAATAACAGCTATTTCTATTGATCCTTACATACTAGACAAAATCATATCTTAAGAGTTACATTCTAATGTTGCATAACTAAAAGCTACTTGAAAAGAACAAAGGAACCAAGAAACTTACGCCAAACATATTTTTTCTTTATGTTTTACGTAAACCACGGGGAGTATTTACAATTTTATCATAACTTACATCAGATATACGCCTTTACTGCCATGTGTATACGTATACAGGGACAGGCAGAAAGTTGGACACAAATAGAAAACTTTTTTATTATTAATTTCTCAGAAAATTTTATTCTTGATAAAAGTTAGTACTTCGTTTAAGAATCAAAACACGCATATCAAAATTTAAGTATCTCTTTTTGGATACGAGGTAGATTCAAAAATGTCAAAATAATTCAAGAGTAAAGTACCCTTATTTTTTAAAATGCGGTAGAAAGTTACTTACAAAAGTTGTTTGGAATCAAAGGTGGATGTAAAATTTAAAGTCACGGCCACCTAGTCAAATTACTGCCATGTGTATACAGTGACAGGCAAAAGGTTGGGTACAAATGGAAAACTTTTTTATTATTAATTTCTCAGAAAATTTTATTCTTGATGAAAGTTGGTGCATCGTTTCAGACTCAACACGCACATATCAAAATTTAAATATCTGTTTTTGGATACGAGGTACATTCAAAAATGTCAAAATAACTCAAGAGTAAAGTACCCATATTTTTTTAAAATACGGTAAAAAGTTACTTACAAGAGTTGTTTGGAATCAAAGGTGGATGTCAGATTTAAAGTCACAGCCACCTAGTCAAATTACAGCCTTGTGTATCCAGTAACAGGCAAAAAGTTGGGTACAAATGGAAAACTTTTTTATTATTAATTTCTCAGAAAATTTTATTCTTGATAAAAGTTAGTGCATCGTTTCAGACTCAAACCGCACATATCAAAATTTAAATATCTCTTTTTGGACACGAGGTACATTCAAAAATGTCAAAATAATACAAGAGTAAAGTACCCTTATTTTTTAAAATAAGGTAAAAAGTTACTTACAAGAGTTGTTTGGAATCAAAGGTGGATGTCAGATTTAAAATCACAGCCACCTAGTCAAAAAAGAAATTTAACTTTTTTAGTATTTTTTCGAGCACCCCGTGTATTAGAGAAAAACAAAATTCCTCAAAATATATTGTCACGTTTTTCATACGTATGAGTACCTACAAGGTAATGTTACCCAACAGAATAATAATTAGCTCTCGCTTAGATACTGCAAAGAAAATAATAAACGTATTTTTTAAATTCGACTTATCCGCTTTGACGCTCGGCTCGTTTTGCTGTAATCAAAATTAACGAAAAAAATCTGTGACATCTTACCTACTGAGGACACAGACCGGGCTAGCCTCGAAAAAAAAATTATATCTAGAGCATAAAACGTAAACAGAGAAAAACAATTTTTTAATTTTATTCCTTTTCTAGACAAGTGCCTGCAAATATTTAAGACCTTGACATTTACACCAGCCACGCTCACATTCCAAAACCAGAATTAAATATGTAGGTACAGGGTTGAAAACAATGAACCAACATGTACAGGGGTGCTCAAAATGTACTTTTGTGACCCAGAAACAGCAATCCATACCTACTCAGGACATTTTTACAAAGTGCCTTTTAATTAAAAAACTAGAAAAAATATCGAAAATTTACAAGAGAGCTGAATTAAAGGGCACAAAAAAAAAGAACAAAATCCTACCCGAGCTCTCTACCCTCTCTACAGTATTCCTGAGATACATACCTACTTCCAAAAATTGAAAATAATTGGAAATGTATGTGGAGTTGCTGTAATGGAAGGAAAATCTTGAACTTTTGCTTATTCATATTTATATTTATTACATGCATTTATTATACAGTCCCGAAATTAACCTGCCTTAATTAACCACGAAGTTCGTCATTCCAAGAAAATGAAAAAAGTTCCTATAACATGGCCTCAAAAATGCCATTGAGGAAAGGAATAAATAATAAGAGGCGCAATCTAATGCGGAGATTTCGAGTGGCGAGATGTAGATATTTCACTCCCGGTCAATTGCTTTAGGACGACTAGTCGACTAGAAACCGCGCCAGGTCGCAATTGATCGGGATTGATCATCGGTGTTGAGATCGTGGACTATGTATTATACATGGAGGTAGCCTCTTTTATTGTTCGGCTCACTCAACGGTTTTACTTAATATTTATTGAACATAGACAAGGATGGAACGAACAAAGACAAAATTCTGAAATTTTTTAGTATTGATATTCTTTATCATAGGCGTCCCAAATGGTCAAGGGATTAAAAATATTCAAAATTTTTGTGTGTGCTTTTTTTCACGATTTCTTGAAAAATTATGAAATCTCAGTGTATTATAAGAAAAAAGGCCTTTTTCATGCATCGCTTTCCAGTAAAATCGTTTTGAATTTTTTTTCGGTGTGACACAAAAATGCATATATTAGAGCATGCAATAATAATTTACCAGCGTGTTCTGTGACCCCAAAAAATTAAAAAACTTCCAATAACCATGGCCTCCCCGAAGTATACAGTTTTGCAAACGGCTTTTCTACATTTTTTCGAGAACGAACAAAGATTTATAATAATTTATTAGGGTGTTAGTAAATAAGTGCGACAAACTTTAAGGGGTGATTCTACATGAAAAAATAATGACAGTTTGCTATATAAACGTAGGTCCGCAAATGCTTCGTTTCCGATATACAGGGAGTCAAAGTTTAAAAAAAATGATAATTTATTTATTGTTATAGCTATGCGCACCTAACTAAAAATGTTTTATTCGAGATATTTTTATTTTCATTTGTTGTTTTGATTTATTGTTGCTGTATAGGATAGGTTTTTTGGATATTGTTGTAATAGAAATTAAAAATACGCGTTATGTTGTTTTATTTTTTTGCATAAAAATGGCGGCCCCTGTGAAAAAAGGTAAGAGAGCTTTTTTGTCACTAATTAAAGGAGGATTTTAAAAATAATTTTTATGTTAAAATATCTCAGTGGCGTATCATTTATTTTCTTAAAAATATCGAGGCCATTACCCCTATGCACGCCACTGATTACCATAAAATTTTTAATCGGGTGTCAAAAAATGCGCTTTCTAGTCCTCTTAAAACCCACCAAATTTCATTTGAATATCTTAATCCGTTTCAGCGCAATAAATAAATTATCATTTTTTTTAAACTTTGACTCCCTGTATATCGGAAACGAAGCATTTGCAGACCTACCTTTTTTTGCTATCTTTATATAGCAAACTGTCATTATTTTTTCATGTAGAATCACCCCTTACAGTTTGTCGCACTTATTTACTAACACACTGTATAAATAATAATATAGGTATTTGTTTTTTTTTTTTTCATTTTGGTCGCCAAACTCGCTGATAAATTGTGGCAAACTTATGTCTGGACGCCCAATATATTGAACAAAAAAGTAATAAAAAGGGCAGAAGAAACGCGCAAAACAAAATCTATCCGAGCTATCTACCTCTAAAATAACTCCTAAACGATGCATTCCAAGCAAAGTTTTATTCTTTTATAAATGAAAAGTATAGGGTTATTCAAATAATATTATAACCCCCTTAACTGTGTTTTTAATTTGGAAAAAATATACTTATATAAATATGAAAATTCTATAAAATTTTCCTGCTATTTCAGTTGTGTATTCAGAAAACAAATTAATGTCGCGTTTTGGAGATATACCTATATAGACCAAACGTAGGTTTTCTTTAGATGGAACACCCTGAATATTTCTCAACGCATTTTTCTGGTTTCATTGATACAGTGTGGCCCATTTGGAATGGAGACACCTCCGTAAAATTTTTATTTTCACCCGATTTTAGCCGGTTTTTATAAAACTCTTTTTTTTACTTTGGTGCAAAATTTCAAATCTTAATCTTAATTTTTGTTAATAATAGATCTTTAATAACGAGTGTATTTATATATCAATGAAGTAAAATAACTTTAATAATTTTTTTTTAGTAAAAAATGACGTAAATCATTTGGCGATTTTTTTATTTAAAATCTGACACAACAGCCTTAATCAGGACACCCTAAAACCCCACATACCAAATTTGAAAAAAATATATACAGGGAGTTAGGAATTTTAAAGGCACTCAAAACAGTTGAATTGTCAACAGGACCACTCAAACTGTTGGTGTACAAAGATCTGATACAAAAATATACAGAGTGTCTTTCTCTGTGCCATCTCAAAATACTGAATTTTTTGGAACTTTAAATCGAGTACATAAAAACCGACCCAGCCACTATAAACGAACGAAGTCTAAAAACACAGAAGCCTGCCAGTCAGTAAGTCCATATGCGTTAAGGTGGCTGGTGTGCCCCAACAGGAAACGCACACAGAAGGTATCATCTTAGACAGTGACTTTATTGAGAAAGGTCCAATAAGTTAAATTGTTTTTTATTTGTTGGTTGGCATTTTGTAAATAAATTATTTTTGTGTTTATTAATATCTATTTTTTCGATAATTCTAGAGCACTCTGGACCAGTATAAAGTTTCATAAAAATTCAGCATTTTGAGATGTCTCAGAGAAAAATACCCTGTATATTTTTGTATCGAATCTTTGCACACCAACACTTTGAGTAGATCTGTTGATCATTCAACTGTTTTGAGGAGATTCCACGACACACTTGACTCGTTAGATGCCTTCAAAAATTCCCATTTTGCTCATCTTTGGCACCCTGTAAAATGGAACTCCCTGTACATTTTTTGTTCAAATTTGGTATGTGGGGGTTTTATTAGGGTATCCTGATTACCGCTGTTGTGTTTCTTTTGATACCCATATTAAAGGGGTTGCCATTTTGAAAGTATTACAATATTGAGTATTGCATATTGTATTGTCACCAGAACTAAAGGTGTACCTATGCAAAATTTCAGCTCAATCGGATGTCAGGAAGTGGTTCTAATTCAGCTTGTAAGATTAGACCCACACACATATTATATACTAACAGGGCAATGTAAATAAAAGCTTGTAAAAATAAAATATACACACCCAAACTTATATGGAATCACGCATTATTTAATTTATTTAATCCTTACTGTAATAAAATTAGGTTAATGGATTTTCAATTATTTTTCTAATAAAAATAATGGATTAAAGAAAGTGTATTTTCATTCCCAGCAACTAATTTTTTACTAAAAAATTCTTCAACGAAAATAGCAAGTGATTCCATAATATAACTTTGGGTGTATGTATAACTTATGGAAAATTTCCACAGCAGTATTGGCTTTGTTGAATTTTCAATACCTATATTACTGTACCTATGCCAGGGTGATCATTTTTAGACGCCCAGCCTCTGTTGGTGGAAAACGGTCAAAGATATGGAGATATTATATAACGGTAGATGGTATAGGGTGTATAAAGAAATAAATTGGTCCATTTAGTGACTCTTTGCAAATACGACGTTAGGCGTCGCGATGCCAAGAAATATTTTTCCCACCAACACACCACTTTTGTTGTATTGTTCGAAAGCCCTAATTTTTATAAACGTTTTTCATTAATTTAGTAGATAAAATAACGAGTTTTGCAGCCAGAAAGGTATATATTAACTTCTTTTTATAATACCAAGCTTTCGGTCTACTTCGTGACCTTCATCAGGGCTAGAAAATTATTTAAATTATTAGAAAATATTGAGAACATAATTTCGTGTGAAAATTTATACCGTCAATTTTGTTTGTAATTGTTTTTTGTTAATAAGGTAATTTAGTTTCAAAAAACAAAAGATAAATTTATAATAAGAAAAAATGTTTTTTAGGTTATCATCAAAAAGTGTCAGAAAACTTGGTGTGATACAAGGTTAGAAATAACCTTAGTTGATATAAGGTTATGTTACAACATTCTGGAAATCCAAATTTTTATATATAATTATTATAAGATGTAAGAGTTACAATGAAATATTAATAGATGTATTGTTATTAGAATTATTTAAAGATAAAATAAAACAGTATATGGAACTTAAATCTTTGATGTCTGTTTTTTTATTAATAGACTTGTTATCATTATTAATTTCAACCATTTCAAGAAATAACCTTTTATTAAGATTTTTTCCCCTATGTAATATTGAAACATTGTCAAATTTAAAATGATGACCTGTTATAAAAGCATGTTCACTTAAAGCAGTAGTAGTTTTTTGTAATTTGACATCACTTTTATGTCCTGAAATTCTATTTTTTAAATTTTGTGATGTTTGACCAATATATGAATTATTACAGTTGTTACAAGGTATTGAATAAACAACATTAGATTGGTTATTTATAGGTGTCTTATCTTTTAATTTTGTGTATAAACTTCCAATCGATTTAACATTTTTTAGAGCTATTTTAACATTTTCATTTTTAAAAATTTTAGTTATTTTAGGGGTAAGTTCTTTAATATAAGGTAATGACCTATAAAAGAAATGATCAGGAATATTATCAACCTCTTGAATTGCAGTAATATTATCATTATTATCATTATTATAAACATTACTTGAAATTTCGTGGGGACGTGTATTGAAAAGTAATTTGTTAAGGAATTTTTCAGGGTAAGAATTATCCAAAAATATAGATTTAATTTTGACTAAATTATTATGCAGTAAAGTTGGATGAACTAGTTTTATTATTCTATTTTTTAAAGCCAAGACAAGATTCGTTTTCATTTTATTGCTATGATAAGAATGATAATTTAAGTATCTATTAGAGTTAGTCGGTTTGATATACCAATCAGTAATTAGAGTGTTATTAGCAAGTTTAATAATTTTAGTGTCCAAAAAAGGAATAGTGTTGTTTGTTTCCATTTCTATTGTAAATTGTAAATATTGATTATAATTATTGAAGATATCTACAGTTTCTTCAATTTTATTGAAAGGTATACAACATATAATATCATCTACATATTTTTTTAGAAAAATAACGTTATATGAAAGTCTTGAAATACAGTAATCTAATAAATCATCCATCACATACTGCGCAATAATAGGAGAAATTGAGTTACCCATAGGTGTACCAAAAATTTGTTTGTAATATTGATTGTTAAAAGAAAAATGGTTAGAGTTAAAAATAAAATTCAAAATATCAATAAATTTTTCTTTGTTGATTGTACAATTATCTTCAATATTGTCCCAATGTTTGTTAATACTGTTAACAATTAAATTTATTAGAATGTTAGTGAAAAGAGATTTGACATCAAGACTAATAAGAATATGATAATTAGGGATTTGTTTGTTATTAATAAATTCTGCAAATTCAAAAGAATCTTTAATATAGTAATCATTAGATTTATTGTAAGAACGTGTCAAAATATCACATATTAAGTCGGTGATTTTATTATTAGGTGATTCAATGCAGGAAATTATGGGTCTAAGAGATAAATTAGGTTTATGTATTTTGGGTAAACCGTAAAATTTTGGGCATGTAGAGTTATAAGTCATAAGTTTTTTTAGCAAAATTAGCATCAATCATGTTATCTCTAACTAAATTTTTAATTAGTTGATTTGCACAATTTTGTGTTGATAAAGTTGGATCCCTGTTAACTTTCTTATAAAAATTTTGAATTTGAATTTGCAGAATTTATTAATAACAAACAAATCCCTAATTATCATGTTCTTATTAGTCTTGATGTCAAATCTCTTTTCACTAACATTCCAATAAATTTAATTGTTAACAGTATTAACAAACATTGGGACAATATTGAAGATAATTGTACAATCAACAAAGAAAAATTTATTGATATTTTGAATTTTATTTTTAACTCTAACCATTTTTCTTTTAACAATCAATATTACAAACAAATTTTTGGTACACCTATGGGTAACTCAATTTCTCCTATTATTGCGCAGTATGTTATGGATGATTTATTAGATTACTGTATTTCAAGACTTTCATATAACGTTATTTTTCTAAAAAAATATGTAGATGATATTATATGTTGTATACCTTTCAATAAAATTGAAGAAACTTTAGATATCTTCAATAATTATAATCAATATTTACAATTTACAATAGAAATGGAAACAAACAACACTATTCCTTTTTTGGACACTAAAATTATTAAACTTGCTAATAACACTCTAATTACTGATTGGTATATCAAACCGACTAACTCTAATAGATACTTAAATTATCATTCTTATCATAGCAATAAAATGAAAACGAATCTTGTCTTGGCTTTAAAAAATAGAATAATAAAACTAGTTCATCCAACTTTACTGCATAATAATTTAGTCAAAATTAAATCTATATTTTTGGATAATTCTTACCCTGAAAAATTCCTTAACAAATTACTTTTCAATACACGTCCCCACGAAATTTCAAGTAATGTTTATAATAATGATAATAATGATAATATTACTGCAATTCAAGAGGTTGATAATATTCCTGATCATTTATTTTATAGGTCATTACCTTATATTAAAGAACTTACCCCTAAAATAACTAAAATTTTTAAAAATGAAAATGTTAAAATAGCTCTAAAAAATGTTAAATCGATTGGAAGTTTATACACAAAATTAAAAGATAAGACACCTATAAATAACCAATCTAATGTTGTTTATTCAATACCTTGTAACAACTGTAATAATTCATATATTGGTCAAACATCACAAAATTTAAAAAATAGAATTTCAGGACATAAAAGTGATGTCAAATTACAAAAAACTACTACTGCTTTAAGTGAACATGCTTTTATAACAGGTCATCATTTTAAATTTGACAATGTTTCAATATTACATAGGGAAAAAAATCTTAATAAAAGGTTATTTCTTGAAATGGTTGAAATTAATAATGATAACAAGTCTATTAATAAAAAAACAGACATCAAAGATTTAAGTTCCATATACTGTTTTATTTTATCTTTAAATAATTCTAATAACAATACATCTATTAATATTTCATTGTAACTCTTACATCTTATAATAATTATATATAAAAATTTGGATTTCCAGAATGTTGTAACATAACCTTATATCAACTAAGGTTATTTCTAACCTTGTATCACACCAAGTTTTCTGACACTTTTTGATGATAACCTAAAAAACATTTTTTCTTATTATAAATTTATCTTTTGTTTTTTGAAACTAAATTACCTTATTAACAAAAAACAATTACAAACAAAATTGACGGTATAAATTTTCACACGAAATTATGTAAAAACCTTTTTCTGGCCCTTTTAAACCTAAAATCTATCTGGTTTTAATATTGGTAAAAAACTTCAACATAATTGTGAGTAAAATTTCAACCTTTTCTCAATATTTTCTAATAATTTAAATAATTTTCTAGCCCTGATGAAGGTCACGAAGTAGACCGAAAGCTTGGTATTATAAAAAGAAGTTAATATATACCTTTCTGGCTGCAAAACTCGTTATTTTATCTACTAAGTAAAACTACACAGCCGTAAACTAGCTATTTATTGTTTTTCATTAATGCCATTTTTCTTTATTATCTTCCGTTAAAAAGTAATTCTTCAAAAACGCATTAAAATATTAATTGTTATCGCAAATGACGTAGCGTTTTCAATGATTTTATTTTTGGGGATATTCCCCCGACCCATTATTTGTGTGAGAGATCTTCAAACCGCGTCTTTTGACCTTCACCTTCTTACCGTTGTCAATATAGGGCCTATACAAATCAAGAACCGGCTACAATTTTTTATACCCTCTACCCTCAATTTTCACTAAATGCATTTAGCGATTTTTTGTTTGAAATCTGACACCGCAGCGTTAATCAGGAGACCACAGAACAGCATATTATACCAAATTTTAACAAAAAGTATACAGTGAGTTTTATTCTACAGAGTACCAAAATTTAGCAAAATTGGAATTTTAAAGGCATCTGGCGAATCAATAATCATAAGCATAAGAATTCCATGGAATTACCACAGCTTACCCTAACATAGGGTAAGCTGTGGAATTACCTCAAAACAGTTGTATGGTCAACAGGACTATATACAAGGTATCTATTGGTGTGCAAAGATCCAATAAAAAAATACAGGTTTTTTAAAACTTTATACGGATCAAATGCACCTTGGAATTATTTAAAAAAATAGCGTACCTATTTGCAAACTGTCAAATCTCTTTCATAATATTCTCGTAATAACTGTTTTGAATTTTCCATGGCAAGCTGGCTGGCAAATGATTGGAGAGCTGAACAACTGCCTGGCCAATAAATTGAGGAGGAACAAATGCCGAACTTAAAATCATTTTTGCCTGTCCAACAAAGTCGGGATCGTTATTATATTGTTGTCTAAGTCCCACTGAGGACAAATACTTTTGGAAATTTTGCGACAAATGGAAAAAGCATCCACAGATGGTTGTTTGTGGAAATTGTTGCTGAAACGCTGTAAACAGTGCAGTCTCATAACCACACATTATTTTCTTGGATTCGTCAATTTTTTTAAATACTTAGTGAAAAACTGAAAAAGTCTAAATATTTCGAGGTTTTTGGGACACCCCTTATACAGCAACTTTATAAAAAAATTCCGGCAATTAATTCAAGCACGCGGGAGATTCAGTAGGTAAGAAAATTTCACTTTAAAATAAATATATTTTGACAATATAAAGTAACTAATAAATGTCACTTAAAATTGAAAGTAAGTTGGCTTTGAATTTGTTGTGACAGATAACCAACAATTTGTTAACGTGCATTTCAAGCAAGTGTAAGCAAAAATGTCTCGTTTTGGTCACGAAAACGAAGAAAATATTAAAAAATAAGTTGAAAATTTAGTGCCACGGTACACAAAGAGGTGTAAAGAAAGTATATGGAAACAGTTTCTTCAATTTTGTGAGGAAAAGGGTTATGAGATTAACAACCCGTCTATTTCTGTCAATGAACTTTGTACAATCTTAGATAGTTATGCATTTAACATGTGAAGATTATAAGGAAGGTGTAGTTAAGGTGATGTGGAATAGCACAGCCAAACAGTTACAAGAAATGTTTTTTCATAAGTACAATGTAAAATTCGATCCTTTCACCGATCTCGAGTTTGCGTCTTGCCAGAGCTGCACGTGATGCGATGCGTAAAAAATTACAAAAAGATCCTTTAAAACGAAAAGTAAGTTCTCCTACTTTAAGTCACGAAGAATACGCAAAGATTGTAGAAAATTGCGATGAAAATACTCCGGAAGGTCTCCAAAGAAAAATTTTTTTTGTCGCATCCCACGAGCTGGCATGGAGGGGAGGAGAAGGTTTTTCAGCTTGTATAGAATATTTTTTGGAGGAAACAGATGGAAGAATAAGATACAACCCGGTGTTTTCAAAAACTGCCCAAAGTGGTA
This sequence comes from Pseudeuparius sepicola, assembly GCA_963920635.1. NCBI lineage: Eukaryota > Metazoa > Arthropoda > Insecta > Coleoptera > Anthribidae > Pseudeuparius > Pseudeuparius sepicola. Next base: position 67,298,088 of record OY987298.1, read on the forward strand.
TACACAAATTAACAGATAGCAAGTGGCTAGTAAAGAATGATAATAATCCCGAAATCTGTCCAGTTCGTTTATTCAAAAAATTATTGGACAAAATGGGCAATCACATAATAACCAAAAGATTGTTTCTAACACCAAATTTAAATTGGAATCATGCTGATTCCAAAGGATGGTACAAAAATTCTCCGGTTGGCAAAAATACGATTTCCACATGGTTTAAGGTAGGCGCATCTGGTATTGGTATCGATACGAAAAAGAAAAAAGTAACTAACCACTCGGCTAGAGCTATGGCTGTCTCAAAATTAGCTAAAAGTGAAGTTGGAGAACAGCAACTCATTAAAATAACTGGGCATAGTAATAGCCAGTCCATTAAACCCTATCTGCAACTAGATGCTGAACATCACCAGAATATAATTGAATCCATGAGGAGCACCAACTCTTATAACAATCAAGCAGTCACAAGTTCACGTCATGCGTCATCATCGATTGTTTATAATAATTGCATATTTAATATTACAAATAATAAGTAGGTTGTTGTAGGCAGAATTAATAAACATTGTTAAATTGTTATACTTGAATAATTATTTAGAGAAAATATAAACTTTTGGGAATTCGTTTAATAATTTTTTTATTAACATTTCTGTTGTGTGATACAACGCGTTTCAACCATAATTCATCAGCTTAAATTTATTTAGTTAAACTTGTCATAAAAGCGGTGGATTCTGGTTTTCTTACGCTAAATTAAGGATAAACACGCCAATCAACATATCGTTAAAAAAACTTCTTCCACCCATTTTAGTTTTATGAAAGTATGAAAAATAGACAAAAACAAATATATTTTATTGCTATACATCGAGTTTTGTGTACTAAAATTGGTGGAACGTGTTTTTTTTTACCCTAAATAATTATTATGGAGCGAAATTGAGGAAAATCGCGCCGACCAACATATTGTTAAAAAAACCTCTTCCACCCATTTTAGTTTTACGAAAGTATGAAAAATAGTCAAAAACAAATCTATTTTATTGCTACACATCGAGTTTTGTGTACTAAAATAGGTGGAACGTATGTTGTTACTCGAAATTATGGAGCGAAATTGAGGTCAAACACGCCCGACCAACATATCGATAAAAAAAACCTCTTCCACCCATTTTAGTTTTATGAAAGTATGAAAAATAGTCAAAAACAAATTTATTTTATTGCTACACATTGAGTTTTGTGTACTAAAATAGGTGGAACGTTGTTTTTTTGAATTAGGTATATATTTTGTAATTTTAGATAGGTATATTATGCCCGATGCAACTACATTTAGGTATTTATCTTAGGCGGCTTTAAATGCACTGAAATTAAATTTAAAGTGACAGTTCAACTGTAGTACTTTATTTGAATGGCATAGTTTTTTCATCAGTGCATGTGCAGCTTAAAATTTCAAATAATAATGACCGAAGAAAAATACAGTTTGTGTAAAAGTTGCAAAGTTCGATCCGATGTTAAAATAAAGCATCAAAAGCTTATATATTTAGAACACATTATTGAACGATGCAGAATATGGAAACTCGAAAGTAAACATTTGTTTCAAGAAATACAGGAAAATTTATTGAGTATGTCCACTAAATTGTCACGGATTAGTAAAGACAAATTGAATAAAATCGTCTTTATGTACCTACTTAAGCATAAACATTTAATTACAACTGATGAGGTTCTATCACCCGCGTATTCACCATTGAAAAAAGAAGAATTTATTATAGATTTTTATAAGCACTTAAATCACGTAATGAATATGTTAGATTAAAGGAACAAAATATAATATTTCGCCGTTTTAATTTTATGGTTAGTTTTGTTATTTGCCCAGAACAGCATTAATAATTATTATAATTTTAAAACTGAAACGTCATATGTCACGTGACTAAAATCTTTCCACTTATTAAGAATTCGCCCAGGGACCCTACAAGCAAAATATTTCCGGAAATATTTTAGTTGCCATGGTAACGAAACAAAATAAAGAGTTTTGATTGGTTAAAACCTCAGAGAAATAACCATGGATAGATGGAGTAAGAACAAAAAATAAACAAAGCCAACATCTTTTTGAGTGATGCCGCGTACTCCATTGTTTACAGCATTTCATTTCAAAATAGAAGGGTTTAATAATGAGATTCAATGAAGGCACACCTCCCATAACGCTAAATTAACAAATGTAGTTATTAATTTCTTGTTTGTAACAATTTTAAACTAAAACTAAATTGCAGTGTAATTCGAGGTGTAATTATAGTATCTAATTATCACTTTAATAAAATCGTCACTGATACCTCAAACCGCCCGACATGGCAACGCTGCTTTTGCTGCCGCGGGCGCTGCGTCCGTTAACGGCGTTAACTCAGCGATATTTGTTTTGTGTATGCCCAGCATGTCAAGTTTTCCGATTGTTTACGTATGGATTTTTCCCGTTTTTAATTGTTTTTCTGTTAATTTAAAGGCTATTTATAGTATTTAGGATATAGTGACTGATTTTGTATACAATGGGACGCAGAAAGTGTTTGGTATGTGGCTAAATTGATATTTCTCAGGACATAACCTATCTCAGGTAAACGTTGTACACACGGGCCTAATGTTTGTTTACTTCGGTAAATTTGCATAAGATGTTGGTTGACTACAAATGTATGTATTTTGAGGCTGTTACTCCCTCTATACTTGGTTATTTCTCTGAGGTTAAAACACTTGGTCGTGAAATTTTCTAAATAATTTTATTCTCAAGCGCTATTTTGCCCATTAGCAAAACCACTCGTACAAATTGGGCTTTTATTTTCAGAGATAAAATCCCGAGAGCGAAGCGATAATACCACTAGCGCATAATAACATTAGTGTATGAGGCGCCATTTCGGACTAAATTATTATTTTTGAATATATAAATTTCTCGGGCTAATATATTTTTTTAATATGATATTTATAGAAATTTGCGTGAATAATCTTTTTTTAGTCAAATTTATATAATACGCATCGCCCAAAAGTATATATTACAGTAAACGCAAAAAATATATCAAAACACGATATATTAATTTGGTGCGCCAATATATAATAATTTAGGGTACCACTGGTCGTCACCAGAGGTCGCGCCGCGCATTCATAAAGTGCACCGGCAACGCTGCAGCAGAAAGTGCGGAAGCCCGAAGTTGAAATATATTTTTTTATATGATATTTATAGAAATTTGCGTGAATAATCTTTTTTTAGTCAAATTTATATATTACGCATCGCCCAAAAGTATATATTACAGTAAACGCAAAAAAAATATATCAAAACATGATATATTAATTTGGTGCGCCAATATATAATAATTTAGGGTACCACCGGTCGTCACCAGAGGTCGCGCCGCGCATCCCTAAAGTGCACCGGTAACGCTGCAGCAGAAAGCGCAGAATGGTGTAAAACCAGGGACTCTTTAAAATAAAAAGGGTCCCTGTGTAAAACCCACCCCCGATTTTCTTGAAATTTTGGCTAGATAGGTTCCTATCCCCTATTTTCGCCCGACGTTACACCATTGGAAAAGTTTATCACTTCTTTCTTCATACGGCAGCGCGCATCGCTGCCGACTGCCACAATATGTAAGCTGATTGTGGGGTTATACACCACAAAACATCAAATCCCAAACCTGACACAGAAAAAGAACATCCAGTACGTCGGTAATCATAATCACTCGACTTCGGGCTTCTGAGCTTTCTGCTGCAGCGTGCACTTTAGGGATGCGCGGCGCGACCTCTGGTGACGACCGGTGGTACCCTAAATTATTATATATTGGCGCACCAAATTAATATATCATGTTTTGATATATTTTTTTGCGTTTACTGTAATATATACTTTTGGGCGATGCGTAATATATAAATTTGACTAAAAAAAGATTATTCACGCAAATTTCTATAAATACCATATAAAAAAAATATTTCGACTTCGGGCTTCTGCACTTTCTGCTGCAGCGTTGCCGGTGCACTTTAGGAATGCGCGGCGCGACCTCTGGTGACGACCAGTGGTACCCTAAATTATTATACAGGGTGAGTCACATCTAAAGGCAGAGCCGAAAACACAAGGTAGAACTCGCTAAAATAAGCACATATGCTTAATAATCATCAGCTCAAAAGCGATTGGTTTTCCATATACAGAGTGTTGAATTTTTCCCAAAAATAACATATTTTTTTAAATTTCTTTCGAACCCATTTAGGAATTCCAACCAAATTTGGTACACATTATGCATTGGACGGTTGCTATTTTGTGCAATAATTTGACCCCGTTCAGATAACCAGCGGCGTAGATACAAATAGATACTGTAAATATTTGTAAAAAAGTAGTACGGTCCTGTGCAAAACCAAAAATTTTGCCCTTTTTTGGATAGCCCATTAAATTTGGAACAAAAAGTGCCTCTTGGTATTTTTTTATTTCTGGTACAGTTTCTTCGTAATTTCGGATTTTTAAACTAGTGCCAAGGTGATTATGTTGGCATTTAAAATAAAATTATTTGTATCTACGCCGCTGCTCATCTGAACAGGGCCAAATTATTGCACAAAATGACAACCCATAATATTGGCTCGAAATAAATTAAAAAATATATATGATATTTTTGGAAAAATGTCAACACGCTGTATATGGAGAAACAAGCGTTTTTGAGCTAATGTTTATTAAGAATATGTGCTTATTTTAGCGAATTCTACCTTGTGTTTTCGGGTCTGGCTTTAGATGTGACTCACCCTGTATATTGGCGCACCAAATTAATATATTGTGTTTTGATATATTTTTTGCGTTTACTGTAATATATACTTTTGGGAGATGCGTAATATATACATTTGACTAAAAAAAGATTATTCACGCAAATTTCTATAAATATCATATTAAAAAAATATATTAGCCCGAGAAATTTATATATTCAAAAATAATAATTTAGTCCGAAATGGCGCCTCATATTAGTGGTATAATCGTATGTAATATCAGAAGTGCCGGAAATTTTATCGATAATTTTTTCGAAAGCGCTATTTTGCCTAGAAAGATCACGAGTATAATAGGTCTTTTATTTTCTGTTAAAATCCCGAGAGCGAAGCTCGAGGAAATTTATCTCCCAATTTGTACGAGTGGTTTTGCTAATGGGCAAAATAGAGCTTGAGAATAAAATTATCTAGAAAAATTTCCGGCACGAGTGGTATTTGTCGAGATTATTTCACCAATACGATTTAATAATTTCTGTATTAATTTTTTCTATGCTTACATTTCGAAAAAGACTCATTTTGAACGAGTTTATTGAAAGCTTCGACTGTAGTGTTCCAGTAAACAAACAACATATATGACGCTTGGATATCCAAAGCAAATACGATTATACACCCTGTTAGCGTTGGTATATTTTCTGAATGTGTGCCATAAACATACATTTAAACGGAGACGGAGGTCTAGTTAATAACAACAATTTAGCAATGTAAAAGTTATACAAATAATAATACCGCAATATAATTTATAAGCTGCATAATTTAGAACGATGTAAAACACCAATTTTAAGAAGTAGGTACGCGTTTGTATCGAACAGATTCGCGGTTGCTAAGCAACGAAGTGATAATTGCACAAGTGGTATTACCGCTTTGGTTTTGCACAAGTGCAAAGTGCAATTATCGCTAGCAGATGCAAGCAGTGAGGGAAATAATCGTATGCAATATCACAAGTGCCGTAAATATTATCGATAATTTTTTCGAAAGCGCTATTTTGCCTAGAAAGATCACGAGTATAAATTGGTCTTTTATTTTCTGATAAAATCCCGAGAAAATAAAAATAAAAGCCCAATTTGTAGGAGTGGTTTTGCTAATGGGCAAAATAGGGTTTAAGAATAAAATTATCTAGAAAAATTTCCGGCACGAGTGGTATTTGTCGAGATTATTTCTCGAATACGATTTAATAATTTCTGTATTAATTTTTTCTACGTTGACATTTCCAAAACGATGAATTTTGAATGAGTTTATTGACAGCTTCGACTGTAGCGTTCGAGTAAACAAACATGACGCTTGGATATCCAAGGCAAATGCGATTATACTTACATCCTGACAGCGTTGGTTTATTTTCTGAATGTGTCATAAATTTAAACGGAGACGGAGGTCCAATAACAAAAATTTAGCAATGTAAAAGTTATATAAATTCATTGATACAATGCTTAATAATACCGCAGCATAATTTATAAGCTGCATAATTTAGAACAGTGTGAAACACACAAACTTTAAGAAGTAAGTACGTGTTTGTATCCAACAAATTCGCGGTTGCTAAGCAACGAAGTGATAATTTGCACAAGTGCGATGATCGCTAGCAGAGGCATATGATTGGTTAGATTTTTATGGAAGGAGCTACCTTATTGGATGCAAGCAGTATGAGGGAAATAATCGCTGAAATCCTACTCTCTTAGTTACGCCCTAGCATAGAAGAATCTACTACGAGTAGATTCTTCTATGGTCCTAGTTACGCTAAACCAATAATATTGTGGCAGCTAAAACTGATAACCCGATAACTTCTTCACATTACCAAATTTCATATAGGACTAGAAGATATATTTTCAGTTAACACATCGATCGTTAAATACCTATTAGCACAAAAAACATATTCAGAACCGAAAGCTCAAGCTAAAGAACAGCTGTCAAGTGGATTCTAACTTTTAAGCATGGTAATTAAATTTATATAGGCTAGTTAAGTAAAACATTCATCTGACCTCAATGGTCTAGGGGCACGATTCTCGCTTTGCGTGAGAGAGATCGATGGTTCAAATCCCGGTTGTGCTGCTTTTTTATTTTTATTATTTAAATTACATTTTCGAAGAGGGGAAATGTTTATAATTCTTGTAGTTAATTTATTCCTAAGAAGTTAGGTTGATAAATTATGGCTACATACCTACGGGTGTCCAACTTTAAAACTGTACAAATCCGCAAAATCTTCATTTTTGGAAATAATTGCCTAAACTTTTTTTGTTTGAAAGGCCTTCAAAGACGCTTCTTTTGACCTTTCTGCCATTTTCAAAATGCTAATCCAGGGCCGGCTGCGATTTTTTTATACCCCCGATTTTCACGAAAACCATTTAGCGACTTTTTTATTTACAATCTGACCCCACAGCGTTAATCAGAATGCCCCCAAATTGTTTTTATTTGTTAGTTATCATTTTGTACAGAAATACATTACTTTTGTGTTTATCAATATTTTTTCAATGATTCCAGAGCACTATCTTGATCCGTATAAGTTTCAGAAAATTTCAGAATTTTGAGATGGCTCAGAGAAAAATACCCTGTATATTTTTGTAGTAAATCTTTTCACACCAACATTTTGAGTGGTCCTATTTACCATTCAACTGTTTTGAAGGGATTCCATGGCCAAATGTCTTTAAAATTCCTATTTTGTTCAATTTTGACACCCTACAGAATGGAACTCCCTGTATATTTTCTGTTCAAATTTGGTATATGGGGATTTGCATTTTGAAAATGGCAAGAAGGCCAAAAGAAGCGGGTTTTGAAGGCCGTTCAAACAAAAAAAAGTTTAGATGTTACGGATTTGTACAGTTTTAAAGTTGACATCCTGTAGATACACACTGAATAATAATTATTAAACTATTTGTAGTTGTTAAATTCTCTTTTTAAATACAACTCGTGGTATGCCTAATATTAGATAATAGGTAGGTAGGTACATACCTTTCGTTAATTTATCACTCATTATAGGTAATCCCAGTGCTAATAAAATACCACTCCTGCTGCACAGTCGTGGTATTTTCAGCTTTGGGATTATAATTCGTAAAATTAACGAAAGGCATATTGATAATAGGCACACCACTTGTTATAATACCCCTGAAAATATGGCACAAAAATGTTTGAAATTGATCTTAAAAACAAAAACTTTTGATTTCCCGCCGAGTGACCTTGATTCCATATTTTATATGCGCGAAAGTGATTATTTTAGTACAAATAAAAATCATGCACAAAAGGCTCCCAAAAGACCAGACAAGCACCAAACGTTTCGAAGAATCTGTCTCTACCCCAGGGTAGGTATATAAGGGTTCAATCGCAAAATTCCTCTGTGTCAATGACCTGTCCAACCTCAAGCTTGTTGATTTCCCAAGTGCACGCGATAGCCCGGCGATGGCGCTCTAAATTCAACCCCCTAGTCAGCTTCGGTGTACTCACGACTTCGTCGGGGCTGAGGATGCCGAACTGCACCCTTTTGACGACCCGCAGGGGCGCCTTGCTGTCGCTCGCAGCCATAGCGTCTTTTGCTGGCGGAAGGTCAGCCGGTCAGTTTGACAGCGGCGGCTGTCACGGCCCTAGACGTGCCCGACCACGGGCACGGCCGTCTATGTTTATCCCGTCCTCCGTCCTGGCGTGGCTGCGGGACGCGCGCGCCGCCGCGCCAGCCGAAGCTGATGTCGGATCTCGGATCAGTCGGATTCAGTCGCGGGATTCGGGGTTGCCAGATCACCCACAAAAGGACATAAACAAATAATATGCATAATATTTATGAATACATGATATTATATCAAGATTAGTATAGATCTTGATATTATATCATGTATAAATCTTTGATAGAAGTAAAAAGCGGCGCAGGCACGCAGGATATTCACAGGTTTAAGAACCGAATCAAGTGCTGAAACGTCCTAGGTACTCTTCGTTAGACGTGTCTGGTTACGTAAAGTTTTTAACGTCATTAACTACAGTCAGCATCAACTCATCTAAAGTACAAATATTAACAAATACATAAGTAATATTATGCAGGTATGTTCATCATAGACAAGTATCTAGAATAAGGTGACCAACCGTTCTGATTTAACCAGAACTGAACTGTTTTCGAGCACTAAATTCTGGTTGTATATGTCCCGAGAGGACAAATGGACCAAAAATTTCATTTTTCGACAAAAAGTCATTCTTGATAAAAGTTTCTGCTTCTCGAAAAAATATGGTCCACGAAGAGAATTTTCGATTTTTTTTATACAGGGTTTCCAAAAAATACAAAAACATAAAGTGCGACCAAGAATAAACTGCCTTTATTTTTAAAAATATCAAAAACTTTTACATAGAAAAGTTGTTTAGAATTAAAAGATGTGTCCAATTGTCACTTTTCAAACAAATCAGCCAACTCCGTTTTTTTAGTTCCAAGTGTGAAACTCCTTTGTGTTTAAAATTATCAAAAATATTTATTTAGAAAAGTTGTTTAGAATTAAAAGCAGGGCCGTGTTAAGGGATGGCGAAGGGGGTGTTCGCCCCGGGCGCAATATTCAAGGGGGCGCCAAAATCAACAAAGGCGCCAGTACCTACTAATAATTTACTGCTTCAAAAAACATTTAAAAATTTTTTTATTTTTCAGTTACCTACCGACTTTTTTTTTTCTAGGACGATGATTTCGCATACAACTACTGAAATCTTTGTAAGTTGTGAATTGGGAACTTGTCTACGTCTACGGATGTCTATGTCGTTGTGGAATATTTTAATTGATTTCGCTATTTTTCCCGAGATGACGCAGTGGCGGCCGGCGTTAGACGATTTAACGTTGACGCGAATCGTTGTAAAAAGGATTGTTCTGTAAATAAAGAATCAAACTTTCGCAAACGAGCAACGTGTTAGTTAAATAGAGGTATCGATATCGACATAGATTTTTGATTTCTGGATACTAATCGTAAATTAGTTGGAAAGTACAATACAATAAGTACTTGTACATTCATATTAGCTGAATCCTGAATCTGTAGCATCTAAGGAAACCCTGTTTTAATGAAGACTTGATTTTGTTGAACTTGAATGTTAATATTATCGCTCAATTCTTGATATGGCAAATGGCAAACGTACTAAACAAGCACACACTGTGTTTAGAATAACGTAGCAACCTGGTGGTTTCTATTGTGGCAAATTTTCGTATCTTGTAAATTGTAAAAATGTTCTTTCTGGTTTATGAGGTTCTGTTTTCTGGTGCAAAATAAAATGTAAAAATTAAAAGTTATTTGCTCTTGTAAAGTAGGTATAAATGAAAAATATGTAACTAAACTAAAATCGTTCTTTAACTGTACACTAGATTGTGAGAGGTAAATATTTAATGTCACTAGAATTCGGTAAGCGGCGGCCATATTGATATTATTGATAGGTATCTAACAGAGGAAAGGACCGCAATCAACAGAATTTACGTTTGAAGCACTCTAAAAAATCGCGTTATAGAAAAACTATATTTACCATACAGAAATTATTGTACCATACATTTATATAATTGTGAACTAATCTTCAACAAAGTCGTTCCAAATTTCTAAATGCGATTGTTAATTATTAAAGTTTGTACATATTTTCTGAAGTGCTACTGCATAAATTATTGTCGACAAAATTATTGAGTTTAATTTCTCAGATAATTTACACCAAACGTAAGTTGTTTTCTTAATATAAAATAGCATTCTACCGAAAATTTGATGTACATTTTCTGTATAATTGTGCAGTATTGGTGAAAAGTATGACTGCGGGGGGTTTATATACAACTTGTGCTTTTTAATTCCAGTGATGTGGATTTTTCTGCACATTTGTGCTGTTGTACAGACGCGTCGCCGGCCGGCACACGGCGGCGAGTGCCTTGCCTTGACTGACTTCAGTCAGTCGTCTCGGCACTATTGGCAGTGTCGTCCGTCCGAGTGAAAACAGGTCGCCACGCGTTTGCTGTCCCTATTTGTCCCGGGCTGTACCCTATTTGTCATGGAGTTAGTATATATGTTTACGGAGTAAATATAGGAAAAACGTTTCTAGCAGAAAGGAATAGACAAAAGGCGGCAGAAGTTCTAGAAATGCCGACGAATATGTTTCTTGCGAGGAAGAAATTCTATGGCTACAAAATAACGTAGAGCCATTTACACGTGTTCAAGAATTATGGACTAAGACACACATTTAACGAATGAGGGAAAATTATGCCATACAAACATATTTCTCCAATACCTAAGTTCCCTGCTCTGAATCAACCTCTTGGGTATTTACTTGTGAGTATGTTTATCATTGAATTAAGTATAATATCGTCATAAGGCTGTAAATAAATTAGTGCGAAAACATGTTGGTAGTTCCATAGTAAAAGGTAAGGGCGTCTTTCACATATAGGTAAAATGATTCTTTGATCTTCCCTCATGTAGTTCCCTATTTTGCCGCAGTTTTGGCACAGTTTTAAAGGCGTTATAAAGTTATAGGAAAATATATTAATTTTTTACATGAAATATCTTATTTCTAACTATGGAACCATTGTTTCCAGTTATTTATTTAAATGTTGTAATTTAAATATTACTTGGTAAGAACAAATTTGTATAGGCAAAACTTATCTGTTGTTGTTTTATACTGATACACATTTTAGTTGGAGGAAGATTTTAGACTACTTTTCCCTGACAAAGAAAACATATTTATACCCACCTATCAAGGAATTGCAGCCAAAATTTATAAATTAATGGAACAGAAACAAACTCGTGATTGGTTTTTGAAAGAATGTATACAAAAATTTGGATCCTAGTGAAGGTCTGTATAATTTTCTAAAAACAAATACAATTTATTTATATTACCTATCCATTTTACACTGCAAAATTTACCACTTCTATTGCAATGTCCTTTAAAGTCAAAAAAATCTGGCACGCATTGGAAACCAAGTAAACCAGAATTGAAAAAAATGATTCTTACTTCAAGTTAAGGTGACATTACTCCCTGCAAGTGACAATTTATAGAGCAACAAATGTTTTAGAATGCGGCGGACCTTCAGCCTTCCTTGGAGCAAAGACAGAATAAGTGTAATTGACCGCACAAGGCGCACAACCAATACCGGTGATCGGAAAAAAATTTCAGAACCTTTCAAGCTACGTATGTATAAATAACGTGCTCTATAAAATAGAGACACCTCGGAAAAATGCTACCCAAGTTATGGCCGGAATACTAGAAAATTTTAAAAATGTGAGGGATACAAATACCTCGCTGGAAATTTCCAAGACTTGCAATGTTGTGAAAAAAAATATTGGAAACATGAAAGTAAAGCATTCGGGGCAACGGCCCGCTATAATAGAGTGAACACATTCTTTGGGTGGGTGCTAAAAGAGCACCCACTAAACCGTGGCATTTTTCCAAATTCTTATAAAGTAGGCTTAAAGCAATCAATTTTACCCACAAGTGTCATTAAGAATTTTTTTTTAAACAAAAAAGGTAAAAAGCCGAAGAAATTTCGGCAGTTTTCGGGTTTTTCAAAAATATCTCGGAAAGTAGGCCATGGATCTCGAGTGTGTTAACCCATCAACAAAGCAACTTTTTTTTCAAATACAGTACTCCGAAAAATGCGTATTTGTCAAGATATTCTCGAGTGGCCCTTCCTATGAATAGGTACCCTGTATATTTTTTGTTTTGTTTCGTAAATATAAGTTTTTGAATGTTTTCGATGTTTTCTTAGTTTGTTTTTGTATGTGACCATATTATAATATGTTAAAAGAAATGTTTAAGTTTCGTTTTATGAATAAATATGTTTTCTTGGAACGTATGATTTTTTATCTTTTCACATACTCCTTTTTACATACTTACCTAAATATGTATATAGCGTGATTCAGTTGCATAGACATTAACTTTAACTGGTGGTAAAATGTGACAAATTAAAAAAATACATTTTATTTTCAGGTATGGTGGGTAGCATTAATTTAACTCTTCAAAATGTACGAGTTAAATTATTATACCTATCACTGAACCACCCGGTATATATTTAAAAAATTGAACAAACTATTGTTAAAAAATGGACAACTTGGGATGAAAAATCAAACTACAACAGTAAAAAATATAAATAAATTGTGCATATTAAAGAAAACCAAAATAGTGAAATAGCAATAAATTTTTAGAAATAAAAAAATTTTGTCAAGAAAAATAGCACAATATACAGTGTGACCCATTTGTTTTGGGGTCAGTCTGTAAAAAGTGTATCAATCGTGCGATTTGGCTGATTTTTTTTTTAAATTGTAGAGCTCGATGAACTGCACATTTTGAACAAAAATTGCCTGGTTCGCATAAAATCCAAAGCCTACTATGACCGTTTTTATGAGCAAAATTTTAAGAAACCATATTAGCGTTTTTTTTTGAAAAAATCTGTGTGCGCCAATGGATTGAGCACCCCTCGAAATGGGTATGTACAAAATTTCATCAAAATATTTCAAGTAATAACGATTTTGTAGAAAAATTAAAAATGCAGCCAAGGTACGTCTTTATTTTCAAAAATTCAAAGTTGGCCATGGAAAATAATTGAATTGTTTACTTTTATTAAGTGTCAAACTGTCTAAATTGAGTTCAGAAATTGTTTGTGCTCAATACAATTAATTATCATAATTATGGAATATTTAAGCATAAGAGACAAAATAGAAATTGTTCGACTCGTGGGCGACAACGAGCGCTCGGCAGCAGAAGCTGCGGCGGAATTTAACAATAGACACCCAGGTAGATCAGTGAGTCGAAGTACTGTACAACGTATAAACAATATTTTTGATGAAACTGGATCGATTTCTAAAAATTTATTAAAAACTAGGCAAAATGGACGCCGTGGACTTGTTGAAAATAACAATCAAATTCTGCAATACTTTAGTGACAATCCTCGAAATAGTGTTCGAACGGCTAGTTTAGACCTTCATATACCCAGAGAGAGTATAAGGAGATGTTTGAGACAAAACAAAATAAAACCGTTTAAGCCAAAATTTTTGCACACCCTGGAACCAGGAGATGAGGAGAGAAGATTAGAATTTTGCTATTGGCTGCAAGGTGAATATCTCCATAATGGCAACTTTTTAAATGAAATTTTATTCACCGACGAAGCCACGTTTACTACAAATGGTGTAGTATCAAGTCAAAACTGCCGTCACTGGTCAGCTGAAAATCCAGAGTTTATAATAAATGCAAGGAGACAATATTCACAAAAAATTAACGTTTGGTGTGGAATACTACGCGACAGAATAATTGGCCCATTTTTCTTTGAAGGGAATTTGAATGCGGCTGGCTTCTTGAATTTTCTAGAAATTGAATTTAGAAATGCTTTCGATGAGTTACCATTAAGATACCGTTTAAATTTAAAGTTACAGTTAGATGGCAGTCCTATTCACAATGCTCGTTTAATCAGAAACTGGCTAGATAATAATTTTGAAAACTGTTGGATAGGGCGAAATAGTCCTTTCTGTGAGTGGCCACCGAGATCTCCGGACTTAACTCCTTTAGATTTTTTTCTTTGGGGTACACTTAAGCAAAATGTTTATAAGTCAAGACCCCATAATTTACAAGAACTGCAAGCTAGGATAAACCGTAGTTGTGAGGAAACTACTCCACAGCAAATACGAAATGTAATTTTGAATGTACGCAAGAGGAACGACAAATGCATTGTAGAAAATGGAGGCTTGGTAGAAGTTACAAAAATTTTATAATTTTAATTGTTTTTATGTTTTGTGTTTATAAGCATAAGGTTGTATTATTACAATTCAATTATTTTCCATGGCCAACTTTGAATTTTTGAAAATAAAGACGTACCTTGGCTGCATTTTTAATTTTTCTACAAAATCGTTATTACTTGAAATATTTTGATGAAATTTTGTACATACCCATTTCGAGGGGTGCTCAATCCATTGGCGCACACAGATTTTTTCAAAAAAAAACGCTAATATGGTTTCTTAAAATTTTGCTCATAAAAACGGTCATAGTAGGCTTTGGATTTTATGCGAACCAGGCAATTTTTGTTCAAAATGTGCAGTTCATCGAGCTCTACAATTTAAAAAAAAAATCAGCCAAATCGCACGATTGATACACTTTTTACAGACTGACCCCAAAACAAATGGGTCACACTGTATATGGAAAATAATAAAGCGCACAATATAAAATGTAAATAATTTGTTCATTTTTGTATGGGTAATTATATGAAAAACAAAACATATTGTGCAGAAAAACTGCACAAGATATTTACAAAAAAAAACAAAGTTGTGGTATTAAATTCAAACTAATTGTATCTAAATTTCAAACCAAAATCAATATAAAATGTAAATAATTTGTTCATTTTTGTATGCGTAATTATATGAAAAACAAAACATATTGTGCAGAAAAATCGCACAAGATATTTACAAAAAAACAAAGTTGTGGTATAAAATTCAAACTAATTGTATTTAAATTTTAAACCAAAATCTTCTTTTTCATACACATATTTTTATTGAAATATCAACTGGTTTTGTTTATAAAAACCAAATCGCTTGTGTATCACAAATGTTTACAAAAATATAGGGAAAATATGCAATCGTTTGGAGAAAACCTTGACAAAATGTATCTACAAATAAATGTAGAAAAAAACAACAAATTGGTTCTAGTCCATTTTCGAACACAATTTGTGCATAAAAAATCAATATTTGTTTTTAAATAATGCACACAGTTTTTAGAGTGCGCGCACGAATTCTAAATTTGAGTAGATAGAAATTAACATTAAACTCTGTTCTTTGAAGTACATAAAAAGGCTATAGTTATAGTTTCTGTAGTCTAAGTTAGGTTAGAACCATATAATATCAAGGTTAAGGTTAGGCCTCCGTAAGAAGAATTATTGACATTTCTGCCAGACATGCTAAATACGCACCTGGAGGCGCCCAAAACAATTATGCCAAATGAAGAAATGCAATTTCTGGTGTACAGTTAAAGAGAGATTTTAGTATTCATATTTTATTTAATTTAATTGATATAATTTTGATTTGGGGGGGGGGGGGGGCCAAAAAAGAACTTTGCCCCGGGCAAATTTTTACCTTAACACGGCCCTGATTAAAAGACGTGTCTGATTGTAACTTTTTAAGCAAATCGGACGACTTTGACTTAAATGGGTAAAAAATAGCCCTCTGACACGTCTCTTAATTCTAAACAACTTTTTTAAGTAAAACTTTTTGATATTTTTAAAAATAAAGGCAGTTTATTCTTGGTCGCACTTTATGTTTTTGTATTTTTTGGAAACCCTGTATAAAAAAATCGAAAATTCTCTTCGTGGACCATATTTTTTCGAGAAGCAGAAACTTTTATCAAGAATGACTTTTTGTCGAAAAATGAAATTTTTGGTCCATTTGTCCTCTCGGGATGTCTATCCGTGGACATACTGTATACGGGTATAGGAATTTTATTTTCCCGTATTATCTAAAATTACAATTATTTCTGCCACTGTCTGGAAAAATAGTTATGGCTTGCTCGATAAAACCTTCTCACATGAATGAAAAACGCAAAGGAATTTTCTTAAATACTAAATATCTCGAAAACGGGTATCCGGCCGGCATCCAACAAACTATAGAAATATGGGTCATTCCAGTTGAAAAAAAAAATAAGTTATTGCTGTTTGAAATTATCCGATTTTGAGAGCCTGTTATGAACACACTGTATATGCAAAAACCAATTTCGACATACCACACCACACATGGTTGTGCTGTCATACTTCGGCTAAAATATCTTTGATATCTATTAAAATAAAGATACAGCATTCAGTTTCCATAACCTCCACGAAATCCCAAAATTTCAAGAAAAATTCGATATCTTGGCAACGCTGCATCCAAAATACAAAACAAAAAAACCGTTCTATAGCAAATTTCATGGAGAATGCAAATATTTCAAAGGATTAATGCAATTGTCAAAATCTAAATATTTTATTTTTGTCCTGCAAATACGAATCGCCCTGTATATGTGAAAATAAAAGAGAGGTTACGTCCACTGCCAACCTTACAACTTTTGTATTAAAGTTTTTTTCGTATCTCTTATGGTTCCTGAGATCCAGGGGGTAGGACAAACTATTTGGGACACGCTGTATCTATAAAAAACACAAAAGGGGTGCGGCAAAATATACCCAGCCATGGAATATTCTAAGTAAGGTTTTATATCAAAGTAGAAAGACACAGAAAAAAATATATACCCAGCCAAGTTTTTTTTAGGTTAAAAAAAATTACGCTCTAAATAAAAATTTTTTTATTGAAAACTATTGGTTGAAATATGTAAAATTAAGCACGGAAAATTACATCGAGTAAATGACCGCCACGAACAGCCAGACAATGACCAACTCTACTTTGAGCGTGTAGCATAACTTTGCGCAATATTTCAGCAGGAATTTGCGCAATTTCTTCACGAATATTTGCCTTTCAGTCTTCTAATGTTTGTGGGCGATTAATATAGACTTTATTTTTCAAGTATCCCCACAAGAAAAAATCTGGTCCCGTTAAATCAGGGGAATGAGGGGGCCATTCAATATCTCCATTTTTTGTGAGTAGCCTGGCAGGGAAAATGTCTCTAAGAAGAGCGATCGTTTCACGCGCTGTGTGGCATGTAGCGCCATCCTGCTGAACCAGAAGTTTTCCATGCCAAGTTCTTCCAACTTTAGTCGCAGAAATTCACGTATCATTGTTGTGTACCGTTCTGCATTAACCGTAACTGCATTGCCCCTGGCATCTTCAAAAAAGAAGGACCCAATAATTCGTTCGGAACATATTGCGCACCAAACAACGACTTTTTGAGCAAACTGCATGTTCTCTTGAATAAAACGAGGGTTTTCTGTTCCCCAAAAACAATAATTTTGCTTGTTAACTCGACCAGAAAGGCAAAAATTTGCTTCGTCGCTCATTATCAAATTTTGCCAAAAATTAGGTTCGACTTCCACTAAGTTTGTAACGATTTGTGCGTATTGCAAACGTCTTTGAATATCAATCGGCCGTAGTTTGAAGGCAGTTTGAATTTTGTATGGATATATATGCAAGTCTAAGTGCAAAATTCTTCTTAAAGTCCGCTCAGACAACCCTAATTGCGCCGCACGTCTTCTTGTGGAAGTTGTTGGTTCTGCCTGAACGTCAGCCCGAACAAGCTCAATATTTTCGTTTGAACGACCAGAACGAGGTCTTCCAGTATGCTTTACATCACTTACTGTGCCATTCTGTAGAAACGCGTTTGCTAAACGACGAACTGTTTTTCCGTGTGGAGCTCTTCGACCGGGATACGCTCTCCTAAAAGCGCGTTGAGTTAAAATAATCAAAGAAAAGTTTTGGAAATAAAATTTAACAATTTCTGCGCGTTCTTGAGGCGAGTAACGTTCCATAACAAAATTCTGTGTCTTTCTACTTTAATATAAAAATTTACTTTTGACAGCTGTCAAAAAAATAGCAAAATTAAAACAATATTCCATGGCTGGCTATATTTTGCCGCACCCGTAGTAGGTAGGTACTCTTTCTTTCTTTTACATAAAAGCCCAAGAGAGAATTCCTTGAGTGATCTGGAAGTAAAAATATAAGTTAGTGCTTATAAATTTATTGACACATCCTATATAAATTAACATGTCTTCTCAAAGGGCCAAATCTAGAATATACATATATAGATACCTATAGGTATCTACCTATAGAAATTTATTTCCTGGTGGGTTCATAATATGATTATTGATTTCCAAAAAGCCACCTGCGATGTCACAATCGAGACTAAAAATCTGAAAATCATATTAGGCATTTTTTTCAAAAAAATTTACTAAAAGAAGTTGTTCAGAATCGATCCAGGACCCTTGATCCAAAATTTTGTTAAAATCAAAAAATATTAAATAAAAAAAATTAAAGTCCAAAATTAGCAATTTACGAATTTTCTGCGTTTATAAAAGTGTGCCATGGAAGTTTTGAAGGCTAGTTGTTTTCAAAAAGTAATCATTTCAAAATAAAATTAAAAGCTACAAAATAAATTTTATTTTTTTTGCATTTTTACAAATTTTTTTTAATTAACATTTTTTGATTTTGAAAAAATTTTTGATTTAGGGTTCTGGATCGATTCTGAACAACTTTTTTTAGTACATTTTTTTGAAAAAATGCCTAATATGACTTACCGATTTTTAGCTTCGATTGTGGCATCGCAGGTGGCTTTGACTTTGATGTAGACAACTGGGTTCAGTCAAATGGTACACAAGGAGGGTGCGAAGTGGAAAGTTCTGGTGTAATTGTTTTTAGTGGTTCATTCGAGTGATTATCTTTGAGGTGCTGAACACGAATCTGAAGTTGTCCAACAAAAATTTTCACGGCAAATATGAGAAATCATTAAAGAAACATTGATTGAGAAACATGATTTACAGCTTATAACTTGCAAAGCAAGCTATTTACGCAAAAAATGGTCCTATAGTAAAATAAACAGGAGAAAATTATCTAATACAATTTAACCGTCTTAACGTCATTTCTTTTACGTCGTATGGTTTCCACGCAAGTAGACCGTCAGACAGTGACAGATTTTCCTTACTGATTTTCTCATTTATGCCTTGGAGAGGGTTGAAAGGTAAATCGATGCTGAGTCGGAAAATAGTAATTTTAAGTTTGGCCCCCGGGGAAAACATGGAAAATTCGATTTTTCGTAACAGAAAAAAGAGGTACTAATTCTCACTTATGCCATGTTCATCGTATGATTTATTATATTATTCCGACCTCGAAAACCCAACGGCATAAGTGTAGCGTGTGGAAAAAGGGTTTAATTAAGTCATTTTTGTGTGATCTGCCAAACCCTTAATTCAACCCTTTTTCCACACGCTACACTTATATGCCTTTATGGGTTTCGAGGTCGGAATAGTATAAGAAATCATACGGTGAACATGGCATAAGTGAGAATTAGTACCTTTTTTTCTGTTTTGAAAAATCGAATTTTCCATGTTTTCCCCGGGGGCCAAACTTAAAATTACTATTTTCCGACTCAGCATCGATTTACCTTTCAACCCTCTCCAAGGCATAAATGAGAAAATCAGTAAGGCAAATCTGTCACTGTCTGACGGTCTAAAAAGAGTGTTGAAATGATAGAAATAGGGGAAATAAGTAATTTTTGGCAAATAGCAAAAAAAGAAATAAATAAAAGTGCAACTTTCCCTTTGACTCAATTATTAACTTCGTGATGAATTAAATTCTGAATAATATTTTACCCTGTGAAGTTGGGAATGTTTTGACTTCGAGAAGAGTCATCATTTCCACGTAAAAACATACCCTTGGGCAATGTCGATATCGCAAGCCGTTTGCGAGATATTCGACTCTGAATGTAGAAACACCGAAAAAAAAATCCAAATTTCTAAAATAGAACGCAATTTATTCAAAATACAAAATGTGTTTTTTTTTAATTTACTTCTACAGGTATATTGAAAATGTCCCCCGTTTACCTCAAGTCACTTCCTTATGCTCTTTATTAAATGACGCCTCACATTCGGGAAGGTATTTTCAGCATTTTTAATATTATTGGTCGCTTGTTGAATTTTTCCTAATTAATAATAAATTAATTCAGATTTCTCACCTTCAAAATTATAGCAATTTTTCGAAAATCAAGTTTCATTTTCAACACCCTGTTTCTTTTAAAGGAGCAAAATTTTACTAAGGCATTTTTGGCTCACACGGTATATTTTGACGTCTACTACCACCTGTTGCCCTCTGGCGGATAAATTATGGGACACCCTGTATATTTGATATGAATTTTCGAGCTGAAAATTGCGAACTTTCTCACAAAATTTCCGGGAAATATAATATAAACGAATATTCGTTTTTCCAGAACCGAATATTTCCAAAATATTCTCAATATATTGCAAAGTTTGAATTGAAATATTCGCCACTCACATCACTGCATGGAAGCTGTGTCTAAGAGGAGTAAGAGGGCTCGTATACGCATCAATATATAAAAATTGTCCAGAAATTCACGTCTTTTATTAGCCTATAGAATAATATTTATCTACATGAAATAAATACTATAAAATAATGGTGTTTTTTGCTGTTTTAAAAAAATTACTGAAGTTCCCCCATGTTTCAATACTCATTTGCGTGGAAACCATACGACTTACAAAAAAAAGTTAAGAGAGTTAAATTGTAGATAATTTTCTTCTCTTTATTTTACTATACAGAATCTCTTTTTGCGTAAGTATAGCTTGCATTACCAGTTATAAGGTGAAAACCACTAAAAACACTATTTTTAGTGGTTTTATTGATGATTTCTCATATATAAAATTTTTGTTGGACAACTTCAGATTCGTGTTCAGCACCCCAAGAAACATAAAATAAACCACTAAAAACAATTACACCAAAACTTTCCACTTTAAACTACCGTTTGACTGAACTAAACTATTTTTTTTTTGGAAATAAGTATTCAACAATGCCATCTACCTTTGGTAAAAATTTCGTTCTTGTCGGTTAAAAATTAAAGAAGTTATAAGGTTGTTTCACTCTTAAGTGAGACACTCTGTATAAGTAAATTTAGCAAATGTAAACAAGTACGATTTTTTAATATGTACGGCAAGCCTGGGTGAAAAAAGGATAAAAAAATGCTTTTCTTTGTAATTGCCCATATACGTAGATTCATACAAAATCCACAAATATTATATATTCACAAAAAAAAAATCGCTTTACAAATCTTATGCATTCTATTCCATAAAAGCGCGTAAATTGCATTTGAATGCAAAGGAACAAAAGGTAAATGAATATTCAAACGTTTTCGGGCGCTCTTGCGGCGGAAATAAGAATTAATGGGAGAGGGCGGTAACGGTAACACACCTCAATATAAAATTTTCCGAGCTACAATTTCTGAGTTTTTCAGAAAAACCTAAAAAAACAGCGAACAAACATTAAAATTCGTGCAATTTCTTCCCCTTCCTGAGCGCCAAGCTGTGGCCGACTTTGCGTGTGAAAACTATTTTTTATTATACTTCTTTGAAAACACCTTATTTTCATCTGTTTTAGCAATAATGCAAGATGGGATTTTTCGGGCTAGCGCACGGAAACAGCGCACGGAAAAGCTTTCCGTGCGCTGAATAAAAATACCGAATATATGGCTTTAAAATAGAAATATACCGCAAAGTAAACTAAATTTAAGAAACTCTATATGCTCTCTGATATTTAACATGTATCTATTTTGTATTTTAATTCGTAATTGTTTTAATATTTAGATACATTTCTGTAATATTTTTGACGTTTTATTCACCTTATCTGACAATAACTAATTTACAACAAAGCACCCTTGAATTAATTTGAGAGTAACCATGGAAACGCATCATGCATACCAAACACTATATTGTCTGCATTGTTTATTTTTTGTCAATTAAATTTATTATAATATGCCGATAAAATGTTTTAAGTTTCCGTTTTCAAAGAAGTATAATAAAAAAATATCGTTCATTACACGTCCAGAAATAGATTTTTCCGTGCTTGCATGACTTCCCGTGTTCGGCTGCGCCTCACACGGGAATTTGTCACGCGCGCACGGAAAAATCTTTATTTCCAGACTCGTAATGAAATATACTATTTTGCATTGTGAAACCTACCACCTACCTTTTGCAGTCGGCCAGGTTGCTGTAGTTTTTGCGGTCGGAAAATTTTCCTAATGCCGGTGGACTATCGCCAGATTTAACTCCACTAGATTTCCATTTATGGGGATTTCTGAAAAACATTGTTTACAAAACTCCATCTAGGGATATATTGATCATTTAATAGAAAAAAAAATAGCAGATGCCTGTAGGCAAATAATATCAGATTTCTTAGTTAGACGCCGCCGTCTGTTATGTTTATTAAAAGAAGTACCTAGTTACATTAAAAATTATTTATAAGTAAGAACCTAATTACCATTCATTTTTATATTGTTGGTTTTTGTTTTTCGCTAAAATTGTTGATTTTTAAATACTATAATACATAATAAGCGTTTATAATAACAGTTTTTCTTAAAAAGGCGTTCATACAGTTATATTTTTATAACTAATAATAAAATTTTAATACTTTTCCCATAATACATCTCTCCGAGCATCTGTCAATTAATTCTGTCAAAAATATTACCTTCATAAATCATAGCTAACTCGATTCTCATTGTTGAATTGAACCATTTTTCGCTGTTATAGGCGATGCCTATAATTCACTTGAACGTGAATTCTTGAATAATAAATACGACTTGGTCGTTTTACTTGGTATTGATTTTTTTCTGTCTTGTTGACAATCTTGTTTATACCCGGTGTTGATAAGATACAATTAACATGGATATAATAATAAATTATTGAACTAATATTAGACATACTCCCGACTTTAAAAGGGTTAGCTTTTAACATAAGCTTAGCATTTACCACAGGAAAGATATTACCTATACAAATAAGGTAAACAATAATGTAACATATATCTATGAACTTCAAATTCTGGGTCACTTGCACTGTTTTTAAGCAGCGTCCAAATCTGTCTCGATCGGTAAGGTGCAGAACTTCGTAAATGCACGTTTTACGAGTCCACTTGAAAGTTTAATAGTTGCTACTCTTGCGACTCCATCCGGCCCCGGATTGTGGCGATCTCAGCCCTTTTTGTTGGTGGTAAAAGTTGGCGAGCGGATTTGTATAGGGCGAGCCACAATATTCTTTTTAGTGTGGGCCTAAGGTGTATGACGGAAACACAGGGATAGTTTAATATGTATATTAAAATTAAATACGATACCGTACATTGGATTAACAAGATACAGTACAATAGGAAGTTTAAACACATGTGCAATAATTATTATTGAATAAAATTAAAAATCTATAAGTTCGCACAATGCTACACTCAAGATATCTGAAATGTGACCCCTTTCTAAGTAACAAAATCCAAACGTTTCACAAGGTGCACTGATAAACAATAGAATTTAAAATAAGACACAAAACAATATGACAAAATGGTACAAATATATAACTATGGCATAAAAGAACAAACCTTCAGATTAAAATACAAAAATTGCAAAAGATTCCCCAAATAGAATAAAATTACTTGATTTCCTAAATAGAATAAAATTACTTGACTCTGTATAGCTTTGCTTAGGTTCCAGCACAAGTTCGTATAAGAATGTAATTCAAATTACTCGAAAATTCTGACATAAAATAGTTCCATTAAAAACAAGATTCTGATTTCAACCCCAAAATAATTGACCCTAAATAGTTTCCCAATTCCCTTACAATTTTCCCAATAAAAGTTACAAGATTATTTCTGTTTGAATAAATTAAACTCTGACATCTACAGTGAAATAATATGGTTCAAAATAAATTCCCAAAAATTAAAAATGCACAATAAATTCAATTTCTCTAAAAGTTTCCAAAATAATTCAAAATTCAAAAATAAAAAGGCAATTCAGACACAAAGGAATCAAAACACAAATATTCGGCTTTTTGGTCAGCCCAAACTTACGGCGGTGCTAGGAGAGTATTTCTTTCTTGATTTTCTTCATTTTTACTGGGTGACTGGCTGGCTGCAGGGGTGGCCACCTGCCCTCTTCAGTCGGGCAGGGGTTCCCCTGGCATCTGGTGGAGGCTCGATTAGCACTGTCCGTAGGTCCAGTCGGGCGCTCTTTTATATCATTTGTCGCGACGCGCGCGCAGCGCAGGGTGAGGTGATCTGCTTCTGGAGTTCCGCGTGTAACCTTGACACGTGCGGTCGGGAGATCTCCATAGGAACGGATGGTTTTAAG
This sequence comes from Pseudeuparius sepicola, assembly GCA_963920635.1. Taxonomy (NCBI): domain Eukaryota; kingdom Metazoa; phylum Arthropoda; class Insecta; order Coleoptera; family Anthribidae; genus Pseudeuparius; species Pseudeuparius sepicola. The sequence continues at coordinate 67,322,508 of OY987298.1, forward strand.
TTTTAGGAATATGAATATTGGGGCCTCTCTAGGATATACTGTAGGAATATTATAGTTTTAAATATTCTGGCCTTATGCGCTGGTCTGGGCATTACAGGATGAAGAGCGACGATTCTTCCTAACTGCCACTGTAACTGCGGCGTATGGTCATCTTTGACAACAACCAACGAACCGAGTTGAACTGACTGTTGATGAGTCACTTTCCATTTAGTACGCAGCTGCAGCTCACTGACAAATTCACGGGCCCAACGTGTCCAAAATTGTTGTTGAGCTTGTTGCAATAATTGGTATCTTGATAATCTTGATACCGGGATGTCTCGTAAATCAGGATCAGGTAATGCTGTTGATGTTCGTCCGATTAAGAAGTGAGAAGGGGTAAGAGCAGAAAGATCTAAAGGATCGGAAGAGATAGGGGTTATAGGTCTCGAATTAAGAATACATTCTACCTGTGATAAAATAGTACTGTATTCCTCAAACGTTAATTTTTTAGTGCCTAGTACTCTTAATAGGTGTTTCTTTGTTGATTTGACGCCTGCTTCCCATATTCCCCCAAAGTGTGGCGAAAAGGCGGGTATGAAGTGCCAGTTAACACCATTATTTGAAACATTCTCTTGTAAAGGCGAAGAATTTTCCTTTAAGAAATTTTGAAGTTTGATGAGCTCCCTGTTGGCTCCTATAAAATTTGTACCGTTATCCCAATACCTACATACTTTCAGGTTTTCCGTGTCGTGAGCAAAATCTTCGAAATGCAGCAATAAAAGCCTCCTTTGTTAGATCTGTTACTAACTCCAGATGAATGGCTTTTGTTGCAAAACAAATAAGTAACGCTACCCAAGCCTTTACTATTTTTGCCCCATGACCAACTCTGTTTTTTAGTAAAACTGGCCCAAAATAATCCACCCCAGTGGCATGAAATGCTGAAGTAGGTGTTACTTTGGGTTTTGAAAGAACTCCCATTATAGGTGAGTGCGGCGCAGGGTTGCAACGGTAACAACGAATGCATTTATGCACAATTTGTTTAGCTAAATTTTTCCCTGACAAAGCCCAAAATCGTTCCCTAACAGAGAAAAGTAACTGCTGTGGCCCTGCATGGTAAAGCCTTAAATGTTCGGCTAGAAATACATGTTTGACGTCGTATGAAAAGTTTGATAATTGCAAACGACCACCTACACGTAACACGCCTTTGTCATCGATAAACGGGTTCAAAGAAAGGAGTTTTGAATTCTTATTCAGTGGTTTTCCTTTTTTAAACAGTGTAACTCATCTGAAAATGAATCTTGTTGTGCCTGTTTAGTGAGAAAAGTTAAAGCATTTGATAGTTCTATAGCGTCTAATGGATCAAGTGTTATCTTAGTAGATTCGACTTTGCAATTAAAAATACGCAGTTACGCGTTGAAGTCTAAATAGTGTTCAAAATTTATTTTTTTACTACTAACCTGAGAAATCACCATTACTTACCTCATTCCTCTAATGAGAAGTAATATTTCTCTACCTAGGTAAATAATGATAATAAAAAACTACCTAGGTAAATAATGAAAAATTTTCTATGTGACATTTAAAAATTAGTGTCATTTTATCAGCTTGACAACTGAACTCCCAGGCTACTTGATATTTTGAAGTATTTGAAAAAAGCGAGAAATGACAAAAATATGGCAATATTTCAATGTTAGTAGTAAAAAAATTCTATATACACTTCGGTTGAGAAGGCCATTATTTACCTCGCCATTATTTACCTACGCGCCTCAGGATATAAAAATGCTCGGTAAATAATGGCTCACTTCTCAACCTATTAGGTGTATAATATACTATTATTATACTTCTTTGAAAACACAAATATTTCGTCTCATAACTCAAAACCTTAAAGCTCTGACTTATAAGTCGAAATAATGACGGTCAATATTTCGACTTATAAGTCGAAACTTTAAAGCTTCGAGTTATAAGTAAAAATTTTGGGTCAATATTTCGACCTATAAGTCGAAGTTTTAAAGTCGAAATTTTAGGAGCCGAACTAAAAAAAAATGCGACTGTCCCTTCTAGGCCTTCGTAGAAAACAGATAGTGACCCAGGATCGTGCGTTTAATTTTTTTGCATTATCGACAAATTTAAGGTGGGGGTAAGTTGCAAAGGTTAGGATTTTTCTTTTTTGAATAATGGGACATGGGTACCTTGGGAAACTCGAAATAAAAAAATAGTGACAGATTCAATTTTTTTCGATTGTTTTACTGTGTTGAGCTTTTTTTCCCCTCTTATCCCTAGAAAGGGTGGCCGCCTTGTCCTTTTTGAAGTAAAGCACGTGTAAGTCGACCATCAGAAACGCTTAAATTCTTTTTAAAAAAGTCCTGATTAAAAGATAGTCCGCTATTGCGCAAAACATACGAACTAAATCATTGATTCGCGAATGTTGGGCCATTTTTGTACTAACTGATATGATCAGATTGCAATATGCTAAAGTAACATTATATGCGCCATCTAGAGGCATCTTAGAGGAATCGATATAGGCCGTTATTGCACATGATAGATTAATAAACATCCATGCAGCCTGTACTATTAACACAATAAGCGTTTTTTTTTCGAGTTGGGCCACTCTTGCACTAAACGCCTCAATTGTCCTTTGACTAGAAGAGGTAATTAAAAGTTTTAAGAAATTACAAAATAACTGGAAAATGCCTTTGCAATGGTATAAATAGGTATAACGAAATATTGAATATGAATCTCAACAATTAAAACGTTCTAAGCAATAATTGAACGTGCATCTACTGAGATAAGATATTGAAGAAAGCATAGGCGCCGACTCCGCGGGTGCTCCGGGGCTCGAGCACCCGGCCAAAAATTTGGCTGGGTGCGGAGCACCCGGCCAAAAGTTTGGCCAGTTGTTGGAAGCTCGAGCAAAGGTGACAAGGTGACAAGGTGCCATGTTTAAGATCAACAATGAGTCAGAAAAGGTTGAATGATATTATGCTGTTAAATATTTATAAAGAATTAGCAGACATCATAAGCCTGGATGAGTTATGTGATGAGTTTACAAAAAAATCGCCCATAAGACTAAGCACTTTTGCGTTATTTACGCACAGTTAGGTAACTAGTCGTTTTTTGTTTTTGTTTTTGTTTAAAGACCGCATCTTAAAATTCAGCGGACTCTCATCCGCGAATCAGCTGCATGATATATATCTCCCTCTCATTTGTTTCCCTTTGGAGGAAGTAAGAAGTAAGAGACAGATATCCAGCTGATTCATCGGGATGAGAGTCCGCTGAATTTTAAAACGAGGCCTTTCATATGGAAATACCTTTATTTTATTTCATTCTATTTACGTTTTGTTTTTTTAATCATCAGGGTGATAACTGTTCGTTTTTTTGTTATGTACTTTTATTTTATATTTATAATAAAAAAAATGTTTTTTTAAAATAACATTTGGGGGGGGGGGGGGTTGTATACCTTGGGCACCCAGCCAAATTTTGAGAAGTCGGCGCCTATGGAAGAAAGTAATGAAAATGAAAAATCGGACTTCCAACGCCAACAAATTCCTCTTGGTCGACTAAATATAAATATCTGCTATAAGCTTGAACACCAATGTATAGACCTTTTGTATCTGGACTGATATCTTCAATTATTGCGTAGTATTGCTGCTGGTGTTTTGGCGATATTGAAACTCGTCTAAAACATTAGGTACCTACTTTAAAAGGTAAATGAACGGCAGATCCGGCTCGAAGGACCACTATGTTGAATTGAACTATTTTTCGCTTATATATAGGCTATGCCTATAATTCACTTGAACGTGAATTCTTGAATAATAAATACGACTTGGTCGTTTTACTTGGTATTGTTTTTTTTTCTGTCTTGTTGACAATCTTGTTTATACCCGGTGTTGATAAGATACAATTAACATGGACATAATAAGTAAAATTATTGAACTAATATTAGACACTCATTAAAAAAAATACTATGGCGTCTTTTTCATATTTTTACAAATAATACGCATATAACTTTTTAATGAAACAAGATATTAAAAATGTACTTACGAAAGTTTATCAGAAAAACGTGCTCTTTCCAAATATAAAGAGTAACAGGTATGGTTCTGGGAAAATTATATTTGATGGCGTCATAACCTGTATTTCCTAAATTCCTAAAAACTATCTTTTTGTCCCAAATGCAAGCTTGAGTAGTCCTACAAGAAACCCACAAGTCAAATTTTTACTGGCTGTTTTTGTTTGTCTATAATAATCCTGAGGCGTCGAGTTTGGGACATCTGTATATTTTGTTTTTTGCTGTAAATTAACCCTTCTAATAGGTAGTTTCATTTTTGTAGCACAATTCAATTTTGTTCAAAAATAAAAAAATAATTAACTACACATCTCCAATAACTGCAAATCAAAAATTTATGTTAGATAGGTATGACACTAGAGTGTGCTTGAACCAAATTTCAACTCGTTAACTTTACTAGTTTTAACAATATAGTATAGTGATATTTGCAGGGAGAAGTACATACGACGTTTCTCCAAAATCATAAAAGTTCAAATAAATTCTGAACAGTCAAACTTCGGATAATCCTATATATGGGTTCAAGGTCATCCTGGTAATACCCCCTATCCACAGGCTTCGTTTGAAGTACTAACTATAGGACACCCTGTATATAAGTGACCAGAAACGCGATATACACCATGCTGATATTGTAATTTAGTGTCCTTAGAACAGCTGAGAAAATTATTAAAACCAATATCAAAATAAAAAAGTTATTGGAGGATAGGTAACCATTCACTTTTAGAGTTTAAGGTGCCCAATCTCAAAAAAATCCTCATAATTTGATACGAAGAACACCTGGGAGAGCCATGTATATAGAATTAAGGGACACGCTGTATATAATCAAGTACCAAATCCAAGTCTCCAATTATAAGACCAAAATTTCAATTTTGCAAATCTGGCACAACGATAATTATTTCTTTAATGAGGTCTATCAGCAATGTTCCGTTTCCCATCCTTCACCCTCTATGTAGGTTTAATATTCGTCAATACAATAGAATACCTAGATAATACCAACAGACGGAGTGACCCAGTTTGACTGTGCGGCCGGTGGGGCGGGGGGAGGGGGGGATTGAACGGGAAGACCGAAGCAGACAACCCCGTTGCCCCGCTTGATCGACGACACGGCGCGGATATCCAGAGGTCCCTCGATACGCTAATTGATTGTCTCCATGACGACTCGGTCGCATGTAAAATGTGACGGATAAACAAACCTATATATTTTCAATGCACGGCAACTTAATGACAAAACATTCTGTGATTTTAGTGGGTATAGATGATAGATATTATTTTAGTATCCTAACAAACACGTCAGCAAACAAATGCGGTCTCTGTGTTTGCCGAGAAACCGCACAGAAGTTGGTGGTGTTGAATAAATTATTAATAAATTGGAAGACTGAAGAACCAAAAGGTATTGTTTGCATGGCACTTGTGATGTCTTTGTTAAGTTATTGAGAGTTTTATTTCTTTATATAGGTACCTATATTTTTATGCACCTACATTTTTTTCTTCGTACAAAGTCAATCAAAAGTAACTGAAGAAATTTGGTAATTATTGCCCCTTTATCATTTACAATGAAGGTTTTCCTTTATTAGGTACTGTGTTTTTCTTAGTTAATTTAGTAGTAACACTTTTTTAATCACGTATGTAACTTTTCCCAAATTAAAAATTATCTGCCTCACATCATATTTTAGCCATTTGAATTTTTCTTTAGTTCTTTTTCTGTTTTTTTTTGCCTCTCTCTTCCAGCTGTACGTTTGACATCGTCCGTCCATCTCATTGGAGGGCGTCTTCTGGAACATTTTCCCATGTAGATATTCCTTTTGTGCAGCCTAACATTGGTCTCTTAATGGCATTTTGAGTGGTCTGTAGCTTCCTCGTTACATGTTTTGTCAAGGTCCAGGTTTGGGGGTCGCTGGTAAAACACACTGTTCGCACAGCAACTTCTCAGTCGAATGGAAATGTTTTGAAATTTGAGTTCACCTAATAAGTTTTCCAAATGAGACGCAAGCTAAATCATCTATTCACCTCTACTGTTTTCACGCCCCAAAGTTATTAGGTATATGTGTCCAAGATAACCATATTCCACAACATTTTTCATATCTAATTAAAGCATATTCGAATAATATGCCACAGAAGTTCTCAATCACTTTGATTTTTCAAAATAATGCCAAAATTGAATAACTCATTGACCCCAAAAACGTGGAAAATGACATATCATTCGCTATTTTTAAATGCACTGCTTTCAACCACACCCTTTCTATAATAATATCAAAAATGTTCTATACTTACTAACAGTTATGTACTAATTACGTGGGCTAAAAACTACTATAATGCATAAAACCCTTAATAAAACTAAATAATAAACCTTTCATCTCCCTATTTTTACCCTTTCCTTTGCGCGATTTCTCCCAAAGTCAAATACGTTTGTAATTTATCGTAGATAAAGATCCCCACCCTGACACTAAAATTTGTTTTGCTTGCGCTTTCTTGAAGCCACGATCATTTCCACCTGCTTCATGTGTTCTTCTGTATTACTTAATAAGTTGTCAATGGCCGTTCGATGTAGCTTTCACTGTTATTTAGCTCTGAAAATAGCCGAGCTTTTTATTCAAATGTTTTTTTTTATAGAACGCAAAGTAATTGAGAAAATTGAGGTGTTCCTCAGAGACAAAAAATTACCCTGCGGAAAATTCGAAACTTCTTTTGACAAACTTCTGATTAAATAATGCGTAACATAATATTGTATTAAAAACAATGTAGATAACATGTTAATAAGAAGTGCCGACTCGATCGCTGTTGTCTAGACCAACGCCACCTGTAGAAAGAATACCGACAGGTGGTGTTGGATGGCCGTGCGAGATGGGCCACCCACCCTTTATTTGATCTATGATGCGCAATCATTCGCACGTCACGATGACAAGCCAGATCGATCCGGGAATGTCTTCACCGAAGGGACCCTCATCATCCGACTGACCTTCCCGTAGGCTGTCTTGCGCGACGCGCGACATGGCACAGCCCAAAGACAAGATGTCCGAGATCGACGAGCACATCATGAAGCGGTTCGACATCCAGAAGCGGCTGGGGAAGGGCGCCTACGGCATCGTCTGGAAGGCGGTAGACAGGAAGACCAAGGAGGTGGTGGCCGTCAAGAAGATCTTCGACGCCTTCCGCAACCAGACCGACGCCCAGAGGACGTTCAGGGAGATCATGTTCCTGCAGTCGTTCAAGAACCACCCGAACATCGTCAAGCTGCACAGCATCCACAGGTATAGGAGCGACCGAACGATCTCGGCCAATGTGTAGGATAGACGCGTCTTATTCGATAAACCGCTATTCCAATATTTCAAACAAATTCTAAGTTAATAGGTATAACAAGGTAACAAGGTGCATTCAAAACCCATCGCTACCTCCGCTACCACTACCTAAAAAAAAATACCCAATTTGGTTGGTATCTCGTGACTGCAATTTTCGGAAGCCTTGGTAGTGCCACCAAGATTCCCAGTAGTCGGTAAGTCCAAGGGTAGGTTTTTCAATGCACCTCAGTAACTTTGTTTCTTCGAAAGAATATATGAAAATCGAATTTCTTGACTCTAGGTACAATTTTATAAATATAAGACGAACATACTCGTAGGTAGTACTCCATTCAAGTTCACCTCATTGCACCCCTTCTCAATCACCCGCTTTTTACACTAATGTAAAATATTTTCCCTACTAAAAATAATGACCTATATAGTATGATTTTTTTTATAACTAGGTACCAACGTGATTTTTATTGTATCTTATTTTACGCGCCATAGAAAAAATATAAAAAAGAAAAACGTTGCAATTTTGGATAGCTAGGTGACGCTGAAAAAGAAATCGTCATCCATGGCCAACTTGTCTACTACTGTAAGAGATAGAAGAAAATTTTTATATACCGAAAATAGACGGCTCCGAGAAAATCTTTATGCAACCGGGTGCTCAGATAGTATCAGAAAGTTGCACAGGGATTCAGCTCTCTTGAAGCTACGAATTTTTTTTTATAGCCATTTTCTAGCTTATTTTGCGCCCCACAAAATAAACGTGACAACAAAATATTACAGTTTTGGACGGCTAGGCGACGGCGACGTTCAGATGGAAATGGACATAGATGGCAAAATTTTTGCGCAATAATAAAAAAAACTCAAATCGACAAAAATTTTCATGGCCCCAAGAGAGCTGAAGACGCTATGCAATTTTCTGAAACTATCTGAGTATCCGCTTACATATATACCTTTTGATTGCCATCAATTTTCAATATAAAAGTGTTCTTCTTTCTCTTATTATGATAAACATGCTACTGCTACTAATAGTTTTGCCCGGTTTAAAGTTTTTTCATATTGCGCGACAAGTTAGTCATGAATGTCGTTTTCTTTTTCAGCGTCACCTAGAGGTACAAAACTGCCACGTTTTATTTCTGGGGGCACAAAGTAAGGAAGAAAATCACGGTGGTAAATTCCGCCAAATGGATTACCAAAATAACTAACTTTTTTAGCTTTACAGTATTTGCTTGTTTACCCTATGCAGTTTTATTGTCTGGTATTGGTTGCCTAACGCGGCGCTTTATGTTATCTCACAAAACGACGCATTCAAATGCATTATCTACATTTGCATTGCCAACCGTACAACGCGAAAGTCATTAATTTTCCGCCTGTCGCTATGAATATTATAAAGATATTTATAAATATATTATACCAAAGCAATCTATTGTCAAGTAGATTATGTTTCTTAGGTTTTTAGTAATGTCACCAGAAAAACCTTTAGTTTTCTAGCTATTTGGCATGGATTATAGACCTAAAAAAAATCATCCTGTATTATACAGGGTGTTGCAATTAAATCAACATGTAGATATTGTAAATGGCGGTTGCTGAAGCGATTTTATAAAGAAAACAGAAAAATGAGGCCTTAAATGCCTAGTTAGACAAATTAAGTTTGATCGCATTGAAAATTGGAATTGTACTTCAAACAATGCGAAATGTCAAATCGATGTCACAGCCTATTAGATTTAATTACAATAATCCATAGATAAAAAATGATATGCAATAGCATGTTAAAATATAATAATTTTACCCAAACACGGTGCATCCCAGTGCCATGACGCTAAAATCTATTTTTGTGTAGAAACTTTAAAATGTCAAATGTTGTTATACGTGTGCAAAATTGCCTTTACGTACCTTTAAACGTATCGAAAACATTAAAAGGAAACCACCTTTAGAATAGGTAGATATACGTCGAGAACTAAGCATTTTAATAATAAAATAATATTAATAACTCTAACCCTCACCAGTGGCGCACCCAGAAAATATGATTGGGGGGGGGGGGGGAATTTAAAAAGTTTGACGTATTGTATGTATTTTATTGTATGTATTTTATGATTAAAAGAAATTTCCAGGCCAGGTCTCGGATTGGGAAAATAATTGCCGAGAGTCGCACATAGAGGACAGTACATCTACTAGAATTTTTTAAAATGAGAGGTCTGGCCACTGACCCTCACGATACTTCAGAAACATAACCACATGGTTTTGCAGGGGGAGGTGGTAGTAATAATTATTATTATATTCTTTATTACCTACTGTTTGCGATTAATGCATCTAAGACAGCAAGAATTTTTGAAAAGCGGAAACGAACCCATTTTTTATATTGGATATTCTAGGTCAATGTAATGAAATATTTACGCCTGGTCTGACCTACAAACATCATTCCCTAATAATATGCTTGACCACTGTTTAATATTGACACTTCAATGAAATCAATAAAATAGTATATGATCGTGTAAGCCAAGAAAATTTAATTTGTAAGTATGTATTTTCTTGGCCGTTTTGATTAGAGCAAATTAAAATAAAATATACAGGGTGAGCCATTTCTATAGTTCGACCGGACTATATGTGATAGGATTTTTGAAAATAAATGTGTTTTTTTGCTATAACGTTTATAATTTAAAATTTCGAGTTATATTAAAGGAATCAAAAGTTATTGTAGCACATATTATTCTAGGGCTGCCAATAATAGAGACATCTACCTTGGGTTTGAGTATATGGAAACAGATTTACACAATGTCATCAAACGAGGAAACATCCTCAAGGATATTCATAAAAGATACATAATGTACCAGTTGCTGAAAGCAATCAAATACATCCATTCAGGAAACGTTATACACAGAGACTTAAAGCCTAGTAACGTTTTATTAGATAGTTTATGTAGGTGAGTATGGGTATGGTAACTACTGATTTATCATAAAGAAAACGCACTATTTTTATTCTATTGTAGATGTAAAATAGCAGATTTTGGATTGGCTCGGTCTCTTACCCAAGGACCAGAAGGAAGTTTTGGAGACAGTGATCCCACTTTGACTGATTATGTAGCTACTAGGTGGTATCGTGCTCCAGAAATTTTGATTGCAAATAGGAGGTAAATGCCTTAATCTTAAGCCGGGTCCAGATATGGCGAGCAGAGCGCAAGCCGAACACGAAGCGTATAACCAAAATGGTTCGAACTAAGTATTTGGTGGTTAAATAAAACAGAACATTTTCCAATTTACAATATATTTACAATTTGAAATTTGTACAATAAGGTGGTTAACAAAAGGTAATAAACACAATAGCAGCTTAAAGTTCAGTTCAAACTAACAATAGAATAGTTATGTTCGTCAAAAATGAGCTACAAAATCAGAGACGTTTGTTGAAACGAGAGCACTGTGTTCTTAAAAGTTCACACGAGATGTTAACGTTACTTTGAGAGCACTTAGACAATTTGGACTACTTTACAGAGTTCCTCGAAACCGTCCACAGTAAAAGCTGAGCATTTGCCACCTCTGCGCTAAGCTTCTGGTTGATGCGACCTCGGCTAGGCTTCGAGACTCGTGTCGGGTCGTGGTTTTCAAGCTGGTGCCAGAAGGTGTGCAAAGTACTCCCGAGCCAAGTTTTAGAGCTGGGGTATTGTCACGTAGACCTGACTCGCTCCTGTGCCTCGTGTGCTCACATGCAAAATAAATTACACAAAACAGTCTCTGTTAAGTGCCTACTGCAGTCGAATCGTCGACGCTTTTACAATTACTAGTTGAATTTCTTAAATGTAAAAAGGGTTGAAAATTAATTAAATCTGTACAGATTTTCCAATCAAATTTGGCAAACCTTAACTAGCAACCCAAAGATAGATTACTTGAAGCATGTAACCTTGAATTAATGAACCCTGAATCTGACTATGAAATAGATTAAAAATGACTATACAAAACGATTAATTATCTTTACTAAAGCTGCCTTATAAATTTACTCTACAATATTTACAAGATAAAAAGTAACATTCCCCGTTCGATCTCGAAACACAAGACGAAAAATTATAACATCCGAAAGCTAGATAACCAAAAAAAAGGAACCGTGGTAAAGTTCACATACCTCGGGCAACTTAAGGGTTCGTTTTACTAAGTCTGTGCTATTAAACAAATTTATAACCAAATTAAGGCCACAGCTCGCAGAGCCCACAGAGAAAAGGGGGAACAGGCCTAGGTGAGAGTAGCTCAAGAAGTCGTCAAAATGACGTTATTAATACGAAACTATTAAAAATTGAGCATCTACTCACCCAGACTGTGTTCCCGGGGTCCTCTCTATGGTCCACCTGCTGCAGCTCCTTGGTGGCACTCAAAAAATGCGTGGAAATCGTCCACTTCCACACCTCAATGCCACGTGCTCGCAAGACACATGTAAAAAACAGAAAACCTTAATTAGCACAGCAAAAACAAATGCACACTATATATAGAAACACGTAAGCCGACCATAAAGTGGGAAATTAGGCTTGAACAGAGATTTTCACATGGAAACTTCGAACAGAAAATTCAAGGCCGAATTTCACCCAACGCGATTTTTACCACGAGTGTTCGAAAGGGAAGTGCCACGACTTCTTGTCGCGGGGCCTATTTATAACCTTTTCTGCAAGGATGACGACTTCCGCCTTCTAGAATGATTTAGAAGGTTTGAAAAGCTAAACCTAGTTAGAAAAACAATCGGAAATACCACGAGTGATAATCCAGATGACAGGTCACTGTCAATTCTGCCAAACTTCTACCACTGATATTAGACCAGTGAGAAATGTCGAAAACAAAGAGTGACGTTAGTGCACGAAATCAACACCGTGGCGCTAGTCAATCGCGAAACTGAATAAAGTGAATATTGAGTGTGATTTACCTCTGACAGCGCTTAGAACAATGTAGTTGTTCTAATAATACACACCTTCAATTGATGAATGAAATTTAAACACTCGCAAACGGCACCTTTAATCAACAGTTTATTTAAGAAACACAAGCTCTACATCGAGTAGGCAATATATTATACATCAGCTTGTATAAGTGGTTGCAGATGTTAGGGCAACATTCTTAAAAATGGTACGTTTATACGGTGTGTGACGAATTAATAGGAATGAAACAATGCACTTAAAACGTCGTAACGGAAATTAGATACAATTTTCGTTACAGCGTATTATAGTAGAGCCGAGTCTGTATGTAAAAATTCTCACCCTTACGATAGTCCAAACTAAGAGTACATACCCCAGAAGCAACTAAATACTTGTGCGGGAAAAGGGTACGTGGCAATTGCGATTAGTTTGTCTTTATTGCCCTTTGCGGCTAGGACCGACTTTTCCAGACACAAATGGGATAACATTCGCTCAAGTACTGCGAAAAACCCTAGAAAATAGTAATAGGTAATACCTGCGTAGTTGCGGAAACACAGAAAAAAATGTCTACTTACGCTGCAATAGTGAGGCTTTTACTGTGGTAGGTACCTAATATGCACAAAGGAAAAGGACTGGCGCGTTTTCAAATTGTGGCAGTGGCGTCAAGCCAATGAGAGCGTCCCGCTATTTCAATTATTCAATACAATCACTTTTCCCTATTTTTCTAGAGAATAATGTTGCTTCACTTTTTTTATTTCATAGATTTAATTTGGATGCTAGTTACGACCTATATTTATGGCGTTTAAATATACATATATTTTCGTGAACATCCTTATATTGTATTAGTTGAATAATTTACTCCTCGGTCCGCGTCCCTCTCCAATGCTCCTAAGTAAGTTTCGGCGAGCCTACCACGCACGCGTCCAAATTATTATAACCAAAATCTACAGGATGCTATTCTCTACACTTTGCTATTACCGCGAGCACTCTCTGAGTTCGTCGAAAAAAACTGGCAGAAGTAAGAGCAAGCCGAGCGCTTTGCGAGCTGCTGGCCGGTGCCGTCCTCACTGTGGCGAATCGGCGGCAAAGTCTATTAGTATATATCTGGACGCTGTAGGCGGTAGATACGCTTGATGACTCGCACTCTGCGGCTCGCCATGTCTGGACGCGGTTTTAGGTTCACATGAAATGTTTGACACCTGTATCATTCGTAGGTACACGAAAGGGATTGATATGTGGAGTTTAGGCTGCATCCTCGCAGAAATGTGTGTAGGAAAACCAATCTTTCCCGGAACATCTACAGTAAATCAAGTGGAGAAAATAATGGCCACTATACCCACACCCACTGCAGAAGGTGAGTTTGGGATATAAGACAAAATAATAGTTATTTCTGTATCATAAGGGCGCAAAGGAGACGTATATAACCCGCGGCTTGAAGATAATATACAAGGTGAGGACCACAGACCAAATGGTGAGGATCTTAAAGGCTGTTTGGGTTTGGGCATGTCATATACAGGGTTAACTATCACTTAGTACAAAAATTTTTATGGCAGATAAAGAAAAATTAGACTTGCTAAAATAAATTTTCAAAAATTTTCTAACATTTGTCTTAAGCCTAAAAAAATTGTTTTTCAAATTGTATTAAACCCCTCAAAAAACGCCGCCTATGGACGCCCGCGCGACATGTCTAAAAATTTCGCATATGTCAATAGCGCGGCGTTGCCACGTCTATCAATTTATCCGAGGATTCACCACAAAATTTCGATTTCCTTTTAAAAACGATTACTTTCTAAGGAACATGTAGAATGCCTATGAAACACCTACCTTACTGACATTTCCAGGATTGTTCGCACCATTTTCTGTTTTCTTGCTTTTTTACATTAAAAGTCACACAACACAACATTCACATTTTTTAAATCTGTTGGGGATCTCTTGGTTTCCCTCTGCTATTCCTTTTGTTTGAAGCGAGGTACTCAGCCTGACGACCACGACGAGGTAGATCCCCTCCGCCAGGAAAACCCCGAAGGGTAACCGAAAAATCACAACTGCACTAGCACACATTGCACAAATGCACATGCAAAGCACTACAGTAGCTGTTCAAAGAGGCCGCCGTTAACTTCGATGCACAAATTCACTCGGTTAACTAAAGAAGTCCGGATACGTGCAAAAAGTCCATGATTATTCCGGATTTGAACAGCTGCACCTTCAATTCGTTCACGTAACTGCTGCTCGTTGTCGATTTCCTGCTCGTACACAATCGCCTTCATGAATCCCCAAATACAAAAATCCATTGGATTCAAGTCTGGTGATCGCGGCGGCCATGCAATGGGCCCTCCTCTTCCGATCCAACGGTTGGGGCATTGGTCGTCTAAAAGTGCACGAACAGGTCTCGCAAAATGGGCTGGTGCACCATCGTGCATAAACCACATGTCATGCAGTACTTGTAGTGGCAAATTATCAAACAAAACATTTGTCAGAAAATACAAGTATCGTTCAGCGTTTAAATTTTCCGGTAGAATGTATGGTCCAATTAATCGATCTCCATAAACTCCAGCCCAAACATTGATGGAAAACCGACGTTGGAAATTAAACCGCCGAACAGCATGTGGGTTCTCATCGGACCAAATATGGCTGTTGTGTCTAAAAAAAAAAACAAAAATTAGAAATATTCACAATTTTGGCGAAGGCGTTAGGATTGACATAGCCAATTTTATAATAAATAAAAAAGATAATATAGAGGAGAGAAAGCTATAAGTAAGTAAAAATTTACATACGTGTTTAAAACCCCAGCACGTGTGAAGCAGCATTCGTCTGTCCAAAGAATGTTGAAAACAAAGTTTGGGTCTTGGGCGATTCGATCACGTAGCCAAGTGCAGTAGGTCATTCTCACCGGAAAATCATTTGCTTCTAATGCTTGGACCTTTTGTATGTGATAAGGGTGAAGGCCGTTTTCCCTTAGAATCCTCCATGCCTGTAAATAATTGTATTGTTACATTTTAAATTTTATGTAGGTATTAGGTGCAAGCAAAGACAATCCCATCACATGGGATAGTCTTTGGTAGAAGTCAGTTTTATTGGTTTTATTTTACTTGCCTTGTTCTGAGATATTCCCAATCTCCTTGCAATAGCTGTAGTGCTTATGGAAGGTTGCTCTTCCACCAAATCAAGCACTGACTCAACATCGTCCATGTTCATTTGCCCTCCAGGCCCACCCCTTCGAGCTTGCAAAACACCAGTGTTTCGCATACGTTGTACAATGTTCACGAAAGTACGTGGGTTAGGCATATTTGCCCTGTTAGGAAAACGAATACGGTATTCTGCTGCAGCTCGATGTGCACTTTCATCGCATCTCCCGTACATTATAACCATGTCCGTTAACTCGGCGTTCGAATACTCCGGCATTTTCACAAAGACGCTGAACGATTTGCCGCGAAAATCAAGACCAAACTGGGAAATAACGCCATGTTACATTCGCAAATGCCCTCCGTCGGCTACTAGCCAAACTTGAAAAGGTTTGTTCCAACAGGGCCAATAACCGTGCTCAAGCACGTTTAGCGCATGCGCACTACGATAAAAACGGTGCCTGGTCTAAAGCAATAACCGCGTGTACTGACATGCGCAGTGTATGGTCGTGTGACAGAGATAAACATTAACCTCATATTTTTGTTTTTACGTAGATAGGTTTAAATCGATGGCTGGGATCGTGTTTTTTATTTCTTGTTGGTTTTTGGCTTGTTGGGTAGGGCGGGGAATCGTTGAACAATAATTTTTTAGAGTGAAGAGTGAGGTTAGCCCACCGAACATTCGGTTAGCCACATATTAAACACGCAGGTTAGGTGCGGTCACAAAACGTGATTTGGTCGATTTGATTCACAATCCGTTCCATCTGAAATTTTCTTTGGGATCGCACATGAACGGTGCAAAACTAGCGCATGCGTTCTTTAAGGGTTATCATCTAATTCATGTACAGTTCTGTGACGGTACGTAAATTCGAGTTGGAACAAATGATCCCAAAGAAAATTTCAGATGGAACGGAAAAATTGTTCAACGATTCCCCGCCCTACCCAACAAGCCAAAAACCAACAAGAAATGAAAAACACGATCCCAGCCATCGATTTAAACCTATCTACGTAAAAACAAAAATATGAGGTTAATGTTTATCTCTGTCACACGACCATACACTGCGCATGTCAGTACACGCGGTTATTGCTTTAGACCAGGCACCGTTTTTATCGTACAAGGACGATACACAAATGATCCATAAATCGGCTGGAACAGTGCGTGTATCGTCCCGTGTCGGTAGGTACATAATTCAGTTGGAACAGCCAGTGGGGTAGTGCGCATGCGCTGAACGTGCTTGAGCACGGTTATTGGCCCTGTTGGAACAAACCTTGTATGTACAGTTAGTTGCCTAGCTAGTAAGTTGTGAAACGACGCGGAGCAGTCGAAAAAACGTTTCATAGACTCGACCGGGCCGATACGTCGCTTAATTCATACCGCCGAGGCTTCAGAACAATAAATCCTTTATCTATGCTTCAGAAGAGGTTAGATGGTGGACAAGAATTCATCAGAGGAGCTCCGGGGGTATTAAGGGAGACGGCTTGTGGTGTCGCGGTACTCAGCTTTCCGCGAGACTAGGAACCGGTCCGGATACGAGCTAAGGTAAGGGGAATCTAATAGCGCTGCATCTGTACAGATTCAAATCGATTGTTATTTATGTATTTTTTAAATTTGTTTGAGTAAAAAGGTATTTTCACCGTTCCTAAATCAACGGCAACACCGCGGAAAATCACTTCAGCTGTCAGTACCTTCAGAAGCCAAATTGGATGACCCGTTTTTTTAAAGATCGTAAAAAAAATCTAAAAATATTTTTCTATGTTTTCTTAAGCCACCCTGCGCACGTGGTAAAAATTTTTGTACTAAGTCATAGTTAACCCTGTATATACAAAATTGTATATATGGCCGATTTACATCTAAGTTTATGTTTAAATTCCAAGTCGAATTTCTAATTTTAAACGCTCTAAATATAAAATTTCGCAAGGCGACCTTAAATTTTACAATACGAGTGATCTTTCAAAAAACATAGTGGTGACCCGATAGCATCCTAAGAAGCAGAAAACGTATCTTGATAATATTTGCCTCATTGCATTGCATAGAATATCTATCATTAGGATACTTACTTGATACCTACTAGCATCACGAGAGCCCCACTTTCCACGAAGCTTAAATCTAAATCCCAGGAGGCCCACCTTCCATTACGGCGCTGTCTCGCCAGGCCTACCTTTGATATGACAGGGTTGTGCTATGCAGATTGTCTACGTCCCATAATCTAAAATGTTATTTATTTTTGCGGCGATATTATCATGTGACGAATGCGTTGTTGCGAAGATGGGCCTGGCAAGAATTATTGGGAGTGCGGGGTTGTGGAAGTCACGGTAGGTGTCCACCTAGCGCGCTCAATAAAAGCGTATTAAAAAAGGAAAAAAGATAACTATACAAAAATGTTCAATAATTTTTAATCGTCGTGACGACTAGATTTAAAAAATGCCAAAATATATAAGTTGTTCCATTAAAAAATAGATCTTTGGTTTGTTAAGGTTTTATCTGAAAGATTTGGCTCAAAACTAAAAACGAAAAACTAATGGTCAAAGATATGGAGTTAGGCGAAGAGTCTGTTGCTAGTATAGGCTTACTAGGCCAAAACAAAAGTAACTCAATGTTAGAAATTTTCATTAGTGTCATCTATGGCTGCTTTTTCATAGCGTTGCGAATACAGTCTTGCTCTGCTATTGAGCCTACGAATAAAGTTTCCGACGAGCTTGGCAGCCTTTTTTAGCTCAAATACCTCATTTCCTTGCTGATACTTATATAAAGCCGGGAAGTTTTAGGTCAATCATCCTGTAGGTATATATCTTTTATATGAAACATTTTTTTTCCCATTTTAAAAAATAAGGAAGTTAAGAGGGCGACAATTTTCCGTGGAACACCCTATACCTACATGACGACAAGCTTGTGGCTTGTCGATACCGATATCCTAAAATTATCGAGGCCAACGATAAAGACAGGCCATGGCGCTAACACATAATCGCGTAGTCACGTGACCAACTTAGTCCTATATAATAAAAGGCATTTTTTGAGATAAGTAAAAACAAAAACAAATTTCGTAACAATTTGGCGAGTTTTCTTTCATATATTACATGATTGGTTTTGTGCATCCAGGATTTCTCTAAGTGTTTTTTTCAAAATTTTCAACCTGCTTCAGCTGTTTTGGGCTGAGAGTTAAACGGCACTGCACTCAAATATTTTGGCACATTCTCAAAAATTGTTGGGACAGCACCTTCCTTTAGCTTAGGTGATATTCTCTATAGGTATTTTCCTCCCACAACACATTTGTCCACTTTAATTGTTTCACTTTCTTGAAAATGTGTTAGCCACACATACTTAAGGGTTTTTTAGAAATTAAATCTCAGTTGGAATTTTACGAATCCATTTTTGGCGCAAATTTTCGTCCCCACCCAAGTAGCAAAGTAGCTGTATTATTTTTTCTTACCGAACGGAAAAATTTTATTAACGTTTTATAAGTGTTTAAAAATAGTTAATTTGCTGTGTTATCGCCTCGAGTATTACCATTTTGCTGTGTACAACTAATTTGTTCTGTAGTATAGTTCTTAGAACGTTCTTTCAGCTAAATTATAGAACGTTTATAAAATAGTTTTTTAATTGTTCTATAAACGTTTATAGTACTACGTATATGACTGCTACACGTCTGTTTAGTGGTTACAACTAAATGGTTCATAATTAAGCACTCTATAAATCAGCTTTGTAAGAGTTTGGCAAATCACAGTTCAGTTCCTTCCAATATATTTTTACTTCCAAAGATGCTTTTAAAAAATTATTTTATAGAAGTACTTACCAAGTATTTAAATTAACAGCATTGAAGCATAAATACCAAAAAGCGCGCATTGCAGTCATTACAGAACGGTTTAGGTGTGCTCTCAACACCTAACCTAAAAACTTAGGTTCATTAAAGCGTTGTATGATGTCGTTTTCAAGAGAAAATGGGTGCATTTCGTAGAAAATTAAAGAAGAATTATCATTTAATTCAGCAAAATATTTATTCGGATAATAAATACCTATCATAGCATTGCCAGTAATGCTAATGATAAAATCACTTCCACCAAAGAAGATTTAAAATCAAATACCGACAACTCTTTCAGCTGTGTTGCATATGCTGCTGATGATTGTAATTTTCACCAAAAGTCTTCAACTTTCAATGAAACAGAGAAAATAGAGTTACGTGAACATCTGAACTATTTTAAACATCCTAAAATAAAATAAAAATATGTTGTCTATATAGCATAGATAAATTATAGGTACATACATATAAAATTAAATTTTATCATGTAAAAGTTTTTTCATTGTGTGCACGATTTAAAAAAAATACTTATTATCACGCTCAATGCTAAATTAAATGTTTAAACTGCGTCTAGTTGCCTGTTTTATATAAGCATCGCAAGACCAACTGAAAGATCATATTAGTGCTGTGTGTGTGACTAAACTGTTTTATAAGAATTTACGCCATGTTTGGTGTGGTTAGCTTACGTTGGATCAGCGTCTCATTTTCATAAAATGTAAAAAATGCATTTTATAACAAAAAAATAATACTGCATTAGTTGACGATATTTATTTTGTATTTAAAATTACATCCGAAGCAATAATAACAGATATTTTTAAATAAAAGAAAAACATTTATTTTAATTTTTAATAAAAAAATCATCGAAATCGATGTTTAGAAGAGGCCCTTAAAAATTTCACGATGTAAATAGTATACATGTCACAATAAATCTTAATTTGCACTAAAAATTATGTCACCCCACTATGCCATAAGTAAAATTAATTATTCGTTGTACTTTGGCACAATACTCCGCCATTCTTATTGCGTCGTCCTTATTTCATCAACATTACAAAAAGCAGCTTAAGAGGTGCATGTATGGTATTGAATAGTCTAATAGTCTTTTTAATGTAGTAAAGCACAGCAAAACCGTTTTTTTCAAAAACGCTTAAAGAGTCAAAAAGCTTTCATGATAATTTACACAGGTTGTTTGGTACAACATTTATTTCTGCTGTGTAAAGCCTCTGTAAACGTCTATAAAATGGTTATATAAATGTGTTTGCAGCTTTTATAGAACTGGTTATAGAGCGAAAACGTTGTATAAATTTGTGCCCATTTTAGCTCTATAAGGGCTCTAAGAACGCTGAAAAAACGTTTATCGGACTTCAGATGTTTTATAAGGTTATGCTCTATAAACGTTCTTACAGCTTTTATAAAACAGAAAATTGTTACTTGGGCAGGGAAAGCAAATGTTGTTATGGTGACATTTTCTTCCTGGCTTTTGTAATATGTATAAATATAATATAAGCAGACCCAATATTTGGTATTAATGATATTTTTTACAAAATAAAAATGAAAATTCTTCTCAGTATACTGTATAAATATTGACGAGCTCCCAGTTGATCGGCAGCGTAAAAGGCCGAATAGGAACCGTATCAGGGCGTGCGTCGACCACGAAAATCCTCGAGTACGTCATAACACTGATTTATTTCGCACAAGGTGAATGGTGAATACAAAATACACAAACCCGAACGTGGTCAACGGGAACGGCTTCCAGCCACCCGGACCGTCTGAACTCGCGGATCTCCCGGAAGCAATTCACCCGTCTGTGTCTCAGGCTCCACTGTCCATTGAGTCCATTCAGGGGGGAGAATTCCCCTTACAGCGCTCACGCGTCGGCGCGAGCGGCACCAATACTCCTGGACGGCACGGCTCCCACCCAGAGGCCATAATAACACCTGGGCGGTTCCCCTCCGCCAGGACACACGCGCACTAGACAATCTAAAATATAAACTAAGATGTTTAAAAACACTTTAAACATTTAAAACTTCTCAAAACCCAAGCTGCCGCTTCCAGTTATGTGACAAATGACATGTAACGTCGGACCAAGATGATCACGTGATTTTTGTGCGCCACGGGCTATCTTTATCGTAGGCCTCGTACAATTGTTAACTGACGTATTTATAAGACTTCCCATTGCTAAAGTGTGGCTATAGCTTCATGTCTTAGAAAACAGATGGGGTAGGTTTTTAACAGTCCTATCAGATGTCAGAGAAAGTAGGATCTACTGGCTCTGCCAGTGTATTTTGCATTGTATTTTTTCTCAGGAAAGCGCATGGTGGGCCAAAAAAGTCTCAGATGTGACAACCGTGAGTTTTCTTTATTAATACATCAGCCTACTCTAAAATGTCGTTTTATTGTGTGACTGGCTTTGCATTTACTAGCGAACAACACACTACATTGACCGTTCTGTCACCTTGACAAGTAAAATGTTACGGGCAACCAACAATGGCAGCTGGATGATCGATACTTGTTCATAAAAGTCAATTGTTGTTTTCAGACATAAATCAAGTGTGCGTGTCGGGCGTCGGCTCCTCAATGATCAAGAACGCGTGCGCCGTGCAGAAGGTGCAGCTGAGTTCGGTGCTCGGCTCGGCTGCCCCCACCGAAGCCGTCGCCCTCGTCAGCCGGCTGCTAGTGTTCAACCCGCACAAGCGGCTGCGGGCGGACGAGGCGCTCGACCACGAGTACGTGAGCCGCTTCCACGACCCCGACCAGGAGGTGGCGATGGCCGCCAATGTCACCATTCCGCTCAACGACGACGTCCGGCTCGCGGTCGACGACTACCGCAACAAGTTGTACGAGCTGATGTCCGGCCACCACGCGCGACCCTCCGCCCACGTCAAGCCGCTGACCGCCAAGCACAAGCTGCTGCCGCCCGAGGTGTACTCCAGGTAAAGATTCGTCAAGACGAGGAATCTTATCTTCATATCATTTTCGTGTCCGTCCTGAAATCTGCGAAGTCTTAGATTGGTCGTTTCTTGATTTTTTCCATCTTAAACTCACCTTAAACCTAGACCAACACTATTTTATATCAATGACCCGAGCATGACGTCATAATTTCATTGTTCTTTGCGACCCGGAGTGGCGCCAGTATACGAAAAAATTGCCTGTATTAGAAGTTTGTCAGTTTCTGACGTTATTTTAATTATCTCGCTTTATTACATTTGCGTTCTCTTTACGGTAACGAATTATCTTTGCTGCCAGCATTTCGCAGTTTTATCATATAAACAGAGTTTTTATAAGTAGATTTGTTTTTGATAACATGAAATTATGAAGAAAATAGTATGCACAGATCATTTTGTAAATTGAAGAAGAATAAAAAATAGTCAAATCAATGGAGGAAAAATAGATCAATTTAATCGTTTATTTCTGGATTTTTGCATAGAGGCAGGGGGGAGTATCCTGAACAACCTGGGCGTTCAAAGGTACTTTTTCAGTTTTTTTTTGCAATTATCTGCTGGAAAAGTATTGGTTCTACCGAAAAAATAATCTAGATAAAATTCCCCACAGAAATAGGGGAATTCATTTTTATCGTAGAATCAATGGTTCAAAAGATAATGGGGGAAAAATGAATATTTTGGAAATTTCCATTTTATCAAGTTTATTTATCAGGAAGACATCTAATGTTTTATAAGGAGTCTAGTGCTAAGATAGTGGTTTGGTATAAATATTATAGGCCAGGAAACGAATACAGAAAAATCCCCCAATTCGGAAATAAATAGTGCTCAACGAATTATTAATTTAAGTTGAAGGGTTGACGCCTAGGAGTATCATACCAAAGTCCCAACCAGTTTTGCACCCGCAAAATATGTTATTTAGGACGGATTCTGGCGCAACTGGATCCGTGCTTGTGACGGGGGTGAGTAAAACATCCGACCCCCTCTTTCATCGCCAAGCAGTTGGTTCCTGCTGCTAAACTCTTTACAGCCATTGCTCAATCTGCAAACAATAATTCGTCCTTCGTAGTTTAAAAAGATGTTACACAATCTTGTCTAAGCACTAAATACAAAATATAAGTCAATGTAAACAAGCATATATTGATACAAACCTGCAAATGAAGTGCCGCAGAATCAGGCTTTGGCTTTGTTGAGGCCTGGTGTCGTAATACCCGGTTCAGGTCTGTTCCTTCTGGGGCCTGGTATAATGCTAAAAAAAAGGCGCTCTCCTGCATTATCAGCTATCATGTCCTGTGTTTCTGAGGGATCACAGAAGACTTTGTAGATGTCTGTGACCTGCTCCCCTTCCTTCAAAAATACTTTGTACCTCCCTTGCTATTGAGTGAAGGTACAACTACATGTTTAGCGGTCTGTATTATCTGACAATGAGCCAGTTAACTTTTTCACCGAAATGTCACTCGCAATACAAACATTCATTTTTCGTTTAAATAAGGTGACAATATGATCCACTGACATGAACGGCATATAACCATGGTTTTTCATACTTTTCGCATATTCAATGTATCATACACCCTTAACTACTGCTCCTACCGAAAAAATTATTAGGACCTTTTTTGTAGAAAATTTAATTTACTTTCATTTGCTATAGGACGCTTAGTTTTCGAGATAATAGCGAAAAAACAAAAAAACGACCATTTACACCCCCTAACTCCTAACGCATAAGGTCCACGGCGAATCCGTTGCGGGTGCCACAAAGCAGGCATACTCTGCTCGCTTGTATATGTGCAGCACTTGCTGCGCTTCGTGTACCAACGGCCCTCTAATCGCCAGCCTTAACGACGACGACGACGATGAAGATGATATTGACGATGAACTCGACCAATTACTTGATATTGCCTTGTAAATTATAATATTGTAAAATTTTCTACTCGTTAAGCATTACCTCCCACAATACACACTTTTCCCAACTATTCGCATTTTCAAACTCGTGTACCTTCTTAGCTACTGCTCTTAGCAAAAAAATTAATAGAATCTTCCTTATAGACAATTTAATTTACTTTCATTTTCGCTAGGACGTTTAGTTTTCGAGATAATAGCGAAAAACCTTAAATCCGGCCCTTTCCACCCATCTCCCGCTTAACGCATAAGGTCCACGGCTGGGGACTTTTGGTATGTTACTTCTAAGGGTCAACATCTTAAGAAAATAATCCGTTGGGCACTATTACTATTTATTTCCGAATTCATGTTTTTGTTTCCTGGCCTATTAGTAATCTTGAAACAAACGACGGAAGTAAACTCAAAAATAAAAACACGCAGTAAAACAATTGTAGATTATTAGCTACAAAAAATAATACAAAAAAATAATATGTAATTCACGATTACGATAAATCGCCTTCTTCTAGAAAATCATATAATCATACTCCACTTCTTCGTCCTTTACTGGTGCATCGTCGGAACATGTTCCATAAGAAATATCATAGATAGTTCATCATTGTATGCCAGGTTTTCGGCAGCCACACCTCTCTCCACAACCAGCAGCACAACGACAATGTGGTCTTCAAAATACGTTCAGGACCTGCTGGTAGGTACCTTACGTCTCAGTGGGATGATCAATCCATCCTCTTCTCGAGCCCAACCCCAACGTTCTGGAGCTAACGAGTGGTTGTGGTTGTAGAAGTTAAAGATATTATAACGTACCTACATTAGCAGGTTCCTGATATGTCGCGAGGAGCATCTGCTCCCCAGATTGAGTGACTGCTTCTAACTTAGTTCTGCCATTGAGTAAAGTTATTCCTTTGCTCAATCGTTCTGCACGTATAAGAATAGACAGTAGCTTTGTTCTGCCAACAGTTAATTCTGAACCAGTTCTAGCTAATCAAAATAGAGAAAAGTACTTCCAGAATTGTTTTCAATTCCCTTGTGTCTCTAAAGCCTGTTTTACATTGTCAATTTCTTCATGAATTAATTCATGAATAAGTTTATGAATAAATTCATGAATTAATTCACGACAAGTTCTATTTTACACTGTCACCTTATGTCAGATTCTAGCGAATACCAACACAAGAGAATAAATAACAAAATATTTTTTTTGTGCATTTCCCCTATCAGAACATATTTTCTAACCATATCCATCTTCATCCAAAGCATCTTTAACTACAGATTAAGTCTGGCTAGAAGAGTAGTTGAAAATGCATTTGGCATTTTAGCCAAACGATTTAGAGTTTTTTGACTACAATTAATTTGAATGTGGAAAAAGTGCAAACCATAACATCGGCATATTGCACATTACCTACATAATTTTTGAGACCCGAATGTCCTACTTCCATCCTAGAAGAGCTTGATAAAGACTATATATTTCAATTTGGACTTTCTTACCGAACATGCTCACCAAGACATACTTGCGTTGCTGCCCAAGAGGAGTTTTGTGATTATTTCGTGAATTAGGGAGCTGTGCCTGGGCAGCGGAATACATAAATAAAACATATTGTAACATTTCACACACTTTTTATCTAAGTATATTATCTTTAAAACTATGTACTCTCCTCTTCCACGTCTAATGCCTCAAACAAAACCAGTATCAAAATATAACCTTCCTTGTGTTCAAATTTTCAATGTTAGTACTCCTGAAGTTCGCGCAAAACTTGGCGGAAAATAGAACAGGCTCTAATTCGTGAAGTAACTTCATGAAGAAATTCATGAATTAATTCATGAAAAAATTGCCAGTGTAATACACGACTTTTTATAATATAATTTGTCCTTGAAGAAATTGTCAATGTAAAGCAGGCATAATTCATACAAAAATTGATGGCGTGTATGCCAACACTCCTGAGAACTACTTTACGATTATATTTGTATAACTAACTAAAAGGATGTTTAAAGACAACAATAGGTAGGTACAACTAAAAACAAAATCAATATTTTAATCCCTCCTTTTAAAAACTTATCGAGCGCAAACTAAATTCCACGAGTCATAAAAAGTTAAACTTCTATGCCTCAGTACATAAATAATTATTTTTAACATTATCTCCGCAATGGTTCTTTTTACGACAAAATAGCAGATTAACAAAATCAAAGAAATAAAAATAGACACTAGTTTTTAAATTGTTTTTTATTTTTAATTTTATTTTGTGCTTTTTAGTATTTGATTCCCATGTCATTTAGTCCGCCATCCTGGCGCGTCCGCTATATTGGATTTAGTACGACGTCACCGAACGTCACTCACCTTGTCTTTTCTACTCGTCGAAAAAATAGGTCATTCTAAAAATCTTGGAGCTGCCGCCAATTTGGATTTCGTTTGACGTCGCTCACATTTTCATTTTGTACTTGTCAAACCCTATCAGCTTGATCGGCACTAGTGTGTTTTCTTCTTATTCTTATACCTCCCAAGTGCAAATTTTTCTAATAATTAGTCTCATAGAGCCACAAATTTTTTTGTAGATCTATTTGGGGATCGTGAAATTTATCATATTTCTATTATTATTCATGAGTTTGTTTCCAGGGTATCTAAGAACGCAGAGAAGTACATCAGATCACATATTAACTTCAAAGAACAGTCGTACATTTCACATTCGGAACCAAAAATGAACCAGAGGGAAGGTGCAAATTGGGTACAAACGACAAATATCCGATCAGATTCAAAAGTAATCAAGAAAATCGCTGCACCGTCTGAAAGGACTGCCATCTTGAAGGCTGGTAAGTAAGTATAATCACAGTGTACATGCAGTAGCCGCATTCTACTATACTTCTCTTGATCGGCTGCTGCCGCCTTACTTTGAGGTTATCTATGCCACAGATGACGACATGACGAGACCGTATTTTTAATAAATCTGTTTATGAGAAAACGCCAGAGAAATCGAAAAATTACTTTTATGTTTCAATATTTGTTGTCCATCGAAAAACACAAAAAAATAATTAACTGAATTGTTTATGCAGCGGTTGGCCGCACAACGCGTTGACTGAAACACGCATGTTGCAACTAAAGCACGAAAAAGTACTTTAAAAAAATAATATTGGCTACAATAATGAGGCATCCGCAACTCGAGCTAAAGGGCGAAAGTCTGAAAATATATGAGAGAGTGCGGGTACTGTATTATACTGTGTTATAATAATTATACATGGGAAGAAGATTTTATATCCAGTTTCGGAATTTCCCCGTTCCCAATGAATCACCCTGTATATTAAAAGATGTGCACTTACTGTTTTTGCCAACGAGGTTGTTTGAGGGCCGCGGTAACAATAACGCGGCGTTGTCAGAATGAAAGGTACAATATATTTATTTCAAAGATGAAATCAATATAAACATTTGCACGCCACTTACTTGAGATGGCCCGGCGGTTCAGATTGTCTGGGCCGTGGCCGGCATTAACCAACGGGCATCAAGCAAGATGCGCGCTGACGTCACTGTACAACATCACAAAATATTGCAGATGCTTTGTCTCATCAGCCAGGCAACTTGTAAATAATACGGGCGACGTCTGATAGTCTGAGCACGTGGCCACCACGCACAGCGGCTGATTTACATTTATTTGCTCTTGGGAATTAATAATAGACTATATTTACTGTGGCCAAAAAACGCTTACTCATCGTGTAATGTACTAAATTTTTCCTGCTACCAATAATTTTGTAATTTACCTAATTAAATTCTAAACAAACTGGCTCTTAAAAAACCCCACCACGTTGCATAGTCACTGACCGCTATAGAGACCTCATGCAATAAATATGAATTTGTTACTGAAAATTATAATATTGAAATTCATAAAAATCATAATTCGCGGCCTCTCGCAAAATTGGGGACACCAGTTTTCTTAACCTATGTGATAGTTTAAAATTTAGTGCAAAGTTTATTTATGGATGACTATAATTTTGCCTCACAGAAGGTCTTCCCGTGTTTGGTAAATATTTGTGTTGAAAAACTGTGGAAAATGTTATTTTGAGAAAATAGGAGTAAATTCAATGACCTTGACGCCATATTGAGGGAATAGAAATCAGAGATGTATTCAGGAAAATATATTCAGTAAGTAGTAGTATCGGGGTATTTTGCAATTTATATGTGTGATGTGGTAGTAAGTGCACAGTTCAGCATGTAAAATTTGTCAAGCAATTGACAAAGTTTGTAGTAGGTCACAACTTTTACAGATATGTTTTATATACACTCATTTAATTTGTTTATACCTATACCTATCCAGACAAATTGATCTTTTATTTGAAAAAAAATCAGTAAAACATATGTTCCATATCACTATCTAAGGGATGGAAGGAGATTGATAAACGTTTGGGTTTTGTTGTTTTGGAAAATTTTGAAAATTTGGCAGCATTTCTGAATAGACGACCTTATATAAAGTCATATTTATTCTCAACGCTAAATGAAATACAATTATTATAAAATTGAGGTATCCACTTGAAAAAAAAAAAGACTTAACGATTTTTTTTCAATTTAAATTTTATTGTTAGTTTGGATCACCCTGTATTTATTTATTATCAAAATATCAACACAGTCCACTAAAGTAGGTCCTCCTCTACAAGGAAACCAACCCCAATTAAATAAGATAGGCTTTCATATAGGACAAATTGATAGTTTTGTTTAATTCTGCAAACGTTATTTTTGATATTAACTTTAAAATAACTCAAGAACGGTTAGACTTAGGTATATGATATTATACACTAATAGACCGTCAGATAGTGACAGATTTAGGTGCCCCATTTTCGCGTACTAGCCCCGAAGAGGGTTGAAAAGTACATCGATGCTGAGTAGAATGAAGTGAAATTTATGAGTGGCCCCTGGGGATAACATATGGAAAATTCGATTTTCCTGAACAGAAATAAAAGGTGTCTGTTGCCCATATTTCCACGCTAGCCATGTTCACTAAATTATTAATTAATAGAACCTGGTTTCGGAAAACCAAAGGCTTGAGTGTTGCAGGTGGCTAAAGGGTTGAAATAAGGGCGTAGTTTTGTAAGCAAAAATCGAAATTTTGACCGATTTTTCCACACAAGCCCATCGAAAGTATGAAAACGTGCAACGTCACTAACCCGAAAAACATATTGGCTTGAGTGGCGCGAATGGATAAGTACATTTTAAGGTCGGAAAATTTAACGGATTTTTTTTTCGATTTTTCAGTTATTTTTCCATGCAAGCCTTTGAAACTATAGAAAGTTGTTAATGTGTTAGACATTATAATGCAATTGGCATGATTATCGGATGTGGACGGAACGAAGACTTGTGTCGGAAAGTTGCAGGAAAATTTATGAAAATTGCCATCATTTTCTCATGCAAGCCGTTTGAACATATGCTTAGAAAAAGTGATTCTAAGACTATATAACAAAAGGCTTGCGTGTCGGACATGGTCATCACATTAATAATTATATATAATTTAAAAAATCTAGAAATTTCCACCATTTTCCCATACAAGCCGTTTAGCATATGCTTATAAAAAGTGATTAAGACTATTGTAACAGAAGGCTTGAGTGAAATTGAAAAAAAGTTGAAATTGGCAAAATGTGTCCCAAAACACCTGTTGACTCCAAGGTTCGAAAAATAAAATTATCGCCTACCTCATTTAAATGTTACAGATGAATTGTACGTGCAAAAGTAAGAAAAAAAAAAGCCTAATAGCACAGAATAAATAGCTAGTCTGTGCTAATAGGCATTGACTAAAACATCACTGGTCATCATATTAATTGTACATAATTTATTTAACAAAGAGCTTACAAAAAAATCTAGAAATTTCCACCATTTTCCCGCACAAGCCGTTTGACATATTATTATGATTAGAAAAAGTGATTTTAAGACTATTGCAATAAAAGACTTGACTGCCGGACATGGAGCATATTATTATATGTACAAAGAAAAGCTGACAAAAATCTAGAAATGTTTATGCAGTTATTATTTTGAATGTATAATTTAGCATACATTTCCTTGCTTATGTATACTAATGTTTTATATTATGAAAATAGTGCGGTGGATATTGCCTTCATATAAAAAATATATCTACAATTTATTTTAAAAATATTGATAATGAAATGAGTTACTTTCTTGAATAATTTTACAAACTGGATTATATTAAAAAATGCGGTTTCAAATTTTACAGAATACATGAACAATTTAAAGTGACAAAAAAATTCCCTATGAACAATATACCAAAAATTGTTCGCTTTCAAAATGCAACGGATTGAGCTCGACAAAATTTTGACACCCTATTTCAAGAAAAGCAGTGATGTTTTAGTCAATGCCTATTAGGCATTTTTTTCTTAGTTTTGAAAGTACAATTCATCTGTAACATTTAAATGAGGTAGGCGATAATTTTATTTTTCGAACTTTGGAGTCACCAGATGTTTTGGGACACATTTTGCCAATTTCAACTTTTTTTCAATTTCACTCAAGCCTTTTGTTACAATAGTCTTATAATCACTTTTTCTAAGCATATGCTAAACGGCTTGTATGAGAAAATGGTGGAAATTTCTAGATTTTTTAAATTATTTACCATGTCCGACACGCAAGCCTTTTGTTATATAGTCTTAGAATCACTTTTTCTAAGCATATGTCAAACGGCATGCGTGAGAAAAACTCTGAAATTCATAACTTTTTATTGCAATTAATTTCGTTCATGGAAAAATAACTGAACAATCGAAAAAAATTTCCGTTAAATTTTCCGACCCCAAAATGTACTTATCCATTCCCGCCACTCAAGCCAATGTGTTTTTCGGGCTAGTGACGATGTTTGGAAAAATCGGTCAAAATTTCGATTTTTCCTTACACGACTACCCCCTTATTTCAACCCTTTAGCCACCTGCAACACTCAAGCCATTGGTTTTCCGAAGCCAGGTTCTATTAATTAATCATTTAGTGAACATGGCTAGCGTGGAAATATGGGCAACAGACACCTTTTATTTCTGTTCAGGAAAATCGAATTTTCCAAATGATATCCCCAGGGGCCACCCGTAAATTTCCCTTCATTCTACTCAGCATCGATGTACTTTTCAACCCTCTTCGAGGCTAGTATGCGAAAATGGGGCACCTAAATCTGTCACTATCTGATGGTCTATAAAAGTGTCTAGAATTTTGCGTAGAATCTAAAAATGGAATAATGTATAGGGTGTCCTATTTAAAATAAGCAAGTTGGCATCAACTTCCGGTATAACCAGAAGTGCCACCATCTTAAAAATATTGTAGCTGAATTACCTCCATCGACTTTAGTCAACTGCCAAATTTTTAACATTTTGTAAAGTCTATTTTTCGAGAAGTCGATCGCGGCAGTTCGTCGTGGGACACCCTGTATATTACGAAACTGGCTTTTAGGTCATTTCTAACGATTTACATCAATTTTATCTGCCTATACTTTTACCATAAAAGAATTTACTACGCCAAGAAAACCATTCCAATGTTAAATTTTTGACCCCCCAAATGGATACCGGCTCTGGAAGCCAGTATCCATTCGGTAAAGTTCGGCGTAGTCCGACGACGATGTGGCAACCGCGCTCGTATTTATCGCCCGCTCGGGCTTAAAAAATGCGAATATTGCACCGACCGAAACCCGCAGCTCGATCAAGTGCTCCCATAAGGATTGGTCTTCTTGGCGTAGTAAATTCTTCTATGGTTTTACCCATTGACGCCCCAAGTAACAATTTATTCCAAACGCTCTTGAACAGTTTTTTTATAAGTTTTAATGTGGCTTAAGATGAGTCAAAGACCGGGATAAATGCAAAACACACTTAGAGCATGACGGTTTTATAATTAAGTTTTATAGCAGTCCTCCAGATATATTTTATAAGAGACAATACTCTTATAGTGAATGTTCTCTTATAAATGCTTTGTTAATGGTGTTTAGGAAGTCTATAAAACTTTCTTACCTTAAAGTGGCTTTCCATTTAAAGTATAGCTTTATTATGTCTGAAATATGTGCTTCATAGAAAATGAAAGAAGGAGAACCAAATTATAAGTGTACAGGGTGTCCCAAACTCGAAGCCCCTGGGTTATTATATGCAAACAAAAACAGCCAGTAAAAATTTGACTTGTGGGTTTATTTTTTAGCTAATGGCTCTCATCGAATCTATCCCACTGTTCCGATTTTGAATTGCAGGAGGAGATTGCAAGGTGCACATGAAATCCAACACCGAGGTGCCCAAAAGGAGGTTTGCCCCGGCCAACAAAAACAACTTGTACACTTCGTTCAACAGCTACAATAAGAACCATGGGATCATAACGCAGAGCGCGCTTATGGAGTTGAGGGCCTCCGGGATGAGATAGATTGGGGGCCGACAGTGCGGTGTATAGTATACAGTATTATACATTTTATACAGTGTGTATTTTATATCGACCTTACAATCTAATTTTGCACGTTTACGA
Organism: Pseudeuparius sepicola; assembly: GCA_963920635.1. NCBI lineage: Eukaryota > Metazoa > Arthropoda > Insecta > Coleoptera > Anthribidae > Pseudeuparius > Pseudeuparius sepicola. The sequence goes on from OY987298.1 coordinate 67,354,901, forward strand.
TTTTATGAAATAAAAAATGAAACGTGTATGTTGTACGTTCATTTGTCATCGTCAAATATGTTGAACTAGAAGACCACTTGAAAGAAGAATAGGTTACCCGCAGAACTGAAAGTTGTTCTTTGCCTGTATAAAGGCATGACGCACAGACAACCCACAGCAGTCTGTAAAAGTTGCTAAAATCTTCAAGTTGACGTCATTCACGTGATTTAACACAGGGAGATTCCACTACTTTGTGGGCGCGTGTTAGTATACCATAGCTGAATAGCTTATGCTTATATAGTATCATGGTGTAGGCGGAGCATATAAGTCCTAAGTTGTTTTGTTTTTAAAATCACAAGTTTATATTTGGTGCGTTGATTGGAGGTAACAGAGCCCAGCTGGCAAGCACACAAAGTTATGACGTGAATTTTTGGGCAACTGTTACGTCTCTGTGACCAAAATGTGACGTAAATGTAACGTGAAATATGACGTCAGTATGTCACAGACCAGAGACGTCATTCGGCGACGTGATTTTCACGACACAACGTGTTAATAGCGTCACATGGAACCGTGCTAATCACGTCACAAAGATGACGTGATTAGCTTCAAAGATGACGTAACTACAGTGTGTTCCATTTATAGTTTTCGGGTCACCCTGTAAAAAGTTTAATATTTGTGCGATTTAACCCATTTTTTAAATTGGAGAGCTTGATAAACTGTATTTTTTTTTAGCAAAAATGTCCTCTTTCGGGCCTTGGGCTGTGTGAAAGAAGTTGTTTGTGGTCAAAAAATACATTTATTAAGCTCTACAAAAATTAAAGAAATCTTTTCAAATCGCATAATTAATAAGCTTCGCTTCGCTATATAGGTCTGTGCCAAAACAAATGGGTCACACTGTTGATACTAATATAATCTGACAATAAGGAAGCATCCTGGAACATATTAGAATAATACAATATTTTGTGAAACTTTTGTTTAATGCTTATTAAATAAAAATACAATTAGGTGACACATTAGGTGATTCACTACGGGTTAGTTTGCACTCCTTCTCCTTATTTCGTAAATAGTTTGGATGTCCATACCTATTCCTTGTGGTTCCATGACATATCATCACACGACATTTCATCACGCGACATCTCATCACGGACATTTCATCACGACGACAGTTGATCACTATGACACTTCATCACTGTGACGACTCATCACATACAATTTCATCTTGAACTTTTAGAAATGGAAATGGAAAACTTAAAGTCAAAGCCACATAAATTGGTGTGTTTATTTAAAAACAGGTTTTTGTCCCTTATGTACATTTTTATTGTCTATAATAATATAAAATGAAATATATTAATTACTTTCTGAAATATATTTACAATACAATAAATTAAAACAAATATGACAGTGTTCTAAGAAAAGTTAGTCTAGTTTGTGATTCATAACCGTCAATCATATTCTGGATTCTAAGTTTTAACGATTTGTACTTTTTTTTATCGGAATGCGTTGTCCAGATATATGTTGCAAATACTGTGTGTGTGCTAATTAGGTTTCTTTCACCAGGCCAAAATTGCCATCCTAAATTTAACTAATGGTATACTAAGGTCGCAACATTTCCCAAAGCTCTGGAAAAAATCACAGATTATTGCAATTCCCAAAAAAAGTGGTTCAATTTTTCCAAGCGATTTCAGACCTATCAGTCTTTTGTCATCCATATCTAAAATTGTTGAAAGAATCATACTATCTAGACTTCTTACAGAAACTGAGGAACAAAATCTAATACAGAGGGAACAATTTGGCTTCCGCGCGCTTCATAGCACGGAATTGCAGGTATGTCGACTAGTTGAAATCGTAACGGCAAATATACAAGAGAGGAAAAACGCAGGAATACTGTTGTTAGGCATCGCAAAAGCTTTCGATAATGTGTGGCATTGGGGGCTGTTATACAAAATGCTAAGGGGCGGTATAACAGTTCCTATGGCACGCCTTATCAAAAGTTTTCTCTTTGAGAGAAAATTTTGCGTCAGAATTGACGGAAAATATTCGACTACGAGAAGCATCGAGGCGGGCGTCCCGCAGGGCTCGGTGCTTGGTCCAATTTTATACTCCCTGTATATTGGCGACTTAGCACCCCTCCCGAATACGCACCTATTTCTATACGCGGACGACACCGCAATTCTAGCTACCGGAAAATCACTTCGTTTTATAAAGGTATATCTGCAAAATGCCATAGACTCATTGCTAGAATATTTCTTGAAGTGGAAAATCAAGATAAATGCCAACAAAGACTCAAGCCATTTTAATTTCCAAAGAAAGAACGCTCCCGATCATCGACAACATTGTTGTCGACGGCAACGCTATAGAGTGGTCCAGGGAAGTTACATACCTCGGTGTTATCATCGATGTTAAACTTACCTGGGCCCCTCATATCAATAACCGTGTTAAAAAGGCTAAGTCGGCAATAGCGGCACTCTTCTTCCTTTTAGCCCGCGACTCCAAGTTGAGTTCCACCAGTAAATTACTGTTATACAAGCAGGTAATAAGGCCCATTATGTTGTACGCGTGTGCCGCCTGGAGCTTCGCGTTTAATAACCAATTAAACAAGCTCCAGGTGGTGCAAAACAAATGCCTTAGACTCGTTAGCGGCGCGGAGTGGTACGTCTCGAACTCCACCATACATCGCGATATGAATGTACCTTTGATCAAAGACTTTATTAGAACACATACCCAAAAGGTCTACGACACTACAATCCCTAATCATCCGAATCAGCTCCTTACAGACACTTGCATTTACGACCTAAATAGGAGGCTACCACATCGTCGCCCACGCTATATACTCCAAGACGACTAACCATGCTTTTAGTCACTTTAATGAAATCAATCACATTGTATATTTCATCGAATTCCATCCACAACTTATCATCATTATTATCATTATTTAAATTAATCTAAGATATTTTTAGTTCAAATTGGCAAATGCTAGACAATTCACTTAGAGGTCGCGCACCTCACTCAAGACTATTGCCCAGCACCTAAAAACCCTATTTTAAAGAATATTGTTATTAGAGGGAACAAGACAACAATGTCGCCCTTATTCATTTTCATGACAAAAAGCTAAAGCTAAAAAGCTAAAAAAAATGTCCACATTACAGGATGCGCACACTGAAAAAGTGATTGCAAGCCATTATGCCAACCCTCAACGCAATTTGTAGTTCTTGCAAATCCTTCAGCAGCTGCTTCTCGGTGATTCCAGATGTGACTTGGAAATATAGCTTCCCTTCTTCTTCCTCCACGTAGTTGGCAACCACGAATGAATGTCATTTCGAAGTAGGACAACAGTTCTTCAACATCCTGGCGGTCGTGTGGGAACGTCTCTGACACTTCTAAAAATGCATCTTCAACTTCATCCAATGGAAGCAGCGATAAGGCACATAACATTTTTATACTTGTGGCTATGTTGTCTGCATTGCTTTCATACATGTTTTTTAGGCCGAGGCTCCCAACTTTTCTTAAGATGGCCTGAGAGAGATGAAAAAAACATCCAGATATTTGAGCCGTCGGGAATACTGCCTGGAAGGAGTTCATTGCTGCCATCTCAAAATCAGTCAAAATTCTTGTAGGGGCCGCTTCTAGCATTAAATGCTTCAAAGCCCTAAACAGTCTCGTATAAATTTCTTGTGATTTTCCGGGTAATAATGCTAGAACGCAAGGCCACGAAGTACTATCTTCTTTACGTGGATAATGTAGAGTTGAAAGTATAACTCTGGAACCACTTTAAAAGTCCCATCAGCTATCCAGCAGGTTTTTCGTTCCAAAAATTGCAACAGGTCCTTTTTGCCCAATATAATTATTCTCTCATTATCTTCTCTGCCAGTATCAAAGACAATATATGGTGCGTACTTTTCTGGTATTTCAAATCTCATATCTTTGGGGACAGGCGTAGAGTTTTGATCTATCCTGCTTCTTTGTAGAGCTCGTTGAAGGGTGTTTTTTTTTGGGCTGCATACCTTAACTCCATCTGACAGATCCTGTGTAACTTCAGCCATTGCTCGCTTTGGTGTCATACCAGGATGGGCCATCAATTCTTTCATTTCTGCAATGGCTTTACTAGCCAATGGCCCAAAAGGCAAAATATCATGCGTGTGGTCCATAGGATAACGTACAATTTTAGTCCCTTCTGTATGAATAATTGACTTACATTTTGAAGCTTGATGTTGTCTACAACGCCAGTGTGTAATATTTGCAGATGTCACTCGGTGTTTTATGTATTCGTGAGACTGGTATATCAGTGTCTGACCTCCTCGAGAAGTTGATCCATACGAAAATGTTTCCTTTTCCATATCGATTTTCGAGAAATTTACAAAATGACAAAATATAACTATAACTTTGCGACAGTAAGAATAATACTAAAGAACTTTTAGATTCTGCTCTATATTTATATGAAAGTTGTAGGTATACACTACTTGCACGGCCATACATAAGGCGGACGGCGGACCGGAGAGCAGAGCGGAGACTGTAGCGGAGCTTCCAAAACAATAGGAAGCCTACTATCGTGTCCACACATACCGCGGAGAGGGGATGAGCGGATAGTAAAGCGTGTTTGCTCGCTGGTAGCGGAGCGTTCAAGCAGTGACTATATATAGAAAGAATAGTCACTGGTTCAAGTCAGTTTGACATTTTCCGGTGTATTGGCGCGTATTTCACCTCAAAAATAGAGGGTTGTATCCCAGAAAAGGACGAATCAGAAGTGGCACTTGCTTTCGGCGCCTTTGATGTCGCGGTTCCAATTTCCCCTCTCGCGCATAGGAAATGAACTCTCCGCCGTTGACATCTGCGCATTGGCCACGCCCACCGTAGTTTGGACAGAGTAGAACTTGCCCATTGCACGGCCAGGTCCGGGCTATAGAAAATTTTGTGTTTTATATAGCAAAATTAATTTTTAGAATAGTAAAGTTTTTTTCTGGGATTAGATCTAGTTAAATTTGAATCTCCAGAAGTGATTTTAAGTAGGTATTTTACTGACGAAAAAAATATAAATATTAATATTTTACTAAAGAGAAAAATACATTTTTTTATTGTACATGGAAATTTCACAATATTTCCTCTTTATTATTTTATACTTACCTATATTAATTAGAAACAACTATGATTTAGGTTCAAGTGAACTATTCTACTTGGGTGGTTGAAATATTACAATATTTCAATCGACTTGCGTCCAAACTCATAGCTTGGCAATTAATTTGTTTTTTTATATAGATCCATAACAATTATTATTTGCAAAATTGGTTGACCTTCGTATCACTGGTAGTAAAAAAAGGTTATTTATCAAAAATGTTTATTACTAAAATCTATAAAAAAAAATTCAAAAACAATAGCACATATAAAATATAATACCTATAAATACAAAAGATATTATAAACTACTTACGTACATATTATGCACATGCACACTATACATTATCAACTTAGCCTAATAATGACCCCTGGCAGCACTTATAAATGTAAATTTCGAAGTTTATAATTTTTATTAGTTTTATTAGAAACAATATCACGATTTAAAAATTTTAAAGAAGAATAGATTCTAAATCTTACATAAAGGGATAATAAATAGGCATGATTAAAACTAGGGCATGGATGTTGATATGAAATGTTTTGCAGCTTATTTTTTAATTTCACACCAACATTTTCTTCTAAAGCAAACTTTGGAAAGAGGGTACAAAAATTAACTTCGAGAGTTTTAATATAATTTAGGAAATTATCAGGAGGTGAAAATAAATGTCCAAAGGTTTCGTTACCACTTGATTTGTATGCTTTAAAATAAGTAAACAAATCAGTATCCCCTAATGTATGACGTTTACAATATTTAATACAAACTTCACATGAATGTTGTTCCAAGCACTTTCTTAATAAATATCCACAAACATATGATATACTATTTGATTCATGTAGTTCGAAATCAATATAATCTGGTGCCACCGAACTTAAATCAGAAAAAATAGATCTTGCATTTCCCACAACAACTTTGTTGTAAATTTGTGTATGTTCGGTGGTTACGTATGACAATAATGAATCAAAATCCTCAATACAATTAGCCCCATCCGCGTGTTGGAAATAATTTAAACAAAATGATTTTTTGAAAGCCCTTTCGAATTGGATGGGGGTTGGATTCAAGCAATTTCCCCCTTGCTGCCTAATAGTGCCGAAAAAATTTTCGAGACAATCTTGATTTAAGCGTCGAGTGTATAAGGAACTAAACTCTAAACAATGAAATTTTTCCCAAAGACCTAAAAATGAATTTATTGTGATTTGCCACCCTTTCAAAAATTTAACTTTATTGGTAACCTCTATATTTTGTTTTAAAATTTTAATATTCTCAAAATATGTAAACATTTCCTTTAAAAAATCGACTTGGTAATCTGCTCCTTTGAAAGGTCTATTGTACTTGTATTACTGCCTGATATTTTTGAGGAATTTAAAATATCAAATAACTTATCAATTTTTTCTACAAATGACACTGTAGCGTTTGCCGAAGGGGGGAATTGTCCGAATTCAATAAAGGAATTAAGTGCCGCAGCTACCATTGCGCTGAAAACTTGGACGGCTAAACTAACCTTCAGTTTTTTAAAAGGATTCGAATTAATGTGTTCATCTGTAAATTTTGGACACAGCCGAAGAGCCAAAGGCTTATGTTTTTGTTTATTATAAATTTGGTCAATACCTATACGTTTTATTTGTACATCCTTCAGAGGTTTCGAATGTATAATTGAAAAAATTATTTCGTGTTGATTTTAAGAGATGCGGCACATCAAAAATATAAAATATTTTTTCGCTATCGACATAAAAATGTGAAGAGTTTGGAGAGATACCAACTGATTTTGAAAATTGTACAAAATTTGATCCTTGATCAGACACTAACGCACTTACTAGTAATCCTACAGATTTAAGTTTCCTTATTGCTTCAAAAATAATAAATTTTAATTCCTCCCCTGAACAAGTATCAATAAAGAAATAAGCAACTGGTTGCTTCCACTTAGCAAATATTGCTCTAGCCATAATAGCTAAAACATATTTAGCAGGAGCATATCTTTTTTCCTTCAATGTATTATGAAAGCCAACAATGGTATCGGAAGATCTATTGTAAAATAAAAACATTTTTAATGACATTTCGTCAATACAAAGAATGCACTGTTTTGAAGAACCCTCTAAATTTGTAGCTTTTGATTTAATAACCTCAAAAATGAAACTGTTAAGACCTGCAGTTATATGCCATTTGCTAGTTATTCTTTGAAGAGTGCTTTTAGATGGCAAATAAAGTGGTTTCATTAAAAATCTATAAGCATTTGGGCTTAGAAAATAAATTGTTAAGGAAAATTGTTTCATATCTGAAGAGTAACGATATCCCTGTGGATCTTTTTTGGGATTTTCTAAATAATGCCTTACAAATAGTAGCATTGAAGCAGACAGTTTTTTTCTCACAAATGGCAAGAAATTGTTCGTCATTTATTTCAGTGTCGGCACTGTCGACAGCTTGCTCCAACTTCGGATGCAACTTTCTTTGGAGTTTTTTTATTTGTAACTTTAATGAATGCTTTCTCGGACTATGTGCACTCAAACTAAGAGAAGTTTGTTGACTAGCATCTAAAAATAGAATTATTCAATAACAAAATAAGTAATACAAAAAATTACAATATATGTACACACACCCAAACTTATAATATGGAATCACTTAATATTTTCATTATATATTTATATTGTCGGGTTTTTCACATTTAACTGTTTTTGTTAGTAAACACTTTTGACTTTCCATGACATATATTTTTTTTGACAAAAAAAATTATCTCAAATAATGCGTGATGTCATATAAGTTTGGGTGTGTATACTATAATAACAATTTGTGAATATATATCATTACCTTTTGATGCAACTGAAAATTCGGTAATGCTGTGGAGATCGCCTATAGGTGACTGTGACAGATGGGGTGTACTTGGTTGATCCAAAGGTTGAGCGATCGAGACTGGTTGATCAAGTTCTCGTTGAGGTTCTAACAAAGTCAAATTGCTGCATACAGACACAGAAGGACTCTGTGAAGAAGCCTCATCGATATAACCTAGTAAAAAAAATTAAATGCAGCAAAATTACAAGTATCAGCAAAAAATACATATTATTATCTAATAATGAAGGGGTAATTATGGGGTCAAAACAGGGCCGTATTAGCTATGAAGCAGAAGAAGCAGTTGCTTCTAGCGCCAAATTTTAGGGGCGGCAAATTTTCAAATAAATATAAAAACAGGAGAGGCGCGCAGTAGCGCGCGCCCGGCGCCGCTCGGGACGGCCGACCGCCCGACCGGGCCGACCCGATGCGCGACGCGCGCCGCCGCGCCGGCGGCCAATAACAGTCGGTGACGTGTCTGATAGTCTGATCTTGTAAATAAAATCCGCCCCACTACTCGCTTTGTTACGTCGCGCGGTGCTGCGTGAGTGCGCCAGTATTCGGCTATTGATTTTGATTGGGATTTGGGATTGTCACTTATTTTCATCTTGACTCCTTGCTGTGTTGTTCTCTGCGCCTTTCTAAGCGGAACTACAGAAATAACGAGGTATATGCTCATTTATTATTAAAAATTTATAATTATTAACAAATTTATGGATCTTTAGCATTGAAATTTTGACTAAAATGAATGACGCTAAACGAAAAAAGTTAAGTGGCGCTCAATATGCCAAGTTAAGAACTGACAAACAAAGAAGAATAGAGAATCAGTTGAAAAAAAACCAAAAAATCGACTTATTTTTAAAGTCTAATATATCAAATAATGACGAACCACACCAAAGAAGTGAAAGTGAAATACCTGGTATCTCAGCTGCCTCGGTTTTAGCCGAGGGACCAACTACAAGTAGTTCCTCTACCTGTGAACAAGAACAAGTGGGTTCCGGTAAAGAAAAGTCTGTAGAAACCTCGGTAGAAACTGATAATGATGTCAATGACAATGACGTTAACGACGGCGAAAAAAATATAAATGCCAACAGTTTAATTACAAGTAGTGATCCAGCAAACTGGGAGGCAAGGGATAATAGAACAATCGAATATCTGTTACAAAATGGAATAGAGCAACATATTCAAGAGGAATTTCCGGAAACAAAACGTGTTTATCCAGACACCGTCAGATTTTTAAAAAAACGGGCATTTTTTCGAAAAATGGCCAATGGTGAAGAAGTTTTACGAACATATTTAGTATATTCAGTATCCAAAAAGAACATATTTTGCGCACCCTGCAAATTACTGGGGGGGCGCAATGCTTTTACATCAGGATTTTCAGACTGGCGCAATGTTTATAAAGCCCTACAACAGCACGAGAATTCGCCAGAACACAAAAAACATGAAATAGACCTACTGAATCGAAGACGTATTGCAGGTATGTAATTTTTAGTATTTCCTTTTTTTGTTCCTTGTGTATTGTGTCGTATTTAGATTAGATTTAATTTATTCATTTTCACGCAATTTTGGTAGGTACCTACCCTACTTGCATGTTCCCTACCCCTACCTACTTAATGTTTGATGGTACGGTGCGCCCCTCCAAGTACAAACCCCACCACACGCCACTGCAAGCAGTTAAGCTTGGGCTCAAGGGTTGAGCCAGGATTGTACAACAGGGCCTTAGTTGCCTAAACTTTCCCATTTTATTTTTTCCCCTATTGTTATGGCACATGATCATTACTGAAGTATTTGAAATGACATCATTATCATCATACGCTTTTCTCCAATCAAACACAATGAATTTTGCATTGTTGCCTTTTGCCTTTTGTCTAATTTTTCTCTCAACGATATGAAATAGGTATATTATATAAAATGAAAGAATACGAAAAGTTTAATCTGTTGCTTTGATTCTCATTATACACTTTATTAATTCCACAAGAATTTCAACGTTAATTTTTGTTATATTGTCAACTAAATAAGAGTAGATAAAAAGATTTAAAATTAAAAATATTTTTAGGTAGAATAGATAGTAGCTTAAAGATTCAAACTGACAACGAAATTGAGTATTGGAAAAACGTATTAAAGAGAGTGGTTGCTGTTATCAAAAAACTAGGTTCTAGAGGACTACCATTTAGAGGCAGCGAAGAAATTTTTGGTTCTAATTTTAATGGAAATTTTATGATGTGTCTAGAACTCATCGCCGAATTTGACCCCTTTCTAGCAACTCATATTGCCCAACGTGGCAACCCTGGAAAGGGAAATACCTCTTATTTATCCTCGACAATCTGTAATGAGTTCATTACTTTAATGAACCTATTAAAAACAATTTGTGATGAAATAAGAACTGCGAAATATTTTTCAATAATTGTGGACTCAACGCCAGATATTTCTCATGTGGACCAATTGTCTTTAATAATCCGATATGTACGCCAAAAAGACACCGAAGAGAGTGTACCGGTAGAGAGATTTATAAGTTTTATTCCAAATGTTGGGCATAAATCCGAACAGTTGGCAAATGTAGTTTGCGAAAAACTAAAGGAGTTGGATATTGAGATTGGTAACTGCAGGGGCCAATCGTACGACAACGCTTCTAATATGTCGGGGCAATATAGTGGATTGCAAACTAGAATTAAGGCATTAAATCCTCTGGCAATTTACGTTCCGTGTGCTGCCCATTCACTTAATTTGGTAGGAACTAGTGCAGCTCAATCATGTTCAGATGCTAATAATTTTTTTTACACTGTCCAACACGTGTATACCTTCTTAAGTGGATCTACAAAAAGATGGGGCATACTTCAATCCCAAATAGAACGTACCGAAAAGAGAGCTACAAAAACTGTGAAAAGCCTTTCCCAGACTAGATGGTCGGCTCGTTCTAAGGCTGTTAGTAGCATTAGGGAAAACTATGACGCTGTCAAATCTGCGTTGCACCAAATTAGTCAAGATGTAACAGAGAAACCTGCAATTAAAAATGAAGCTCAAGGTTTGGTAACGTGTTTGGAAAAACCAAAATTTGTATTTTTACTCGGGTTTTGGAATGATACCCTCGAAAGGTGTAATGCAGTCAGTCAAAAATTGCAGTCAGTGTCAATAAGTATTAGTTGTGTTATTGATCTATATAGTTCTTTGATTGGATTTATCAATAAAAAACGAGAAGAATTTTTATTTTATGTAGAGGAAGCCAAGAGAATATCAAACAACCATGAAAATTTTACTTTCAGTAACCTATCCTCTAGAATACATAAAAGAAAGAAACAGTTCGATGAAAATATTGAAAATGAGGCACAATTTGAGACTGAGGAATACAAATTTAAAGTAACTACATATTACGTCATTATCGACTCTTTTTTATCAGAACTAAAAAGACGGAAGGCTGCCTATGAAGATGTATTTGCAAGATTTTCCATATTTAGCGATTTCACTAATACAACTCACGATGAATTTTATAAAAAAGCCGAAAATTTTCGGAGTTTTTATCAAGATGTAGAAAAGACTTTTGGTTCCGAATGCATACATTTTGCAGAATACATTAAATTAAATTTTCCTAATAACACTTGCCAATCGGTTCAAGACATGTATAGCGTTATCAAAAAACAAAATTTGTCGGGAGTCTTTCCAAATATAGAAATAGCCCAAAGGATATATTTATGCATGGCTATGACGAATTGTACCTCTGAACGATCGTTTTCGACGTTGAAAAGAATAAAAAATTTTTTGAGATCTTCTCAGTCCCAAGAGCATACCTGCGCATTTGGATTATTTGCAATAGAGGCAGATTTGCTCAAAAATATTAGTTTTGACGAATTGGTTAGTCAATTTGCAAATTCAAAAGTAAGACGAAAGGCTGTGGCATTGTGATAACACTGATAACGTATTTCTTTTATTTATATAATATGTTATAGGTATTGATAGTTCATTTTAATTTTATTATTTATGTTTATTTTATTTTATAGTCACTTTTGTTTTCACTAGTCGGTTCCTTATTGCAAAATAAGGCGATTGAATTTTACGTTTTTTTTTCTTTTTAATGCATTTAAGTTTTGTTGTTTTTTTATGAATAAAGATTTTTTTTATACAAGTTTTTATATCCACATTCACACTTCGTCTCACAAGAAAAGTATGTTTTTAAAAACCCAGACATTGAAGGGGTGAGGGGCGGCAAAATTTGCTCTGCTTCTAGCGGCAAGTCTCTTTAATCCGGCTCTGGGTCAAAATGTCAAGAAAATCGGGCGGTGCATACACTAATTTCCATAATTACCAATGAAGGTACTTACATGATGAGAACACAGTTGGTATTGCTGTTTTCTTTAGCCCAGACTTCGACTGGTTTGCAAACATACTATTTTCAAAGTGCATTGAACAAACTTTATAATTAATAAAAAGCTGTGTGGGTGTTTTTTCTAACAAATCCTGCCTTCCACACTTTCTCGTCCATGCATAACACCTTGAAAAAAAAAAATTAAAAACCATAGTTAGGTAGGTATTATCAGTAGGAAACCATTTGTGGGTTTTCTGGGGTAGGTAATACTCCAGTAAAAGGGGTAGTACCTACGTAGGACATAAAATTTATAATACCTAAGGATATAATAATGTGGTAACAAGGTAGGGACAAACGACACATAGGTACCTACCTGTTTTCATCAGCAGGTATTTTGAAAAAACTTATCCCAACATTCCTCGTGTTGTTAGAACATCCACGAACACAGCAATAATTGCTGGGCCATTTCGTCACAAAACCTAAGCACAAAGTGGGTTTTCTGGGGCACAATGCACTAGTGTAAATACAGCAACGAAGTATTCGAAGTAACAACACAAGCAGTCAAGTTGAGCTGAATACATATTGTACACCTTATCTGGTCCCTGTTTTGGATACTTTTATCACAGTCATGATAATAATACTGGGCTTTTTTACTTAGAAATTGGTAATCGTTTTTCTTTTTATTGTTTACGTTTTATAAGGAGTTTAACCTCAACATACTGACGCTGTCTGGCGTCTGGCGTTAGGTGGCGCGTCAGTCGTAGGCCACGAACGACGTTGCCGGACTTCGTCAGCTTTTATGCCTGACAATTTCCTTAAATTCATTTAGCTATTTTTATCGCCTTCAATTTAATATCAACCAAAATACTATCAAGGACTAACATTTTTATAAGTAAATTATCATCGATTTCATTTTATACTAAATTAATTTGCATTATATTTTTGTGGGTTGCCTTGGTTACCGGCTCCCGACTGGACGATCTGGCAGTACCGCAAGAACGGAATCTGTGGCGCCGCGCCGCGCTGTTGTCAAGCATTCCGCTTTCATAATCAAGTCCCAGAAAACAGGGGTCAGGTTGTGGGTTTTCTGGGCTCAGATAAATAGAATAAATGGTTCGTAAAACATTATAATTTTACTACCGGCACACATTAGATAATATTAATTGCTTTCATATTAATTTTATTGGTATACCTACCCAAAATGAATAAATGATAGTGAAAAATATGTTGACATGTTTTAACCTTTCTAAGGATCTGGCGGCCTAGCAATACTCTCCGTCCCCACCACCTCATAAAAATACCCCTCTGCCCTCTTAAATTAGCCAAGTGCCACTTCTGATTCGTCCTTTTCTGGGGTTGTATTCTTTTATACCTATACTTAATAATAAACAATATTAATGCTAATTAGTGACATTTTTTAGTCGCAAACCCTTATGAGACATAACTCATGCACATAACCACAAACGCGGTGTTTTAGACAAACTTTGGGTCGAGATTTCCAGAATTATTTTTGTACAGATGATGGAATTCACCAAGGGTTTCCCTGGTTCGGTTTATTTCACATACCCACACTGCACCTTTATTTTGCAAAATCCTAAATTTGAATTGTGAATTTTCACATAAAAATAATGTAGAAATCGACATTTTTATAGCTGTTTCTATGAAGTTCGACATTTCAATGTTTCCACTTTACTTCCAACCTCTCTGCGCAATACGCCTTTCAAAGCTGACGCAATCCGCTGACTGTGTGGATACTACCCGCACTGCTATCCGCTTTCCGCTCTGCTCTCCGGTCCGCCGTCCGCGTTATGTGTGTCCGTGCGCTTAGAGAAACAAATGCTTTTATCTAAAAAAAAACAATTAATTTGGATTTCAACGTAAAAAATCAGCACATAATGCTATTCCTTATTTAACAGATCAAATTTAACGAGTTAATAAAAATCTATATTTGTAAAAGCCTTTGGTACTCTAAGCCATAAATTGCTTTTAAATTACATATAGGAAAATAGGTATGCGTGCTTTAAAACTTATTGAAAATTATTTATAAATATGATCGGAAAAAAATTGTTATGAAAAATAATTGCATTAGTAACAGAAAACTAATAAATAGTGCGTACCTACTACAAGGAACAGTAATTGCATTCCAAATAAGTATTACATATTTAATATTTATTATCTATAAATTCAAAAGTCAATAAATATAGAAAGTTATGCTGACGACACTGTAATTTTGTACAAAAAAATAACTGGAATGAGTGTGAATTGGTTTAAAAACAATAATTATATATTCACTATAAATTTTCAAAGTTATTTTGTTCCCTTTTCATCCTAGTCGAATAATTACAGGGTTATTCACAATCAAATATACCACCCGTAGTATAGCGGTATTCTACTCGGAAAATAAGGCGACCCGTGTTTTTTCTTTTTGCTCAAAACTCTATAGTTTAAGGGCCTTATCGGCCATTAAAACGGAACCTAATATTTCGTTTTTTTGTCTCTATATCTTCTAATAAGTGGCTTGATCGATTTCGCTAATTTTTTGTTTGTACCCATAGATAGTCATCTCACCCATATAATATTATAGTGCAACGTCCGCAACCGCTAGAGTGCACCACTTATCGCCATCAATCTATTTTATTATGAGCACATTTCTTTTTTAAATCAATTTAAAGCATTTTGTAGAAGATTTAATTCTCTACAAAGAATATAATAAATATATTTCAAGTCTGTGCTTCCGCTTGACCCATCTGAGATTACCCTTAATTTATTCTCTCGAAATCGTGTGCGTTCGCTTTACTCGGAACGTACCTCCGGGCCAGCAGCCTTCGGCGCTCGCTGAGTGACGGCGCCGGCGCCGCCCCCACTCTCGCTCAGGGGCCTGTCTAGGATCGTTGAGTGAATTCGAATTCGAATTCCCTCATTCAACGCTAGGATCTAGGATGGCACGTGTACCGTTATGTTATCCTCAGTACGCTTTGTTTATTCGAACGGGGTTGTGTGCGTCGTTCTCGTATGGGGATAAGGGAGTTATCCTCTAGGGGAGTCTATGTGCCGACGGATCCATTATTGTGCCGCCGCTTCGATCGTGGAGCCGTTGGTTCGACCTGCAAGAGTTGTCGATCTGCGGAGCCGTCGGCTCGACCAGCGGGGCCGACGGTTCAATCTGCGGAGCCGACGTCCTTCTTCTAATGGCTGAAGATAAGTTATTGATGACTTAATTCAGAATGCAGGCTTCACAACCTCATTACATAAAAAATGTCATTGCCCCTATACAACGGATGTTTAAAAAGAAAAAATAGTCCATCTTCTTACAGTGGAGTAAGGTGATAAAAATTAAAAAAGCAAAACCTTCCAGTCGAAACTCCACAAACAGATTATATTCTTAAAAAACTGTACATGTTTCAAACCACCAAGGGTTCATCTTCAGCAGCGAAAATTCATAAAAGTGAGGTATACACAAAGCTAGAAACAGGTATAAATATGAAAAATCAACATATACCTACTGAAAATTACCTTACCTTCCAAGAATATATTTAAAAATATATATATTATCAAAATTCGTAAGAAAACCAAAAGTTAAGTGGAGTCAAGCTGTAACCATAAAAACCCAAAATTAAAAATTAAAAGCCATCAAAAGGCTTTAGTTAAAGATCATAAAATTTTGAAAAGAAAAGAAAACATGCGGTAATCCAAGTTGCACTGTTAAGATATAAAACATACCTTCAAAAAAAGGCTTCTCTCTAAGCACCCGATAAACCAATAAATCTACTTCATCAAATTGACATTTTAGTTTGTAACGTGAACGTGAACACTTTCCGCAAGAGTTAGGAACACTATTTTTTATACAAGCGTGCGGAAAAGCAAAGAAATGAATAGTACACTTTTCCGCAAAGTGTACTTTTACGCACGCTTGTAGAAAAAAAAAAGTTCAGTTCATCAGTTGGAAAAAGTAAAGGAACTTTAAACTCTTGTAAAACTGAAGATTAGAAAATTCAAGTTGATCATTTACAATTTGGAGATTAGGGGAGTTTTTACCTTTAAAAATCTCCAGACTCTCAAGCAAGTTCAATACAGTGCCTTTATTATAAAAGTGAAGAAAGGAAATATCTTGGGAAAATTTCTCTATGATGTTCATTGATTCTAACCTTAACGGGTGCTTAGAGAGAAGCCTTTTTTTAAGGTATGTTTTACATCTTAACAGTGCAACTTGGATTACCACGTTTTCTTTTCTTTTCAGAATTTTATGATTTTTAGCTAAAGTCTTTTGATGGCGTTTAACTTTTAATTTTGGGTTTCTTATGGTTACAACTTGACTCCACTTAACTTTTGAAGTTTTCCTACGAATTTTGATAATATAATTTTTTAAATTATGCTTGGAAGGTAAGGTAGTTTTCAGTATAATATGTTGATTTTTCATATTTATACCTGTTTCTAGCTTTGTATACCTCACTTTAATGAATTTTTGCTGCTGAAGATGAACCCTTGGTGGTATGAAACATGTTTTTTTTAAGAATATAAACTGTTTGTGGAGTTTCCACTGGAATGTTTTGCTTTATTTAATTTTTTTCAACGGATGTTTGTTACAGATGGCATTGTCGACAGACTATGAAGTATTGGGCAACTTGGCAAGAGTGGAAGGCGGTGTCACGTTGGAAGGAATAAAGATGCTAGCAGCAGATTACTTACCAGCTGGTTGGACAGAATGGCAGGTTTCTAAATCATATGCAACAGGGGAGAAGTCAGTAGATGCCCAAACAATGAATAAGTTGCGGTATGCCATACCGACTATACCATATAGGTTTGGAGAGAGCATTTGATCCGGAGGCGAGATCCTTGTCGAAGAAAAGCTACCGAAGATATAAAGAAGATATGTTGCTTTGGCCTTTTTGTAGGGGGTTAATTATTATTGGCCCACCTGAATTGGCTTTGAAGGTTAGACGTTCGCCATTACAGCACGAGCTGGGCATACAAGCCATAGTACCATTGAGACCTCTTATGGTATCTAGAAAGGAGGCTTCCTCTTAGCTCAGCAAGAAGTCGTCAGGATATGATACTTTAGCATCTTCTTCGGAAGAAGACGTGTCGCGTTCGGTCGAGATGGAGACTGAGAATGTGGGAATGCGAAGAAAGAGAGTTGCGATAGTACCAGGAGAGGGGTCATCTACCTCCAAAAGGTCTAGAATGTATGAGCTAGAGGAGCGCCAATCAAGAATAGAAATTATACTGGAAAAGTTAGTAGAAAAACATTCTCCAGGGGATTTAATGGAGAGCCCCTGGAACCTCCTAGGGATATAGTGACGGATTTTCGTTTGCTCCTCAAATTAGAGAACAAGAGCCCTCCATTCCGGAACCCTTGCCGGAAATTAAAAAAACAAGGTATAAAATGGCAGAGATTGGGTGAAGCTAGCTGGAATAAAATCAGGTATGTTGACGCGCAAAAGAAACTTCAAGCGGGGAGTGTATTCAGCCCGTTGCAAGTGAATTCCCTTTTGAGGAACATCACTTCTAGGGGAAAACCCCTCGAATGTTGGAAATAATGGATGCTACTTTTGGTGTTCTTTCCCATGGTCTTTTAATGCAAAGAAAAGCTTTCCAGGAAGCAGTTCTGGATTTAGCGAATACACCCAAATTTTGGGGAAGGCTTGAAAAGACAATTTGCCGATACTGACCGTACCTTTAAAGTGGTCTCGGATGATTTGCTGCAATTTGTATGTGGAAGGAGAGCAGAGATTATTGAAGCGCGCCAAAAGCTCTGAGCCTTCTAATAACATGCTTGCCGCCCAGGTTCTTAGGGATATTCCGCCTTCTGAGACATATTTGTTCGATGAGAGTCGCATTAACGCTCCGATCAAATATCTTTGATCGGAGCATTAACGAGACTTACTCCCACCAAGACATGAATGTCCGTACAGCTTTTAAAAGAAGGAGGCCAATGAATTCCAATTACCCTAGAACATCGACGGGGTACGCAAACTATCTTAAATCGTCCAGACTAGTTGGTATGTACATTATCAACAAAACAGAGTTCTTATAGACCAAAAAAGAATACTTACACGGCTAAACGCCGCGCCTGGAATATAAGAATAGAAGCTCTGGAGATTTTGGGAAAGAAAAATCTTCACAGGACAAGAAAAATATATTTCGGCGCTTTTGACTCTCACGTGAAAAGGGTCGCTTTCCGGGGAGGTCAATTAAAGAACTACAGTCTACAATGGAGAGCGGTAGAGGCTCCATTGAAATTGGTAAAACTTTTAGAAGGTTACACTATTCCTTTCAAAAGAAGACCTCCCATAATTCCGTTCAACGCCAAAACCATGTCTCACTTCAATATTCAGACATCCACTACTTTAGATATAGCACTGGGTATAAGGATAAATCAAGGTATTGTGAAGGAGTTGAAAGTAGCATCGGGTTTCCTTTCTACAATGTTTACGGTTCCAAAACTGGACGGGTCTTGTCGGCCAATTCTCAACCTGAAAAGACTGAACGAGTTCACCTTGGTGAAAGATTTCCATTTAATAAGCCATTACAAAGTACCGACTTTTCTTCAGAAATATGTCTTCTTGATAAAGAGCGATCTGTCACAAGCTTATTTCCACATTCCCGTAAAGGAGCGCCACCAGAGGTTCCTCGCTTTTGCCTACAGAGAAAAGATATACAATATGACATGCCTTTCTCTCGGCTTGGCCACAGCTCCCTCCTCGTACCTTTGCCAGTCTTACAAATTGGATAGCGGGTTATTTTCGAAGCCTGGGCATAAGAGTAATAGTTTACCTGGACCATTTTCTGTTAGCAAATCAAGATCGCCAGAAATTACTGACGCAAGGAAGGGAAGCAGTAAGAATTCTGGAGTTCTTGGGCTGGCAGGTAAATTACGAAAAATCCCACTTGGAACCCGCATGTCAAATCGAATTATTGGGTATAACATGGAACCCATGCAAAGACAAAAAATGTATTTCAAGAAACAAGCGAAATAAGCTAAGTGTATCGATAAAAGAGGTATTAAATACAGGAAGATGGAGCTGGAAGAAGGCATGGTCGATTCTAGGAGAGCTAAATTTTGTCGCGTCCGTAGTTCCGTTGGGCCGATTGAGATGTCGTCGAATTCAAAGAGAAAGTTTTAGTTTACCAGAGCATTGCCCTCAAAAGCTGTTCAAAGTAAGAGATCTGGTTATTCAGGATCTGAATTGGTGAAAAAATTGAATAAGTTTGGCAACGTCAATTTTTCCTCAAAATCCGGGTATATTTATCACTGGGCTGGGGATCTCAAGTAAACAACACCTATCACAGGGGATTCTGGCTATAAAACCAAAAGAAGTGGCATATAAACAGAAAAGAGATGTTTGCCGTTCGACTGGCAATAGAAAGAAATATAGAAGAATTAAAGAACAAAAATGTGCTTATTCAATCAGACAACAAAAGCGTAGTGTCTTATATAAACAAGGAGGGGGGGGGGGACAAAGTCTCTAACCTTGCTGCAAGAAACCGAACATCTATATTCAGGTTAGCACAGGAAGTGAATATAAATCTGACCGCTAGATTCATTCCCGGAATATACAACTCAATTGCGGACAGCAAATGTTACCGGACTGGCACCTAAGGAAAAACGTAACATCGTCTATTTTCAAGATGTGGGGAACACCGACAATAGATCTATTTGCCACACAAAGATCTGCGGTTGTTCCGACCTATGTGGCACAGTCAATCCGGGATCCTCAAGCAACATTTGTAGATGCCTTCAGTCAGGATTGGAATTTCGAACTGGCATGGATGTTTCCGCCTCCGCCGCTAATGCCTCGAGATTTGCAACACCTGAATTCGGCAAAAGGAATTTACATACTGATAGCGCCCAGGTGGCCGAAGGTTTTTTGGCGCCCAGACCTGAAGAAAAGGGTCATCGATCCTCCTTACCCCATTCGGAATCTTCGGGAGAACATTCTAGACAATATCTCCGGTCAGCCTCCGCCTCAGGTAGGTACGTCAACTTCATTTGGAGGCATGGAGAGTTCTGGGTGGCTTACTCACGTAAAAGATTGGCATAGTGAAGATATAGACTTTTTAAAATCTGCCTAGAGACCTTCTACCTTGAAGACATATCAAGCTGCTTGGAAGAGTTGGTTAAAATGGGCAACTTCGAATAATATTTCAGTTCACAACCCTAGCGCTCAGAATGTTGCTATACGAGTATACTTACTTGAGCTACTTATATAGAATTAGAAAAATGTCATACGATGCCCACCATTGGTTTCTCGGCTGTGGTTGCTCGAAATTTAAGGGGCCTAGAAAATTTCTGAAACCGGCATGGAGTTGGACATGACCAAGAACATAAAACTACCAAGGTTCATTAAATTCGGAAGATGCAAAGAAACAAAGTTTCGAAAAAATCTAATTTTGCCATTTTGTGAGTATAAATCACGAACGAATCAAGATATCTAAGATTTATTAACAGAATATTGTAGAGGGTATAATAGCGCAACTTTTGCCTAATTTGACCGATGTTGTATCTTTTACAGTTTCCTATTGTCTTTCTATCGGGAACTGGATCATGTCGACCGAGCTCGAAGTGAATGCGAAAAGCATGCTGAGTCATTATCGACGAACCGCCATTTCGAATAAACTCTTCAACAACAAGAACATGGACCTGTCCCGACTAAGCCATGGTTTACACTGAACATGGCATGAATATACATATCGAATAATATATTCCCCATTACGCTAGCACCACCTTAGCCGTAGCTAGACGGTTTCCAAATTGGGGAACTCTTTCTGTACCGCTAGCAAAAAGTTCATCACTTGCATTCGGGCAACGAGGTACAGCGGTTAGCATTTTATTATTGTCTACTTGAACAGAAGGAACAAAATCCTAACTTGATCCTATTAGCGCCGTTACCCTCCATATGTCGGGTAACTAACCCCGCTCGTTGCAAGATTTAAAAAAAATGTGATTTTTTTGTTAAAAATACTTATGCAAGCTTAATGAATTTGTTGCTGGCAACGGGTATTGCATGACCTATTTATTAGTAACATATATGTATCATAATAATTTAAATATAGGTATTTAAGTTTGCTTAGGTTGGCGGGGCTACCCGGTTCTCCTCTACATACCCATTATAGGCAAATCGATAGTACATCAAATCTATAATATTTGGTCATTTTATAACCATTGTAAATTGTAAGGATTGTAAACGAATACCTAATACCACGCTATCTACCGACAATTTTCACAAACTCTTCAGGGAGAACTTGGCAGAACATTATAAACATACAGTTCGCCCTAAGGGGCTAACAGGCATGCGATCGATCAATACTCACCCTTGTTTGTAATAGAGCTCAGTTTGTCTAGATGGCAGTAGGGCCACACTTCATCAGATGTTGAATGCTATAATCTTCACCCAACGCTATAAGTTTTTAGAACGAATTTTATTTATGTTGACTGAAATATTGTTGCGCTGACTGAAATATTCGGAATTTCAGTCAACGCCCAAAGTCTGTGGGTCGGGGATATCACTAAGATGACCTTGAACTCTGTTTAGAGTTATCCGAAGTTTGACGGTTAAAAATTAATAGTTACCTTTTTGTTATTTTCGAGAAATACCTACATATAGTGAGCCAAAACAAGTGACACACGTAAAAGCCTTGAGCAGTCTTTATTAATAGATACGTTAGTCGAAGAATCAAGACTAGACTATACCTTTTCCACCTCAAATACGGAATCCTCCGTGTGCGAGTTCGACTCGCACTTGTCCGACTTTTAACTTTATACCTACTTACTTGTGTATTGTTATAGATAGTTGCAGTATTTGGCATTGCAGGAGCATGCCGCAGAGACGAGTTACAGAAATTACCATTAAATGGATTCTATCATAACTGTGAAAATTCCGATAGCAAGACAAACAAACCTCGATCATTATTTGTAATAAGCGGTAAAATTAGAAGTTTTATTTTTGTGAAATGTATCGCAAAAATGCATCCCTTCGTCCCCAGTCTATCAGTCACACTAGATTCTTTATATACAGTGTGGATAGATTGCTTATATTTCTTAAAATATTCCCCATATGAAAAATTTGTTTTAATAAAAGTGTTAGGGGAAATTATTTCCCGTTTAGTGATATCAAGCAATCTTTCGTAGCACAAAAAATGTGGTTGCCATGGTAACCGACTTGATTTTTTTAAATAGCACCATATACGTTTTTTGGCGAAAATTAATATAACTTTCTGAATACGATACAATACAATTTTAATGGGGTCGCATAAGAAAAAATACAAAAAAAATAAGTTTTCTATTATGCTATTGACAATGTTTATCAAAATAATTATTAACATCAAGTTAGCCAGTTGCTTGTAATTGTGTGCATTATTAGAGTAAACGTACTTTTTTACTCAATTTTATGTGTACTTAAGTACTTATAGTAAGTTATAATGGCGCTTGAATTGAGTGAAACGGAAAGAGTACAGGTTAACATACTATGTACTTAAATACACAGAAAATTGAGAAAAAAAGTACGTTTAGTGTGACAATGTACACAGTTACACAGCTAGTGACAGTTTCGCATTGTTCTGATTTTGGCATGGCTAACTTGATGTTAATAATTATTTTGATAAACATTGTAAATAGCATAATAGAAAACTTATTTTTTTTTTATTTTTTTCTTATGCGACCCCATTAAAATTATTGTATTGTATCGTATTCAGAAAGTTCCAATGTATCAATTTTCACCAAAAAAAGTATATGGTGAAATTTAAAAAAAATAAATCGGTTACCATGGCAACCACATTTTCTGTGCTACGAAAGATTGCTTGATATCACTAAACGGGAAATAATTTCCCCTAACACTTTTATTAAAACATGTTTTTGATATGAGGAATATTTTAAGAAATATAAGGAATATTCCACAATTTCTATCCACACTGTATATATATTAAAAAATTATATTAAAAAATATTATGTAATTTTATCGACGATTTGACATTCGGTTTAATATATACTTAACAAAACAATAGTTGGCCATGAATGACATTATTGGTTTGTTGAATTAATATATGACATTTTAATCGGTACTGGCCAAAGAGAAATCTAAAATGTATATTTTTTTAAATTAAATAATTTATTTCTTGCATTCCAAAGGAGCAATAAAAGATAAATTAATTTTCCCGTAGAACTGTGGCAGATACAAAAAAAAATAGGTATGTCAAGAAACAGTTTTTGCTTAGAATAAAGAAAGTTATTCAAGGGAGGGTATTGTATACCCACATCCCACATCTCCGCCACTGGCTACATTTGGGACTTGGTATTGCCGTATTTTGTGACACTGGATCAATGCATGCTGTGTACCAAATTTCGTTTAAATATCTTTAACGGTTGGAAAATTAAAAAATAAAAGGGTAAAAATTTTGAGAATTTAAACATCCTATATCTCGAATTTAAATATCCTGTATCTGGAAAACTGTGAATAAAAAGTTATCTCCGAAATACTAATATTTTATGATTTTCTATCATCTGTTGAAGTATCCAAGAATAAAACTAAATTGTCCTCTAGGTATTTCAATAGGATATTCGGGGCAAATTTGGGTACCTACCCATTTTGCCCCATCTCCAATACCCCATTTTGCCCCAAAGCAAGTCTTACAATAAAATATGAATAAAATTGA
Organism: Pseudeuparius sepicola; assembly: GCA_963920635.1. Lineage (NCBI taxonomy): Eukaryota > Metazoa > Arthropoda > Insecta > Coleoptera > Anthribidae > Pseudeuparius > Pseudeuparius sepicola. The sequence continues at coordinate 67,378,752 of OY987298.1, forward strand.
CAACGACAATTATTTTTCAATAAAATTATTTAGATTTATCATACTTAATAACAAGTCTAATTAAGCAATAAAACTCACATCGAAAATCGTATAAAAACTGTATTTACCTAGGCTAAACGTAAACAAAAGTTTTAAAACACGGGAGCTGTTGAACTCCCACACTAGCTAATAGCTATATACACACTGAATTGACTTGACCGGGGGCGTGATCTTGAATCGAAAAAAGATGGGAAGAGGCATGTAGATTTGAAATTTGGCTCCTGCAGTATCTACTAAAAATACTCGTACCCCGTTATACCCCGGTACCCCTTATTGCCCCGCATTCCCCTACTTAAAAATATATTTGAGAAAGGAGGAAGATTTATTCTCCGAAAGCTCAGAAAACAAAGTTATTGAAGTTGTTTTTTGAGATAAAATTCAATTTTTCGTTCTTTCAATGGCAGGCATTTATGAATTTTCCTGGCAACTCGAAAAAATAGCATTTTAATCATCTTGGTTCAGGCTTCTCAGGCGAAAAACCCAATTAAAAATTAAATGGATCTGTTTGGACCACAATATTCCGACAATATTTATAATAACTTTATTCCGTTTTTTTGTTGGAATATCGACAGTAATTTTGACTTTTCACAACCCGATTCCGCCTGAACGTCGTGCCTCATCCTCGTCTCGAAATAATAATTTTAACTTGTACTATGTCTTGGCCAACGTATTTTTTATAAAAATGTGATTTACTTATGTTTTGTTAAGATTTCAATTGTTAACCGGATGATGGGTTCAGCAGTTTGATTGATGGAGTTTGCCCACGGTTTTTCTTATAATACTTAAAGTATAGTATTTCTAAAGTCACTTGGAACAGCATAAAAACCTGTGAATTTTATACGGGTGACTTCGGCTGATAAGTCTGGTATTTTTACCCGTAGCAGAGCGTGATAAAAGCTATGAAATAGATCGCGCCTCGTATATCACTGTGTTCCAAGTGAATTCATTTATATTTTACCAGGGTAGCTCGAGAACAGGCTCCTCCGGCAATAAAATACGAGTCAAAACACTTTTTTAACCATATTAAACCGCACCTGGTATTATAAGTAAAAGGAGATGAAGGAGACAGAGACGATATGTAGTAAAAACAATTGACTGCATGCTCGCCTAATATATCACCAATACTTTCATGGGCTACACTGTTCGACGGCCGGCCACTTGTACAGCGAAATGCGGTGGATAGGCGTGCGATAATTTCACAGATTTTAGGATATACTTGCGTAAATAGTTGTAATCGATATGGCTTTTTAGAGACCTTTTGACAATATTGTATGGTGCATTAACCTTTACGTTGTGTTTGACGACAACCTTAAAAAACCCTTAAAAGTGAAATATTATGTTGCTTTTAGAATATGTATGTATATCTTTAAAAAACTGCGTGACGCTTATGTCCTATATTGAGTTTTTTATGCAATTAGAGTTTTTTTATGCTGTTTCAAGTGACTTTAAAAATACTATACCTACTTACGTCTTAATTAATTTTTTCTATATTATACCAAAGTGTTTATATAGAGATAACTAAAAAAACGAAATAAGTTATTTATCTTTTAAAGTTTATACAGAACGGAAAGAACCTCTGTTTTCTATCTTCACTATCGCAATTAGCAGGTTGCTGTGATGCTGTTCCCATTAGTGATTTATTACGAAAAGTTAACAGTCGAAGACAGTTTTATGGTTCTAAGGGTCGGCTACCGGCGGCAAAGCATTTTATTAAAGACCCCTTCTGGCGGAACTGAATCACTTTAGGTAGGTACTGAATGCCAAAAGTTGACCAATAAACAATTGTCAAATATTTTGCCTTAATTTTATTACAGAGTACTTACAAAAATACACGGTGTTCATTTGAGAACTAAGCCACGGCCGATATTTTCCAAATAAAAAGAAAATTCAAAAATCGCAGTGGATTGTTGTTGAAAGGGGGGAGAGGCCCTTTTTAATGGAATGCGCTCAGACCTTCCACCATCTCCAACTTCAAAATCCTAAATGTGACTAGGTATACCCTTTTTGTGATAATTCATTTTAAGTAAGGCACCGTTTAGTTTTTTTATAATTATGTTAAAAACTGGAAAAAGGGCTCCTAAAATTAGTCTAAATAGTAAATATATAATATGTAGGTAGCAAAAAATAATAATAAATAAGTCTCCTTAGTAAATTTTGAACAAATCGTTATTAGCTTATATATTATCTATATGTATGTATATTATACATTTAAAATTACTGTTTGTTTGATAATTTTGGTGCAAAATTAACCCCTTCTGTTATTATCAATAATAAGCAATAATTTAGTAATTTTAATTTCAACAGAAAACTTCTTAGACAGTTTAGTAAGATGAGACATTAAAGCATGTTAACTTATACTCTTTATATTATGCGTCATTTCAAAGTAAATGATGTTGATTTTGGGGCAAAAATTATCTCCTGATGATGCTAACATAGTTAGCGAAACGCGCGTCGAGTGCAAAACACAAAGTTTTGGTCTGTGTAGTTAAGCAAATGAAGTATCATTATTATTATTATAAAACTCATTAGCAATAGCTAATATATTTTCTGGAGTAACTAAAGCAACTCAATTGCCAGTATTGAGTGAAGTCATTTACAGCAACAAAAATTAATACAACCACAAATAAATTATTTGCCATGGTAGGTAAGCAACTCACTTGTGGTTAGTGAGCTGACTCACTTACCTTATTACAAGAGTCGAATTATAACAGCATAGTGATTTTCAACAAAACTGCTTACATACTGCAATTGAGTTGTCTTTAGCAAAGAGTGCTTTGCTGCGGTAGCAAAGTAACTCACTAGGCGCCTATTTAATGCAGATATTTTGTTGTGGTAATTGAGTTCTTATTAACCGTAGCAAAGTAATTCTTTCAGTGTAGAGTAAATATAGGCTATTCTTTCTTTCTTTGCACTCCTATATCAGTATTCTAACTATCTTGTTTTTGTGTATTTACAATAAAAAAGACATTCAAGCTCGACATCAAAGGCACAGACACAACCGTTTCGATCGATCGTTTCAAATCAGCATTCATCATCAACGAGGACAAGACACCAAAACCAGCATCCCCAGAACAACCAGAGACAGGGACCATCCAGAAAATGGTTTCACCATCCAGCAAGGCCACAAATCGCCCAAAAAGTACTGTGTAATATCTCGTTCTCCGAATATCTAAAATATCAAGTAAGTGGACACCGAGAAGCGTCGACCGAAGATCAGTTGTCATTGTTGTTAGTCAGAGGTTGAGGAGTCAACCTAGAGTAAATTCTTTCTTTCTTTGCACACGTATCAGTATTCTAACTGTCTTGTTTTTGTGTATTTAAAATAAAAAGACATTCAAGATCGACATCAAAGGCACAGCCACAACCGTTTCGATCAATCGTTTCAAATCAGCAATCATTATCAACGAGGACGAGACACCAGAACCAGCATCCCCAGTACAACCAGAGACAGAGACCATCCAGAAAATTGTTTCACCATCCAGCAAGGCCACAAATCGCCCAAAAAGTACTGTGTAATATCTCGTTCTCTGAATATCCAAAATATCAAGTAAATGGACACCGAGGAGCGTCGACCGAAGATCAGTTGTCAGTTGTTAGTCAGAGGTTGAGGAGTGAACCTATACTAAAATCGAGCAATCCGTACGCCTGGTGTAAATAAAACCACGTGTTCAATGACGATCCGCGATTGGTCGGTAGGCTATAAAATTTCACCCGACTCGGCAACAGAGACGTGCTCGATCGCAGAAGTGTAGATATTCGGTTTTATCTTGTTGTTTTCAGCTATTTAGACACTGCCACAAATAATTTTATCGATGTTTTGAACCATTTTAATTAAGCCAATAATTCTTGTCTGAAATATTTTGATGTACACAATTGTAAGACTAAAATTAAATAAAGGTCGTACCTCCGTGCGGCTATGGCAGATATTTCAACCCACGTGCTCTTGTTTACTCCAGGCGTAAGAGTTGCTCGATTTTACTATAGAGTAAATTCTTTCTTTCTTTGCACTCGTGTCAGTATTCTAACTGTCTTGTTTTTGTGTATTTACAATAAAAAGACATTCAAGATCGACAGCAAAGGCACAGCCACAACCGTTTCGATCAATCGTTTCAAATCAGCATTCATCATCAACGAGGACGAGACACCAGAACCAGCATCCCCAGTAGAACCAAAGGCAGGGACCAGCCAGACAATTATTGTTTCACCACCCAGCAAGGCCACAAATGGCCCAAAAAGGACTGTGCGGTTTGATGAACCCTATATCAAGCGGGCTTCACATGACAATGACATCGTGATTACATCACCATCAGAGGGGGTGCCGTGGCTACAACGCGATATATTTTTATTATATAACATTTTTCTTATTTTTACATATTTTATATTTCTTCATCTTAGTTTATTTGTCAAATTCATTTGCATTTGCATAATTATTGTATTAACAACCAACGTAGGGACTCCCAAATTTTAAAAGTAATGTCTCGTTCTCCGAATACTATTAATTTGGATAGTGGAAAGTCCCAAGCAGCTATATTATTATTCCGTAAATCCAAAATATGGGGTAAATGGACACCGAGGAGTGTCTAGCGAAGATCAGTTGTCAGTGGTTGAGGAGTCAACCTAGAGTAAATCGGCTCCCTCAGTTCTATTATTTCTTTCTTTGTACTTCTATATCAGTTTTCTAACTTTCTTGTTCTGGCGTATTTACAATAAACTCGGTAGTTCAATTCAAGAGACTACCTGGGTCTGACAAAAGGCTTTGCCATTTATTCAATGTATTTGCCTTCCTTGGGCGCACCCCGTAATCTCCAAATCACAATAGGAAATATAATGCTAATATAGGAAATTGTCCCATAGGCGAAGGATCGGGCAGTTAATTTCATTTTATGGCCCTAGAACCGCATCTGTGCTATCAATTCCTTTCAAATAAACTTATAAATCGGATAAATCTCAAAACTTTTTTTACTGTCTCTCACCGAGTCTTCCTTTCATGAACAACTAATAACTCACAACCACATAGGTTTGCAACTTGAATTGTCCCCTAATAATATTGTCGTGTTGGGGGATGCATAACCAGAGGACAAGCATAACCTTGACAGGTAAAACAACTTCAGAAAAACAAATATAATTTATTAAAAGTGAAAAATAAATGTAGAAAAAGAATAGGTAATAAAAATACAAGAAATACTTAGAAATACATTTTGAACTTGAATAGTAACCTTGACTTGGACCTTCTTGACACTTGATATGGGGAACAACCCCTGCATAGTGCTTCCCGAGGTGCTTCCCACCAGTCAGGCCACCTTTCCCCGAACACCACTCAAGTGTTGAGCCAATTCGTGCTCTCGATACGCGAGGCCACAATCTACAATATTGTTTTGTCAGCAGAATAAATTTATTAATGTTTGTCCTAATTAAAAATCTCGTCTACAGGGGATTGTAATTTTCACGACATATAATGAGACACTGTTATATAAACTATAATTTATATAATTTCGGCTAATTTTGCGTTTCCAAATCTAGACATAATTATTATACTTAAATGATGTAAATGGAATATTTATAAATTAAGGAAAACCGTACCTTTTATAGAGCTTAATTTTTCTCAGTGCCAATAAGGCACCCTCTAATTGTGTGGAAAAATTAGTCACGCAGCTGCGTATTTGACGAATGCAGACTCTCAGCAATTTCATTTAATGTCTCGTTGGTGTAGTGTGGTTAGCGTTCTTGATTCACTTGAGGAAAACTGACAACACAATTTATCGCCAAAACACATCAGAGAGATATTTCCTTTGAAACTTACCTTAAATATCCAGTTTATCTTGTACAAAAACGAAAAAAATAACAGAAGCACTACTATTTACCTTTACCTCAAACTAATAAGGACTCTATACAATTATTGCGAAGTTCTAACTTCGGTAATACGCGGATAGATGGCGGCACCATTAATATAAAATGGACGGTACCCGTCAGTACCCGATTTTATCGAACCACCCGATTTTATCAAACTCTCCCCTACTAAACATGGAACGTAACGTCACACAAAGTCTACCGTATAACTGATACACAGAAAATTAAAGGAAAACGTCACCTTACGACCTTACAGGGTGTCAAAAATTTTACAATACATAGACGTAGGCATACAAAATGACAGCTACGCGCGTTAAAGAGTTTTCGAACGTCCGGTTCTTGTGGGGACTTGTTTTCGTGTGCATACGTATACCTAGCGGTATCGAGCCGAAACCTTGGTGCGGAAACACCCGACTTAAGCCGAGTAGTTAGAATATACGTCAACCGTAAAGAAGCAACGACTCGAAATTGCATTCCAAAAATATGTCAAAAGTTTAAGAACTTATTTTGAGCGATTTTGATAGGAACAAAAACGACCAACAAAGGGACATAACTAACTTTCAAGTCACCTTCAAGAGGCATCTTGGCGCTACGTTTTAAAACACATGCTTTAACTGTACTTTTGAAACTTGACGTACAAAATCTTTGCTTGCTTATGTCAATGTGTTACGGATAGTTAGTACCTACCTAACAGGTTTTTAATATCTGAAACACTGGTAATTAAAATATTTTCTCGCTAGAAAAACTATAAATGTGAAAACAAAATCACTGAAAAAAACGGGAGCACATCGTAGGTACAGGGTTATTCAACGAAAAGGTCACCCCGTATTTTTATTTTTGACACCAGAAAAAAAAGTTCTATATAAAAGTTGCAAAGGGTGGTCCCATTTAAATGTGTATTGACTGTGTATTGACTTGTGAGCTAAAAATAAAATTTAATGTAGAATTTTATGGGGAATCCGAATATTATTTCAGGTTTTTTATATATCGTCAAAAGTTATTAAAAAAACATTTTTCGGAAAAATTTGAGGGCGACTTTTATCACGGAATGTTAGTAATGACTATACAGGAAGTAGCAAAAAACTGTCGGTTCTTATTTCTGTCCGGTTTGACTAGAAGTGGGTATTACTTTGACAATTATGTGATTTTTTTTTGGAAATGTAGACATTTCTCCTGGCAAAAAACCCAAAAGGAAAAATCTTATTCTTTTTGTTTAGGTCAACCTTAATAAGATATTTTTGACGGACCCATAAGGGATGTAGTAGTATCGATCGAGCATACAGCGTGATCAGTTAAGGGCGGCCCTCGGCCATTTCTCGGGAACTATGTAACCTAGAAAGATGCGGTAAAAAAATTGTTAATAAAAGTGACCCAAATAATTTCATTGAAAGTGTTTTCAAGTTCCTTCGTTTACCGCCAGGGGGCGAGTTCACCATGTTGTTGCATAGTTCCCGAGAAATGGCCGAGGGCCCCCCTTAACTGATCACGCTGTATATACCTGCAGGGGTGCCGTGACAAACGACAGTGGCGTCTCAAAAAATCACAAAAATTGTTTTTTTTTTGTGTTGATTAATCTCAGTCTCAAAAATATTTTCGGGGTTCCGTAGGGAATATAGGAGTAGTTACAAGTAAATGCTGGTGCTTGTGAATATAACATTTTCTCAAGGTGTAACGCTTGTCATTTGAAGAATACAGAATGAGAGTAAGTATCCATTTAATTTTTAATTGGGTTTTTCGCCACCAAACTGATTGAAAGACAACTTTTTCAAGTTGCCTCGAAAATTCATAAATTCTTAACACTGAATGAACGAAACTTTTTTTCAGGATTGCCAACAAAATAACAATGATAATAGAATTAGAGAAATAAATCTGGTGGACCGACTATCAGATAAGCTGAAACGTATAGGAAATCGTTTTAATATCAGAACAGTATTTAAAACCAAAAATACATTAAGATCGATGCTAGTTAAAACAAAACCATTTAATGAGTTACAAAGTTCAAAAAATTGCATTTATAAAATCCCTTGTGAATGTGGAAAGTTGTATGTTGGGGAGACTTGTAGGCCATTTAACATTCGTTTAAAAGAACATAAAAATTATATCAGGCAAAATCAAATTTCGAAGTCAAAAATATGTTAACATTCCTTTAATAATAATCATAGGATATTGTGGGATAGTTCCAAACCAATTCTAAAAGAAGAAGTAGGAAATGGACGAAAAATTAAAGAATCTGCATTTATTCTAGGAAATACGGGCAACTGTGTTGCTGAATGTGCAGTGGAATTCAGTAAAATATTATTGCCACTTATTCAAAGAGAAGTTAGTATAGATAATTAGATAGAACACAGGGTACAATATCAGGCAGGTGGCTAGGCTATTGATTCTGTTGTCATGACATTTTAACCTGAAATTTATTAATCTGTCACTTCACTTTGACGTGACATGATCTTTGAGAAAGGAGGAAGATTTATTCTCCTAAAGCTCAGAAAACAAATTTGTTGAAGTTATTTTTTGAGTTACACGTTTTAAGTTTCGTTCATTCAGTGTTAAGAATTTATGAATTTTCGAGGCAACTTGAAAAAGTTGTCTTTCAATCAGTTTGGTGGCGAAAAACCCAATTAAAAATTAAATGGATCTGTTTGCGCCACAAATAAATTTTAGAAAATATCTAGAGAGTAAGTATTTCTTATTTCTTCAATTTAACATTAAACAAAAAAATTAAGTAAAGAAATGTAGCAATAACGTTCTTCCGAATTCACTTTGGTAGTTCACTTTCAACAATGAGCATCGGGTTATTCGGGTACTAAGGTTAATTTGCCCCACATTTTCCACAAAAAAAATCTTTTTAGTGATCCTCTCTCACTGTGTGGTTAAACTTTATTTCCCCGAACATTGAAAAATGCACTTTATACATATGTTCAAAATATGATAAATAATTGAATCTATTAGTTATGAATTCTAACCACACACTTTTAGCCAATCACGGTTCTGCATTTTTCATAACTCAACACTTCCTATTAAATTTTTGTTACAATACTGGGCTATGCTATGCCTTATATCGTTGACTGACGTATTAATAAAGACTGCTCACGGCTGTCATGTTTGGCAGTTCTCTGGCTCACCATGCGCTTCCCGGAGACAAAATACAATGCAAAATACATCATTGTTGGCCATAGGCGCTATCTGTTTTCCGGGACATGAAGCTATAGCCGTGAGAAGTCTTATTAATACGTCAGTCAACGCTTATATGGTTGCTATATGGACGTCAAGTGATGCTCGACAATACTTTTACAAACAGAAGTCTGCCATCGTGTAATTTAATTAAAGAAAAAGAAGTTCCGAATATTCGAAATTACTTGCTAGTTGCTACTAGAAGAAGGATCAATAGAACAGGCAATCTTAATAAAGAAAAATCTACCAAAAATTAACTAGCCTCTTTTAAATCTGTAGGTATCCTTTGTTTCTTATTTGGTACTATATATGGTTTTCATAAACAAGGGTGTAGGTAATGAAATCATGTTACTCCTGTCTTTCATTCGCTATAAATAATACCTACAGGCCAAAACCTAAATCCACCAAAGGCATAATCTAGCGCAAAAGTAAAAATTGTCTGTTTCATCACTCATCAGGCGAGGTAAACTTTTTGCGAGACCAGCCGGTAGCAATGCTATAATGTTGTTACGATGCTATAAAACGAAACAACCTCGTCGTAAAAACATAAATAACAATATATTTTCCAGGCAACTAGCCAGTTGCTAGAACGAATTTCTCGACTATTGGGGTCCCATATAAGAATGAACCATTTTATTAAAGAAATTATTTAGGGCTTTTATTGTTTGCGGCATTGGTGTTGATTTCTACCAGATTTTATTCATCTAAAACTCTATAACTCTATGGTCGTATCATGATGTGAATGCTGGCGGTAGGTAACTAGTATACCAGACAAAATACATCAATATATAAAAATAAAATCCTTGTTTATGAGAATCCTAGTTAACCAGTGAGTGACACTGAGATTGTCATAAGGATGAGACAGAAATACAATAGACAGGACACTGGCAGTAGGTACGTTACCTGCCGTAAAACAGTGTCTTTCAATGTACTGCCGTGAACTAAAGTAGTCAAATTTGACAGTTCATTGGTGCCGAAAGTAGCCACCCAGTTTCGAATGTGGTTACTAGCTACCAAAAATGTTTGTGTAGCAACTCTTATTACGCAGCAAGGTCTTCGAAACTAAGAATAGTTCTTTACCATGCATCGCAAGATGCGTAAGTGCCCTTTTTTAGCCGAGGAGATTGTTTAAAGGCACCGCTAGCGACAATTACATATTATACATAGGTACTCAGAATTACACTTTAAATTACACTATGGAGTAAATTGTAAGTAATAATCTTCATAATAACCAATGTTCAATTACTAAAAGTGATAATCAGTGATAAATATTAGAGGCAGAGGCAGAATGCAGCGACAATAGTAAAAAGTTGGGGCTTTGTGTGGGACTCGAACCCGGGGTCTGGGTCTGCGATTTACTAAGTACGAGTATCTAGCCAATTTCGAATGAAATGAAAATTCATAGTTTCTGCTGTCAAAACATTTTCTTTTTTTTTTTTTCATTTTATGCAAAACTGGCTAGCAATTTCCTAGCAAAATGTATCCTAAAAACTAGAATGGTGGATACGTTATTGTGCCTAAAATTTTGAAATAAACGAAATATTCGCAAAAGAACGTGTATTAAAAACCGACAAACTGGATACCGTTACAGTGGCGTAACCAGGGGGGGGGGGGCTTTGAGGGCTTTAGCCCCCAAAGATCTGTCGCGTGCTATTTATTTCCAAATAAAATTTATTTTTAAAACAATAGTTTTGCCGTAAATATTACCGAAGAATTTTTTTGAAATAATTAGCCCCCCCCCAACTTTACATACATTCTGGTTACGCCACTGGACCCTTAAATTGTTTTATTGAGTCATACAGTGTGTCCACGGATGGACTTAACTATAGTTGTAAAGTTCTTTATTTTCAATTCTTAGAAAAAAGTCATTCTTCATAAAAAAAAGTCTGCTTGTTCTTAAAATAAAATTGGCATGGAAAAAGTTGACATTAATTATACTGGGTGACCAGAAAATTAAAGAAACGTTAATTAGCATAAGAGTAAACTACCTCTATTTGTAGAGATAATGAAAAAAGTTATAAAGAAAATTTGCTCAGCCTGGTAAGCTACTTAAGTGTACAAAATTTCAAAGCGTTAGGCCTACTTCGATTTTTTGATTTTTTCTTGTTTTTCTTCGATTAAATAATTTTCTGTAGGTAGTAAGACAAAACTTGTAAATAAAAGTTACTCAGAACAGGAAACTGTGTATGATGGAAAATTTTTTGACAATCCTAGGCCCACTTTGCGTTTCCTCCAATATTTTCCAAAATACAAAGTAGGCCTAGAATCGTAAAATTTTGTCATCATGCGCAGTTTTCCATTCTGGGGAAGTTTTCTTAATACAGTTTTGTCGTACTATTTACAGAAAACCATTTATTTGACAAAAAAAGAGAATACAATCAAAAAATCAAAGTAGGCCTAACGCTTTCAAATTTTGTACACTTAAGTAGCTTACCACGCTGAGCAAATTTTCTTTATAACTTTTTTCATTATCTCTACAGAGGTAGTTTACTCTTATGCTAATTAACGTTTCTTTAATTTTCTGGTCACCCAGTATAAGTAATGTGAACTTTTTACATGCCAATTTTATTTTAAGAACAAGCAGACTTTTTTATGAAGAATGACTTTTTCCTATAGTTAAGTCCATCCGTGGACACACTGTATACTCTCATTTTTGTACTAAAAGAACTTTTAAATAAGTTAATAAAAATGTATCAGTTCTTTTTCTAAAAAATTGATATTAATATATATTCTACCTTTGTTCAGTTCCAGTTCAGTATAGAAAAGAATGAGAACAATCAACAGCAGGTAACAAGAAAGTTAATAATAAAATAAAATAACTGATAGGATAACCTGAAATTAAGCAAATCAAAGTGATACGATATTACCTACCATTTTTTTGCATTGCCCTCAGAATTAAGAAAATTCTCCAAGTGCATCAAATCGTCCATTGTTTTTAGAGGGCATGAAAAGCGAACGAGGATTGATTCCTCTTCATCAGCAGTAGGTTTAAGGGCATTTTGCTCCTTCAGTACATGATTAACATCACTAGATAAGTCATCTAATTTTAGTTGTATGACTCTTAATTGCCTCAACACTTGTCTTTTAAACATATCGTCTAGAAGAAAATTTAAATTGATTATTATAATATAAAGTCTTTTTCACAATCAATGAAATGTTATGTTGTTATGTTCTAGTTAGGTTTGCAGATTTTCAAGTTTTTGCCATTACCATTCGATGTGGACGCAGTGTTAGCTTCACTGACAACATTTAAATGTTGCGGTTGTGGAGTTGTTGTGCGAGATAATAATGGAGCTGAAAAACCAGAAGTTTAATAATGCGAAACCGCAAATAAATTACAAAGTTTATTTTACTTACTTATGTTGTTTATTGAGGACTGAAGAGTTACAGAAGTCTCGGGAGTACCAGGAAATTCATCAGGATTCTGCGAAGAGCTTCGAATATCAACAATATTGTGCTTCTGAGGTAGAAGTACCTTCCCCTTCTGATCTTTCGAGATAATCTTACCTGTCAACAAAGAAAAATATAGTAATCTATATTTATACCTAGGTATAGAGAACATTTAGTGGTTTCTCTTCCCCTCTATAAAATAAGTCTTGGGAGAAACCATACGATAATACAGGGTGAGCTATTTCTATTGTCCGACCCGAGAACATGTGATAGTATTTTTGAAAATAAATGGGGTGTTTGGTATAAATTTTTCTCCAGATAGGCTTCGTTTCCACGTAACGATGTGTTTTTTTAAAAATAACTTTTATGGTTTAGAAATTATGCAATGAAACAATAAGTTTTTAGAAAAACTTTAACACACTGTAACATGGAAACGAGGACTTTATGGAGAAAATGTTATACCAAAAGCCCATTTATTTTCAAAAATACTATCACATACCTAATAATGGTCGGGTCGTACGATAAAAATGGCTCACCCTGCATAATATGTGTATTATTATTACCTTGACTTGCTGTCTGCTGAGAACTGATAATTTTAGCTACAGTGGGCAATGTTATTTTCTCCATATCATATATTTCACTACTACTGTCACCTGAACTGTCGAATGAAAATCTCCTTTTTCTTTTCCTAATTCGAACTGCTTCTTCGTTTTCAGAATTAATATCAGAGGTTTTCAGCCTTGAGCGCTTTCAGTCGGGCTTTACCAATATCGTCTAAAAATTTAAATATTTTGGAAACTTAGGTTCTTCACATTTGGAGATTGCCATTTTAAGTTTACTTCCACTGAATGGTGGCCAGAGACATTCATTGCCGTTTATAAGCCATGATGTTGGTATAGCTTCGACTGTATTTTCTGTTTTGAAATGTACAACATTCCACCCCATTACGTTTCTGTGAAATTAATTATTTATTCATGGAGTTTATCTTATCAAAAATATTAGCTGTCTATACAAGGGCTACATCACAGATCTATACAGGGTGGCCCACCACGAATTGCATCGATATATATATGGAAAACTAAAAGTTGGAAAATTCTGAAAATTTGGCACCTCACCAATGCCAATGGGCGCTGCTCAACTAAAATATTTTGGTGAATCTGTCACTTCCGGTTATACCGGAAGTCGATATCAACTTTCTTATCTCAAATGGAACACCCTATATATTATTGCATTTTTGGATTCTGGCATCATTTTGGAACAAAAACATGCAACATGTCTTATGTCTAAATCCAACCGTTATTTGTGATATTTGCATTTTTCCGAAAAAAAAATTACAGATGCAGACCTAAAGTCAATTAGCAATTTAGACGAGGAAACCGCGAAATTTCAAAACGAATTTTTGGCATCGTGTAACAGAAGCCCTGATCTAGTGATCTCTGCTGAGAAATAAATCCGTTCTTATACAGGGCGTTCACAAAATATGAATAAAAATTACATTCAAAATGTGCTTAAATCTCGAAATTTTCAAATGGAAACTCCCCCTTTCTTTTTAATGCGATCTTATTCACCACTAAAAATGATGAGAACTTTGTGTAAGGTTTCCTATACCTAAATGCAGTAATTTTCGATTAATTTACGAAAAACCCACTTTTCGCCCATAAAATGCGGGGTTTGCTTAACGCTTGGAAAATCATATTAGCCGTGGACGTTGAAAAGACAATCGCGGCTGAGGAAATGTCACTTGGTTTATAAATTATTGTCAACAATAATGCCGGCGCGCTTAAATTGCACAAACGAAGATTATTTAAATTTGTTTATTATCTACGGAGAATGCAACAAAGTAATATCAAGATCGTGCGATACATAATCTTCGTTTGTGTAATTTAAGCGCGCAGGTATTATGTGTTATATAAGAACCAAAATTTCAAATCAAAATTCGCACTCCTTCCCCGTAAAGTTCTAATGAACCACTTACGTGAATCACCCTGTATATTTAAATTTTCCATAGCATAGACAAAAAATTTAGGGAAAACTAACATCAAACCTATAGAAAATATCTTCATTCGTGCATTATTATCCTTGACTCTTAACAATAATAGGTAATTATTAAGTACCGATATAAGATATAATTACCGAACAAAATAATTTCCTCAAATTTGTTTTTTTTAATAAGTAATTTCGTTACCTACTTAGCCCGTCTTGCAGGGTTAGTATTGTTTAAAACAAATGCTTAAAGATAATGTTTAAAACATTGCTTTAAACATCGGCACATAAAAAACACCCTGTTTTTTAATTGACAGCTATTGGAAAACTCCAGTTTTTTGTTAAAAAAAATTTAAAAAATCAAAAATAGGAACTTCACTTGACTAAAGCCAACTGTCAGCCTTATCGTTAGTTTAAAAAAAAGTCGCTATTTGGAAAAGGGGCCACCTCTCGGGCCACCTCCACCTCAGAATCAAGATATTGTTATAAGAATACTAGATTGACTGCATTTTTGTTTATCGACACTATATGACTTTGACCACAATAGAAGCTTCATATTTTGACAAATTTATTGTTCCTCTTTCCCCCTTTATGTCATCACCCACTTAGTTTTATGATGTGCTACTTGAGTGTATGATGTTTTAAACAGTTTCAAATCTAGTTTTTAACTAGGAAAAAAAACGTGTTGAAAAAACAGTTTTAAACAAAAAAAAAGTTCTGTAAAAAACTCGAATAGGTGTTTCGGGTTTCTACCCTTAGGATGTATAGGATGCAAAAAGTAATTCTACCGTAAAGAGTCTTCCAACTTGCTAGTAACGTATCCAAAAATTCACTAAACCGTTCTTGAGAAAAAAAATTTTTGTTCCTCAGTATTAGGGAAGTACCTACCTATTAAACTCCAGCTTTTTGGTAAAACTTCCGCACGGTGTATGCAGCCCCCGATTTTTTAGATTTTGGGTGAAAATAGCGTAGGTATGTAGGTTAAACACTGCATAATAAATCTTTGAAAATTTCGGTTTTTCCGCGAGTTTTCGCGAAGTTCAGTCGACAAAAAGGAAATTTGAAAATTCATTTTCTCCAAAACTACTTCCGGCCTCCAAAAATTAAGTCCAGATTCGTGTTGAAGGACCTCGAAAATAGGGGTAGCCAAAATTTTATAAAAATAGGGGGCTGCATACACTGTGCGAAGGTTTTACCAACTTTTTGTTTGTTAAAAATTAGCAAAAAATGCTTAGGTATAGTAGGTACGTATAGGTAGGTATGTTAAAAGGACACCCTGTATAGTTGAAGAGTCAAGATAAATAAAGGTAATTAGGTTGCCTTTCACTTCAGATTTTTGCGTGAACTTTTTTTCTATAAACCAATCGCATTTCTTCTCGGACATACTTAGATATTTGGGGCAATGTGTTTACAGAAAAAAAGTCCCAGCAAGAAGCTGAAGTGGAAGGCGGCCCTTATGAATTGAAGCAACGACAGACACTTATTTTATTTTTGATGGAAATTACCTGGGAAATTACGTTGCCCGGACATTTTAAAAAACAAGCCAAAATTTTGTTCAATCGTTTAGTGAAAGATTAGAAAAAAGCAAATAAAAATTTACCAATTTTATCACATGCTAGCCACTGCGCCATTTTCGGGCAAACGGTTTATATCGTTGTCGTCATCATAATAGCTTTTTCAGAATCTTTCATTCAACGGTTCAATATACATGTAGGTAGGTGGTAGGTACTTACCTGGTGGCTGTTGCACCTCCGTTACACCACGCACAGATCAAATATTACAAATGGGTACTATTATAATAAAGAAACGCCACGATCGCCACGTCGCAGAGTGCCTTTACCAACTCGCTTCACGTTCACACACACTTGATACTTATTTACTATATTAAATGTACTATAATATTGTTTCGCTAAACTGCGTTTCTGAAAAGTACCTACATATCTATCTACTATTGGAAAAACTATTAACTATTATAATTATCTGTAACTATTCTTATTAGGTAGGTATGCACTTTGTAATTTTTATTACTTTACTTATATATTTTTTAATTCGATTTATAATGAGATTTCAGTAGTTCTGAAGAATTTACGTTAGGGGTGGTAACGCCGCTTGGATTTGCCCCCTTTCTTTGCTAGCTGGTAGTAATTCGCATGCCTGGTAAAACGGTCCACTATACTATCCACTTTAGTACCACATAACACGAAAAATTATGTGTTTAGTACCTACGCATACGCGCCACTCGGCAGTACCCCACGAACCGGACGGCTGATGTTAGAACGCCATTTTTATTTGCTTATGACGGGTCTATTAAAATTTAAAAAATATCCTCCAAAACAACTAGGTACGGTGCAAAATTTAATTCCAAATTTTAAGATAGGTATTATGTACCTACTAGTATCATCTACATTTATATGTAGGTTCCATAAAAATATGTTGTGGGTAGTGTAGGTATTAATACCTACATATACTTACTTATTAATAAAAAAAAATTAATATTACTTAGATAGGTATAGGTATTGTGTTGCATAATACATACAGGGTGACCCAGGATAAGTGAGCCAATAGGTGTAAAAGAAAAAAATTCGAGTTCAAATTTGATCGTTTGACGTTCTGACCTGTTTGACTGGAAACTAATTATTTCTAGCATATTTTGGTTTTTGAGAAATCAAGATGGCGTCGACAGCGACTATTTAATTTATTTTCATTGTAGGTAAAGTGCCTTTTTCTTTAAAGATAGCGAAAAAATTTATAAAGAAAAGTTGTTCACAATTAAAAATTACCCAAGGGTAACAAATTTTGGAAAGATCGACCTACTTTGTTTTCCCCCTTTTTTCCTAACGCGATAAAGAAATAATAAAGTAGGCCGATTTTCTCAAAATTTATTACACTAGGATAACTTTTAATTCTAAACAACTTTTTCTTATAAAATTTTTCGATACCTTGTAATTAAAAGCTACTTTAGCGCGCTAGAAAAAGAAAAAAGTGGGAAAAACAAAGTAGGACAAATTTTTAATTGTGAACAACTTTTCTTAATAAAATTTTTCGCTATCTAAAAAGAAAAGGCACTTCACCTACAATGAAAATAAATAAATGGTCGCTGTCGACGCCATCTTGATTTTTCAAAAACGAAAATATCTTAGAAATTAGTTTCCAGTCAAGCAGGTCAGAACCTCAAACGATCAAATTTGAACTCGAATTTTTTTTGTCTTTTGCACCTATTGGCTCACTTATCCCGGGACACCTGTATTATATTTTCTAGTCAAGTAAGTAAAATAACTGGATAGGTATACGTACCTACGTAGGTACCTATTTAATATTATATACCTATATACAAGGTGTTTCAGAAAAATCTAGTAATAATAATTCCACTATAGATGTAGACCACAGAAGATTTATTCGTAGGTAAGTAGAATTTCTGTGGTAGAATTTAAAAAATTATGCCCAGGTAGATTGTCTTTGGTTTTTGAGATTCAGTGGGATACAATATTTTTTTAATTCAATTTTGATCTATCACATTGGTATTTATATTAAGCACCATAATGTATTATTTGATAGGTAAGTAAGTAGTTCTTATTTTATAATAAAAAAGGTACTCATATTATATATATTATATTATAGATATTCAAAAACACCATTTTCAGGAATCCATATAAATTATTAATTCTTTTTTCTGAGAAAATTCTTGTTATTTTTTAGGTATTCAGGGAGAATGTTAATGGGATATAATAAGAATATTTAGAGTAAATATGATGTAAACATTCATTCAAAATAGTATATGAATATTTTTGTCATGATTATTTTGGATAAAAATGTACCTAGAATGTTTACCTAGGAATATTACGAGAATATTCCATAAGTATCTAATATGAACGAGAAAGTTCAGAAAGAAATGTTACATTAATATTCGGTCGGAATGTTTTGGAAACATTCATACAAAATATTATACAAACGTTTTTGATATGAATATTTCGATTAAAAATATACCTAGGACGTTTACTTTCGAATATTCCATAAATATTCCTCAAGTATCTAATATGAACGAGAAAGTTCAGAAAGCATGTTGCCATAAATGTTCTATGCATATCCATTCGGAATGTTTTTCTTCAAGATTATTCATACTTTGTGGGAATGTTATGAGAATGTTTTGTGCTGTTTGGGCAAATTCGCCGTTTATTTTTGCGTTTGTTTCTTTAAGAATATGATTTAGATCGTAACTATTTATTTATTTATTTCGGGTTGTCTGAAAGAGAGGATTTTTGTAAAAAAGCCGCAATGCTTGGAACAACCTAGAGCAAATATAAGACGAGAGATTTTGGGGATATCTCAAGAAACTTTAAGAAAGATCGTGGAAGATGTGCTAAAAACATCTCATATTTGTCAGCGCGAAAAGAGACATCGTTTGTTAGACATCATTTTTCATAAATAATTTAAAAGATTACTTAAATTTTCACATACTTTTTAATTTAAAACCGTGAAAGAACTTTTGCGCCACCCTGTATATGAAATATGACAATATTTATGTTGTTGTCTATATTATAAACTTGTTTTTGGGATTTTTGTGAAATATATAATATTTACATTTCATAATGTAGCGGCAGCGGTTTTAAAGAGATATCGTAGCAAAAAAAACGAGATTTTGTTACACAGAATTTGTCTCTGTAGCTATACATTTTTTAAATCTATCGACTGTCAGGATCCTACTCCTTTTTTGTTGAAAAATGAAAAAAAAAAAACTTCTCCATCCAGAAACATGGGTATTAAGATAATCCCTTTTATTTTTTGTCATCACTTGTTTTTAATTTTCAGTATCAACCTGCTCATAATTTATTCAACCCTTCCGTTTCATTGCAACATGTGTAGGGCCCATTAAAAAGTGATGGTACATTACCCCGACCCTTTATCTGAAAGCGGCACCCGCTGTAATATTGGAACTAATCCTTGTCTTTTCTATTATCTCTTTGTTGTGACAATCCTGATTTAAATCCGTGTAATACTACCAGTGGCGTAGGTTTGGCAGATCTCATGATACTGAAAAGTGCATGCTCTATTCAACGACTAATGAGTTCTTATATCGTATGGATTCTTATATCGTGTGGATATGTTTTTTTCGTAGGAGAGGAATTCTATTATACGGACACTTAACCTATAGGGGCAGACCCACTACAAACTTCTCCATTGAGCGACAGAGCGAGTCCTTTGAAAAAAGAAAAAGGCTTGAGGTTTGGATTTTCGATGTTTGAACACGCCTTGGCCTAGAAGTTGTAGTGGAAAGTTGAGTGTGAAGCTTTCCTAGAAAAAGATTAGGTGGATTTTTTGAATTTGCGGAGGCAGCACCTGTGATTGTTCCATAGTTCCATATACTTATATATAGGTAGAGTGGTCCCAAAGCATGTTTTCCTTTGAAAACATAAAACATAAAGACTTGAAAAGTTGTAGTGAATATAAGCTAAGTAATTTGTTTTGATTGTTCGTCTTCATAAAATGCTAACAAGTATAGTTCGTCTGAAAAAATCATATTTTTACTAACCCACAGAATGTAGGTAGGTACCTAATCTCACCTGCGGAGGTAAAAGCTTCTTCTCATTTCTTAGTTCCTCTATAAGGCCCATCATTTTCTTTACTACAAAATGCGCAACATGGTGAATCCTCGACAACTATAAAAACTTGTTTTTAGTCCAAAAATGGGTAGCTTTTTACCTTGCCTACCGGTCGCCGATTTTTTTATTTTTGCCAAACAAACGTATTTTGGACTGTAGATTACGAAAATAACGGATACAGGGTTTCAATGACGATAAGTGAGAAAGACAAACCATATTATTAGAGTTGAATTTTAAACTTTTGGTGATCAAACCAGAATGATTAGAAGGTAACTCGCATAATATTAATTTTTATTTTCGGTAAATCAAGTAGGCTCTCACTAGAGCTAAACAAATGTGTTGTCGGCTTGGGTTTAGATGCCTTTTTGTAAACTATATATGCAAAAGTATTCAGAATAAAAATAATTGTTCCTTTATGTCGAATTTGAAAACAATTGGCCTACTTCCATTTTGATAATTTCGAAAACAAAACAAAGTAGTATTCTGATCTTCGGGTCAGTCACGAGCTGACCAATCAGTCCTCCAAGGGATGTCGTTAACTTTTGGGATATCCTGTATCCTGTATAGCATAAGTTTTGTTTGGACATGAGGGGGAAAGCTTTGAACAGATTCATCTAGCCCTTCATTCCTGCGGAGTTCGGATATGTTTGAGAAATGTGACAGGGCTTCTATTTAAACTCCTATAATAGATAACGTCCAGAGGAAGAGTAAACGACTTCAGTATCTCGCTTTTTCAGAGTTTATTTTGATTTTCCACTTGTCGGATCACTCAGGACAATATCGGATTGCAGGTACCTATACCTGTATACGTATGCTGATTGCGACGGGATGACGAGTTTTCGCAGTAGATTAGATTAGATTAGAGCTTTATTTTCACACAGAATGTTAACAAAACATTATGAAAAACGTCAAAGTAAATACTACATTTACATACATACTTATATACAAAGCAAAATTTAAAATTGTACAAGTTCATCAACACTAAAATTTAAAATTGAAAAGCTCATCAACACTATAAAATTTAAAATTGTACAAATTCATCAGCACTATAAAACGTGTTACATAATAAAAAAACATCTTAACTTGTTTTTAAAGACACCGAGTGTGGAGGCAGATTTAATTTCAGCACTCAACCCATTATAAAACCGCAGCAGCAGAAGAAATGCCCCAAAAACAGACTGCATACCTCAGCCGCGATGCAATGTTCGATGGTTAATACATGACGCAAATTCTGTAACATAAAGCAAAAAGAATTCAGTTTAGAGATTAAGCTCTGACAGTGATCCCTCCAATTAAGACAATCATCGATAAGTAAACCTAGGAATTTTGTATTGGCAGTCTGTGACAGAGTATTATTGTTAACGGACAGAGAAATATTTGCGTTTTTGTTGTTTTGATAATTATGAAAACGCATGTAAGTTGTTTTACTTGCATTAATATATAAAGAATTCTTATTGAACCACTCACAGAGCAGCCCTAAATTAATGTTACAACTCTCAACGACATCTCCTGAACCAGACACTATGAGTGCCGCATCATCTGCAAATAAAGAGATGTTACCGTTGAGTGATAATGCAATGTCATTTATGTAAAGCAAAAACAGAACCGGGCCGAGAATAGATCCTTGCGGAACTCCTATGGCAATTTCAGTGACACCCGATTTTGCTGGCGTACTGCCTCCGACAGAATCCAAGTAAACATATTGTTTCCGCCCTCCCAAATAACTAGACAGCCATTCCAAAGAAACGCCCCTAATGCCATACTTCTCCGCCTTGTTCAACAGACATCCATGATCTACACAATCGAACGCCTTTGACAAATCACAAAAAATGCCAATAGGGCATTCACTGTTTTCTAATTGTGGGATTAGATTATTCATAAAATTGTGAATTGCATCGACTGTACTGAGCCCCTGTCGAAAACCGAACTGGCTTTCGGATAGTACCTTTGAAATAGACAGGAATGTATTTAGTCTGTCTAAATAACAATATTCAAATATTTTTGACAAAGCGGGACAGAGCGCAATCGGCCGGTAATTATTAACATCGGTACGGTCCCCACTTTTAAATAGTGGTTTGATTTTACTCAATTTTAGCCTTTCTGGAAAAATTCCTTCAGAGAACGATAGATTAATAAGATATAATAAAGGAGAGAGCAAATTATCCAGGCACCGCTTTAGAAGGTAACCAGGTATCTCATCAAAACCCGCAGAGGCCTTTGATTTTAGTCTATTTTTGATCAAACTAAATAGTTCAAACTCAGTGAAGGGAAACAAAAACATGGTGCATACATTTATGTCTATGATATCAGTATATTGTAATCGAGGAATTTTTGATATAATGTTTCTTGGTGCATCTTTGAAAAAATTATTAAATTTATTAGCAATCTGCTCTAATTCCGTCACAACGCCGTTATTATCTTTTAACTGAAAATCATGTATTATAGTATTTTTTCCTTTGTTTGTAAGTGAGTTTACTACATTCCACAAACACTTGGGTGAATTTTGTGCTGAAGATATTTTATTCTGATAGAAACTTTTCCTAGCATTTTTTACAAGCATTCTATGTTTGTTCCTTGAATTACAATAAATTCTCCGCAAGTCGGGATAATTCTTACTCAAGATGTACAAGTCTTTAAGTTTTTTACTTGACTCCCTCACAGAATGGCTCACCCAGTGCCGGTCGTTTCTCCTTACATGGAAGTTTTTAAGTGGGAAATTACTATTAAAATAGTATAAGAATATATCGTGAAATTCATTGAAAGCATCATTAATATTACTTTTTGAAAAGACAGCATCCCACTCCTCCAAAGACAAATCATGTATAAAATTTTCAACATTCGTC
Organism: Pseudeuparius sepicola; assembly: GCA_963920635.1. Lineage (NCBI taxonomy): Eukaryota > Metazoa > Arthropoda > Insecta > Coleoptera > Anthribidae > Pseudeuparius > Pseudeuparius sepicola. The sequence goes on from OY987298.1 coordinate 67,401,622, forward strand.
TTGCTGAAATTGCGTCTTACACTCAAATGTTTCCTTTCATTGCGAATTAGTTGAGTATTAAATAAAACTGCATTATGATCGGAAAAATCCACATTCACCACCTTACACTGAGACTCCATACTTGAAAAGATATGGTCCAGTATATAACTAAGTCTAGTTGGCGCAGCCACAATACTTTTCAAATTATAAGTAGATATTATATTGGTCAATTTTTTAAAGTTTCTTTGATCTCTTTCCGGATCAATGTTGAAGTCACCACACAAAATTATATTTACATGCGGTTTATACAACGCATACAAAACAGCATTAAGTTTACCACAGAATAGATCAACATTAGAGTCGATCGGAGATCTATAACAACACAGAACAATAGAGGATTTTTGATCATTTGATTTTAAAGCCACAGCGCAAATCTCGAAATGTTTTTGCTAGACAATATTTACTCAGGTCGATTTCTTGGGCCCCAACATTTACATCACAATAAATTGCTACGCCTCCCCCCTTAGAGTTTAATCGGCAGAAAGAGGACGCTCTGTAATAGTTTGGAAAGTGTAGATAATTAATATTATCTTTGGTAGCCCAAGTTTCAGTCAAACAAATATATCCACAAATATAGCCACAGCGCAAATCTCGAAATGTTTTTCTAGACAATATTTACTCAGGTCTACTACTTAGAGTTTAATCGGCAGAAAGAGGACGCTCTGTAATAGTTTGGAAAGTGTAGATAATTAATATTATCTTTGGTAGCCCAAGTTTCAGTCAAACAAATATATTTTACAGTATCTCGGTGTATACAGATAAAGTGAGGTGTGTGGGGAATGTATGGAATGTCGCTGATAAAGACGTTATAAATAATAATGGGACAAAGTTCTGAACCTAGGGAGACTCCGGCTTCGATGGGACTTAGGACTCACCCAAGAAAGGTAAATTCCAAGCCCGCGACTTGCCTGATGATTTGCTATAATAGGGAAAGGAGATTTTGACAGCTTGGGTGATTTCGAGGGAGATAAATTTGGAGACGAGCCCGGGATCCCATACCTTGTCCTTGGTGAGGTCTGTTACCAATTTTACGATTTGGTATTCTGTGAAGCAGCTCGAGTTACACGGGCGGGAGATCGTTATTTAGATTGAGCTCGTCTTGGAGTCGGGAAAGGATTGTCCTTTCCAGGATTTTGTCCGCATTAGGCAGAAGATTATTGGGGCTATAAATGGAGAACCCCCAATATCCTGTAAATATATCATGTTCTTACACAAGTTGAACGATAAGAAAAGATTCTCAATTTACTTTGAGATTTTGATATCGTAACCACAGAAAACCTGCCGTAACTTGTAACGAAGTTCGTTATTTTTTTTTTTAATAGAAAGGAACGTATTTTTAATTTTTTCTGCCGACCGCACCGCGCCGAATAGTTTTTATTATTTCCACCGGCTAGATAAATGCATAAAAAGCAAGTAATATATTTTAATTTGAACGAAATCTTATTTTCCGTATTTTCGCATTTTATATACCGTGTTTTAAAAGTCGCTATTGATTATAGGGGGGCAATACTTTTGTAAAATATATTTAGTAGGCAATAATCATTATTTTTAGGGCTAGAGACGCGTTTCTTTTTGGAAAACTATTTTACTATTTAACTATTTAGTCTTATTACCGGAAGCTGCGTCGCATCGCCGGCTATTGGTGTATGAGATTTTTCTAGTTTTTTTTTATGTATTTCGCACCGCGCACCAAGCCTCGATGCCGGCATAGCAACCGGGCTCTTTTTTCCGACCCCACCAGCCCGGCCGGACTCGGGTATAAAAGGGGAACCGAAAAATACGAATTTATCAGATTTTGATCGACCGCCGATTTAGCCGTATAGGTAAGAAACTCTTGTATGATAACCATTTCATTTTACTATAGTGCCCAAGGTATTTTCTTTTGACTGAACATTATTATTTATAAACAGGTGATATCAGGTTTAACTGCCGGCCCTTGCTATTGTAGAGTACTTGTGCTGATATAGGCAAGAGGCCAGGAACTTTGCAAAACCCGAGATCAACAGATAAATAGTTTGTACTTGACGTCAGGTGTAACCGCCGGCCGTTGTCCGCCTAGTGCCAATTTTGGTACTGCTAGACAAGGGGCCAGGAACTCTTACAAAGCCAGCAGTCAAATTAAACTATTTCTCCGACTAATTTCAGGTATATATATAATTATTCGTTGCCAGCCATTGCTATTGTAGAGTACTTGTACTGCCAGGCAAGCGGCCGGGCCGTTACGTAACCTGAAAAGTCGACTACAGGCTATTTTTCCAATTGATCTCAGGTCTAGCTGCCGGCCATTGCCCATTGAGTGCCAATTTTTGGTACTGCTAGGCAAGAGGCCGGGCCCTTCTAGAAATACTGGGAATTAAAGAAATAATAAACCGCGCTTGTCAGAGGGGGCACTGAATCCGTTTTATCTAATTTTCTTTTCTAAAATCTGCCGCCGTCACCTAAAGGCCTATAGTAAAGTGTTATATGTGCCACATAGTTTGATACGGAGAGAGTTTCTTGCTTCTAACCTATAACCCTAGATTTCACAATTTTTCCGATTGTTCTCTCATTTTTCAAAATTTCATAATTATTACGCGCCGTGTTGGTAGACCACCGTTTCTATATTAGTTAAACTATTTAGTTGTCTCCGTCGCATTTTCTACGCATAGTACCGTCTCACAGAATAGACTTTCCGTTGCCGCGAATACAAAAATTATTAATCAGATTAATTTGTTCACAGGTGTATATGTATATTATTATTTCGTCTCAACAAAAAAAACATTATTAGTTTTCACTTGCTAAATATACTTTATTTTTCTCGATGTGACACAGTTTAACTTAATTACTGTATACGATTTTGTAATAATTATTTGACTCTTTTGTTGTTGATTTTCAAGTATTATTTACCTATTGAGAATAATAAACTGGTATCGTGTTGTACGTAATATTGGTAAATAAATTGTAAAAACTTGTCTTTTGTGTTATTTACTCCCTAGTCCCAACAGAACAAACAAAACAAATTAGCTAAACGAACTTTGGAATTTTCTTCTTCACTAAACTATCCGAGAAAAGACAAGTGGAGCATACCACTATAAAAAACTGGCGCCTGAGCAAATTGAAGAATAAAAACTAAAGAGAGGCAGCGTCCTCCACAAACTATGTAACATCTTTCTATTCTTATAAAAAGCGTCAAAGTCGTAACGTAGACCATAACAGATCTATCGAAATCTCTAAACAAAATAAAGCAATAGGGTTTATTATTACGTTACAAACTATAGATGTAGATCGAACACATGGGCGAGGACTGAAAACCTAAGGCATTATTTTGTTTTAGTTTTTTTCATTGTGGCCTTAGTTTAGTGGTCTAAATTTTCGTCATTTAGTGGACGCTATCGGGAACGAAATAAATTGCAAAATCACTCATAAATGCGTTTCAGGAGAGCAGAGGATTTTAAGGCGGATTTATTTAGAAATAAAAGTAGTCCTTTTAGTTTATTTTTGTTGGAAGAACTCATTGCGTACCTACATAATAACTTTTTTATGATAAAGTTAAGTTTTTCTAAAATATCCGCATAAGATTTATTTCTTTTGTAAGATACATGAAAGGAAAGTATCCCAAAAATGATGTTTACAAGAAAAAAGTCTGTTTTATGGGTAAGTAAATGGGCCGTGGTAGAGATTTTTTTTATTTTTTCTTTCTACATTGCGGAAGAGGTCGTTTCGCCGAGGGAAAATCTGTAACTATATCGTCTCATTTAATTGGTAGGTACCTTTTGGAATCATCGAAAATCGTGAAATAATATAGTCTGTGAAACACAATCGATATGTATTGTCTCGCTATTAGCGAAAAAAGGGAATATTCTTAGTACTGCCCAGTCGGTGGCATAAATTATATATCGTAAGCACAACATCGGAAATTTCATTTTAATATATCAAATATTCTCATTGTTTTGTTCCCTACCCCACTGGTTACAGTATCAGAGTGATGCTGTTGCCCCTTCGTTATAACGGCAGCAATTGACCGGGGGTTTATCTCTTCTTTATGCTTTTATGATGTTGATACATGACAATAACGTAGGACAATAAAAGGCAATATGCCGAAATGGGGCGATACAGATCCGTGATTTGATAATGTGGAGAATCTGTTTATACGGAAGGACAGGAAATTGCTTGGGCGTTTGGGATGAGCGCCCCCTATTTTTGTAATACAATCCTAATGGATTTATTATGCGGATATGGGAAAATATAGGCACCTACTCTTTTTTGCATACCATAATCTATTGGTAGAGTGGAAATATTATTTCAAAAAATAAATACAAAAACGTGATAGTGAAGTAAATAACAACTATATGATTATAAAATAATTGTGGCGACAAAGTTACATATAAATATAATGTATTGTAATATTACAGACCTATACAGGGTGATTCAGTCATGATGTAAAAAATTTTAACCACAGGTATAAAAAAATTGCTTAAACCAAAAAAAATATTTCCGAATTGCATTAAAACCCCTTCTTAACGGCGCTTTCCTAGTCAGCTGGTAAGCTTGCGCGTCAAGACTTGAGCGCAGTTGCCAATTACACAACATGTCGTAAATTTACTTGTTTTTTTTACTTCTTCACAGAAATTATTTCAAAAATGTATAAATTCTGAGAAAGTCCTATTTCGATATTTTTTTGTGGTTTTTAAATTTTCAGGGAAAGATTTTTCTGTTGTGGCTGGAAAAGCATCATGGTTTAACTGAATTTATTACCATTTTGACTCGATTTTTGATTTTCTAATGTAAATCATTTTCTTCTTTTGTAAAAAATATCATTATAATGTCCAAAAATGTATTGAGAATTAGCACTGTGTACAAAACGCCACCAGTAACTTGACCACACAGATTAAAAGCACAAGTTTATTCTGTTCGTTGAGCGTCAGATCTGTTGTGATACAGTAATAAGCCCACAAGTGTATAATATTGCAGTTTTTTTGTTACCAGCTAAAAATCAAATATTTGAAAGTGTGAAGTATTTCTTATTATAAAATAGAACGTAATTATGAAAATATTCCATGGCCGACTATGTGAAAATTAAAAAAAAAATCAGAAAATTAGCCATAGCTATTTTATTTATTATAATAACTATGCCGAGTATTACATTTTTGGAAAGCTCAAAAAATGGCCGATTTGATAAGGCCACAGAGAACTATGATTTACATTTAAAAAACTCAAGTTTATGTCATATCTCAACAATCACAAAGAGCATAAAAAAATTGGATTAGATTATCTTATTAAGCCCAAAATTATCTACAATTTTTGTCTCCACAGTTTTTCTGTATAATCAGAAATAACGGAGCTACAGAGATCTGATGAAATAGCAAAAATCACTCTTTTCAAAATATCTAGTGAGCTATGAACTTTTTTGAAAATCCAAAAGGGGCATTAGATTGAGCGTTCAAAACTGCAACATTTTCAACAATTTCCTGAATATTTTGACTATATTATTTGCATATTTATATATTTTTAGGGTTTCGAACTTGGATATTTGGGTATACCGCGCCGCTTCCGCGTAGTGTACAAGCTCGCTTACGATGACAATAATTGATAATGACAATGATAGGGATAATTATTAAATTAATCATTAAATATAAACTATTACGGGGTAAGTTATCTTCTGAGATCATCATCATAGCAATAATAAATATATAGGCTATTGATTTCATGATTGCTGAAAAATAGGACATATACTATTTTTCAAATACATGCTATTCATAAAGTTTGCACCAAATGAGATTTTTTTATTATTACATTTTTTGATAATCTGATTTTGGGCACAATACAATACGAACACATTTTTTAAATAATATTTTTTCAATTTTTTAGTTTATATGTAAAATTTGACAGACACGGGCTGTGACCTTCTTTGGGTGCAATAGTATATTCAAAACATCCAACATAGACTGAAATCAGATATTCAAAAAATGTAATTATAAATTTTTCCCATTTGGTGCAAACTTTACTAATAGTACTGTGTGTGTATATACCTACAGTGTGTCCACGGATGAACTTAACTATAGGTGTAAATAATACAAAAGTTAAGAGTTGATATTCGACGGTCGGAGATTCGGATCTACTTTGTGAGAAAGTAATGGGCTAATACAGTAAAGAAAAATTCTTGAGTTTAACTTAGAATTTACAATAATATACAAAGAATAATCTGTGCATACTTTAAATACCTATTATATAGTAAGACAATCCTCATCAAACTAGGAGATATGTACAAAACAACACGTAGTCCTAAACAGAACATAAAAAACAAATATTTCTCGATTTTTCAATTCCTACGTACTTAATATGCTTGTTGTATTAGGTACTCATTTTATGGTTAAACAATATGTCCATGTTGACTTTGTATAATACGATAATATCGACAATAATAATAAAATTAAGAAAATGCAAACTTTAACCTTCTTCGATCTTAAGCAAAGATATCCAATACTTTCTTTCTCAACAAGCGATTGAGTGCGTATACCCGTCGAGTGAAGAATAATTTCACTCAACGATCTAACGTAAACGAAGGTAGGTACCTAATAAAGAGTGCCCCTGCGGCCCTTCTGGCTAGTGACTAGAATGGCAAAAGTATACACGGCGACGGTGGCGGGAAATTTGAAATCAATATTTTGTCCTTTACTGCACTTAATAGGCATGAATACTCATTATTTCACTCTAAGTTTTTATAGTCATATATGTGTTTATTATTCTTTGCACCTGGATATAAAAGTGTGAAGCGAAACAATGATTTTCCATGGGGGAGGGCAACCGCACCCCATTGCCCCCCCCCACCGCGGGCGCCCATGGGCACTACCCTCATAGATCGAGCCTCAAGTAACGCCGCTTTTATCCATTGTTAATAATTATTATTGTTGATGATTGCTTTTTCAAAAACGGTTCACACTAAAAAATTGTAATGTTGGTAAAATGCTTATTTGGGTATGTCATATATACAGAGGGTGCTTAAACACAACTTGCCATGTTTTACCATATTTTTTTATTCCTGGACTAATTTTGAAATAAAAAAATTTCTAGCGCATACCAGTCAATTTAGAAGCTTTTTTTTTGTCTCTACACGTTTTTTTCTACATGAGCACTTATAACAAAAAAAAGTAAAAAAATATTTTTAAAAAAAGCTTTTATTTAAATGCGCTAAAAAGAATAAAATAATCTTTTCTTTTAAAACTTTTACTATCAACTTATAACGTCATTCCACAATTTATATGATATAAAAGCTTGTCGCGAGATTTAAGTAGTGGTATTTACTTAGTTTGAAAACTTAAATCTCGCGACAAGCTTTTATATCATATAAATTGTGGAATGACGTTGTAAGTTGATAGTAAAAGTTTTAAAAGAAAAGATTATTTTATTCTTTTTAGCGCATTTAAATAAAAGCTTTTTTTAAAAATATTTTTTTACTTTTAATTTATTTTGTAATTTTTAGTTTGGCCAGGTGTCTGAGTCTATTCATCTCAGTTAACGCATCATTGTTGCAAGGTCGTTTGCCGGTTAGTTTAGAACAGTCTAGCTCTTCAATGAGGAGACCTTCTAATGACCATCTTGGGTGTTCCGCCATGTTGGATTTAGAATGACGTCACACATATAATCATGCATTGTCATCCAAATTAAACGTGTGTACAAAATTTCAGCTCGATCGGTTGAAATTTAACTAGTCCGCCATCTTGAGTGTTCCGCCATGTTGGATTTAGAATGACGTCACACATATAATCATGCATTGTCATCCAAATTAAACGTGTGTACAAAATTTCAGCTCGATCGGTTGAAATTTAACTAGTCCGCCATCTTGAGTGTTCCGCCATGTTGGATTTAGAATGACGTCACACATATAATCATGCATTGTCATCCAAATTAAACGTGTGTACAAAATTTCAGCTCGATCGGTTGAAATTTAACTAGTCCGCCATCTTGGGTGATCCGCCATGTTGGATTTAGAATGACGTCACACATATAATCATGCATTGTCATCCAAATTAAACGTGTGTACAAAATTTCAGCTCGATCGGTTGAAGATATCTGCTTCAAAATTGAGTTGCAAGATTCCACCCGAACAAATTACATACATACATACATACATACATTGCAAGTTAAATAAAAGCTTTTAAAAAAGTGGCGCCTGTTACATTTTTAACTATATAGTACTTGTCTAGTAGGCGTTTCTTTGTTTTATGTTTGTTAGATTGACAGTTATAATTTATTATGATATTACACTCTTTGCCTAGTGAACGTGTTTGTGTAAATTTAGTTGGTTTTGAGATCCATTTCATCAAGATTGAGATGTACTCTAGCGAAGAAAAAATGAGGAGCATCCAGAATGTATGCAGGAAAAAAATTGCTTTACAGGTACACGTTAATCATAGTAATATGACTGTATTTTATATATATCTTAAAGGAACAACTTTTATTCCCTATCACATTCAACAAGCACAAGCACTTTTGTCACGAGATTTTCCGGACCGTCTTTCATTTTCGCAATGGATTCTGGAAAAAAAAAAGACGATGACAATGTATTTTTGGGGAAGATCTTATTCAGGGACGAGGCTAATTTTTCTAGAGAGGCGATTATTAATTTTCACAACAAACACATATGGACAAAAAAAAATCCACATGCGATAGTTGAAGTTTGTGAGTTGGATTTTTTGAGACAATCTAATTGGTCCTTATTTCATCCCCCTAGATTAAATGAAGATACATATACAGCCATTTTCTCGAAGAGCAGCTTCCTATGCTTCTTGATGATATACCTACCTCTAGATGTCAGCCCAACAATATGGTTTATGGCCCCTGTCCATTTTAGTTTAAGAGCTCGCCAATGCTTAAATTAAAGATATCCAAATTGCTGGATAAGCTGGATCCTGGATCCAAGCTATCACAAATTTATTGTTATTAGATGATATTCTAAATAGAAAAAAATGTGTAGTTTCTAAATTGACTGGTATACCTAGCTACGCTATATTTTTTATTGCAAAATTAGTCGAGGGATAAAAAAAATTATAGAAAAATATCGCAAGTTGTGTTGCTGTTTGTACACCCTGTATATGACATACCCAAATAAGCATTCCGAGCACAATACAGATAGGAACAGGTCAGTTAACGCCTTCTGTACATTTATATACCTACTCTTAAGTATAGCGTTAAAATAAGAAGGCTAACAAATAATAGAACAGACAGAACACGACAAAACGATACATAGTATCAACCATCGACATATTATATTATGCCGATCTAGCCACAGTAATACATATAAACAAAACTATCTACACAGAAATGACTAATATTAATTTAAATGTATGTTTTTTAGGAAGTCTACAAATTCGTTGACTGTATAAAAAGTATTTCTCAATAGCAGCAGCTTGACTTCATTCTTAAATTTACTGGTGTTTTTTATATTCCGTATAGTCGATGGCAGAAGATTAAAAAAGTTTACTGCCAGCATACTCCGGTGATTTTTTGTAGAATTCTAGACGATGATTTTCTAGACATATTTATATTATTACGTAATCTAGTATCATAACTGTGATACCAACTATTAAGCCCATATTTATGTATATTAATATGTGTAAAAGTATTTTTAAAATATATATCGAGGAGACAGTTAGGATTCTTTCAACCCCAAAAATTTCGCGACAGGAATGCATGTGACCCAAATTATACATAAGTCTAATCAGACGTTTCTGAAGAATATGAAAACTCTACCAGTATCACCCGCTTGACCCCACAAGATGATGTTATATGCAATAGCTAAGTAAGTGTAGGCGTAGTAAACACTAAATAAAGTGTTTAAATTTACATTGTCTTTTAAAGATTTTATTTTATAAAAAGATTTATTGAGTTTTCTGCAGACTATATGCGACTGCCAGGTTAAACAAGAATCAATGGTGATACCGAGGAAGTTAACAGTTGTAGTCAATTTCAAGGTTGCCTTGTCGAATGTAAATTCAATATTGTTCTGAACGGGTCTCTTTCCAGGATTTAGGATCTCTATAGGTACATGTGGTTTTAGAGTAATTTATAATCAGTTTATTTGCAGAACACCAAGTTGAAAATTCTTTTAGGACATTATGTGCCTAAGCTTTAAGATTACTATCGTCGGAGTCTGATATAATAATAGATGTGTCGTCGGCATAGAGAAACACTTGGCCAGATGTTATATGTTCGGGAAGATCATTTACAAACAACAAAAAGATTAACGGGGCAAGTACACTGCACTGTGGAGTACCCCGATCTAAGATGTACTCATCAGATATGTAATTGTCTATCTTGACTGAGAATGGTCTATCCGAGAGAAAAGATGCAATCTTTTACCTATCAGTGATTTGATTAGTGAGATCCACACACCAAATTTAAATTTTTTAGTTTGAACCGTTTTTGAAAAAGTCCATAATAATATTGTGATTTTTAAAAAAGCGATCACCTCCTGGATTTTTTCGCACTTATTCATTTACACCCTGTATATTGTAAAAATAATTATTAAAGATATTTTTTGCACGACTTGTTTCCGTTTTTGGTGGTCAGAGCCAAAAAAGCAATTTTTGGGCACCATATTTTCAACAACTTTAGACCCGATGTGTGGATTACCCAACATACCCACACAAAACTCCTGGCATAGTTATGTTTCTTTTAGGGCCCTTAACAACATAATAGCATAGAAGAATTAGATTCTTCTCTGATAATAGATATAAAAAAACAGCAAAATCTATTAAAAGCAACATGATTACCCTTAATCTAATACCATGTCCTTTCAAATGAGAAGCATCTCAAAAGTCCGTAATAATAAGGTGCCCTTGCTCTTAATAATGTTCGCCTAGATTTTGACAATACTTTATGACTTCAGGACCTTCACCCAATTTCTCTTTTACCCCATGGGCGTATTAGTTACACTCTCAATAGGAACGAATTAAGTAAAGAAAACTTGTAAAAGTATAATGTGCCGATTGTGCGTTTTGTTCTACTGTGATATATTGCAGCTTCTGTCAAAATATTTTACAACAGTATTTTCAGGAACTAGGCTAAGCGTGCCATTCAGAATTTACGGCTAACAAGAACTAGTGTTATGTTATGAACAGACACAGACACCCTGCAGATCGATTTGACACAGAGAATTGAATTTTACTGACCAGAGAACAATAAATTGAACAATTCAACATACATCTATAGGTATTTAGATATACCTACTTGAATTTACGTAGATCAGAGGTACCTACCTACTCCTAAAATTTTCCAGAGATGGGAGTACTTTTATCTTAGTTTTTGATTGATTTTTAAAATGTCTTCCGATATTTGGCCCCGCACCCGTTTAAATACTCACGAGCCGCCACTGTGGCCTTAAGCCAAATACCTACCTACTTTGATTTTTCATGATTTGCCTCAAATTTAATATTTGTGGCACTGCAAAGCCGCAGTCTGTACGTGACATAAAAATGTAATAAAAAGAGCATTCGCAGAAGTAAAAGTATTATATACTATAAACTATTATAGGTAGGTACTAATTTCCATCCATCCTACAATGGATATAAATTCGAAATCAACCAATCACAATCTAGCTTTTTCTGGCGCGTGTTGACGTATTGGAAAATCAAGTAGGTAACCCTTGAATTTATTTTATCCCAAAACGTCGGTGTGATCTGTCAAATTATATTCTCACCGTGTTTACAATCGTGCTCAACCCTCGTCCTCGTACTTGTACAGGATATGACTATTTAAAATGTTGATGAACTTTAGAGTGATTTGAATTGAATATAGTTTGTTTACTATAAGTATCATCAATATCAAATTTGAAATATGGGAAAATGAAACCATATTTTAAGGACGAATGCTTATCATTCATTTATGATAATTAATATATTTTTTCAAAAACAGGAATAGTCGGATTAGGACAAAAACAACCAAATAGAAACTTGCCAACGTTTCGCCTTTTATTAAAAGCTTCTTCAGGGCTACAATGATATTAAATTGACAACAAGTACTAAAACTCCAAAAACAAGCAGGCACAGACAAAATTATCACTCACCTTGTTTCTAATTATCGACGGTGATATTTTTATTACATCGATAATTAGAAACAAGGTGAGTGATGATTTTGTCTGTGCCTGCTTGTTTTTGGAGTTTTAGTACTTGTTGTCATTTTAATATCATTGTAGCCCTGAAGAAGCTTTTAATAAAAGGCGAAACGTTGGCAAGTTTCTATTTGGTTGTTTTTGTCCTAATCCGACTATTCCTGTTTTTGAAAAAATAAAGTTTGAGGACACTATTACATTATTATAATTAATATACAGGGTGAGTCAGAATATATAGTAAATACTTTAAAGGGGTGTTCGGCAGGTGGTTTTAAGAGGGTTCTTTCATATAAAATTTTTCGATTTGGGCTTTCCCAAATCGGGTCTACAGGGTGACCCAAAAGTATTTTTTTATTTATATCTCAATAACGGCGCTACTTAAAAATTTGAAATTTGGTATCTGTTATCTACTTACTGGAAGACGCCTTAGGGTAGTTTAATCATTTACACAGTGCCCTAAAAAAGGGTAAAAACTAACAACCCCTATTATTTTTTTTGCTCTAAATTTTTTGAGGTTATCTTTTTGGTCTTGTAGGTCCATCATTTCAGTGTATTTTTCATTTTGCAACAAAAGTGTACTCTTGTTTCATAACGATAAAATCAACCGTTTGCGTTGAAATTGGCGAAACGTGCCAAAAAACGTTAACTTCAACATTCGAAACAAAATTTTTACCTACCGCTTTCAAACGTTACACATCAAGTGTACCATTTAAACTGAGAAAAAAATTCCTATATGAACAATTTACCAAAACTTATTAGCTTTCAAAATGGAAACTTTCCATTGGAAAGGATTGAATTTAACAAAATTTGAACACCCTATTTCAAGAAAACCAGTGCTGTTTTGACCAATGTCCAATTGGATTTTTTTCCTTATTTTGAATCTACAGTCGATCTGTAACGTTTGAAAGCGGTAGGTAAAAATTTTATGTTTCGAATGAATCGAATGCTGAAGTTAACCAGGTGTTATGGGGTACGTTTTGCCAATTTCAACGCAAACGGTTGATTTTATCGTTATGAAACAAGAATATACTTTTGTTCAAAATGAAAAGATACACTGAAATGATGGACCTGCAACCTGCAAGACCAAAAAGATAACCTCAAAAAAGTTTGAGCAAAAAAATTAATAGGGGTTGTAAAGGTGGCCACACATTTCTCTTTGGCCGGACATTTTTGTTCGACCAACAAGTCTGTTCGAACAAAACCACAAAAGGTTGAGTTTACACACACTTCAGTTTTGTTCTCCATCCTCAGTCGACAAAATAATATCTGTGAGAGAGGTGAAAACGTTATATTTGTGTGCAGTGGCGGCGGCATTAGCTACAAAAACAAAAAATAAAAGAAATCGGTCAAAATGGTCAAAGGAATGGCTTTTGAAGAGAACTCACTTTTCCCATATTAATCTGCTGAATGAATTTAAACTAAAACCAGGAGATTGGTTTAGTTATTTAAGAATGGATTACGAAACTTATTGTAGATCAGTCATTTTTGCTACCCTGCAGGTACGTTACTGCGAAAACCGTAGTCTTTTAAAAATGTTTATGCCACACACATCAGACTTGTTCGAACTCGTTTGTTCAGCGAACAATACCGGCCGCCCTAATCAAGTACAACCTGATTTTTTCGACGGTTTTGTTTGCCAGAAAAAAAAATACTACACATTTCGGTTTTGCGACGGTTTTGATCGAACTGACTTGTTCGTCGAACAAAACTGTCCGGCAAAAACGAAATGTGTGGCTACCTTTAGTTTTCACGTTTCAAGTAGCGCCGTTATTTAGATATAAATAAAAAAATACTTTTGAGTCACCCTGTAGACCCGAATACCTTGGCAAGGAAATCTCAACTCGGCCCTCCTTAAAACACCCTGCCGAACATGATATGACCTCGCGAAGAGAATCAATCATCAATATTTTTGTTTAGCGTTAGAGATATCGAAAAAAGCACAAACCTGTAGTTGCTTCTGGGGTACTCCTGGTTTGAAGTATTGTAATAAAGGTGAGAATTATTATAGTTAGGTGTGGAGAATCTCCATGAATACCTAAATCCTAGGTTTGTCGTCTGTGTTATTGTTAAGTAGGTAGGTCTACTTTACAATTATTATTATCATGGGATAAATATGGGTACACATTTGACTAATAATTATTATCCATGTGCAGGGCCGTAGCTAGGGGTTTTCCATGGGGGGGTGGGTTTAGGTATAAAGAAAGGTTAACTTTGACCTTGATGGCATGTTACATATTACAATCGACCAAGCAGTACAATCGACCAGCACGATTATTTATTTTTCCATTTTGGCGGGCGCCGGGCCTGTTAATTAATTTTATTTAAGGTAACTTGCCTAAATATGGGCACCCTTAAGAAAAATGTACTTAAATGTTAAAAAAATACTAGAAAAATGTGAAACTATGGATTCGGGTGGTTGTAGCCAATAAGCAGTTATGTCCAGAGAGAATTTTATCGACTTTAAAGAGTTATGTTTTTATTTAAGACATCGTTAGTAATCTACACTTAGAACGAAAAATTTTTACTGCATTTTTCGTTTTTATGCTTAGTTTAAAAGATATCTTGGTCGAAAGTTGAAAAAGATAGGTTTTAATTTCCAACTTAGCTTTTTAACTGTCCATATTTGGTATGAATTTTTATTTAGAAGAATGTTTAGTGTTTATCGAACTAAACCTCGATTTTTCATTAGTTTGCGAGATAGAAAATATAAAAAATATTTCAATTTCAAATCGAAAAATATTTTAAAAACAAAAACGTAATTTGAAAAAATGGATTTGGTTAAAAGGATGACTTTAAAACTCAACCATATTATATGTTTCTCAACATTCGACCAAAATTCTTATAAACTACGAATGAAAAAGAAAAATGTTATTAAAATTTGTTGTTTCCTTTGTCGATTTTTCACAATATATTAAATAAAAAACACTACATTCTACATTTGAAAGTTTATAAAATATTCCCCATAAGTATTACAACACCTGAACATTTTAAATTATAAAGTGTTCCAAATATGGGCACTGCCCATATTTCGCAACACAACAGGTGTCCATATTTGGAACGCATAACCTACAAACATGAAAATGGATTTTCAAACAAATGGAAAAAGTTTTCGCTAAGAAAAATATATCGGCACAATTCACAGACTTGGACCCTGCTTGTTCCTGCATGCAAATAACTAATTATTTGAAATACATTGTACCAAAAATGCCTTAAAAATAACATAGGTACCGAATTTTATAACGGCCGCACAGCTCTATCGAACATATGACAAGTTCGACGTTAGCAGCACCCTCTTGCAGCCGAGAGTGAAAATTATTTTGTCTCTGGGCGAGGGCAGGTAAAGGAACCTGTTTACAGTATTTTTACTTAGAACACATAAATCAGACAGCATTTACAGGAAGGTGCTCATACAGGGTTAACTATGACTTAGTACAAAAATTTTTACCACGTGCGCAGGGTGGCTTAAGAAAACATAGAAAAATATTTTTAGATTTTTTTTACGATCTTTAAAAAAACGGGTAAAGACCCCTATTTTCCCTGTAAATCCCCGCCTTTAATGACGTCATCCAATTTGGCTTCTGAAGGTACTGACAGCTGAAGTGATTTTCCGCGGTGTTGCCGTTGATTTAGGAACGGTGAAAATACCTTTTTACTCAAACAAATTTAAAAAATACATAAATAACAATCGATTTGAATCTGTACAGATGCAGCGCTATTAGATTCCCCTTACCTTAGCTCGTATCCGGACCGGTTCCTAGTCTCGCGGAAAGCTCATTACCGCGACACCACAAGCCGTCTCCCTTAATACCCCCGGAGCTCCTCTGATGAATTCTTGTCCACCATCTAACCTCTTCTGAAGCATAGATAAAGGATTTATTGTTCTGAAGCCTCGGCGGTATGAATTAAGCGACGTATCGGCCCGGTCGAGTCTATGAAACGTTTTTTCGACTGCTCCGCGTTGCCCCGTTCGTCATTTCATAACTTCCTAGCTAGGCAACTAACTGTACATACAAGGTTTGTTCCAACAGGGCCAATAACCGTGCTCAAGCACGTTCAGCGCATGCGCACTACCCCACTGGCTGTTCCAACTGAATTATGTACCTACCGACACGGGACGATACACGCACTGTTCCAGCCGATTTATGGATCATTTGTGTATCGTCCTTGTACGATAAAAACGGTGCCTGGTCTAAAGCAATAACCGCGTGTACTGACATGCGCAGTGTATGGTCGTGTGACAGAGATAAACATTAACATCATATTTTTGTTTTTACGTAGATAGGTTTAAATCGATGGCTGGGATCGTGTTTTTTATTTCTTGTTGGTTTTTGACTTGTTGGGTAGGGCGGGGAATCGTTGAACAATTTTTCCGTTCCATCTGAAATTTTCTTTGGGATCATTTGTTCCAACTCGAATTTACGTACCGTCACAGAACTGTACATGAACTAGATGATAACCCTTAAAGAACGCATGCGCTAGTTTTGCACCGTTCATGTGCGATCCCAAAGAAAATTTCAGATGGAACGGATTGTGAATCAAATCGACCAAATCACGTTTTGCGACCGCACCTAACCTGCGTGTTTAATATGTGGCTAACCGAATGTTCGGTGGGCTAACCTCACTCTTCACTCTAAAAAATTATTGTTCAACGATTCCCCGCCCTACCCAACAAGCCAAAAACCAACAAGAAATAAAAAACACGATCCCAGCCATCGATTTAAAACCATCTACGTAAAAACAAAAATATGAGGTTATTGTTTATCTCTGTCACATGACTACATTGCGCATGTCAGTACACGCGGTTATTGCTTTAGACCAGGCACCGTTTTTATCGTACAAGGACGATACACAAATGATCCATAAATCGGCTGGAACAGTGCGTGTATCGTCCCGTGTCGGTAGGTACATAATTCAGTTGGAACAGCCAGCGGGGTAGTGCGCATGCGCTGAACGTGCTTGAGCACGGTTATTGGCCCTGTTGGAACAAACCTTTTCAAGTTTGGCTAGTAGCCGACGGAGGGCATTTGCGAATGTAACATGGCGTTATTTCCCAGTTTTGTCTTGATTTTCGCGGCAAATCGTTCAGCGTCTTTGTGAAAATGCCGGAGTATTCGAACGCCGAGTTAACGGACATGGTTATAATGTACGGGAGATGCGATGAAAGTGCACATCGAGCTGCAGCAGAATACCGTATTCGTTTTCCTAACAGGGCAAATATGCCTAACCCACGTACTTTCGTGAACATTGTACAACGTATGCGAAACACTGGTGTTTTGCAAGCTCGAAGGGGTGGGCCTGGAGGGCAAATGAACATGGACGATGTTGAGTCAGTGCTTGATTTGGTGGAAGAGCAACCTTCCATAAGCACTACAGCTATTGCAAGGAGATTGGGAATATCTCAGAACAAGGCAAGTAAAATAAAACCAATAAAACTGACTTCTACCAAAGACTATCCCATGTGATGGGATTGTCTTTGCTTGCACCTAATACCTTCATAAAATTTAAAATGTAACAATACAATTATTTACAGGCATGGAGGATTCTAAGGGAAAACGGCCTTCACCCTTATCACATACAAAAGGTCCAAGCATTAGAAGCAAATGATTTTCCGGTGAGAATGACCTACTGCACTTGGCTACGTGATCGAATCGCCCAAGACCCAAACTTTGTTTTCAACATTCTTTGGACAGACGAATGCTGCTTCACACGTGCTGGGGTTTTAAACACGTATGTAAATTTTTACTTACTTATAGCTTTCTCTCCTCCATATTATCTTTTTTATTTATTATAAAATTGGCTATGTCAATCCTAACGCCTTCGCCAAAATTGTGAATATTTCTAATTTTTGTTTTTTTTTTTAGACACAACAGCCATATTTGGTCCGATGAGAACCCACATGCTGTTCGGCGGTTTAATTTCCAACGTCGGTTTTCCATCAATGTTTGGGCTGGAGTTTATGGAGATCGATTAATTGGACCATACATTCTACCGGAAAATTTAAACGCTGAACGATACTTGTATTTTCTGACAAATGTTTTGTTTGATAATTTGCCACTACAAGTACTGCATGACATGTGGTTTATGCACGATGGTGCACCAGCCCATTTTGCGAGACCTGTTCGTGCACTTTTAGACGACCAATGCCCCAACCGTTGGATCGGAAGAGGAGGGCCCATTGCATGGCCGCCGCGATCACCAGACTTGAATCCAATGGATTTTTGTATTTGGGGATTCATGAAGGCGATTGTGTACGAGCAGGAAATCGACAACGAGCAGCAGTTACGTGAACGAATTGAAGGTGCAGCTGTCCAAATCCGGAATAATCATGGACTTTTTGCACGTATCCGGACTTCTTTAGTTAACCGAGTGAATTTGTGCATCGAAGTTAACGGCGGCCTCTTTGAACAGCTACTGTAGTGCTTTGCATGTGCATTTGTGCAATGTGTGCTAGTGCAGTTGTGATTTTTCGGTTACCCTTCGGGGTTTTCCTGGCGGAGGGGATCTACCTCGTCGTGGTCGTCAGGCTGAGTACCTCGCTTCAAACAAAAGGAATAGCAGAGGGAAACCAAGAGATCCCCAACAGATTTAAAAAATGTGAATGTTGTGTTGTGTGACTTTTAATGTAAAAAAGCAAGAAAACAGAAAATGGTGCAAACAATCCTGGAAATGTCAGTAAGGTAGGTGTTTCATAGGCATTCTACATGTTCCTCAGAAAGTAATCGTTTTTAAAAGGAAATCGAAATTTTGTGGTGAATCCTCGGATAAATTGATAGACGTGGCAACGCCGCGCTATTGACATATGCGAAATTTTTAGACATGTCGCGCGGGCGTCCATAGGCGGCGTTTTTTGAGGGGTTTAATACAATTTGAAAAAAAAATTTTTTAGGCTTAAGACAAATGTTAGAAAATTTTTGAAAATTTATTTTAGCAAGTCTAATTTTTCTTTATCTGCCATAAAAATTTTTGTACTAAGTGATAGTTAACCCTGTATATATTTGGAGGGGTGCCCATATTTGGCGAAGGTACCTTATACCATCATGGGGGGGGGGTTTGAACCCCCTAAACCCCCCCTTATATATGGCCCTGTCCATGTGCAAAAACTGAATGCCGTTACCACAGTTTTCAAACCACTTCAAACGACGATCTTCTGTTTTTGAAAACCTATACAACTTCACATTGTCTTTTGTGGAATTAAAATATTGGCATTTGTTTCCTGCCATGAACTGGTAACAAGCTCAGACAAACAACAAATCACTCCTTGTTACTATCAGTTTGTGCAGTGGCGGATCCAAGGGGGTGCCACAGGGGCAATTGCCCCCCTTTGGCCCTAGATTTATGTTATGTTAGTATAGAAAATATAATTAACCGTTTTTCAAAATCAAAACATAGATTATATTTTGTCCTGGAAACTAGGAGTCTAATAAAAATTTGTTGTACTATTCGGATTTTTACTATCAAGAGCTTATATTTACTATTATTATATGCAGTGGTTTTTATTTGTGATCGCTGACCAAGACCATTTATAATAGCATGTGCCCCTCCCTTAGTGAATTGGGGATCCGCCACCGTCTTACAATAATAAATAGCGAAATAGTTATGTCAGAGGAGCACAGAATATAGAACCAAAAACATGGAAGGGGGGCGGCAACTTGCACCTTTGCCGGCCCTGCGAAAATAACCTCATTATAAAAAAACAAAAATACAAAATTCACAATAGGATAGTTGACGATTTTCCGAAGTTGGCATTATCTGTTTCCTTTCGAGGTTCAGGTGCCAAAGCGTGGGGTACCACGAAAGAGCCACTATAGTGCACCGTCGCGCCGCCCCTTGGTATTGAGGTCATGTGTTATGTATATTTGGCTTTTGCCACGAAATATCAGGTATATTTTCTTCTTCTTCAATCTTCACAAATCTCAAATAGAAGCATATCGATATTGCCGTATATCGTGTCAGTGTCAACGTCGCAAAACATTAGCCAATCAGTAGCCGTGATGTCAGGGGCCCAAGAAAGACATTTTTTAGGGCATTTCCCGACAGGAAAAAAAATCGGTTAAAAATAAATTTTTGTCTTTTATTTACTATTAAGATTCATAACCAAAAATAAAAAAGTGTGAATCAGACAATAGCAACAAAGTGTACCTACCCCGCGCTTCCCCACTTCCCCGCGGACGCAGTCTTTCGGTGCGGGTGCGACTACTTTATTACCTATATAGGGTGTTTTTATTGTTTACTCTGGTGGTCGTATATAGGTAAAGAAACTTACGCAGTGCTTTTCTATTTTTGGCAGCGTCCGCCATATTGGATTTTGAGAAAACCATAATAATAATAGTGTCATTCACATGAACCTTTTTCAACCCAATCATAACTACAGGGTGGTTCACTTTTATGTGGTAGGACTTTAACATTAAATAGAAAAAGATAATCTAAAATGAAAATTTTATATCAACATATATCGGGGAAAGCTTAGTTTCCGAGATACAGGGCGTTGAAGTGTTGGAAAAAATATGAAGTATTTTTTACACTGTCCGAACCAGTGGAGATATTTAAACCAAATTTTATGTGTAGTACCACCTTTTTGACTACGATATTTAGTGATAATATGAAGGTCCTGAAATAACCAGTGGTGGAGTTATGGGTTTTCACTATCACTAAATTTAAAAAGTAATTAGTACGGACCTGTCTCACATCAACGTAATTTTTTTTTCGTAAAGTTCTTTCAATTCTCTACAAAAAGTGTATCTTGACATTTTTTTGTATCTGCCACGGTTGTGTAGTAAATAAATTATTTCGTTTCCATCTCAGCCTTATCGGATTCAGCTATTTAATTTTTAATTTTATGGAAACAATTTTAAAAATAAACTGGCACTTGGTTTGAGGTACATTACTTTATTATCATTTTAACATTTTTATCAAATCTAGTATTATTTCTTAATAATTTTTATAATTCTAAATTTGTACAACATTCAACAATTGTTCAAAATGTGATCCATTCTGTTGCACACATAATTCACTTCGACGCCTAACGGATTGAACAGCATCGATTAAATTGCCATTTCTCAATTCATCGCACGCATTTCTGATACGATCAATAAGTTGTTCCCTTGTTTCTACAGAGGAGTCGCATAGACTTGTTCTTTTAAAAATCCCCATACGAAGAAGTCCAGAGGTGTTATGTCCGGAGAACGTGGTGGCCAAGCGACCGGTCCCCCTCGTCCGATCCACCTATTTGGAAAGTTATTATTTAACCAGTTCCTCACATTTCGGTGAAAATGTGCAGGACAGCCGTCAAGTTGGAACCAAGCCAACAATCTTAAGTTTAAAGGAATGTCTTCCCACATATTATTATGCTCAGCTACTAAAAACTCCAAAAAAATTGTCACCATTCACTCGCTGTGGCAAAAAAAGGGTCCAAACAGATGATGGTTGTACAGTCCAATCCAAACATTGACACTAAATTCGACCTGAAAATTTCTTGGCCGGATTGCATGTGGGTTTTCTTGTGCCCAAATATGCTGATTATGAAAGTTTACTACTCCACGACGAGTAAAACACGACTCGTCCGTCCATAAAATGTTATTTAAAAATTGTCTATTTCCTTCAATTGACTCCAAAATCCATCGGCAAAACACTAATCTTCTTTCTGCATCGCCGGGCCTTAAACCTTGTACGGGTTGTAGATGATACGCATGCCTGTGATCTCTTTTTAAAGCTCGCAAAATTGCAGACTTTGAAACACGTAGGGCCACTGACACTCTTCTGCTACTTGTTGTAGGATTCCTATCGAATTCACGAAGAATCTCATTGTTGCGTCTGACTTGTTGGATATTGTTTTCATTTCCTCGTTCGACGATTCTAGTTCTCAGACCGCGAGTTCTGAATTGCCGGTGCATGTTAACAAACACCGAGGGACGCGGATGGCGCCTATTTGGAAATCGCCTCCGGTATTCTCTGGCTGCTTCCGCAGAGTTCCCATTTGCAACTCCATAGCAGAAATGGATGTCAGCCTGCTCTTCATTTGTAAATTGGAACGGCATTTTAATTATTAACAAAGACAAACTGCGGCGCTGCTACGTTCATCTACTGGATGACAGATTATTATATTATTAACTGTCAATAAGATTTTCTTTTCCATGGCACACTTATCTTCACCAGTACGGCGATGCAGAAAGGACATTAGTATTTTGCCGATGGATTTTGTAGTCAAAGGAAATAAGACAATTTTTAAATAACATTTTATGGGCGGAAGAATCATGTTTTACTCGTCGTGGTATAATTTAGAATTCTACAAATTTAGAATTATAAAAATTATTAAGAAATAATACAGATTTGATAAAAATGTTAAAATGATAATAAAGTAATGTACCTCAAACCAAGTGCCAGTTTATTTTTAAAATTGTTTCCATAAAATTAAAAATAAAATAGCTGAATCCGATAAGTGTTCCATAATTAATTTCTGTTATTTGCGATATTTATCAATAATCTTAGAAAACACATTTTTAGGCAAAAAAGGCTGAGATGGAAACGAAATAATTTATTTACTACACAACCGTGGCAGATACAAAAAAATGTCAAGATACACTTTTTGTAGAGAATAGAAAGAACTTTACGAAAAAAAAATTTACGTTGATGTGAGACAGGTCCGTACTAATTACTTTTTAAATTTAGTGATAGTGAAAACCCATAACTCCACCACTGGTTATTTCAGGACCTTCATATTATCACTAAATATCGTAGTCAAAAAGGTGGTACTACACATAAAATTTGGTTTAAATATCTCCACTGGTTCGGACAGTGTAAAAAATACTTCATATTTTTTCCAACACTTCAACGCCCTGTATCTCGGAAACTAAGCTTTCCCCTATATATGTTGATATAAAATTTTCATTATCTTAGATTATCTTAGATTATCTTTTTCTATCTAATG
Organism: Pseudeuparius sepicola; assembly: GCA_963920635.1. Lineage (NCBI taxonomy): Eukaryota > Metazoa > Arthropoda > Insecta > Coleoptera > Anthribidae > Pseudeuparius > Pseudeuparius sepicola. The sequence goes on from OY987298.1 coordinate 67,424,673, forward strand.
TTAAAGTCCTACCACATAAAAGTGAACCACCCTGTATATCTATAGCTGTATTTATTATGTATTTGAAATTTTCACGTTTAGCTCGATTGTACTTTGTGTGTGTGCCTAGGCAACCTGGGCACCCACGAAGCAATTAAAAACCGTCGAGATTTACGGGTCCAATAATGCGGGCCTTTTTAATAAAATCCGGGCGCTTTAATTCAGGTAGTTTACGCACGGGCGGGCGGCCGGCGGGCGCGGCAGCGCCCCGTGATAGACTTATTGGCCGTTATCCGGGCCGCAATAAATCGGGGGCGATCAGTTAATTTGGCGGGCGCGCTCCACCCTTATTAAGCTGTAAATAACTCTCGTCCGGACGGACGGACGGACGGGAGAGAGGCGTCGCGACGCCGCGCCGGCGCCGCCCCGTCCCGCCGATGCACGCAGACAAACAGCCCAGCTAGAAAGCACACGTCATATTTTGACGGCATGGTGGCACGAAAAGAGTTTATCGATCTCGATATTAACACACAAGATTGGAGGCGCTGTATGACACAAAATTCACAGACATTCGTTTTAACAGAGGGTAAATGAAATCCATTTTGTGCAACAGACAATATACCTACATAATTTTTTTCGTTTTTTTTATCATTTTCCTTACGTAGTAGCAGGTTTTGTCAAAATATGATTTTAAGGTTAAGCGGTTAAGCTAAGCACATGCAGTAGGCGGATATAGGTACGGGATACAAAATTATGTAAAATTATCATTGTAAAATTAAAAACTAAGTATAAATTATTTTTCAGGTGTTTATAAAATTGATCTAAAGTGAGATTTACACAGATTAATTTTCAAAAAAATTCCCATCGGTAGAGCCCGCACTATACACATGTTCAGCCTAGGGGCAAAGTCTAGAGATATTCTCTAGAGATATTCTCTAGACTTTGCTAGGGGTCTACATATCCTAAATATACGCCCCTGCCGAGTTCTACATCTATGGACCTATACTCGCAGCATAATACTCTTATTATAGGATTTTGCGACATTTACAGTAATACCTATCGTCATACAAAATTTTATTAAAATCGAAAATTATACCTAACACACAGATAAAGCTATTAAGGAGTAGTACCTATATTTTACCAGCGCTCTTGGCCATAAGCGGTCTTTTTCAAAAGACATGATGTATAATATATATGCTCTGCTTCGATCTCGAATCGAACCAAGGTCGACAGAACGCAGAAAAACCTGCAGTCTAAAGAGTTCGCGAAGCTACGAATGTCTCCACCACCCATCCCCTCTGGTAGATTTTCGTAAAGCCCACGCTCTGCACTTTACACCAACCAAAACCATAAAAACTCGACAAAAAACTGGCCACATATTAACTCCGAATAACCTGGATTGTCCGGTGTGTATGAGCATAGACGATAGACGTATACATGGCTTTTAAATGGTATATAGTTATACATTCAGAGATGTCACTGGAATACAAGAATACGTAAATTTTGGCTGTGTCGTTTTACCCAAATATGTATATGTCATTTTGTACACCTCTCCCCTATTACTAATTTTACTACTACTCAATCTGCCATACGAAAGGTACTTCCCCACCGTTTTAATGTCACGCTACGACGCTGAGGTAGGTATGACTTTTGCGAAAAAGATAACGAAAATTTTATAAAAAAAAAATGTTACAAAATAAGTTGGCATCCATGGCAATCTTGTCGCGCAATATAAAAAAAACTCAAATTGAGCGCAACAATTTTGGGAATGGAGGCCCATTTCTTTTTTAAAAATAAGGCAGAAAATCGCTTAATAAGAAAGAAACAAAACAAAAAATGCCTACCCTCAATAGAACCGAAGACCCTGTGTAAATTTCTGAAACTAACTGAGTATCCAGTTGCATAAAGCTTCTTAATGCCATTAATTTTCAATATAAAAGTTTTCCTCTGTCTCTTAAAATAAACATTCTACAGCTATTAACTGTTTTGTTCAATTTGAGTTTTCTTTTTATATTGTGCGACAAGTTGGCCATGGATTCCGATTTCTTTTGTAGCCCCACTTAGCTGTCCAAAATTGCCACATTTTTGTTTCTTACGTTTTTTTTTGTAGGGCGCAAGATAAGCGAGAAAATCGCGGTGATAGTCCTAAAAAATCATCCTGTATGTGAGATCTGCTATTGTTAGAATTTATTATAATATGTATACATAGAGGTATCGCGTATCAAATTTGGTCTAGATGCCGTAAACCAAAAACAAAAAAAATAAGGACTTTCTATTAGATAATTTTGTTATTGCGAACGAGAATACTTATTAGTTATTTTGTTATTTACTTACATTGCCAGATGCGCAAGTGCACTTTTTTGGCAGAGGAGGTTGTTTAAAGACCAAGGCAACGAGGGGCGTTGCTTCGGTCGTTAAAAGTAAAGTCTAGAATAGATATATCTCTGGACGCTGGTTAAAAGTAGAACATACCTAACTGCGAGGCCAAAAAAGTGCTTATATACGCATCATGGAATGCATTTCATTTTTCCTTTTACGGACAACTTCAGATTATATGTAGGTATACATATGCTTTAAATTGAACTCTAAATACATTATGGAGTAGATTGTGAGTAATATCTTCAAATTAACCTTTGTTCAATTACTAAAAATGACAAGGGCGTAGATACGGGGGGGGGGGTAGAGGGGTAATTACCCCCCCCCCCCCCAAGAAAACCATAAACCAGAACCTTAACCACTGGGCTATTACCACGACACGCCTATATAATGCCAAATTCGGCTTCTGAAACGTTTCCTTTGTGTGATCCTAATATACGAGTATATCCAAAAATATATGAACTTTTGAAAATCCTGTATACACTGCCTGTAAGTGTAGCCTCGGCCGAAAGAAGTTTTTCATCTTTAAAAAGACTCAAATCTTGGTTGAGGTCCACTATGGGACGGGAGAGGCTTGTAGGGTTGGCGCTTCTGCATATTCAGAGGGATATAAAACCTTGCCCTGAAGCGGTGCTAAACAGATTTGCCAATAATAGTAACAAGAGGATTTTAGATTTAGTTCTATAAAAACTGGTTTATGTGTGGATATATTTTTTATATTTTGACTGTTTTTTTTTAGTTTATAAATGTCTTTTTTTAAGATTAGGTTTTTTAAAGACTGATTTTTTTTCCTGTTATTTTTTTGTTTTGTTTCTCTTTTCATCAAAGAAAAAGTATATATTTTATTTTTATATTTTTTATCATTTCTTATTTTGAGTTTGTTTCATTGTTCTTTGTTTAGTAGTACCTATATTATTGTTATTCAACATATTATTAGTGTTGGTTTTATTTGGCTTTATAATAGTCTTTACTTATGCATACCTATCCACCTATAAAATCGCAATGAAACCTAAAAATTGGGGAACAGACGAACTATAAATAGTAGATATTACCATTACCCCCCCCCCCCGGAAGAAAAAGCTATCTACGCCCTTGAAAAATGATAATCAGTTATGAATGTAAAGAGGCAAAATGCACCGATAATAAAATATAAATCTCTTATTTTATGCCAGGGAAACATTGATATTATTAATTTGTATTTGGTATATTTCGTGTTCTTTCTAATCAAAATCAGTTTGTAAAATGATCGTTGTGAAACCTTAGGGTTCCTTTATTAGGAACCTTATAGTGACACCTATTAAAATTGATGTACCTACGTTTCACGCAATACATTTTGTACCTACAGCAACCACTTTCGGAGCTAGCAACCAAAATAACAGAGCACCTCGAATATTTGACTTTCTCTTTCCGGCCTGTTGGCGAGTATGTAGTGTACCTTTATACGGTGGAGGGAGTTGGAAAGCATAATTAACGTATATGTACCTAACCAAACAAACACTACAAATTATTCGCATTTTCAACTTCAATTAAGAATTAAACTTTTTTCCCTTTTCCCAAAATCGATGATGCTTTGACTCGATATCTAACATATTTTATTTATCCGAATTCGCTACAGATTTATAGGTAGGTATATTTAGTGCAGGGGTTCGAGGTTCAAGTCAATATACTACAAAAGGTGCCCTTTTTCAAAAAATCAAATAGTGTGTATGTTAAAGTTGTGGTAAACTCAACCCCTTTTAAGGTGGTAGTTGGCGAGCGGTATGTACAGGGTGAGCCACAAGTTATTTTCTTTTAGTGTGGGCCTAAGAGTGTATGACGGAAACACAGGGATAGTTTAATATGTATATTAAAATTAAATACGATACCGTACATTGAGTTAACAAAATACAGTTTAATGGGAAGTTTAAAAACATGTGCAATAATTATTATTGAATAAAATTAAAAATCTATAATTTAGCACAACGCTGCACTCAAGATATCTGAAATATGACCCTTTTCTAAGTAACAAAATCCAAACGTTTCAAAAGGTACACTGATTTAACAATCGAATAAGACACAAAACAATATGTCAAAATGGCACAAATACATAAACTATGGCATAAAATGACAAACCTTCAGATTAAAAGTACAAAAATTGCAAAAGATTCCCAAATAAAATAAGAATTAAATGATGACTCTGTAGAACTTTACTTAATTTTCAGTTCAAGTTTGTATAAAAATGTAATTCAAATTTGCTTGAAGTTCTGACATAAAATAGTTCAATTAAAAAACAAAATTCTGATTTCAACCCCAAAATAATTGACTCTAAATAGTTTCCCAAATCCCTTTCCAATTTCCCAATAAAAGTTACAAGATTATTTCTGTTTGAATAAACTAAAACTCTGACATCTACAGTAAAATAATATGGTTCCAAATAAATTCCCAAAAATAATAATACGGTTCACAAAAGTTATGAAATTATTCCTAATTAATTAAAAATGCACAATAAATTCAATTTCCCTAAAAGTTTTCAAAATAGTTTCAAAATTCCAAAATAAGAAGGCAATTCAGACACAAAGGAATCAAAACACAAATATTTGGCTTTTTGGCCAGTCCAAACTTACTGCGGTGCTTAGGAAAATACTTCTTTCTTGGTTTTCTTCATTAGCAACTGGGTGATGGCCTGCGGCTGGCTAGCCGCAGGGGCTGCCGCCTGCCCTCTTCTTTCGGGCAGAGCTTTCAGCGGCAACTGCTGGTGGTCGGCTTACTACTGTTGGTAGCTCCCGTCGGGAGCCCTTTTATATCATTTCTCGAGGAACCTCAGCTGGGATTTCGCTGCGCGGCGCACTTGGCGTGATCTTTTTCCCCGAGCTATGGCCTCGCGTTTAACCTTGACACGTGTGGCCTGGGCCTGGTCAAGCTGCATAGAAGCGGATGGTTTTAAGTTTTAGGAATCTGGAATGCTGGGCCTCTCTAGGATACTGTAGGAATATTGCGAATTTAAATATTCTGGTTTTAGGCGTTTGCCTGGGCACTACAAAGTTTTGCCGCATACCTTTGTCTATATTACAAAATTATCGCGCACAAATTTAAAGTTTTTTGAGAGACCACATCTGAAAAAAACGTGTTTTCACGTCAGTTTTCGCGCCGTGTTTACACTGACATCACCTGATATTTCTGGTAGCCTTTACTGACACTATTGGCCCACATTAGGAAAACGCGTAGTTCAGTTATACATCTACAGGGTGATTTATTCATAAATACATTAATTTTAACCACGTCATCAGGGAGGTACATATATACCGAAAACGCAAAAAAAAATTTTTTGCTGCATGTTTAAATAATGGGGCAATTTATCCCAAATCCCGCGTAACGAGGCGCACCTGAACGCATGTGGCTACGACGTTATGCTGCAGCACATGGCACCGGCCGCGACGTTGCCATTATTTATTGATAATTTAATTACGAAAAAATATTCAGTTTATGGACTTGGCGTGTTCAGCATCTAACTCGAGAGACCCTTATAACTACACTTTTCACAGCACCCGCTATAACAATACAAAAGGCCTTCACAATCACATGCACAAAACGCACTCAGTGTCTACAGAGGGTGGAAAATACTGAAACCTCAAAAGACTGAAACTGTCTCCGAAATTCGCTAGATTTTGAGATTTAAGACAAAACTTTTATTAAAAAGAACGCAGGCGTCCCATCCGCATTCCACAACTATTATTTATTACGTCAAACTTGTCATTGTCAAGGATCTGCTGCCGGTTTCTATTGTATGTGGCGCCATCTCGTTGGTATTAACGTCGCCGAATCTGTGGTTGAGCTCTCAGTCACCCTCTGTGTTCAAAACCGAAAGTCTACAGCGCGCTTTATGACACGGTAACTAGCGAACCTTTCTAATAGATGGCAGCACGTACTACAGAAACCAGAGTTGCCTACATTCTGTAGGTATATTCGGTACTCTTTGTGCAACATTTTTGCTTTTTTACCAAAACGGTTCTCTAGACAAATGCGGAAATGATAGACATAATAATGATCCTTCATGGAGAATGCCTGCAGAATGTCAGTCAAGCTACCGCGGAACTATTTAGAAGCGCGCCACCTATCGGCAGGTAGCGAAACTAAGTACGAAACCACAACGACGTTTCATTACGGGAATGCTTTCTACGAACGAAGTAGTGTCAATGAATGCGACATGGGACATAACCTTTAAAAATATCCAAACCAAAATACGGAGAATGTGCACTGTGAAATACGGGAAACAATAACATCACATGTGCGATTAGTGAGGCGGAGTGCGAGAAACGAAAGGAAATTCACAGTGCACTCTGCAGAAACTTGGCAAGGATCAATGCCGCAAACACCAACGCGCCGCGTGCCGGAAATTCTCGGCCACGGGCAATCGCCAAGCTCCTTTTACGGAGTTCGGGCTACACACATCCTCCTACTCCTACTAACGACTGCACGACAAGGGTTGTGACAAACAGAAGTCAAGAAAGCTAAGGACTTTTAGCAACCCATCATCCCTAACTCGCCCAGAAATAATACTAAGACTCGGTAGGTTACACATCAGGCATACCCGGTAACATACCTAACGGCAGGAAAAGAAACTAGAAAAAGCTGTAAAGATCGAAAGGTGGAAATTAGAAAGATTCAAGTACTTACCACTGAACCAATGTCACAGAGGAGGACCACCCCCACGGAAACGATTCTATTGCAAATATGGATCCCTAGTAACAATGAAAAGCAAACATAACGAGAAATAAAGGAATGAGAAGTGTATCGTTGGTGATGGTAACCAACTTAAGCGGAAAGTAAGGTAATTTTAAGCAACTGTATCCCAGAGATGTTGGCTAATTTTGACGTTCTTATTTCAGAGGAAGCAGAACAATCACAGAACACAACTACTTACTCTAGGAGCGTCTTGGTGTAGTAAAAAGGATTATCAGTGAACTAGTGAGCGGAAATATTAGTGCCCCAAGCGAAAGTGAGTGAAGTTCGTTTTATCGAGAAAAAATCGTCTTCAGTGGTGTCGAGGTCCACGAACTCATGTAAGCCCCCTAGTTGAATAGGTACCTACTTAATAAAGCATCCAAAAATCAAAAGGTCACGTAAGCAGTCGTTTCATTTATTTTTCTCGTTGGTATTTATCCCTTAAGGCTCGCCTTAAGGTGTCTCAGGGCAAAACTAACCGTTACAAGAGGTAAGCGTTAACATTTGTCCATAATTTCCGCAAGCATTTGGCGGAACATTCGCCTACAATACAAATAATTATGTACTGAAAACATTCCTTTAAATTTACGAAAGTTGCGTACATCTGGCAACAATGTTGACGCGCGCAACGGCAAGCGTCGTCCGATGCCTCATGCGCCCTGAAAGCAATCCAGTGGCAGCCGTAAATAGAGGGCCAAATAGGTAAAAATGCGGTTTAGAAAAAAAATAATTCCGGCTTTAAAAAAAAGTTGGAATTTTTTTAATTGCGATTTCGCATTCATAGCATTTTTCCCTACCCACTGTTAAAATTAATGTAGTTATGAATAAATCACCCTGTATAGATGGCACAAAAAACGCTGAGCATTTAGCAAACCCCTTCTTAAACTCTGTAAAAAAACAACTGTTATTAGAATCGTTTCAGATTTCAGAAAAAATAAAATAACGGTCCATAATATTATTATAATATCCATCGCAATTTTGTTCTTAAGTGTCGCTTTACGCTGAAGTGATTATCCAACATTTGTGGCAACATTTATTTCAAATCCTTCGTTACATATACGTTATAGGAAAAAGTAACTTGAATTTTTACTAAGGAACCACTTAGGAAACACAATGAAGATATATCATAAATTTTCTTTTCTTAGTTTCCCCCGTTGCTGTCACTTTTATTTCATCCGAACAGGCTGACCCTACGGGTTTTGCAGCGCTTCCAACTTCCTCATTCGACGAATAAACCGCGCTGCGTCGGCCGAGAGACCCCTCGATCGCCCCGGTGCCCCTCTGCGCCCAGCGACGCCGCGGGAGGGGGAGGGGGCGCCGGCAGTCGACGGCGTGTGAGGCCAATAGCGCGGCGCCACGGCGCTCACGAACTCCAATCGGCGTCGCCCGCGAGCCCTAAAAATCCGCCGGCCCCATCATCGGCCATGATGCGGGGAGACGGCGCGGGCGGCCACCCCATAACTCGATTTGATAAGGGGGAAATCCCTCAGGAATCGTCGGGATGACAAGGGAGAAGTGGATTTGCAGATAGTTACCATTGGTATTGTGCCGATACTGAAACCAGAGACCACAGTTTTTGTGAATAGAACACTTTAACCCAGCTCCGTACTCTTCTATGCGAACAAAGACAAAGCTAGATCTTGAGACTGCAGACTGCTAATTGGGAATTCAAATTAATATCGCAGCGCCAAGTGGCCATTACTTGAACTAACGTCGATGACATTTATTCATAACCTCACATTTTCGGTCAACGATTTTTAACAATTTATTTAATTTTCCGGTGTATATTATTGTTATTGTTTTGTGTGTTTATTGTTTATATGTTGTTATTTTATAATTGTATAGGTATATTTGTTGTTGTTAATTCTGTTGAGATAGATTCTTAAATCCAACAGTGGTTATAGGTTGTTTCTAGGGCATTATTTTGCATGGCATAAACGAATGGGATAAGTACCTACCTACTTTTATTAAACTCTTGCCTACTACCTGCAAACAAGTGATTTGCAGTCAGATTTCCATCAGATAATTAGCGCCTTAAAGATTCGCACTGCTAAAAGTCAGCAAAAAAATGCATTGTTTATGCAAGGCAGGAGCTGGAGGGCAATGCAAGCATATTTTGGCTTTTGTAATACTATTATTGACCAGGTCATAGGTGTATAAGGTTTCCAATTAAAAAAAAGGCATTATATATCGGGCCATGTCCATTGAAAAATTAATAGGTATTACTACTTGATGCTTGTTATGTAGCTGTTGTGTTTTTTGTTTTTAGAAAAAATCTGCCTGAATTAACTCTCTTATCACATTATTAGTCTCAAGTCTCAACATAAACTTTTCCTGCGTTTTTCCTAGGAAACGCATACCTATAGCTTACTTTCAGTGTTCCTTTTGGCCCAGGAATTGCACTGGGGCACACAATATCTAACCCTTGTTAGAAGCCATGTTCCTTAGCTTTGTCTTCTTTGTACTATTCAGGTAAAACCAACGTCCTATCACATATTGATATTTAATTTAATAACAATAAACAAAGATGTAACACAGCTCAACAAAAAAAAACAATAAAAATGTGATAAAAATGGTGAAATTCACTGCCGGCAAATGTAAACACACGGGACAGGAAAAAAAGAATGTCATCGAGACTAGTTTTACATTTGGCCACCAGGTGGCGTATCGCTTAGATTGAATTCCCATATTTGAATAAAAGGAATCAACAATCCCGCAGGAAGTCAAAGCTCTATGTGTATTATAAAATACGTGAGACGGAAATCATCCTGAGTAGTTACCAAGTTTTGACAAAATACCTATGTTGGTGGTAGGTGTCAGTATGTGGTATTTAGATACTTTTTCGATTTATTATGCTTATAGTTGTGTGGCTTGTGGCACTTCCCTGGCAGCCAAAACTAAAATGTTTGAGGATAATAATCCATTGGTAAGTAATTTTGCAATTTAAATTAACTTTTGAGTCCATGCACCAAAGTAGCATAGGCGTTTGTATAGGTACCTACTTCTTCATAATTGGAAATTTCAAATTAGAATTGCTGTATTATCAAGGATTCCTAAACTTAAAGTCATAATTATAATTTTTCCTGATTTCACCAAAAATAAAATGTTCTGCCTTGATTAGTTTGTCGCTACAACTCAAAGGTGCGCGCCACTGTAAAAACGGAAACGGCATCCCGCCATACTATGCAGAGACTGTCCCGGTCGAGCGCGCTAAGCCCAAATTTGCTCCTTCCTATGGGGTTCTTTATTCATAGGTTAAATTAAAATACCTAACCTCAACTTAGTATCTACATATCGAGTCCTATAAGAATTTAAAGATATTACAATTTATTTCGTTGAAAAATTGGTTGATGCTTTTGTAGTTTAACCGAACTTTTGCTAAGCCTATTGTTTTTTAATTTTTCCTCCAAAAAATTATAAATCAGGCCAGCACAATTAAATATATACAGCGCTTATGTGATTATATCGATTGCATGAAGTAAGTAATTTTTTGACGCCATAGCCTTAAAGCGTTGACTGATATATTATTAAAGACTGCTCACGGCTGACACATTTTTGGCTCACCATGCGCTCTCCGGAGACAAAATACAATACAGAATACATTGTTAGCCATCAGAGCCATCTGTTTTCCAAGACATAAAGCTATAGCCGTGAGAAGTCTTTATAAATACGCCAGTCAACGCTTAAAGGCACTTGAGTAACTTCTTTTTAAGTGCTAAAGAGAACACCCGCTAGACCTTGGCATTTTTCCAAATTTTGATAGAATAGGCTTCAATCAACTGGTTTTACCCACAGATTTCAATAATAGTTATTTATGTACCAAGGCACTGAAGTTCAACTTTTGACGGGCGATTTCTCCGCGTCTGACGTTTGATGTTTACATCTCGCCAAGGCCTACTTATTGAAAAAATCGTACAATATTGTAGCCCATTATTGTACGCTTTCTGTGCTTTTAATGGCGATTTTGGGACACTTTACTGCCGATTTCAAGAAAAAAACTTTTTCGGTAACTCTTTAAAGACTTAATGTACAGCACGTGCGTGGTGATTCAACATTTTTTATATCTGTAGCGAGCTACACGCATAATGGGGGCGGCGGTGTACGAGTGGGTTTTTTGATTGGACCCACGCTTTGACACCGCTCGTCGTGGTTTCGAGTCCCACCGCGGTATGTGCCATGGGTGTTGTGATTGTCTTTAGGTTTAATTTAGGATTAGGATTAGATTAAGATATATGCAAAAATATAGGCTGGTATATGGGGATGGCTACGAGACAGTCAGCCACTCGAAGGAGGGATATTATATAGGCCCTCAGAACGGGGGAAATGACCAAGCAGTCCAACCCAATAACAAAGTAAAAAAATATATGAAACGCATAATTTTAAACTTTTGGTTAATTACAAATTTTAATCTAAGTTGCTTACATTTTGAGACAAAAATTATTTAAAAATATTTATCGTAATGGCCGTCATTAGGCTTTTTGCGCAAGCAAATGCTAATGACGGGTATTGCGATAAATATTTTTAAATAATTTTGGTCTCAAAATGTGAGTACCTAATTTGTATTGACCAAAAGTTTAAAATTATGCGTGTTGCCCGCTAACGGATCGAAAAAAGCCATTTTATGGGTCAAAATGCTGAATCACCACGCACGTGCTGTACATTGAGTCTTAAATAAAAAGTTAAAAGCCGAAGAAGCTTCGGCAATTTTACGGTTTTTCAAAACTATCTCAGAAAGTAGGCCATGGGTTTCAAACAAATATCAAAATCAAATATAGGCAATTTTTTCTTTCAAGTTCTCCGCAAAAATGCATATCTACGTATTTGTCAAGATATTTTCAAGTGGCCCTCCGCCCTCCGTCAATATATCTGCTCTTAATTCTATATAATGCATGGCACATATATTCTAGACGCTTGTTGGGGCCTAGATGGCGTTGGGATACTTTTCGTTTTATGAAAGAAAATAAATTACCACGGTTTGAGAGGAATGGGCAATTTGGGAATTTGCCAAAATAAGGAATTGCAAATTTATTATTAATTTATTAGGTAATTATTCGTCTATATATTCCTTTCAAGCCCTGGAAACTGATTATCTGCATCAAAAGAGCAAAAAAGTGCTTATAAAAGTATACGTCCTAAAATGAGTTGTTTTAGAAATGAATGAGAAATTCAAAAATGCTAACTGGTTGCTTTCTTACTAAACCATAAAAACACAAATAAATTTCAACCCAAAAAGGGATAAGATTTTTTAAAATGGTTGTTGTGTAAAAACACAATATTTATGCAAACACTTTAATTTTAAGCTAAGTTCATGCCCTGGGCCAGTGTTGTAATATTTTTGCATAAAATACATCTAGGTATACCTATTTTAAAATTGAGTGAAGCAAAATGTACAGGTATATTGAATTTTATGGTTTCAGTTTCAATTCCTAGAATATGAAATAAGAAAAAGACGAATATCCTTCTAAAAATTGACATAGACGCTCAATAATACAATACGAATACATTTTCATAATAACCTTTTCCGATTTCCAAGATAAAACTCAATTTTTTTATTTTAAATTCGTATTTGACGATCATATGCGCTGTAACGTCATGACTCTCTTCAGGCGCAATAGTATACTCAAAACATGCACCAACGTTGCCCAAAATCAGATTTTCAAAAAATCTAATAATAAAAAATTTTCCCATTGTATTTTCTGTGGATTTTTCTAATTTTTGTTTACCTATTTCAATCCAACTAAAAACATAGTCGACGGCCACAAAGAAAATATTTCGGAAAATTTCGCCCCCCTCGTCCCTAAATGCGGTCTACGCCACTGGGTGGAATAATAATAATAATTATCCTCAGGCGTGCGCCCCGAATTTTATAGTTTTGAAAATTTGGTAATATTTTCGAAATTATGAGTCGTTCAGGGTGTAATAGCCAAGCGCAATCTCATATTACATTTTTCTATCAATTATTTCCGCAGATGAAAGTATAAGCAAAATAACAATTTAGTTACTTTGACAAAAAGTAATCTTTCCGCACGCCTATGCTTCTTTCGACTCCCGCATGGACCTCCTCACCGCAGACGCACTTTCGCTGCGCGTATACTATAATGTATGTAGGTAGTTCTGTCGTTTTTAGCTGGTCGTACGACAATTTTTAATACATTTCAGGAGTTGTGGGTGAAAAGAAAATATAAAATTTATTATGGGTGGCCTGGGAGAAATAAATAAAAATTTCCTTTCACACAAAGAATTCCTCATTCCTCGATCAGTATTATTCCATTCATGAACTTAGCTTCTCGATGTTTTGCAGCGCTTCCACGTTTGGCGAGGATACTCCGACCCCATGTGGCCCGCGACGCCGGGGGGGTCGCCTTCGGGTGGCAAGACAAAAGGGCGGCGCCGCGGCGCCCGCGCCCACCAATCAGCGCAGCCCGCGGGCCGTAAAAATCCGCCGGCCCCATCATCGGCCATGATGCGGAGGGGCGGCGGGCGGCCACGGCCCGAATTGATAAGGGGTACGTTTCTCGCAGGAGTCGTCAGGACGAGATGCGAACGGGCTCCCGCCGGATGCTTCGAATATCTGTCGTTTTAAGTTTTAGTTACCTACGGGTGTTGAATGATTTTGTAGGGTACCTACTCTACAAAGACTTTAAACAGCCGCTCATATTCAAGTTTCGCCGCTTTGCATTTAGTTATAGATTAGTTATACTATATCCAAGTTACAAAGGCAGTGAATCAAAACATTGGCCACCACGTGGTCGCGATGTGACCTATTCTCTTATTGGTCTGGACGGCGTAAAATCTCAAGTGTTTAGGAGGCGAGTGGAATGCAGGGCCGGCTCTTCCCTCAGTCGAGTTTCCAGCATAGGTAGGATCGCGCGCGCAGACTTGTTGCAGAATCTCATATATTAGTCCGACCCTGGTAATCGATCGCAATGCGGTCATGTGACTTTGTTTATATCTACTGCCTCTGTAACTTGTATGGTTTTTAAATCTTGACAAGTAATAAGAAACCGATCATTGTCCTAACTATATCTATCCCTTTAGTAGCTCTATAAGGAACACTAGGAAGGGACCGTAAAATCACGCTTAAGGCATGTGAGATATAAGAAAAAAATAGGGTATACCTACTTACCCTACATAAATCGTTATAATTATTATTCTCAACCCTATAGGGGAGATCGAGGTAAGACGACGAATGGGGTAAGAAGACTAATGCGAATATTGTCAACAAGAAACGGTTACCGATATTTTGATCCGCACAGACATCAGACATCTATATAGGTGCCTCGCGATACCTCCCTAGTAAGTAGATATTATAGAGGAAAGTCACCTATTTCATATACCCTCTCTTAAATTGCACCTTTTCAATATTTATGCTTCCAAGGTAGATACTTGCACGACATCTGGTAGAGTTTTTAGTAAGCTTTTTGTAACTACCAAGGGCCAGAACAAGAAAATTCTTTCCAGCGTGCAATTCGTTGTTCTATTTTACGAAGTTGTAGAAATACCAGATGTCTGATGTAAGTTCTTACGGGTCTAAAATAAGCAATTTTGTATGTTTTTAGTGTACAAAGTGTCCCATTTTCGGTGCCTTTTCAGGTTATACTTATATCTATATTTTGAAATTCTTACCTCTTAAAAAAATCCGTGTATGTCACTGAATTCTACGTGAAAATGAAAAAGTCTATATTAGTCGATTCTTACCATTTTAGCAAGTTAGCGTATAATGGATATATATCTACAGGGGTGCCTTAAAATGGGAAATTTTAAAATTCACCTTGTATCTCCACAAATAAGGAGGTCATGAAAATTATTTTTACGGAGCCTTTCTTTTTATGAAAAAGTAGACCAGTGTACCGAAAACCGCAACTCCCTATGTATAAAACTATAACCGAGATACCCTTCAAAAATGGGATGTCCCGTACATTGGTCAAATCATTAGGTATATAATAAAAATTATACATTATTTTCTTATATCTGTAATTAAATAACATAACCTAACTTTGTTTCTTGTCGATTAATTTGCTTAATTCGTACTGGTTTTGTATGCTGTATGCAGAGTCGAAAACATGATCAAATCTAACAAATGCTTGGGTTGGGCGTACATGAACTTTGCCCCAATATAGAAGAAAATATATATGCGATAATTTCATCTAAACCAAAATGTGTGCAATCGTTTCTTCTTTTAGTTTCAAACAGCATT
The DNA here is from genome assembly GCA_963920635.1 of Pseudeuparius sepicola. Lineage (NCBI taxonomy): Eukaryota > Metazoa > Arthropoda > Insecta > Coleoptera > Anthribidae > Pseudeuparius > Pseudeuparius sepicola. The sequence continues at coordinate 67,439,926 of OY987298.1, forward strand.
TTTTATTTTTTATAGCTTGTAATATTGTTTAGTTGTAAGAGAAATAGCTTAGTTTTTGTTATATACTGACTGAGTTAGAAATGTCAAATGTTAATGTTTTACTTTGTCATTGCAACTAAACCTTCTTTTAAAATTGTACGTAGGTATATGAACCTCTGTAGTACGAAAACTTATTTTTCGTTATATTAGTTACAACGTAAATATTATAAGTGCGATAGGTAGGTATATGTTGTAAAACATACATCATAGTCAATGGCCCCAACATATGAGGCGCCATTTCGGACTAAATTATTATTTTTGAATATATAAATTTCTAGGGCTAATATATTTTTTTAACATGATATTTATAGAAATTCGGGTGAATAATCATTTTTAGTCAAATTTATATATGACGCATCACCCAAAAGTATATATTACAGTAAACGCAAAAAAATATATCAAAACACGATATATTAATTTGGTGCGCCAATATATAATAATTTAGGGTACCACTGGTCGTCACCAGAGGTCGCGCCGCGCATCCCTAAAGTGCACCGGCAACGCTGCAGCAGAAAGGGCAGAAGCCCGAAGTCGAAATATTTTTTTTGTATGATATTTATAGAAATTTGCGTGAATAATCTTTTTTTAGTCAAATTTATATATTACGCATCGCCCAAAAGTATATATTACAGTAAACGCAAAAAAATATATCAAAACACGATATATTAATTTGGTGCGCCAATATATAATAATTTAGGGTACCACCGGTCGTCACCAGAGGTCGCGCCGCGCATCCCTAAAGTGCACCGGTAACGCTGCAGCACACTCAGAGAAACGTTTATTAGCATTAATTAAAATATATTTAATGTAAACAAATCGTAGTTTCAAATACGGAGAAACTTACGTCAGTTTCACTCAAACTGATAATATGTTAACGCAACTGAAAGAAACTCTCTTTGCTTACAACAGTTCGTATGTTTGTCATAAATAAATATGTACCATAGGAAAGATCAAGTAAATTCCCAAGAAAATTAATATGTTTGTCGCAAAGTTGACAAGTTTAGCACAATTTTATAGCAATACCATGAAAGCAACGCATTTTAATAATTAATTTTTTATATTCTTATTATAATATATCAATATTTTTCCCATGCTACCGAATTTTTGATATTAACATGCCTTATTCGTAGACAGCTGATAACATTTCATTACGTTTCGTCGCAAACACAGATAATATTATTAAAGATTTTAAATTTTTGACTAAAACATATAATATTCATCATTAAATTACGTAGCTAATATTGAAATATGTTAAATTTTATTGTTAATTAATTAATTTACTAAATTTAATGTTTTTATTTAATAAATGATTATTTTGTTTTAATAAACGTTTACATACAGTAATGTTCAGAACAGATTGATAATATTGTTATTTATTTCCATTATTTATTAGAAGACTATACAGGGTGATCCAACTTTTATGGTCAAAACATGAAGAATCTATAGAAAATCCCAAAATAAGTAGATTTTTTCATGTAAACATGTATGGAAATCCTAACGGTTTTCGTTGAACAGGGCGTTAAGTTTTCTTTTTTTCTCTCTCAAAGGAAGACAGCTAAGGCAAACATATTTGATACAGTTTAGACACATATGAAATGCTATAAACTAAAAATAATTCGAACTGTCCACTTCCACCAGTGCCAGAGAGGGGGGTCAACAATAATATTTTTAAATAAAAAAAATGGTACCTACGCCAAGGGAATAGTAGTCTTTTTTGCATTGACTAAATTTCCCAATCAATTCTAAGAAAAGAACGACTTGACTTTGGGCGGGGCGTAGACAGGTACTTAGTTTTGGGTTCCTTATATTAGTTTTATCAAAGATTCTAATAATAACATACTACCTACCTAAATGAAAAATGAATGAAAAATGATATTTTCTTTTACTGCAAAATAATTGATAATGTAGAAATTCGACCGAATGTTAGCATTTGGTGCAAATGCCTTTGATATTAATTCAAGAAGTTATAAGTGGTTTAGTATAAAAGAACTGTATAGTGGTCAAACATTCAAACCTCATGTTACTAACGGACTCCATATTGTTACCATGTACCATGATTAGCGATATGCCAATACAGTGTTCAATACAAATATATGTTGTTTTATTTAAAATACCATTAAGTAAAGTTCGATTCTAAAGATAGCAATGCTTAATTCAAGAACAAATTTGTACAGGGTGTCCCAAATTGGATGGTTTTTGGGGGTTTCTCCAAGTTACCGAAGAGATAAACAAAAAGTCGCTAAGGTGAACTGTTCTCGATTTTCGAGAAAAGTTGAATGCCGCAAACCACATCCTGATATCTCGATTCGTTTGGGAGATACAGGGCATTTTTTTTTCATGGAGTTTCTTAAACGTGTCATAACTTTTTTGTTTGTGAATATTTTTTATTTCGGCATTTTTCACATAGTATATCAAAAACGTCATTTATTTGTTAATTATACAACGTACATTTCGGCACAAAGGCTATATCATCAGGTAAGTAAAATTATATATTTTAACGTAAGACAAGCATATTTCTAAAAAAGTATCATTAGAAAGATATTTTCTTTGGTTATCTGTTACTTGCAGGATAAATTACATATTTTTAAAATCTATACACAGCACAAAAAAATATTGTACGGTGAACCCTACAAAAACCTATTCAGGTTGGTCCAACTTCTATGGTCAAAACTTCAAGGATCTATAGAAAACCTCAAATGAGTAGATTTGTTCATATAATCATGTATCGGAATCCGGATTTCGTTAAACAGGGCGTCAAAATTCATTTTTTGTTAATTTTTTTTATTTTTTCTAAAGGAAGACAGCTAAAGCAAACATATCTACATATAAACCAAATGCTACATATAGTTAAACTAAAAATAATTCTTCCTATCTACTTCCACCAGTGCCGGAGAGGGGAGGGGGTCAGCCATCATAATATGTTTGATAAGAAAAATGGTACGCCACTAGAACAGTAAATTCACTTCCAAGAAGAAATTACTCTTGACTTTTTTTTTCGAAAAATGTAACGTTTTTACAAAATTCATGTTTGTGCGATTTAATTTTTTTGCAGAAGAGAATCGAACTAGGTCTAGGCTTTTGAAATTGTGCACACCCCCACCTTAATTTTAAACAACTCTCTTTAATAACATTTTGTCGTAAAACCTGTAAAAAGGGCACCTTACTGGTGCGAAAAACTAGTTTTCTTACGACAAATTGTTATTAAGGAAAGTTGTTCACGATTAAAAACTGAGTAGGTGCGCAAAATTTCAAAAGCCTAGACTTATTTTGATTTTCTTCTGCTAAAAAAATTTAAAATGCACAAAAATTAATTTATAAAAAAGGTAGATAGGTACTTTTTTCGTAAAAAAGTCAAGTCGTTCTTTTCTTAGAATTGATTGGGAAATTTAGTCAATGCAAAAAAGACTACTATTCCCTTGGCGTAGGTACCATTTTTTTATTTAAAAATATTATTGTTGACCCCCCTCTCTGGCACTGGTGGAAGTGGACAGTTCGAATTATTTTTAGTTTATAGCATTTCATATGTGTCTAAACTGTATCAAATATGTTTGCCTTAGCTGTCTTCCTTTGAGAGAGAAAAAAAGAAAACTTAACGCCCTGTTCAACGAAAACCGTTAGGATTTCCATACATGTTTACATGAAAAAATCTACTTATTTTGGGATTTTCTATAGATTCTTCATGTTTTGACCATAAAAGTTGGATCACCCTGTATAGTCTTCTAATAAATAATGGAAATAAATAACAATATTATCAATCTGTTCTGAACATTACTGTAAGTAAACGTTTATTAAAACAAAATAATCATTTATTAAATAAAAACATTAAATTTAGTAAATTAATTAATTAACAATAAAATTTAACATATTTCAATATTACCTACGTAATTTAATGATGAATATTATATGTTTTAGTCAAAAATTTAAAATCTTTAATAATATTATCTGTGTTTTCGACGAAACGTAATGAAATGTTATCAGCTGTCTACGAATAAGGCATGTTAATATCAAAAATTCTGTAGCATGGGAAAAATATTGATATTGTATTATAATAAGAATATAAAAAATTAATTATTAAAATGCGTTGCTTTCATGGTATTGCTATAAAATTGTGCTAAACTTGTCAACTTTGCGACAAACATATTAATTTTCTTGGGAATTTACTTGATCTTTCCTATGGTACATATTTATTTATGACAAACATACGAACTGTTGTAAGCAAAGAGAGTTTCTTTCAGTTGCGTTAACATATTATCAGTTTGAGTGAAACTGACGTAAGTTTCTCCGTATTTGAAACTACGATTTGTTTACATTAAATATATTTTAATTAATGCTAATAAATGTTTCTCTGAGTGTGCTGCAGCGTTACCGGTGCACTTTAGGGATGCGCGGCCCGACCTCTGGTGACGACCGGTGGTACCCTAAATTATTATATATTGGCGCACCAAATTAATATGATTAATATAATATATCGTGTTTTGATATATTTTTTTGCGTTTACTGTAATATATACTTTTGGGCGATGCGTAATATATAAATTTGACTAAAAAAAGATTATTCACGCAAATTTCTATAAATATCATACAAAAAAAATATTTCGACTTCGGGCTTCTGCCCTTTCTGCTGCAGCGTTGCCGGTGCACTTTAGGGATGCGCGGCGCGACCTCTGGTGACGACCAGTGGTACCCTAAATTATTATATATTGACGCACCAAATTAATATATCGTGTTTTGATATATTTTTTTGCATTTACTGTAATATATACTTTTGGGCGATGCGTAATATATAAATTTGACTAAAAAAAGATTATTCACGCAAATTTCTATAAATATCATATTAAAAAAATATATTAGCGCGAGAAATTTATATATTCAAAAATAATAATTTAGTCCGAAATGGCGCCTCATACCAACAAAACAAATATTTTATATTAAAAAATAGACTGACATTGTGTGAATATAATAGATAAGATACGATTTGGGCTGGTTTCCAAATATCGTGGGGTCAATTTCATCGGCATGGTTGCTAAGCCGGCCGGCAACGGCAACGTTGATCCTAACGGTATGAGTTGTAATAATTTTATTATACCCCATCATATTGGTCATCTTATCCAGGGTTTGGGGTAAGATGACTAAAATATGTATTTTTGTTTTTATTGTCTTTTAAGGAACATGTTTTATTTTTTACAAGAAAGTTAACATTCTATACTTAGTTTAATCGATAATTTTGAGATTTTTAATATTAGCATTTTTCCTTAGTATATCGCCAATTTACCCCGATACACCTGATACCATCATCAATAATTGAAATTACAGGAATCTGGAATATTTTTCATGTGTCATGTCTGGACCAACACTATATTAAAAACCTGTGCATAGCGCTGTTTCAAGCGATCGCCACTGGCGCCACACGACGAAACAAATTTACACAGTGGTTTAATGTTAAAACACCATTGTTGCAGAATTTTTATAAAATAAAAACATGGAAATGTGTCCGTTACAACGAATTTAATATCCAAAATAAAATAAAATATTTGTTTGTTATGTTCATCTAATTTGACAAGCTCACAAGGCATATTTTCATACATTTTCTTAAGAAAAGCTAGTCTAAAAAGCAAGCAAGAGTATTTGGTACCTTTTGGTTTGAAATGAAGTCCATGACTAGTTGTAGTGTAAGTAAGCATAAAACGCATTAGATTTTTCAGTTTCTTCTTTATATGGAGGACTATATTAGTTCGCTTTGGAGCTATAAACAAAATTTTCTATTTTCATTCTTGCATACGTTACAAAATACTCTTCCAAAATAATATCTAGAATTTTCGCTTCTTGAGCTGGTTGATCAGATCATCCCATAATTCCAAAATAGTGTTTATTCTTCTGCAATTCACCTAACAGTCTGTGCAGTGTGCATACAATTTTCTTCATGTGCATTGAAATTTCATGTCATCACAAACAAATCTACCTAAGTATAAAAGCTGTGTTATTAGGATAAAACTGCTAAATACTGGACGCAAACACAATTCATTACCGTAAAAAGAAGGCAAATCGAATAAAGTTGGATATTTAAAATTTAGGTCATTTTAAACGTCAGTAACTGACATACCAATAACCTATAATAAGTCTCCATTTATTTTCGTCGAGTGGCGCCACCCCCGTACGTAAACAATAATGAAATATGACGTCTTGCTCGGGTCTTTAATATATAGTGTCGGTCCAGGTCATGTCGTGCCTGACCTGGAACAACACTATATTAAAGACTCGAGCTTGACGTCATAATTTCCCTGTTGCTTGCCATTTGAGTGTGGCCTCGGGAGTGATGCTAGTGCCTAGTACACGATAAAAATGGCAACTTGTTAGGGGGTATTCTGTGGTTATTATAAGTACCTATGTCAGTTTCTGACGTGTAGAATGTCCCATAATATTTTAAACATCCAAGTTTATTACGATTTACGTTTTTTTACGGTAACAAATTCTTTCTGCGGACAGTATTTCTCAGTTTTGTCATATTAACACAATTTTTGTAGCTAGGTAGATTTGTTTGTAATAACATGAAATTTTAATGCACATGAAGAAAATCGTATACACAAACCATTACGTGTTCAACCAGTTCAAGGAGCGAGAATTCTAGATGTTATATTCTGGAGGAGTATTTAGTAGAATATTCAAGAATGAAAATAGGAACCAATGGTCCACTAAATAAAAAAGAAACTGAAAAACTAATGCGTTCTATACCTTACACCACAACTAGCCATAAACTTCTTTTCAAAAGGTACCAAAAGGTACCAAAACATGCTTGCTACCTTTTTATACTCGCTTTTCTTGAGAATATCTAGGGAAATAATATATGCCGTGTGAAATTGTCAAATTGAAGGGACATAACATTCTAGCAATTTATTTTATTTTTGATATTAATAAGTAACATACACATTTGGATGTTTTTATTTTTATAAAAGAAGATGTTTTTGTTGACATTAAACCACCCTATCGATTTTTCGTCGTGTGGCGCCAGTGGCGATCCCTTGAAGCAGCACTATGCACATATAGATCTTTATTAATATATAGAGTTGGTCCAGATCTAACCCGAAAGATCCTTAGAGTTGAAACCAAAATCGAAACTTTTGGATCTTGGCTAAACGACTAAAGTTTCGTTTACACCAAGCGAACATGGACAAACACCCGAGAACGCGAGCACGAGCATTGCCGAATATCGCTTTTAAACTGCTGTTGTTTGTTCAAATATCGGACGACCGAAAACTTTTATATGCGTTTATAGGTAGATACTGTTCACGCAGATGTGGAGACGCAAAACAAACGTGAACAAACACGAGCGAATTCCTTTGGTCGCGTTCCGTATTTTGTTCTGTCATGCTATGACAGTTGTTGAGAATTTTATATTATGTAGGTATTAGAGGCCCTATAGTATAAACGCGCCACCCATCCAGAAAATCGATGTGCGAATCAAAATGATTTGGCCGAATGTTCATGCTTGCGCGTCCGCTCGCTGCGATGTTCGTTTGGTGTAAACACAACTTAATAATATGAAGTAATGTAAAGAAACTTAAGTCTTTATTAGTCTATAAAACTTTCCTTTTTTGAATTATCGGTTTCAACTACAACTTAATAAATTGACTTACAAATTTATTTCAACCCCACACCTGACACCAATAGTCTGAAAGCCTACCATCCCGATTCGTTATTTGTTATTGGCACTTATTGGTCGCTGAATTTTGTTCGAAAAGCATCTGTTCGAAAAAACATTTGTTTAATTTAATAAGAGATACTTCCTTATCCTATCCCAACTAGGAAAACATTGAAAAACATCTAGCAAAAGGGTAAGAGAAGACTATAATAATAATAAATCTATAACCATCACAATACTCCAATAATGTTACATATCTTTAAAAAGTTTGGATCCTTTCCGACAATATGAAAACCTTGCCGTAAGAACGCGGTCTGGAAGCACATGTACTTTAACACTGCTTGAATAAGAGGCATCTCGGTTTGTAGCTTCTTTGGAATCCGCCAGAGAAGTAGGTTTGGTCGCAAGTGAGTCACAGTTTTTTGAAACATAAAATATACAGTGTCTAAAAAATATTTTTTAGACACCCTGTATATTTTGACCGCAAGTGAGAGACAGTATTTTGCATCTGATGTTCTTAAGAAAATACTAAAAACCGTGATTTTATTTTGTTTTTTGGCGAAAACCGTGCGTCGAACTAAAAAAAAGTAATCAAATTTGCTCAGGAATGAATGAGGATTTGAAAAAAAAAAAGAAATGTGTGCTACGCTCAAAAGTAAATAAACAAGGGAAGTTATGATATTAAAAAGCTAGTATAACCAGAGTCTAGAGAATACTATCTCTAGACTTTGGTATAACTATAATTGCGTAGGTAACAACAAAAATGGGTAGCAGAGTTCCGGAATCTGTAATGTGGTAAATTGGGCAGGCCCTACCCTAAAACGGGAAATGGGCATCTACGCCTCAATACGAGCCTCAAGAATCTTTACTGGGCTTGCTAGGCGTTGCCGGATCGCAAAAAACCTGTACAATTCTGGTGCACTAGCGTAATGGCTTTGGTTTATTATCTTTCCTAAGGAGAATTATATTTCGAAGTTTGGTAACATTAGAAATTTTTTACTCGCATTCTTGAGCTCGTATTCTCTCGCAAGGTGGAAAACATGGAAAACTATAGTATTCACGTAAGGCCACCTCAATCATAATTATACCAAGTACCTACTCACAAGTTATATTTAAGCTATTCAAGTTATTACCTGCTAGTTACATAACCAAACAAATATTATAATATTTTATACTGTATACTTAATGCCTACACAGATTTAAACATCTAGTCAGGAAAGTCCACATCCAAGTACAGAAGTATAGGTACTACATCAATTATAGATTTCAAGGAATCAGCATAAATATCACATAGATGAGAAATTGCATCAAAATGTTCACACATAATATACAGAGGGCTTTTCAATGATAAGTTTGTTCTTGCCGTATACTACAATAAAAAGTATATTGATTTCTAGAATTAGCTCGAGGTATTTACTAGAAAATTAATTTGTTCTAATAAGCCAGGACATTCAATTTCATTATTCACGATATTATATAGTAAAGATACCGATGAGGCACACTTTATTCTGACTGCAAGGCTAGTGACGTTAAATCTATTGAGCATAAGTCTATATGATACACCTCTTTCAGGATACGACCCGCATATATACTTTAATACAAACATATTTCAAAAATTTCCTTTGAAACTTTTCCAGCAAAAACTTGTAAATATAGTAATAAGGGCACCATATAACCAAAACATACTCAAGCTTAGATCTTACATAGCGGAAATACAACATTTTGAGAGCATCAATAGGTAATGGATCCGCAGTTTCGTACAATGAAGTCATAAGCTTTGGATGCCTCATTAACCTTAAGGAAAATATGGTTTGCAAAGCTAAGCTGGTGGTCGAATGTGATGCCCAGATCCTTCACAGCATCGCAACGAGACAAGGAAACGCCATTCGGGGAGTATGTATATAAGTCAGGTACTTTCTAAGCGTAAACGTGACAACCTTACATTTGGTAGTATCGAGCATCAAGATGTTAACCGTACACCACTCCTCAACAAGCTTCAGGTCATCCTGCATAGCCTCACACTCCTCAATAGAGGAAATACTACTAAAGAACTTTGCGTCATCGGCAAATATAAGTTTCGAAGATTTAATATTATATAAGTTTCAAAGATTTAATATTAAGAAAATAAAAAGCCCTATAAACCCTTCCCCGAAATGTAGCTACACTTTGGTGTAGCCCTCAAATCAATATTTTTATTAGACTATTTAAATACAAAATGAATATTTATATCATTTTTAAAAATTAAAAAAATTAAAGGTAACCAGGCCCCTCTTTGGTGGATGGTGGAGATCTACGTCAATAATTAGCCCCTCTGGGCTCTAGGTGGCGTATCCAGGTGCTCAATGGAAGGCCGCAGCAGCCGAAAAACGCAATTGGCCCCTTTCAACAATAATTCTTTTAAGAGTATGTAAAACCGTCTATAGGTATAACACAAAATATATATTTAAAATGAAAAATGACACGTGCTGACCGGAGATGGTAGGTGCGGCCTGGTAGTAGCGAAGCAGCTCGGAAACTCACTTTTCTGGCAGAAAAATATTTTGGTACACTTTCCATAACAAATCACCTTAGATGGTAGCTTTAAGAAGAAGCTGGAAATGGTATGAAAACTGGGAAAAACGCCACGATTAGTGAGGTAGACGGAAACCTCTGGAGGAGGTATAGAGGGAACCACGTCATTTACTGTGGACGGCACCTTCCGGTACCATTTGTTCCAAGCAAATCAAATATTTATAAAAGGCAGTGCCTCCGCTGCCGGCAACGGTGCCCGCAAAATAAACTAATGGCTGCCGGCGTCGGTTGCCCATCAATGTTTTTCTGGGATGCCGGCAATGGCGCCCCAAAAATAGACTAAAGCCTTCTGAGTTTGAGTGCCTATCATGGCCATGAAATGTCGAGTCTGAAAACCGCCTAGTCGTCGCAACGCGTAGAATGATATCATTTTTTTGGAAAACGAGATATTATTCTTTGAACACGATATCCCATATTTTATTAGATTTAACAGGATTATGTACTTTAAAACTGGCAACGTCCACGCTCTTCCTCCCAAACTTTCTAGTAGGTACACAGTACACTTATGAATGTGGTTCTATAGTCAAAGACTTAGGACAACAGTGTTACAAAAAAAGTAGGTTAAAGGTTAATCCAATGACAACGGTTTCTTTGTGCTAAAATAATGTGACCTTTCTCATGCTATTTTTCATTTAGACGCCTCTACCTCGATAGAACGTGATTTTTAAAAAACGGAATTTATAGAGGCTGTTCCGTAATGAAGTGCGAATATTTGGATTAAGTGTTCTACAGGTGGTTTTAATGGTGATCTATCATGTACAATTTTTCAGTTTAAGCCTCTCTGGAAAGTTATTCCAGCCTTAAGAGGGACAAAGAATTTGGTTTTGATTTTTTTTCTCAAAAACGGTCGAATCTAGAAACTTGAATTTTGGGATACGTTACTACAGATAGTTTGAAGACACTTTATAGTAGAATTATTTTTTGCACCCTACGTATGCTAACTGTAGAAATCTGCAACTATATTGCTCTTTTTATCCAGAACTTTTTTGTAAGTTAGTTTATTTAAAAAGATAAATTCCTATATTATTCTATAGCCTGTTAATTTGAAAAAAGAAAATTACCTTTGGTTCCATATTTAAATAACAGTTATTGATACTGTTACATAAAAACATAGTAGGCGGATGTCATTTTTGTCACTTTCATATTTTAGGTACCTACTTTTCCGAGCGCGATAGACAATACTTTTATCTACATTCAGAGGTATTTAAATAAAAAAAAAATGTTTCTGGTAAATCATAAAAGTGAAAATGGCAGACAGGACTTCGCTTTTTATGTAAAAGCATTTATTTTTAGTAAATTTTATGAATCCCAGAAAATATCTTTAAGACTTAGAACCTATGTTTATATGAGCACTGATCAATGAGTATTTCTACAACATTTCAAAGTCCTGGTCAAAAAATCTGGGATATCCTATGTATAAGTCCCTTGTCCTTGTCCCTTGTCCCTTGTAATGCATTTTATTGAGTTGTTCATTATATTATTTTAAATTTGCCCAGAATGTTGAATTTGAATGGAATCTTGAAATCTTCAGACAATGATATATACGTAAAAGTATAATCAGTCGTAAAACCTAAGAATTCTTTGCCGGCAGCTCATTCGGGTGCCGTTTCCGGCGGCTCATTCGGGCAGCGGAGGCACTATGCCTTTATAAAATATAGCAGGACAGCCGGCGGGCACGAGCGGTCTGGAATGTGGGGGTTCCGGCGTTTTCGCCATGAATCAGAAATATTGAACTACTTCCTTAAAATATAAATTTACAATCGGAGGTGGGACGTATATACGAAATTTCATTAAAATATCTAAATAGCTATTAGCTACAGATATTATTAAAAAATTATTTATTTTTAAAACTTTTCCATCCTGTATCTCAAAAGTTGAGATGTTTAGGACATACGTTCATATGAAGTTTTCTTCTTAAAACAGACCCAAATATCACCCCCTTAAATATTGACATTCAATTAGAAAACACCCTGTATAGATACGCTACCTATAAAAATTTTGACGTTCATCAGACCCCTACTTTCTTTACAGTCTTCATTTACATAAGGTGGGCGAGAACGCCAGTATTTTTGGGTTTCCCTGCCTAGAAGGTTTTACCTATGGCGCATAGCCGATATACTCAGATCGATAAATTGGGGGAAATCTTGGCAATGAGGGCCGTTAACAGATCTCCTAAATAAAGCTGGACTGCTATTCCAATATGTTAAAAATGTCCGGAACAGGCTGCCGCCATGTTGTGCTGACAATAGAGGGGAGGCCGAGGCCAATAAGAACGCTGCGTTTTTTGGCGGGTTATTTGAAATGAAGTGAAAAGGAGGAAGAAGAAAACTTAAAACTAAATGGTGCCAACAGTACCCCTAGAAATCGGCACAACATCGCTTCGCAAAAACAGGATTCAAAGCGCTCTCTGGGCGCTCGGACAAAAATTGATGGAGGAGGAATAAGCACCAATAGCAGTCTAGCTTTATTTAGGAGGTTGGGCTATTCTATTAATGGCTAACAAATTTCGCGGTATGAATCAAATCGATCCCCGCTATCATGATCCGTGCCATGAAATCAACTCGTGTTTTTTAATGTGTCTAATCTAGTCTAATGCAAAAAGTTTAGACAATAAAAATTGAAATTTATCATTCTCTCAAAAAGAAGAGTCGCTTCTTAAATTACTGCATGTGTATTCCTTTTCTATTAATAGGAAACATGTTATTTTGATTTCGTGAAAAGGGCCTGCACACAAAATTCCGGCGAGCAAGACCGCACGAACGATCTCTCCTCAGATGCGATGTTAGCGCAGCTCGCAATTTATTACCGCTATTTATTTCACGGACTAGATTACACGGATATAAACGTTGGCGGGTGCGCACCCCTCGCCCCTAGCGTAGGGCTGTCGAGCCGCCCTCCCTCGCCTCCCGAAACTTGGGCGTAGCCCGCTCTGTTTTTCAGCATTTCGGGATATTTATCGTTCCACCGGGAGGTTTTCACCTTAGGCGGTTTTCGGAGAAAACAACACAGATACAGGATGTTGAAGGATCAATATGGGCCGTTTTCACACGTGTTTATAAAGTATGCTGAAAATTTGAAAACGAGGCTGAAAATAAAGATAAAATCAAATTTCGATCTTTCGCCATTGAGAAAATGCCTAAAATTAAATATAAAGTTCAAATTTTTAGGGGCGTGCCTAGAAAATTCAAGAAGTACAATAATGTAATTGTGTAAAATAGTATGCATAATACAAACCCCATGAGTTCAGTAATCCGAACTACAACTTTTTATCTTACTACGTGCATCTACCGAGAAAGCATAAATTAATATATGTTATATGTTTTGCTCTAAGCACTCGCATGATATTCCAAATTGCAGATAAATACGATCTTTATATTTAATCAAGGTTGCCATGGAAAAACATTTCAACTTATAGGCACGAGCATTCCTGTCAATCCATTATACTTGGGACAATACATCTTGGTACCCTACAACTTTCATTTAAGTAATTTTTTTCTAACCTGAAAAATAAAAGCTCTATATGGGTGGGTCAAAATATACGGGAATACCCTGTACAATCAACGAAGAAGCTTAAGTAATGCGCCAAAATCAGGAAGGCCGCGTAAAACAGATAAAGCTACGTATCGTAGTATAAAACTGATTTCTTCAAGAAATCCATTTTGGCATGCAGGGAGAATAAAAAAGGAAATTCGACGAGTTAGTTTATCTGTAAGATCTATTAGGCGTTGGTTCAATGAATTCGGTCTTTTTGGGCGAAGACCAGCGAAGAAACCTTTTGTTTCTGCTATAAACAGATGATCCAGGTTAGAATTTGAAAGGAATCATATTAACTGGGAAGTTCGTCAATGGAAAAACGTTTTATTTTCTGATGAAACAAAGTTTAACTTGTTTAGTTCTGATAGAATACAGTGGGTAAGACGTCCGAAAAATGAAAGGTTTAACCCTAAATACAGTAAGGGTACAATTCAATATGGCGGTGGAAATATGATGTTGTGGGGTTGTTTTTCTGGACACGGAGTGGGCTCCTTATTTCATATCGGTGGCACCATGGACAGATTTGTTTTTCTAGATATCTTAAAGGAACAAATTTAATGCTTCCATTTGCTCAAGAGAATTTGTCCTTATGGTGGATTTTTCAGCACCACAGCAATACGAAGCATACCGCCAAGATAGTGAAAGAAAGTTTTACAACTGAAAAATAAATGTAATGAAGTTGCTTGCTCAAAGTCCTGATCTTAACCCTATTGAGAACCTCTGGGATCATATTGATAGGAAAATAATAGAAACTGTCATGAGACTATGGATTATGGAACAATGTTTCGCAGGAATATATTGGTAAATTAATATCCTCTCTATCTAGAATCTAGAAGATGCGCAGAAGTTAAAAAAATAATGGATACGCGACTCGTTATTAAAATATCCCTTGTTAATTAACTTTTAAAAATATTGTTTCTTTACTTATATCCGCCAAAATAGTAATAAAAAAATACAGACGCTAAACATATTGCTTTTTATTATTAAAATTACTACATTTTATAACCTTATAACATATAAAATTGCTTTCCAAAGTAAATAAAAATTTAAAATTTAAATAAAATTAACTTGTGTTAATTTTATTTAAATTATATCATTCTTGATATACCTATACCCAAAGTTTCTTTATACTTACATATGGCCGGTACTGTATATATATTATTTATTATGAATCCCATAAGGGATAGTTGAGCTATTTTTGTTTATTATTACGTTAGCTATAACTATGTTGCCCTATAGCGTACGGGAAAAGCACATAAATTTTTTTCGCGGCCGATTTGCTTTAAAATTGCAGTTGCCATTAATTTAAGAACTGTCCTTGTTGTTTGTGTTTCCGTCAAAAATATATGTGACACGACCCACAAAACATATGAACCTTTTCACCTAACTTACCGTATATATTTTGTGACCTAACGTAAAAAATTAACCTGTGTGTTTATCATCGGTATCGCTGTTCATATATATTAAAAACTCTCTTGCATAGAATTTCTCAAGGCCCCTACCTAAGAATGACTGTTGACGACAGAGCCGTACTCAGAAAATTTGATGTTTGGTTAGGATATTGGCATTATTTTATTTTAATATATTTTCGACCTGATTGTCCTTTTATTTGCGTTAAAATAAATACTATTTAGAAACTGTGGTGGAAAACCTTTTGGATATTCGACGGGCCAACCTAGTTTGCAGCCATTGTGGAAGTTGAGCAGCGTGGGTTGTCAGCTTTTTGTCCTGGCTGCGGCTAAACAGGAATCTAGGGTGAGTATTTTTTATTAAATCGGTTTCTTATTGAGTACCGTGACCTTGTCGGGTGTTTAATTAATTACGTACTTCGTTTTTAATATTTTTATTAACGTCTTGAATAGAGAAGAAGCCCAACATTTTTCTTGTTGTCTGCTGTTAAATTTATTAATTTTTTGTTTATAATTAAATTGATTTATATTTCTTTTCCTTAAATTGTCAAGGGAGTCAAGCATTGTGCAGTTTAATAAATTCAAATATAATATTTTTTTAGTCAAGAATATCACGACTTTATTATTAAATTTTTTAATTATTTTATCGAAAATTTCATGTCGATAAGGTACAACCAATAAAATACAAGCATTTCTTAACGTTGCCATGGAAACTTGTGTATTTTTTCGGAAATCACCCTCCCATAAGCACCTAGCTGTAAGATTAATAAGTGGAAATCTCCCTCCTATATAACAATAACACCAGTCACCATATGTCACTAATTAATTGTATTTTCAAATAGTTTTGACATGAAATTTTCGTACCGAATCTCCCGCGAGCATGAATTAAAATTTCGGGAATTTTTTCTTGGTTGCGAATTTTTTAAGAAAATTCGCACCTCGATAAAAATTTCCTGAAATAATTCATGCTCTAGGAAGATTATAAGTGAAAATTATTTAGGCTGTCAGTGTGTACAGTACATGTATAATATAAATTTTAACATTTAAATTTAACTTTAATAGTTTATCTTTGTAAAAGCCCTGAGCTTATTATCTACGTGTTAGAACGGACACTGCTCTTTTTTACCTTTTCATGCAACTTCGAGAAAAGGGAGGTAGAGGTGGAGAGCCACTACATTCCAACTAGTACCGGACCATACTAGTAGATATCTGCAGTCAGCAGACCACTGAACCCCACTAGAACATCACGATCTTGGTTCCAGTGAGAGTGAGCTGCGGAAGTTGTACCACGTTTCAAAGAAGTATGGGTGACATACACAGCTGTCAAGCTTCGTCTAAGTAGAGTTATCCCAATATACATTGGTAGTAAAAGATCCCAAGGAACTTTTAAGAGTCAATAATAATTGTTCGAATAGTTTAAGATTTATACAACGAACTCTATAACTATAAGTTTTATAATAATTGTTTGATCAAGTAATTGTTTTGTAAAAAGCTAAATAATTTTCCCTTAATCTTCTAAAGAAAACTTTTAAAGTTTCTTATTAAACCTTGAGAATATTCAATTGTTTTGTTTTATTTGAACTCCATCTTTCTGAACTCAGTCTCTGTTTCATAAAAAAGTATAATTCACTGGCGATCAACTATAAAAGGGCATTTTGTTATTGTTTACGTCTGCATTTGCCGTAAATCGAATGCAATTTTTGATATTATTGGTGAATTCGTGGATTGTGTAGCTTGTATTATGGATTTTAGTCGGGGACCTAGGCTCAGGCAGATGGGCAGGGAAACAGCAGTTCGTTCGTTGTGTATAGCAGATGATAGACAGTGGTTCAAAAGAATGTAGTTTGCAGTATTGCAGTGAGACAATAGAATAAATATAACATTACTGGTGAACAGTACCTAGACCTACGGTGGGAAATATTATCATCACATACCTAATTATACAGTGTGTTCAGATTTTGATGAATTTTTGTGTGTGTGCAGGAAGTGTCCTTACGCACTTGTGGGACATATCGTCATGGTGGCATCACTATTCCACGGACTGCTATGATTTTTTGGAAAATGCTATTAGGGATTTTTATCGGAAATATGGCAACGTAGCATTATTCAGCATCCACTAAAACCCCAATGTCACAAAGTTTTATTAATTTACTTAGCCGACTAACATTTCTACAGAGCCTTAAAATTGGGAAAATCGTTTTTTTTTTCAATTAAAAATCGGGAATGCTTGGGAACTCTAACAACTAACTCTAACTTTTGTATTTTGAAGTATCTGTATGAAAATTATGTTAGTAATATGAGTTTACAACTAAACTATTTTTTGCCTCCTTTCTTTAAAATCTTAAACAAACCAAGGTATAGGTACTTAGATTATGGTGGGAAGTTTTCAAAATCCTTTCTTAGCTACGTAGGTACCTATAAAACTGTTTGTTCCTTTGAATTTATGACACTTAGTGTAACAATAAACAGTATTGTTGCTCCACTATAGATGCTATAATTATTTTGCTCGAATTAGTAATATACATAGTTACTTATTACTGGAAACATAAATTCTGTCTTCTTTTCTCAGTGGTACTTTTTGTCGATTTCTAAGAATCTACAACATATTTTTATTGTGCGGATGTATTAAAAATAAAACTTGTGCAGAAATGTAAGCATGTAGGTAACCGCATATAATAGGTAACTGTATCAGTATCCTTCATATTTTCTGTAATGTGCATATTAATTATCTGGTCATCATAACATACAATTATTATTTTTCATTTTTTTAAATGTGACACAGAAAATCAGGATTACCTAAATTTCTGACATCTGTCAATATGCGAAGTGGCTTAATGCGTAATGCGTACCTGGACTCAATGCTGCCAACTTTTGGTCACTATTCATTTAAAAAATGCCTGAAGATTAAACTACTCTCTAATTCAATAATTATAATTTCTTGTTTTGAGGTTACAGTTGGAAAATTTGAATGATGTCAAAAAATCCCTAAAATAATTAAAAAATTGCAATTTTCTTCTTATGTAGTTTCCTTCAAGGTTATTTACCATAAACATAAAAAGTTTGTGAAACAATTTGATTGCCGGTCCCCCCAGGAGTACTTTCAAAGTTGCCTTTGAGACATTTGTCCCAAAACTACCCCAGTGTCCCAAGTATCCCCATTGTACGGTACCTAAAGTTACATTTTTGTAAGAAGTCCCTTACTACGGCTGTGAATTGGTAATTTAGATATTCTAAGTTGGCATCAATGCAGCAAAAAATGTAACCGGGCCATAAGTACAGGTCAGTAACGAGCCCATTTGCACAATGAATACCTACTAATGACACGAAAAGTAACAACAGAGATAGCGATAAAACTCACGAAACGTACAAAACCTGCGAATATTTTCATTGCCGAATGTTTGAACCTTTGAACGGAAAACCTTCACTGTCACATTGACACACGGGAGCGAAATTTCCCTGAGTCCGCGCATAGACGCGCTGCAACAACCAGCTGATTATACCAAAATACCAAAATGAAGAGTGTTTACATGACGTTTTAAATTATTATTAAAATGAATTGTAGTCATAATTATTATTATTTGTAGCGGTATAATGGTGATTGCAATAGGGTTTTTATTTTATTATGCTCTTTTAGTATCACTTGGGAAACTTTTACCGCCATAAATCATTGAGTGACGTCACTAATTGGTTGCGACGCATATATCAATGTTATACCCATGGAGAACAGAAAATCGGGACTTCTTTTTAATATTTTTAAACATAAGTATCTATCCATGGACAAACTGGGATACGATTTTTTTAAATAACTCTTACAGTTTGCCATTTTCTTAATTTTGACTAGGTATCTATCTAAGTGCTATTAATAATGTTGAACATATTATCTGGAAGGCTATATATTCATCAGAGAAATTTCGAAATTTCTGAGAAGAAAATAGGTATATCTAAGTTTTCTAATATTCTTAGAATGCTCGGTTTAAAATGCCACTGCGCTTTTATAACACCCTTAAAAGTACCTAGCAGAACAGAACTAGAGAAATTGATTATGGAACAGTGATGCGCTCCTTTTCAAAAATATTTTGACTTCGCAAGAACTATGCAACAATATAATTCGACACAGACCATCCCTTAGTAGCCCATTTATCTAAAATGGAGACATTTCTATAGTTCGGAATTCGTTCTGTAACCAAATGTCGACAGTTCTAAAAGCAAATATTGCTACTTTATGGTCAACGACAATAGGGCCATAGTGGTAATGGGGTCTAGTTCACTTTATATTTGTGGTTAAATGTTGTTGAAATTTATGATGGCGGCCCTCTGGCAAATAGCCTGGAAGCACAAAACTATTTTTGCCACGCATTAATTTTTCTCATTACACACACAGTTGGTATGGAAACAAACATGAAATCAGCACGAATGTTTGGTTTCGATTTATTTAGAATTATAGTTTATACAGGGTGATTTAATAGCAATGGGAAACCGTGGAAGTGGGAGTAGGGGAGACCAAAATATGGCGATTGAGCCTATAACATTGCTTAGACAAAATAACGTTGTAAATACCTATGTTTGAGAGATTAAAGTTCTTTTTTCAAATTGAATTATGGCATACCAAAATAATCAAGCTGCTGTACTGAAAATTTGCACTGCTTTATTTTTTGGGATGGACAATCAACTGAATGTGTGTCAATTTCAACGTATCCCCCAGAGGGCGCCAGTTGCTCTGTTTTTGGATCGTGCTTTATATGTATGTATGTTATATGTTTGGTCTTGCTGAATATAATTTTAGTGCACCTTAACATTCTGCAACAAAAAGGTAGGTACTCTTGTTTGATGACGATAAAATCGACCGCTTTCGTTGAAACCACAAAATGTACCCCAAAACACCTGTTAACACAACATTCAAAACAAAATTTTAACTAACCGCTTTCAAATGTTATAGATCAACTGTACCATTTAAATTGAGAAAAAAAAAACATATGAACGATTAATCAAAAATTGTTCGCCCTATTTCAAGAAAACCAATGGTGTTTTGTTCAATACCCATTTGGCATTTTCTTCATTTAGGCAATAATTAATTTGCAAAATTTGAAAGAGGTGGGACTTAATTTTATTTTTAGAATTTTGCTGTTGGCAGTTGTTTTGGTGCACATTTTGTCGGTTTCAACGCAAACGGTTGACATTATCGTATGTATGTGTGGGTCGAATCTTGCAAGCTGTATTAGAGCCACTTCCTGACATCCGATTGAGCTGGAATTTTGCATACACCTTTAGTTCCGGTGCTTGAAGAGTAGAAAACGATAAAGTTAGTGACATCACACTAAATTCGATATGGTCGCCGCTCCAAGATGGCGGATTACCTATTTGATACCCAACATGGGACTTCATACGAAATCCAATATGGCGACTGCCCCAAGGTGACGGACCAAATTTCTTTATCACCCTCCTGACATGGGAATCAAATAGGTACTAAAAAGCACAAAATAAAACTGAAAATAAGAAAAACTTTTTTAAAAACAAGCTTTTATTTAAGCCATGTACTAAAACGAATAAAATAATTTTAGGTTTTCGTTAAGATAATGCAATTCCAAATTGCGACAGGTTTTGCAAATTTGAAAAGCTTGTCGCGCGAATTGTAAAGAAAAAAATCATACTTTGGCAAATAGGTAGGTAGGTACTTGCTTATCAACCAGTCACTGTCCAATGAAATTATTTGGTACCTACTTTCATCAACATTTCGCGCGACAATAAGCTTTTCAATTTGCAAAAACTTGCCGCAATTTGGAATTATTGAATTGTCTTAACGAAAACCTAAACTTATTTTATTCGTTTTAGTACATGGCTTAAATAATAGCTTGTTTTTAAAAAGGTTTTTTTGTTATTTTCAATTTTTAGACTTAGTTCGTTTATACTGTCTGGGGCGATTATGATATACTCGATTTTTGACCCCAAAAAATTCATTATTTGTTGACCATTCAACTGTTTTAAGGGGATTCCATGGCACACTTCACTTGCCATCAGATGCCTTAAAAATCCCTATTTTGCTTAACTTTGACACCCTCCAGAATGGAACTCCCTATATATTTTTTGTCCAAATTTAATACCCGGGTGTCCTGATTAACGCTGCGGTGTCAGATTTTAAATAAAAAAAAATCGCTAAATGGTTTTCGTCATTTTTTACTGGAAAAAATTGAGATTAAGACCTGAAATTTTGTACCAAAGTAAAGAATTTTTTGTGACCTATCTTTAGAAAAAACCGGGTAAAATCGGATGAAAATTAAAAATTTTACAGGGGTGCATCCATTTCAAATGGGTCACCCGTAGAATCACCCTGTAATAAAGAGCGATTCATTCATAGTGCAGAAAGTTTTAATAACACAGTGGTTAAAACAAAAATGCAAGACGATACCTCAAGAAAAACGAACGCAATTTGGAATTATTGTTATACGAGGTGAATTCTTCTTATTTTAGCATTCTGTATAATAAATGAGTGAGTAGGTAACCACCGTAATGGTTTAGGAAGTTGAAATCATCGCAAGGATCACGCAACAATGGCCCGGAATTGGAATGGTTCCCATGGCCCGTGGGGTAATAATGCCTTCGGATAATTAGCACTTTATTAAGGCCCAAGTTACCAAAAAATAATAAATTCACGGAACTAGTTCGGTGAACTAGTAAACTTTATAGGTTTATAGGCCCGTATTGGCCCTAAACCCTAATATGCCGTAGCTACCGTGACGTAGAGCCCTCCGGATTTTATGAGGGCGGCTTTTTCAAAAAGACGCCGCGTCCTCCGCCCAGGTATTGTAGCAGCCTGCGGCTAGCTGCCTTGCCCCGCCGACGCTGATCTACGGTTTGCAAAGAAATTAGATTCTTTGATGATACAGATGACGTCATAAATAAGTGGATATATATATATATATATATATATATATATATATATATGTCAATTTCTACGTATCTCACAGAGGGCGCCACTTGCGCGGTTTTTGGATCGTGCTTTTACTCGTAACTTTTGTGAGGTTATCTTTTTGGTCCTGCAGGTTTGTCATTTTAGCGCACCTTTTCATTCTGCAACAAAGAGGTACTCTTGTTCCATAACGCCCAAATCAACCGTTTGCGTTTAAATTGCCAAAACGTGCCCCAAAACACCTGTTGACTTCAAGATTCGAAAAATAAAATATTCACCTACTGCTTTCAAATATTGCACAACGACTGTACCATTTAAAGCTAGAAAAAAACCCATATGAACAATGTCCCAAAAAATGTTCACTTTCAAAATGGAACGGACTGAAATTCGACAAAACTTGGACACCCTATTTCAAGAAAACAAATGTGTTTCGACCAATGTTCATTTGGCATTTTTTCTTCATTTTAAATGTAGAGTTGATCTGTACCATTTGAAAGTAGTAGGTGAAAATTTTATTTTTCGAATATTGAAGTCAACAGGTGTTTTGGGGCACGTTTTGGCAATTTAAACCCAAACGGTTGATTTGGGCGTTATGAAACAAGAGTAGATATCTTTTTGTCGCAGAATGAAAATATGCGCTAAAATGACGGACCTGCGGGGCCAAAAAGATAACCTCAAAAAGTTAGGAGTAAAAACACGATCGAAAAACAGCGCAAGTGGCGCCCTCTGTAAGATACGTAGAAATTGACATTTTCAGCTTATTCTCCATCCCCAAGAACATAGCAGTGCAAAATTTCAATTCAGCAGCTTGATTATTTCGGGAGATGTAGCCATAATTCAATTTAAAAAAATTAACTTTTTCTTAAACAAACAACATTTCTATAAGGCATATTAGCCTCAATCGTAATATTTTGGCCCAAAATATATGCGGTTGCACTATGTGCCATTACTAATGACTCACCCTAAGCCACCCAAGCCACCTTAAAATACCTTTTTCTATCACCTGTGAAAGTTTGTCCTAAACAAACCAGAAGACCATGTATAGGGATAAAAATACAACACGTAATTTAGTAACCACGATATAAAATAAGATAATACTAATTATTTTTGTACAAAGGCTCTGAAGTTCAACTTTACCTATACAGGGTGATTCATTGGGAATGGGAAATCCCGAAACTGGGGGTAGGGGAGACCAAAATATTGCGATTGAGTTCAACATTGCTCAAACAAATGTTGTTTGTTTGAGAGATACAGTGCGTTCAAGTTCTTATTTTTAAATTGAATTATAGCTATATCTACCAAAATAATCAAGCTCCTGACCTGAAATTTGGCACTGCTATGTTTTTGGGGATGGAAAATAAGCTGAAAATGTCAATTTCTACGTATCTCACAGAGGGCGCCACTTGCGCGGTTTTTGGATCGTGCTTTTACTCGTAACTTTTGTGAGGTTATCTTTTTGGTTTGCCATTTTAGCGCACCTTTTCATTCTGCAACAAAAAGGTACTCTTGTTCTATAACGCCCAAATCAACCGTTTGCGTTTAAATTGCCAAAACGTGCCCCAAAACACCTGTTGACTTCAAGATTCGAAAAATAAAATATTCACCTACTGCTTTCAAATATTGCACAACGACTGTACCATTTAAAGCGAGAAAAAAACCCATATGAACAATGTCCCAAAAAATGTTCACTTTCAAAATGGAACAGATTGAAACTCGACAAACTTTGGACACCCTATTTCAAGAAAACAAATGTGTTTCGACCAATGTTCATTTGGCATTTTTTTAGTAGTAGTAGGTGAAAATTTTATTTTTGAATCTTGAAGTCAACAGGTGTTTTGGGGCACGTTTTGGCAATTTAAACGCAAATGGTTGATTTGGGCGTTATGGAACAAGAGTACCTTTTTGTTGCAGAATGAAAAGGTGCGCTAAAATGACAAACCTGTAGGACTAAAAAGTAACCTCACAAAAGTTACGAGTATAAGCACGATCCAAAAACCGCGCAAGTGGCGCCCTCTGTGGGATACGTAGAAATTGACATTTTCAACTTATTCTCTATCCCCAAAAGCATAGCAGTGCCAAATTTCAGGTCAGCAGCTTGATTATTTTGGTAGATATAGCCATAATTCATTTTAAAAATAAGAACTTGAACGCACTGTATCTCTCAAACAAACAACATTTGTTTAAGAGGGGGTTGCCGACAGCGAAAGTGACAGTAGATTTCGTATTTTTTTAAGTTGTATAGCATAAAATCTAATAACATTTTACCTGGCAAAAATTTAGTACAAACATCTCTGTCTTCATTTTAATCATAAGATATTACACACAGTGTTTTGTTTTATAGGTTATGAAAACCTTGGGAAAAATAATAATTCCAGTGCATATGCTTTTAAGATCTTATGATTAAAATGAAGACAGAGATGTTTGCACTAAATTTTTGCCAGGTAAAATGTTATTAGATTTTATGCTATACAACTTAAAAAAATACGAAATCTAACGTCATTTTCGCTGTCGGCAACCCCCTCTTAAGCAATGTTGGACTCAATCGCAATATTTTGGTCTCCCCTACCCCCAGTTTCGGGATTTCCCATTCCCAATGAATCACCCTGTATATCACGAATGTGGAATTTTGTTAATGTGGGACAATGAGCGAAAATTCAGTACAAAATCTATTGAACATCGAATAGAAATGTTACAGGATTTAAGTGTGTTTTTATTTTAATAGCAAAACGATATACGAGTACAGTGTGGATAGAAATTGTGGAATATTGCTTATATTTCTTAAAATATTCCTCATATCAAAAACATGTTTTAATAAAAGTGTTAGGGGAAATTATTTCCCGTTTAGTGATATCAAGCAATCTTTCGTAGCACAAAAAATGTGGTTGCCATGGTAAGCGATTTAATTTTTTTAAATGGCACCATATACTTTTTTGGTGAAAATTGATACATTGGAACTTTCTGAATACGATACAATCAAATTTTAAATGGGTCGCATAAAAAAATACAAAAAATTAAGTTTTCTATTAGGATATTGACAATGTTTATCAAAATAATTATTAACATCAAGTTAGCCGTGCCAAAATCAGAACAATGCGAAACTGTCACTAGCTGTGTAACTGTGTACATTGTTACACTAAACGTGTTTTTTTACTCAATTTTCTGTGTACTTAAGTACTTAGTATGTTAACTTGTATTCTTTCCGTTTCACTTAATTCAAGCGCCATTATAACTTACTAAGTAGGTACTTAAGTACACATTAAGAACAAATTGAGTAAAAAAGTGCGTTTACTGTAACAATGCACACAATTGCAACTGACTTTGTTGTAGTTTTTTGCCAATTTTTAATATTTATGAAATTTCTGAAAATTTTAAAAACTTGCAGTAACTTCGAAAAAAACTTTTTTTTGTCACTAGCTTTATCATTCTATTAACTTTTTATTACTAATTACCGATAAGAATAAGCATTTTTCAAAAGAAAATAATATTAACGCTTTAAAATTCTGTTATGTTTGCTGCAAAGTTGATGTACCGTCTAGCATTTAGGGTATACCTAAATGTAGTTACCTTACATTTTCCAGTTCTAAATTGATGCCAAAACAATAATAAGTTAAATTATCATCAAACTATTTTATGTGTCTAAGCAAAATTCTTGACTTTTATTCAACAAAAAATTATTCCCTTTAAGTTTAATTTCACATTAATCGATATTGATGAGTAAGCCATGGAGAGAATTGAAGCAATTGTTTTTACCATTCTCCGCATTAATTAAACTGTCAAATAAAAACAATTGCTATTCAATTCTCTCCATGGCCTACTTATCAATATCGATTAATGTGTAATTAAACTTAAAGGTAATAATTATTTGTTCCATAAAAATCAAGAATTTTGCTTAGATACGTAAAATAGTTTGATGACAATTTAGTTCATTATTATTTTGGCATCAATTTAGAACTGGAAAACGCGATGTAACTAAATTTATACCCTAAATACTAGACGGTACATCAACTTTGCAGCAAACATAACAGAATTTTAAAGCATTCCTATCATTTTCTTTTGAAAAATACCTATTCTTATCGGTAATTATTAATAAAAATTAATATAATGATAAATCTAGTGGTATAAAAAGTGTTTACGAAGTTACAAGTTTTTGAAATTTTCGTTCAAATTTGGTACACTTACGTAAAATTTAAAAAAAAAAACAACTTTTTCAAGTAAAACTTTTTGATATTTTAACAAATAAACCCATTTTTGGCGTTATATTTTTTAAATGTCATTTTTGACAGAGATAACGAAAGTCACATGATCACGTTTGAGTGGGTCATTTTTCATCTTTTTTGAAGCAAAAGGTAACCCCAGAATTAAATTTCAAAATAAAACATTAATTAAAAATTTCCCCCCTATATGGTGCGAACTTTTTGGAGGACACTGTATATTGTTGAATCCTTTTAGTAAATAAAATTCACCTTGTTTGCATTCTTGGACAGGTACTGTACTGTTAATACAATTCATCATAAGTATTAAATTTATTTTGGAATCCACTTTATACTTCTCGATATCCCAAACCAAACCCGATTGTTATATTCATAAAATAGGTATGCCGGTGTTATACACTGGTAAAAGTTTTATGGCACAGAAAATTTAGGATTCTCATAATTACCCCAATAATTATAAAGAGCAACTTTTGGGACTGCTGTATAACTTAATAATTCCATCTGACAATAAAATAATAAAAATCCTTTGTGCCCCTAAACTAAAATTTATTGAGCGGTGTCGGCTACCTCCAGGCCGGTGCCCTCTGTGAGGTAGAGAGAGACAACGGTTCTAACTACGTGGGTAGGGTTTATTGTATGTCAATATATAATATTGCCGTCTTCCAAATATTGCAGGTTTTATTATGCTACCCAAATTACTTTTGCAAATGGACAAGTTAACCCATCGCTTAACCCCAGCTGAAGGAATATGACAGTAATAAGAATTACCTATATTATGAGACCTCCAGGATATTTTCCAAGGGGATCCACTCGAAATTTGACTATTTGTGGTCCCGCCTCGCTTGATTTGAAAGTATTTTCAGTTTCGAAAAATCAAAGTAGGCCTTGGCACGAACATAACATTATTTTCTGACTACGTAAAGTGCCTTTTCTGTGCAAGATATAGAAAAATGTTACTAGGAATTTTAATAAAAATTTTTTTAGAAATTATGCCTATACGTACAAAGTTTTGAGACTAATCTGAATTTTCATTTTTTTTTTCAAATTTTTAATAGGAAAGGTGACATTCCTGTGCAGGATACGCAAAATTCTATTCTCAACAACTTTTCTTAATAACATTTTCGCGTATATCTTGCTCAGGAAAGGCACTTTTCCTATTGCAAAATAAAAAACTTCACACACACGTACAGTAACAAATTAAACACAAATGTTTGGTAATGGTCTTCTCGAAAACGGCTTAACGTTGTGCAGTGGCGTAGCGTGGGGGGGGGGCAGGGGGGGCCATGGCCCCGGGCGCATACGAAAAGAAGCGGCGGCAAGCACCGCGATTTTTTAAATCACCCGCGCTGACACGAGCCAACCGGGACCGCATATACAGTATGTCCGCGGATGGACTTTACAAGAGAATAAATGGACCAAAAATTTAAAGATACGAAAAAAAGTTGCTCTTGATAAAAGTTTTTGCTGGTCTATAAAATATGATTCACCATGAGAAATCTCAATTTTATTATACAGGGTAAGTAAAGAATAAAAAAATGTCGTTTTGCCTAAGAGTACCTAAACATATCTACCTTATTTCGCAAGATACGAAAAAAGTTGCTCTTGATAAAAGTTTTTGCTGGTCTAGAAAATATGATTAGGAGACAAAATTTTAAGTGAAAATCGTGATTGTTATAAGTTTATTATCTTTTTTTTGTGAATACTGATGAATGCACATTTTTTACTAATGAAACTGCAGCATCCCAGCACGTCAGATACTGGTCTTCTCTTAGAATAATGAAGCAAAGACAATATTATAGAAAAGTGAACGTGTGGTGCCGATATCTGTCTATGGCATTATATAATATGCCCATATTTCTACAATAACACCTGCGTAATAGAATAACGTACTTTGAAATTTTGGATACATTTACAATGTATTTTCAACAGGATGGTTGCCCAGCACATTGCGCTCGTGAAGTAACAAATTTGGTGCAAGGTGGATTGGAAGAAACGGCCCAATTTCGTGGCCCGCAAGGAGCCCCGACTTAACAACTGTGGCTGACATGTTTCTGTGGGGTCGTTTAAAACAAATTGTTTATGCTACTCCAATACCAAATAATATTGAACTGCTAAAAGGCAGAATTACTCAGGCTGTGCATTTAATATCCCAGGAAGAAATTTGAAATTTCTTTTGTAATCTTTACTCACCTTGTGTAATAAAATTGAGATTTCTCATAGTGAATCGTATTTTCTACACCAGCATAAACTTTTATCAAGAGCAACTTTTTTTTGTATCTTGTGGAATAAGGTATACTCTTAGGCAAAACGACATTTTTGTATTTTTTACTCACCCTGTATAATAAAATTGAGATTTCTCATGGTGGATCGTATTTTCTAGACCTGCAAAAATTTTTATGAAGAGCAACTGTTTTTCGTATCTTTAAATTTTTAGTCCATTTGTCCTCTTGTAAAGTCCATCCGCGGACATACTGTAGGTATATTGATGCATATTGATATTGACAATTGTGTAAAAGATTTTGCTATGAAAAAACCCTACAAGTAGGTACATTTTTAATTAATAAAAAAATTTAAAGCTGCTTTATTTGACTTTTACTAATTTTCTTGACTAATAATTAAAATATATAGAGGGCGGCAATTTCCGGTCGGCCTCGGGCGGCGAAAGCCCACGCTACGCCACTGACGTTATGATGTTTGCTTTTTCCCCCAAATAGGTAATGCTTTGACGGAATATCTAACATGTTTTCTTTATCTTAACTCCCTACAGATTTTAATTAAAAGTGTATGCGGGTCCGCGTCGATAGATATACCACAAACGGTGCATTTTTTAAAATATCAAATATGTTACAATTTTTGTCTTTTGCTTCATACCTTTGTCTATTTATCTGCGCAAAATGATCGCGCACAAATTTCTAATTTTTTAAAGACCATGTCCGAAAATAGCGTGTTTCCACGTGTTTACCACTAACGTCACCTAACATTTCCGGTAGCCTTTACTGACACTATTGGCTATTGGTCCAGGTTAGGGAACGTAGTTCAGTTATACCTCTAGATATTGAGCAGGATACGCTTAGCGAACCCCTTCTTAAAAAATACACTTTTATAGTTTTACGGAGTGAGTAATTTTACATCTAAATCAAATCAGGTATCTGGATATGGGGGACCTGACCGTTGACTGACGTATTATTAAAAAAGACTGCTCACGGCTGTCACGTCCAACTTTTCGGAGACACAATGCAATACATTGTTAGCCATCTGCGCCATCTGTTTTTCAGGACAGGACGCTATAACCGCGAGAAGTCAACGACTTTTAAATGTCTCTTTCATTAGGATATCGTGCGCGTATTCTCTCTATCTCTTCTAATTCATCACTATTACAAAGGAGTCCCTATGATCACCTCCCTTGTCCATTATCATAAAATCTGGATAGTACAGGGTGGCCCGGTCCCGTGGCCCATCCAAGCGGAAAAAGTGCGTTACGAGGAGACAGGTTAACATCAAAACGTCATTCAAAAAATGATATTGTAGTTAGAATTAAGAGGAATTCGATGGTGTACTTGGGTTTTGTATACGGGGATCGGTAAAAATGTTATTGCTAAAACATTTTTTGCAAAATAAAAAAATATATTTTTTTTACCTACACAGCCATTAAAGAACCTTTAACTAGTATTCCTGAATAATTAGTTTTTTGAAATATCTTCTGGTTGTAGCGGAAATGAAAGTGATTTTCTCTATTTTACAACTTGCACATTCCCTCCTTTTTTAATTCTGATTTGAACAATATATAATTTGACCTATGTAGCTCCAACCGTTTCCGAAATATTTATCAGAGAAGCTCCATTAAACTATACTTTGTTCAAAAGGAATTGATAGCAGAGACGAGATTCCAGGGCCATAAAATGATCGTAAACCATAGGCGGCATTATTTTCTTTCATTTTCAATATGTAAAATAGAAAAATTATTTTTAAAAATATGGTTGTTGCCTATCAAATGAGTAGCGTATGCTGATTTTTATTTTTTTTATTGTCAAAATTTCTTTCATACAACAACCATATTTTCACGGATAATTTACCTATTTACACATTGAAAATAAAAGTAAGGAGTTATCTTTATTACCTACATTACAATATTAATGTCCTTTTTGAGGCAATTATATGAGTATAATATTTAGGATGTAGGTAATTATCTTAATTCCTCCCAATTTTAATACAGGCAATAATTATTAAACCCCTAATTATGTGCCTCTTATTATTTTTATATTAATTATGAGACGTAAAATTGTAGGCAGTTACACCTATTTGCCTAAAATCCTTATAAGTAAATGGAATAATCATAAAGGTGAAATATTCATTTTTCTGCAAGAGAAAAAACTATAGTTTTAAATGTTCACGTTGCACGGGTACATCAGCACTGTTCGCAGCATACTTGTGGAATGTTGGAATATATGACTGGAGTTGGAGAGGCAACCATTTATAGATTTCTGAAAGAAAGAAGGACCACAGGTGAACTTAATGAAGCTAAGAAAAAAAACAGGCAAGAAGCCAACGCAAATCGACAGCGATGCTAAGTATGCCATAAGAATGATAGTTCACAAGTTTTATTTCAAAAAAGAGCTAACAACATTAAATAAAATCTTACAAGCTGTGAATGAAGACAACGACAAAGTGAGAAGAACCACATTGTGGACTTAGGCTTATCTGGACTGACACTATAATCAAGGAATTTATATTTTCCCCTCCTTCCTCCATCATCATAAAAGCTCGATGGTACTATAATATTAAATTATCGCAGGACTGAATAACAAAATAGCAAAATTTCAGATCGATACGACAAGTAGAAATGGGTGAAAATCGATTTGCTAAATTTGTTTACAAACTTAGGTACATACCAACATATACAAGTAAGGCTAGTAAAAGCGTGTTAAAAAAGACTATCGTTAACTAAAATGCGCCGCAAAAGAAAAATTACAAGTATACATATTTCGTGTATTTGAGCCGAGAAAGATCGCCGAGCCTCCGGACCGCCGTATACTTGCTCCCTTTTATCCTTCTTCTATATACATATATATAGGCGTTGTGGGGCGCTGATGATCGATATGATAAACGATAATGAAAAAGCAGAGATCTGTGCCTTTTCTATAATGTGCAATTAAATTCCCATAAATACACAACAAACCATATTAAAAATTACCGACAATGTGTTTTGATCTCAAAACCTGCAAAAACCGACTTTGATGGAATTACAACTAACCTTCGAATGATTTTTGTCAAACATCAAAAATATGCACGTGAGCTTATCTTGTTATAAGTTATCATGAGTATTATAATAATAATATTATCTACACTTGTACCTTGTACATAAGTAATAACTATAAGACAGCTCGTTTTATTTTATTTTATTGTGTCGTCTTTACAATTGTATTTATGTATTTTAGTTATTTGGGTTAATATTTTTTCCACAACTTAAAATAGGTTCTAGATTAGATCAGGCTAAGTTATAAGTTGCTCTTTATAATAATTTCTATAAGTGGTTGTATGTTGTATAGGAGCAGCTAATGATTGGATATCGCCACCTTTTTGTATATGCATGCTTATAAATGTAATTTGAAATGATCTAAATAAAGGCATCATTATTATTAACTAAGTTGGGAATCAGGTACCTTTGGCACTTAGAAAATACTTCTTTTGCTTAACTCCACACACCAAAACTTTGTTTTTTTGCACTCGACGTGCGTTTTGCCAACCATGTTAACATCACCAGAACATGATTAGGGGAGAGTCGGGTAATATCGGACACATTTCGAAAAATTGAAATAATTTTTTAAAAAACAATTATGCATTAACATATTTTTGCTTAAAATAAACTATACTCTTTGCAGAATAGAATATATAATAAAATTAAACAAAAAAACTTAAACAAAAACCCCACTCCTTAAAAACAAAAGTGGGCCTCTTTTTGTAATTTTCTGAAAACGTCGGGTAGTACCGGACATGAATTAATTCCCCTTACAAATGCCGCATTTATAATAAACCTGATGTTTTTCTGCCCCAGAACAATTTTTATGGGTCCAACCATGGCACTAGATGCATTGTGTCTAATTTGCGACGAAGTCTTCACCACAGATGATACACTCCGTCGCTTCTTGTTGCTGTTCAGAGCACATTATCTTTGCTATATTTTTTGTCCTTTACATTTTTATTTTTTCCAATGTAATCCTCTAGTTGCTCAATTTTTCTTTTTCCTTTTGTGTTCTTGGGCATTTTTTAAAGTTAATATGAATATAAGAATGTTCAGTTAAAATTTCAGTGTGTCCGATATCACCCGAAATATGTGTGTCCGATACTACCCGAACAGCACCGTTGGAAAAAAGTGGCTAACTTATTTTTTACGTCTACGGCAATTCTAATAAAGCATTTTCTGACAAATTCGGAACGCCATCTATTAGGGAAATTGAGAAGATGCTGTTGTCCGATACTACCCACTGTCCGATATTACCCGACTCTCCCCTAAGTCTTAATCATTATTAAGTAATGGTAATTTAATTGCTTAGCTACTCCAGCTAATATATTAGCTATTGCTAACTAATATATTTGCTGGAGTAGCTAAGCAATTCAATTACCATTACTGACTGGACTCATTTACAACAACAAAAATTAACGCAACCACAAATAAATTATTTACTATGGTAGGTAAGCAGCTCACTTGTGGTTAGTGAGCAGCTTAATTATCATTAATGAGCTGCTTCAATTACAGCAACAAAACCTACATAACCACAATCAAATTATTTGCTATGGTAGTTAAGCAACTCACTTGTGGTTAGTGAGCTGACACAGTTGCCTTAATACAAGGGTTGACTTATCACAGCATAGTGATTTTCAACAAATCTGCTTACTTGCTGCAATTGAGTCTTTAGCAAAGCGTGCTTTGCTGAGGTAGGAAAGTAACTCACTCTGCGCCTATTTAGTGCAGATATTTGGCTGCGGTAATTGAGTTCTTACTGACTGTAGCAAAGTAATTATTTTCAGTGTAGTTATTACATTATACAGATTGTAAAATCTACCGTTGTATATTGTTTTTAATGCGGCCCACAGGCAGGCCTCTCCTCGCATCTACGGTGGGCGTCATCGTTTATAAGTAGTTTTTCATCTTCGCCGCGCGCGGTCCGTATTTCCCGGCCGGCCGGCGCGGCGTCGCCCGGCGGCTGCCGCATGCCGGTCCGCTCCCCGGAGGCCTCAACGGTGCATTATTGAGAGCGGATCGGGCCGATCGCGCGCGGGCCGCGCCTCCTACCGCCCCCGAAATATTTACGATCGGCCGCGCGGCGCTGATTTCCCAGCGGCGGGATAAAGCCCCGCGTGACACGCGGAGCCGACAGGCGTCGCGACGCCCGCCCGCCGCTGAAACATTCAGCGCACGTCTCCGGGATGTACGGCCGGGCCTCGGGCCACCGCCCGTCGCAGCTCAGTACCTAGGTACCGCAAACACGAGATATCCGTTGACGGCAATAGTGGAAAAATATTCAATGCAATGTTGAAAATATCCACCAATACTTGACGAAATAAAACACTACCGCCTAATAAAACTTTTGAGGTCGTGCGTGCTTTAAAAGTTGCTTAAGGCGGTATCCACTTGTTGAAAATTCGCGTATCGCCTCAGCAAAGCCGATAGGCCCATACGATACTGTGCGTTTTTTTTTTGTATAGCTCTGTTTTGCGGTTTACGGTTCTTTGATACGTACCGTCAAGCAGAATTTTTCCAGTTCAAGTAAAGCCAGCACGATGAGATGAGTGCATCTGTGTGAAAAATAAAAAGGAAACGAAAATCTCCCCCCCCCCCCGCTTTTGGTGAATTGCAAAGATATTATATTAAGTCAGAAAAATTACACTGGAGGAAGGTTATTGGCTGACTTACATTTTCAACCTCCTGTTAACTTTAATTGGGAATAAGATTTCTAAACAAGATACTGAAGAAATTCCCGCTCAAGAGAGGTTGATACTCTACGATTTTTAGCAACTTGTGAATCGTACCTATATACTATAATACAATATTTATTCAAATTTTCAAACCAGACAATAGGCAGGTTCTGAAAGATCATATTCAATTATAAGTTCACTTTATTTTTTGTCTTTACAAAGTGCTTAGAAAACAAGTTCACAGAAAGGCCATGGCCATGAGTCTAAAATTACTGAAAAAAGTATAGATTGAGTTTTTTGTGATCAGGACCGTAGCGAGACAGAAATTTCAGGCAGGACAAACGACTTTCCGGTCGTCAGGGCAGTACACATTTGAAAATAAAAAAGAAAAATCCTCGAACCCAATGAAATCCTTAAACACCCTATTAACAATCTCTGAACAGTGATTAGGGTTTTTACGAGTTTTACATAGTTTTTGGTGCGCGAATTTCACAAATCCACGGCAAAACCTTAAATCCTATCCTTAATTTTCCCTCATTTTCGCCTGTTCTCTCTATTTTCCTTGTTCCTATAAAATAACATCACTGCTAATAGAACAATCAGTCTTAGAAGTTTCGCTGACGCAGGATACATCCAGAAGAAACTCAAAATTCAGTTATATTTTTTGTTAACACTTTTATATAAAAGGAAAAAGATTAAGTACTTCTTATGGTCACTGTACAAAATGATTATAGGGCAACAGTTAATAAAGAAGAAAAAATGCAATCAGTTGACTTAAGTAATGTTTTTTGCTCATATTAAGTCACTTTGAATTTTCTTCATCCATTTAAAGTGTTTGAGCACAAAAATTAAAACCAATTTTTTAAATTGTAAACTCTTCCCATCGACAAAGTCTAGCTAGGCGCCTGCATCATCATGATGTATTTTTCCCTCTTTTTTCTCAATGAGAGGGTTTGAACTTGAACCGACAACACCTCCTCTTCTCTACGGCCCTGTAACTACTATAATACATAGTTTGTATTTTTTAGGATACTTATGGAGTTATTTTCAGTTTCCATAAATGAAGGCCCATGTTTCCATTTTTCGGGTGCGAATTTTTTAAAGATGTTAAGAAGAAATTTAGTTTAAACGAGTTATAATAAATTATAAAATCATACCACCATGATATCTTTTTTCCTCTTTGGTTTTCTCAGTGGGGCAGGACCTTATAATATGCGGTCCTGGATATTATGTGAACCGTGAACTTGTGGCTCACACAGGGTAAACATTCTGCCAGGCAGGGCATTGCCTGGGAGGTGCTATGTTGAGATGGTTGTAGTAGCCTGTGGTAGCTTTCATAAATATGTTGAAAATATATTTTTTTATGGCACATCGGTCACTTTCGCAATAAGCACGCAATTTAGAAGCTACTCCCAAATGATCATCAATAAGCTGGTTAGCTCAAGTTTCAAGAATCTCAAAAGCCTTATCGAGACGTTGATCATTACCCTCTTTTTCTTTGACAATTTGTCGGTGTGGGCGGTTTGGTGCGCTTTTGAGTGCTTAATATTGGGGTGCGTACAAGATCCTCTTTTTCCATAGACTCGTTCGGTTCGTTTCGAACTTCTCCCATTATCTATGTGGAGTAGATGCGGGGATCCCAGCTAGACGGGCATCGAGATCCGTATGTATTATTATCACCGATGGTCTCAAGAAAGACAAATAGTATTATTTATAGATATAACTGGAATTCCAGAATATGATTACGGATATTGGGCCACAATAAATATCACAATTTCTTTAAAAAAATTATCAGTACCAACCTAATTAAAAAACTGCAGATTGTGTTTATATTGAGTTTGTTCCAACAGCAGTTGTGAACCGGTTCTCTGCGTAGAAAACCGTTCTGGAATTACTTTTTTGCATTCTGATTCGCTAGAACTTGATCAGAACTATGTGGTGGAACAAAGCTATTATACGTCGATGGCCCCGTCCTCGAGATCACACTGTAGTTTATGTTTCTGTGCTCTTTTTGTCGCGTATATGTTTATAGAAAAAAGTGTTTGGTAACCCGCCTTATCGATATCCGCCCGCGCTCGCCTGATATTCATTATGTTTCATACGCTCGAACACGTCGCGTCGCGCGTTTCCTTGTGTGCGATACCAATAAATCATGCCGAATCCACGGAAAAGAAAACTTGCGGACTTCAAACACCAAATCAATCAAATGCTGACTGATTTCTCCTCAAGTAAGTAAGTAAGCATCACCCTGTTCCGCCGTTCCCCACGGCTCGGTCCACATTAAAAAGGACACAGACAGAAGGAAGGAGGGGAGACATATGGGACAAATAAATACAAGAAGGCGACAAACTACAAGTACAGTAAGCCGAACCGGCGTTAAAGGTGTGTAATGGGGGCAGAATAAGACATTTTATTCCCAATTCCCAATTCCCAAAACACTACGGCCTCCATAACCTCATCCAATGGGTAATACCTTGGTGAGGGATATATATAGAATCTCGTATAAGTAAGGGTAATACCATACATACAAGACAAACTCAAAAGTAATGACGTAAACACGAGTAATATCTGATTACAGTCATTGTGCACACCACCGCCTCCGTAACTTCGTCCAATGAGTAAAATCTTAGTGAGGTATATATAGGGTCTCGTATAAGTAAGATTAAAAGTAATGACGAAAACACGAGTAATATCTGATTACAGTCATTGTGCACACTACGGCCTCCATAACCTTATCCAATGGGTAATACCTTGGTGAGGCATATATATAGAGTCTCGTATAAGTAAGGGTAATACCTTACATACAAGACAAACTGAAAAGTAATGACGTAAACACGAGTAATATCTGATGACAGTCATTGTGCACACCACTGCCTCCGTAACTTCGTCCAATGAGTAAAATCTTAGTGAGGCATATTATAGAGTCTCGTATAAGTAAGTTCTAATTTTTATTTTTGATAAGTATTTTTGATTAATACCTTACATACAAGACAAACTCGAAAGTAATGACGTAAACACGAGTAATATCTGATTACAGTTATTGTGAACACCACAGCCTCCATAATCTCATCCAATGAGTAAAATCCTGGTGAGGCATTTATAAAGTTTCGTATAAGTAAGGGTAATACCTTACATACAAGACAAACTCGAAAGTAATGACGAAACATGAGTAATATCTGATTACAGTAATTATGCACATCCAAAACCATAGTAGGCAAATGACTAACGTCTATTTCTATCCCCACAGGCAATAGTGGCTCAGACGGGTCCGAACGAGCCGCAAACGCATCTGATTCGGAGGAATCTCACCCGTCAATACTCCCCCAAACAGAAGAGTCGACGAAAAAACTGATCGAGCAGTACAACCTAACTACAAAATGATTTTTTATGGTGGTCACTTAATCTCCCAAATAGTAGAATGACCCTGAAGTGAAAGGCCTTAATTTTTCACCATATTCATAGATGCTAGCGGCTCAGGCTGGGGGGCAAATATGTCAAAACAAAATAGGAAAAGGGTTCTGGAACCCTACACCCTACACCCTACAGAACTTAATTATCACATCATTTTTCGCGCTTTTAACCCTTGTTAAAAGCGCGAGAATTGTAGCATATTATTGGAAATAAATAATGGTTACGTTTAAGACTCCCAATCTTAAAAAGCGCTTTAATTGCAGCGCTTTCTACTTTCGTTTGCTGGCGCTAGCATTTCGTTAAACGGCTATTTTATGACAGTAAAACTAGCGCCCGAAATATCGAGATGTAAAAATAAATTAAGCTCAAACACGGCATCAAAAAGTAAATCACGAAATCGAAATTTTACAATGGCTTTTACCACACCGAAATAACATAAACAAAGTCAATAAAGGGAACTGACAGAACAAAGTAAGGTTAGAACAAACCCAGTATAGCAATCACAGGCGCAAGCATCAAACCGCTTGCAAGCTATTGCAATCGCTTTGTCGTCTTAAACGCACCCAATGTCACCGCAGTCACCTATATAAACCGAATGGGGGGGTATAAAATTCCAAAATTGAACGAGATAACGCAACAAATATGGAAGTGGTGCGAAAAGCGTAAAATCATGATTTTTGCATCATAACATAAACACCAAAGAAAACATACTAGCAGACAAAGCATCTCGTCAGGAAAATATTGAAACGGAGTAATCTCTACATCCCACTGTTTAATAAAATCACAGATGAGTTACGTTATCTGTGATAAAATCAAAACAATTTTGGCATTCCACAAATCGATCTGTTTACTTCATATGCAAATAAAAAATGCGATGGCATCCCGACCCAGAGTCCAGGGGTGTTGATGCCTTCACATTTACCTGGTCTAAAATGTACTTTTACGCTTTTCCGCCTTTTACTTATCTAGAGTAATTAAATAATAATAATAATAAACTGACAAGGCAGAAGGCATTGTCGTATTCCCAATTTGGAAATCACAACCCCGGTATCCAATAATAGAACAACTCATGCTCTCCAAACCGATTCCCCCCACACCGCTTATTGCTGTTACCTCCTTTCAGGAAATCACACCCCATGTGGCAAAACTTGACCCTGGGAGCCGCAGTATTATCCGCCAAGCATACCTAAAAAGGGGAGTTTCTAGAGAAGGCCATCGATGTATTACTATCATCCTTAGCTGACAGTACCTTAAAACAGTACAATGTAACTTATGAAAAATTGTGGCCATACTGTAAAAGTACCGATGTTTTTGCAGCCACACCAAATAAAATAATCGATTTTCTAAATAAGGAATTGGCCCAGGGTGGGAACTACAATGGCCTCAATCAACACAAGTTTGCTCTAAATACTCTCCTGCAAACCACCGATCATCCAACGATAACTAGATTCATGAAAGGAGTTTAGAATGAGGCCAGTGTTCCCCAGATACAATGAAATCTGGGATCCCAGCCCAGCCTTAACATGCTTTGAAGCCCTCGCACCAAGTGACTCCCTATACTAGCTTATTGTTTTGCTAGCTCTCATCTCCAGCCACAAAGTTAAAATACTGACAAAATTAGATTAAACAACGTCACTTACTTTGAAGATCGATTGGAAATATATATTACCGATATCATAAAAACCTCAAAACCTGGAAAATGCGAACCATAAATAATAATACCTTATTTTCATGAGAAACCGAATTCGTGTTTGGCATCACTGTTAAAATATTACAAAACCGTAACTAAAGACAGCAGACGCGGGCATGATCAGTTATTACTCACCATTAAAAA
This sequence comes from Pseudeuparius sepicola, assembly GCA_963920635.1. Lineage (NCBI taxonomy): Eukaryota > Metazoa > Arthropoda > Insecta > Coleoptera > Anthribidae > Pseudeuparius > Pseudeuparius sepicola. The sequence continues at coordinate 67,479,388 of OY987298.1, forward strand.
AAAACACATGCCTAACTCAGCTACGGCACAAACCGTCTCAAAATGGATCAAAAAAGGCCTTACAATAGCTGGTGTAGATACAACTATCTTTAAATCGCATAGTACCCGCCATGTTTCCTCCTCGGCAGCTTTCAAAAGAGACCTAAGTATTGAAAATATTAAACGTACGGTGGAATGGACTGAAATTCAAATACGTTTATAAAATTCTATAATAGACCCATAATTACAAACTCACAGTTCGCAAACATTCTAACAAATAACTTAGAAAATACCGAGTGGCGCAATACTTAAAATTACAACCACAGAAATAACAGTATTACACCTACATACTACTTTATTAAAATATACAATATACATTACCAAATATTTAGTTACGTAAGAATTTATAAAATACGGTCTACAAATAGTGTTAAATTATCTTGTGAATTTCGTTCCAGTGATTCACATGTAGATCACATGCATGGTGTTCTACATTGTATTGGGTAAGCTGTGTTTATATAATAAACAATTTCGTTGCGAATACGTGACGAGTTTCATTTCGCAAGTCACGCACACAAGGTCGTAGCCAAAGAAACACCTCAGATCGCACCAAAGCTTTCAACATCTACAGTGTGATCTCGAGGACGGGGCCATCGACGTATAATTAGAGGTTAAACGACTTACCTGTAAGGAAGTTCAATCCTCAATTATACGAGATGGCCCCGTCCGAAGAGATCACACCCACCCGCCACTATTCATCCCCAAAATACTGCGATCTGAGGGGCAACATGATGAATATCAGGCGAGCGCGGGCGGATATCGATAAGGCGGGTTACCAAACACTTTTTTCTATAAACATATACGCGACAAAAAGAGCACAGAAACAGAAACTACAGTGTGATCTCTTCGGACGGGGCCATCTCGTATAATTGAGGATTGAACTTCCTTACAGGTAAGTCGTTTAACCTCTAATTATATCTACTATAATTTGTCTTATAATTGAGACTAGTAATAAGTATTTATTAGGTACCTGCATAGGTTGTCTCAGGTTATAATCGGGAAAATTTAATAGACTATAGAACTCGTAAAAATAGAAAGAAAATTTCATAGGAAGTTATATGTTTTATAGCTTCGTTTTAGAGATACTGGGTGTTAAATTTAATAAAATAAAACTTATTTTACATAGCCGACTTTGATAAAACTTGGCATGTTTTTAGTAATATGTAAGGAGCTTTATTAGGTAAATATAATAATATGTAACTGAATTTAATTTATTTGTTCCATAGGAGTAGTGCTGGGCACGGGCGTAGCCAAGGGGGGGGTTTCGGGGGTTCAAACCCCCCCCCCCCCCCCCGAAATAAGCAAAATATTACCTAATATTATACCGAAAAAATGCGAGGAGTGAAGAGTTAAATTATTATTACGTTTGAATATATTATGTAGTAATAGTAGCGCCTAGCGCCATCTTTTGACGAGAGGCAGACGCAGTTGCAGCCGAACTATGTTGTATTGTAGGGACACTTTGCGTTGTTTCTCGATTATTCGCCACGCCCCTAGGTCGAAATGAGCGGAACTTTGTGGAAGTTCGTGGAAGTTTCTGGACGGCTACTGGGCTGCTATATAAGCGGCGCTTACGGCAGTATTGTTCCATGCGAACTCGAAGCGAATAAAAGTGAAAAGTGGTGAACGAATAGTGAAGAGAATTAAGTGTACCGTGTAAGTGAGTAATTTTAGTGCACTGTTATTCGATGACCTTGTTAAGGATAGATACGTGAATCATTATTACTGTCGAAAAATGGAGGGGAAAAAAGGAAGGGTGATAAACCTAAAGGTATGGACTACTGGAAAAAGTGGTGTAGTCAAGGTCAAGGGGTTTGTAATAAAGAAACAAATTTGGATTTAGCTATCAAAGCTTCAGCTACCTTGCATGCTGATAAGAAGACTGCCTACCCCGAAATCTAGTTTGGAATGCCTACATATGTGCGATAAAAACCTTTATCCTAATATTTACACATTACTACAAATCTTGGCTACCATTCCTGTATCCACTGCTACCCCAGAAAGGTCTTTCTCGAGCCTAATGAGACTGAAAAACTATTTACGAAACACTACAAGTGAAAACAGACTTAATGGTTAATGAACATTCACTATGGAACAGAAATTCATGCAGATGAAGTAGTGGATATATTTAAAAGAAAAAGCCGAAGATTTCTTCTTTGATGGTTTTAGATTTAGCGCAGAGGAACGAAATTAATTTATCCATTTAATTTAAAGTTAAGAACTTTATAAATATGTCGTAGTTTTTCGGATGAATATATAGATATTAAATTTCATGTAAGTATATTTTTGTTCTTTTATTTACTTCTCAAACTAAAACCCCCCCCCCCAAAACTAAATCCTGGCTACGCCCGAGGTGCTGGGGCATCCTAGCTAGACATTTTAAGAAGAAATTGATCACCCCATTGCGTTTTTATAAGTTTGAGTTACGATAATGCAGGTTCGTGATTGGCCAAAAACTATAAGTAATATGCTTATGTCACTTATGAGTTCATATAGCTACACATCTTTGGCTGCTGATGGGTAATAAGTGCATCTCTATCAGTTTGCGAATACATAATGCATTTTTCCTTCTTTCATCTCCACTAACTATTATAACTATCAGTTCTTTCAAATTTATAACGGCCTGCCTTTGTAGATAATATCTTAAACATTGAAATTTTAATTCGTTTCCATGATTTACTTGATAATAACTGGATTGATGAAGCGCAACCAAATGAGGTGATTTTTAGAAAAGTTGATTTTTTCTTATGGAACCTCACTAATATTGTATACTGGCGTATCCAGAAAGTCACGGTCTTTCCAAAAATGCAAAGAAAATCAAATAATGTCATTTAAGAAACAAGTTTATGATAAGAAATAAGCCTTAAAACTTTTGTTAAAACATCAACGAATATTCCAGGTATAAGCAACTTTCCATACTTTTTACCCACCTTGTAGATACGCTGTGATTTTCGTTTAGAGGTACAATAAAATCTATACACAAGTTACACCGCTTGCTTGCAGCAAAGAAAATTTTTGCGTGTGTAGGTTAGGTACCTACCTACTGTGTAGACCGTTTAATCAAAAGCTTCCAAGTTGCCAGAAACTCTCTCATGAAACACATATGGAAGGAACAAAGGAGCTACGGTCAAAGTTATTAATAATTAAACTAAACAATATTGTTACAAAAAGGGCCTTTTTTATTTTAGCAAAATATTATGTTCATAATTAAATAAATGGTGTCAAATTGTTTGAACATGTCCTTAAATGTTATTTTTCACCAAATGCGGTCCAATAGTATGTGTGCCCTCAACATTTAGAGATAAAATATCTACATTGGCAATGGGGAATATGAGGCGCCATTTCGGACTAAATTATTATTTTTGAATATATAAATTTCTCGGGCTAATATATTTTTTTAATATGATATTTATAGAAATTTGCGTTAATAATCTTTTTTTAGTCAAATTTATATATTACGCATCGCCCAAAAGTATATATTACAGTAAACGCAAAAAAATATATCAAAACACGATATATTAATTTGGTGCGCCAATATATAATAATTTAGGGTACCACTGGTCGTCACCAGAGGTCGCGCCGCGCATTCCTAAAGTGCACCGGCAACGCTGCAGCAGAAAGTGCAGAAGCCCCAAGTCTGAATATATTTTTTATATGATATTTATAGAAATTTGCGTGAATAATCTTTTTTAGTCAAATTTATATATTACGCATCGCCCAAAAGTATATATTACAGTAAACGCAAAAAATATATCAAAACACGATATATTAATTTGGTGCGCCAATATATAATAATTTAGGGTACCACCGGTCGTCACCAGAGGTCGCGCCGCGCATCCCTAAAGTGCACCGGTAACGCCGCAGCAGAAAGCGCAGAATGGTGTAAAACCAGGGACTCTTTAAAATAAAAAGGGCCCCTGTGTAAATCCCACCCCCGATTTTCTTGAAATTTTGGCTAGATAGGTTCCTATCCCCTATTTTCGCCCGACGTTACACCATTGGAAAAGATTACCACTTATTTTTTCATACGGCAGCGCGCATCGCTGCCGACTGCCACAATAGGTATGATGCGAATGTCCCCTTCTTTTTTCATACGGCAGCGCTTATCCCCCAAAAAGAAGGGAATACGCTCCTTATTGCAAAGATGCTTGAGAAAAATGCACTTCCGACGGCTTCCGACGTAGAACGTATCAAATGTTTACTTCGGCTTCGAACGTGTACGGAGTTAAATGTACGTCCAAAGAAGTCACGTGACTCAATCCACCAATGATAGTGCAAGACGTATACCGACTTTTAGACTTTTATATACGTCGGACGTATAAATAGCCACTTCCTACAACAAAACGAAGGCGAAACGAAAATGGGAAACTAATATGTAAGATGATTGTGGGTTATACACCACAAAACATCAAATCCCAAACCTGACACAGAAAAAGAACATCCAGTACGTCGGTAATCATAATCACTTCGACTTCGGGCTTCTGCGCTTTCTGCTGCATATATACTTTTGGGCGATGCGTAATATATAAATTTGACTAAAAAAAGATTATTCACGCAAATTTCTATAAATATCATATAAAAAAAATATTTCGACTTCGGGCTTCTGCCCTTTCTGCTGCAGCGTTGCCGGTGCACTTTAGGGATGCGCGGGGCGACCTCTGGTGACGACCAGTGGTACCCTAAATTATTATATATTGGCGCACCAAATTAATATATCGTGTTTTGATATATTTTTTTGCGTTTACTGTAATATATACTTTTGGGCGATGCGTAATATATAAATTTGACTACAAAAAGATTATTCCCGCAAATTTCTATAAATATCATATTAAAAAAATATATTAGCGCGAGAAATTTATATATTCAAAAATAATAATTTAGTCCGAAATGGCGCCTCATAGGGGAACTTGAACATTTTTTTTATTTTTTTAATCTATTTGCCTATCTCTAGAAAGAGCACTTACCAAATATGAGCCCTCAAATCGCAATATTTAATTTGCAATAAATATTCATTTGAAGCGACATGACAAGCGCGGGAATGGTCGTGACGTCACACCGCTCGATCGATCGGAAGGCAGTAACAGGAGTGACAGCTACACAGAATTAGTAAATGGAGAAGGGAAATTGAACGTTAAAATAAACAGTTCGGCGACCCATTTCCAGAGGGATCTGATGTAGGTCAAAAACAAGAACCACCTAAAAGTCCAAATTTAACGAGCACTTCTTTAACTGAATGGTGACGCCACGGGACTAGTAATTCGTAGATTCCGGGTTCAATCCCACAAGAACATTTTTTTATTATCAATGCATTCTACCGCTTATATTTATCGCTGATTATCATTTTTAGTAATAATTTGACAATGGTTATTATGAAGATTATTACTCACAATCTACTCCATCTTGTATATTTAAATTCAAATAGCTACCTACCTAATATGAAATTGTCGGTAGCAGGAAAAATGTAATACATTGCTCGACGCGTAAGCTCTTTTTGGCCTCGGAGATAGTTTTAAGACCCGGGGCAACACGGGCGTTAAACAACCTCCTCGGCCAAAAAAGTGCGCTTACGCATCTCGCAATGTAAGTAACTATTTAATATACAGCACAGCCTTTTCAAAAAACGTTATCAGCAATATCCAGACTGAGATAGACTATAATAAGACGGATAGACTTGCTCTTTCTAAACAAAGCGTGCGTGGTGCTGTAGTTTTTATCCATGTGCCGCCCATATTAGTTTATACATAGTGCTGGTAACTGCGGACTTGTCCAGTACTCTACTTATATGTATGACCTCTATATAATTTTGTCATATATAGAGAAAAGAAAAATGTGCCCCAAAATATGGATGACATGGACATGGATTTTCTTGGGCTGCCTAATTTAAGGCCCGTTTTACTTTTTTCTCATGAAATCTAACCCAAATTACTTATCGGTTATAAAATTTTGATTTTTAGTATCAACACAACATTGAAATACAGTTTTCATCATTTTATGGAATTAAAAATATTGAGTCTATATACTGAATGTTAGTTTGATACGTTTTGGCAGTAGAAAATAAAAATTTTGCAACTGATTTTATTACAAAAATTGCGAAGCGAATAAAAAAAATTGCCACCCTAGGATTTGGAAGAATATTAACTTTTGTAGTTATCTGGAAAACTCGATATCTCAATGCCATTCTGACACCAAAACTGAAGATTTTTGAGTTCGCTTTTGCAAAAAAAGAAAACGAGCAAAAAATTGCATGCTCTGAAATTTGGTGGACCATTTATATTTCGCTAAACAAGGTGTACATTAACCGATAACACCCACACATACCACCCCATGAGCATATAGTTTATAGTTGGGTTACACACACGTGGAACCAATTTAACTCTTCATTAGTCGTCATTGCCATTATACCCCGCCGGCGTTGCGGGCTAAATCGACCGAAAGTCCCCGAACAAAGACCTCCGCTGGACCACAATGCGGCTGGAGACACGGGGTGTCGGGGGTGGACGCGCTGACCAGTTGCACCCTATCCGATTAACGTTCGGAAAACAATCGGGCGACCAGTGCTCGCCGCCGCTAATAGCCGGAGGCAGATGGGCAGCCACCCAAATAAATTGACACATTACGCGCCCTGGCGCGTTCGTCAGACCTCCCCCTCGATGGAATGAGCATTACACCCCAAATTCGATTTTGTATGAACTCAAAAGTCTTAACTCGAAGCTCTGAAGGAAATCGCACCCTATCGAATCCTACGATTTTGCTTCAATTTTTATATACGTAATGTTTACCGCCAGGAACGAAGTATATAGAAACACAACCGACTTAAATCAAAGCCCTGAACTGAGAAAACTGGCAACAAGGCTTGCGGGTCCACCGCGGCCCGAAAGTTGTCGCGCGTGCAGTCTTGGCGATAGCGCTTTTTTGCAAATAACCTTGTTTGTGCTACACTAAAACATTGTGGTTGTAGTTGGCTTTGGTACACAATGGCGGAAGCTTCAGAGGTTTTGTGCAAAAGTTGGAAGCAAAGAGAAGTTTAATTTTATTGGTTCCTACTGCAATTTTTAGCTCCAAAATGCGTGGGATCTGTTTATACCTGGCTGTAAGTCAAATCGCAAGCATATCTTAAAGTAGCTAGGTTTTCTTTGCTTCAAGCACGGACTAAGGAGTAAAACAGTCAATTCCTTAGCAACATGCGTCAAAAGGAGACTCGCTCTTTAGCGAAATATCTTCTAAAGGCATTAATAATGTGCATTTTATTTGATTTACGTCAATCTACATAGCAAATGGAGGCTCGCTTATTTTTGACATATGTCCGTAAGGAGGCTTCTGTTGCAAAGCTATTTATTCTGTGCTTCGTGGCTTCAAGCAAAGATATATGTATATATCTTCAAGGCATAGGTATTTATTTGTTTTTGAGATTTCAAAGGACGAAAATTTAAGAATAAAATGATAAAATGACATATATAAGTAATGCGCTGTAACTCGTCATGTATCAGAGATACATTTTTTATGAGGATAATTTGTTCATACTTTGATTCCCTACAACTTTTATTAGGGTCATTTTGCTCTAAAAAAATGTTTAGGAAACCACCCATATTGTTTAGGAAATCGCACCCTATAGCCATGAACGCCCGCAGGGGGAGAGGGGCAAGGGGGGGCAGTTGCCCCCGCCCCTCCCTTATAATAGTCTGGCGTCAAAAAGTGCAAGAGTTTTTGGAAAGTTGATATTTTCAGATTGAGTTTTATTTTAGTGATAGAGAGCCACGGGAGAGTCAGAACTTCAGCGGTCGGGACACTTGGCGCTGGGACGCCCGGAAAGGTGTAAAATTAATTAGCATCCCTAAACAGGGGCGGGCCGTAAGTTTTGGGGCCCCTGGGCTAACACTATTTTTACTATATAAGGAATCAATCAATTACCGAAGCAATTAATTGATCATGGAGTATTATAATGATAGCACACCGGAAGGTGCGGGACAAAGCCACTGGTCTTGATCGGCAAAGGCTCATGCCACAATTGTCTACACCACTTGATAGTCGGGTGAGCCATACTGATGAGGGATTACTGTCCCGAAACAGTACTGTATATGGTCGACTATCACTCTTTTTATTCTGTCGATGTTTCCGACGCCGTGGAGACGGCAGATGGCGGGTCTCGGTAATTGTAGCATGAGCCTTTGCCGATCAAGACCAGTGGCTTTGTCCTGCACCTTCGGGTGTGCTATCATTATAATACTCCATGATCAATTAATTGCTTCGATAATTGATTGATTCCTTATATTTTTAAATCTATCGTCTATAGGCACGTTGGTCTACACCACTTGATAGTCGGGTGAGCCATACTGATGAGGGATTACTGTCCCGAAACAGTACTGTATATGGTCGACTATCATTTTTTTTATTCTGACACTATTTTGCGCCCCCCCCCCAGTTTCTTTCGTTTCTCAAAAACCTGCCTTTTCTTCTTTAAGAAATGTATAAATTAAATTATATGGAAAATCATTTTATAAATAAATACGAAAAATCGGACAAAAATAAAATATATTATATTTATTTAATAAGAATAGGAATTAAAAAGTAGTAAATACGAAACAAAATAACAAATAAGAAAATAACAAATTCTTATTTAGAGAATTAAGTACCTACCTATAGAGAGGTAAACATCAATAAAATAAAAATAAAATAAATAATATTATATAGAATATATAATAAATATGGAATATATAATATACAGCATGATTTTTTTTCGGATTACCACCGCGGTTTTCTCGCTTATTTTGTGCCCTACAAGAAAAACGTGTCACGGCCCCAAAATCGTACAAGTTTTAAATTTATAATTTGTGGAAATACCGGAACCCTCGCCTGTAGTTTAAAGAGTGTTTTTTGTAAGAACCTGGTACTGGCTTCGCGATGATTTTGCCGCTCGAAAATACCGGACATGGGCGCGGGCCTTTTATTGTTCTCAGACTGTTTGGTTTATGATTTGTTTTGGTCTAAGGTGGTATATAATTTGGATCTAAGTATTTTTGCTGTTAAGTACCGGATCGATAATCATTCCCAGTTGGTTTGTGGAGTTTTAGACCAACGTTTGGTAAAATTATTCGCCTTATTTACCTCTTCTCAGTTCCTACCATGGGTACCTTGCTTGGTTAGCGAATTTCTGAATTCGGCTTTCAAGGAGGTTGACGGATAGGTCACTGCTGGGACTCCCGCTTTTCTAGAAGAACGAAGAAAACGACGAACGTGTGATCGACGTGCGAGTGGTTTCCTGGAAATTTTTGGTGGAAAAACCCGTTAGGGGGATCGTTCAGGAACCATCGTTGTTGTTAACAAGATTCATCTTTGGGAAATCCGTGTTTTGTGTGGAATTTGATGGATTTTAGCCTCTTGGATGGATTTATCGTGTCGTCACACGTGAGTACCTGTTTTTTTGCATCGACTTTCTCGATATCTAATTGAGTTTTCTTTTTCCTGTAGATATTTCGTACTATCTCTAGTAGTTCCGACTGTCATCAGGGACGTTATTAATCAGGAAAACCCTCAACAGAGGGTAAGTTATAATTTGTGGATGTGACGTCAGCAGTAGTGACGTATGCGCTCCTTTTAGGTTTTCATTTCCGGCCATACGTTTTGGAGGTTGCCTACCATTCCCCGCCTCTAAAAAGTATCTAATATTTCTACCAAGGAACCAACTCCAGGAAGTTCGGAGTTGCCGCAGAGACTTTCACTCAATCTGAAGTCACAACAGCCAACCTTGGAGAAGTCTTTCCCTGGAACCCCAGCTAAGCGAACAATTATTAGTGTCTGTGTTGTCAGTGTATTTGGTCTGTGTATGTCCTTGGGTACTCTACGTCTATGTGGGATAGCCAGAAATATTTTATGAACAAATTCCATTTTAGTGATAAGCGTCTCTAAACCCTTTTAACATATTTGTTGGTATCTATCTATATCAATTGCTTACTTATTACTAAACTACCGCTTGTTATCAAATTACTTGTAAAGCTAGGGGCAGATCTGCTTTCGGGTCCTCTTTGGTGGGGTAGGTGTAGTCATTCCTCCCCCACATTGTATTTTGAGGCCTTAAATTGGTGTGGTAGCCAGCTAACCTTATGTAAAAGGCCGTTTTATCAATAATAATAAGCAATAATAATTATTGTTAGTCACCAAAGTGTTACAATTACAACTTATTAAATTTTCCTTATTATTGCCAACAAGTTGTTGATTCTTATCTTAAGCCTAGAATTCAGCTAGACCGTCAATATATAACTTCGTGATTTTAATGGTATTGGGGATTAAATTCAGTTGAGAGGGGCACTAATTATAAAATCACGTGGCGCCCTCTCTTTCATTTTTATAATACCTAATATAATGTTCTCTCTCAACAACGAAACACCTTTACCAGCTTTTGAGATTTGAACAAAAAGGGAAATTTATAGCTTTTATATATCGAGCTAGCCTGGTTATATTTTTTATGCCCACCTTTGATTGTTTAAATAATATACGACCCTGAGATTACGTGGCAAACGTAAGGAACAAAATGTTTACTTTCAAAATGGAACGGATTGAAACTCCACAAAATTTGGACACCCTTATATTTCAAGAAAACGAATTCCAACGATACCTACATATTTATTTTTAGGAAATTAAAACAAAAAAAAAATAATGAAGTTTGAATTTGTCTTTGCCCATTCTAGATTTGTTTCTGCGGCCACCCATGCCTATAGCTCAATTTGTACCAGGAGTTCGAGTGTAATCTTTTGGTTGAACACTCAGAAGGCAGTCCTCAAGCAACCCTGAAAAAATAATCCTGTTTGGATTTTTTTGCGCCCCTCATAAGCCGAGCACGACTTTATTGGACTATCATATCTTAAAATAATAACAAGTTGCCGGTTGGTAGAAACATCAGCCGTGTTGAAACCTGCCGTATCTCTTCTAGACATAAACTGTTAAAATAGCATCTAATATGTCATTTTGAATTTTGCAAATTTAAATTCCCCGATGACTCGTCAGGTCCTTGCAATTCCAGCTACACCACAAAATGGTACACAATCAATAAAATAAGATGGGACAAGATACGAAGTAACGATTTTTTTGACTTGGTCGTTAAAGTCTTTTATTGCTTTTCGATAGCCAGAATCTAATAACTGACATCAACATTGCCAATATTCGAGAGATGCAATTCATTTCTTAAATAAATTTGAGAAGATCCAGGTTTTGTATTTTTTTTTTGATAAATGAAATAAATCCCTTACTCCCGTTTTTGTCCATTCTTATGTAGTCTTTTCATTGGATAAACCAAAACAAAGCATGTAGTTTGTAAATTTCACAGAACCCGATTCCATACATTTAAAAACGTGAAAAAACAATTACCTAAAAGATGCCAAAACCACGAACACCGAAATCGCAAACACAAAAAAACGCCGCGCCGGATACGCAAATTCCTCTGTCGTAAGAAACGTGCGCGCTGCACAAAATGATACTAAAAATAGCATAGGTTATTATGTGGCCGCACTGTTTGTTGCGCGGATTTGATAACCTCTCTTTCTAACCACAGGCATTTGCGGAAACTTCTATGGTTCAATCTGGAAACCGACCGACCAGCCGGAACATCGGTAGCCGGCAAGAGAAAATCAAGCAACCCTTCAATTTAATTTAATCCAAAACTTCAGTGTGTTTGTGCATGTCCGTGGACTCGGCGTTCGAATACTCCGGCATTTTCACAAAGACGCTGGGAAATAACGCGAGGTTAAATTCGCAAACGCCCTCCGCGGGCAATTAGGGCATCTAGTATGATGTCGATGTGTATCTATTCGATACACATCGACGTTCAGTCTTTGTATTGCAAAGCGTTCAGTCCAATAATGCCGGCATTAAGAAATCACAGAATTCTTTTTGTTTAGCTTAGATAGATTTTCAATAAGTTTTCTTATGAAAATTATTTTTTTGGAAACGCAATCAACTAATCTAACATTGACATCGATATCGATAATTATTACCTCTACTGTTTTGTGCGTTTTGTGTCCAGTTTTCTCGTCTGTCAGTCCGCCCCTGCTATCCCTATACGATAGCGCGGTATGTCGAATTTGATTCTAACGAAATTTTCGTGGTTTCGCGAGAAATGTGTACTTATGTAGTTTTGTACTTACTTGGTGTTGCTATGTGAAAATGCAAAAACAAAAAACTTGTAGGGATTCAGGATTACCTACCTATCCCTATGGGACCGAGCTCGAGACGAGCCTCGGGATTCATATCCTGTTTTCTGTTTTTAAATTTCAAACTAAGGTAAGGTGAATCCAGGCGAACCTCGGGTAAATCTAGCAGCGCTGCGGCTGCACAGATTCAAATCGATTGTAACTTATGTATTTTTTAAATTTATTTGAGTAAAAAAGTATTTTCATCCTTCGTAAAACAACGACAACACCGCGAAAATTCACTTCCAGCTGACAGTATGTTCTGAAGCCACACTCGATTTCTCCAAATTGATACCTTAACTCCGTTTTAAATAGAAAAATAATATTTAAAACATTCGGTTTTATTAACATAAAGTAAACAACAACAAAAATGTATCAATTTACCTACATTTTTATGGTATCGTAATCTTTACAACCTTATACGTATATCGGCAATGAATAAAATCTTGTATGTATCTCGGGCGTTATAATGAGTTTATAGCAGGCATGTAATATCTCTCGACCAAAGGCCTCGGGATATTAGCTACACCCGACGGACTTTAAAGGCCTACTTAACGCCCTTGACACATAATTAACTATTATGGCAAACTAAACTCTTACCATAGCCAAATGAATGAATATAATGTATCTACATGTCTAAATACTGCTTCTGGTACCTACTATACTAGACTCTAGTAACTGGAGGTAATCGCAGTAATCGGTAGATAATATCACTTTTTTCGTTGTAAGTTATCATAAGGGAGGTCGGGGAGGGGAGGTTCATCCGTTCTCTCTGCTTTTATCCCGGTAAATATATACGTGCCTGCCGCAAAGCCAAATGCTGTCGCGGGAGGTTATATTACTCACAGCCTATTAAACACGTTTTGGTAACAGTTTAGCTAATTCCCATTTATTTACTGCGGCTAATTGGTTTTATTGGACTTTATTGGATCCGGGGGGAGGTTTCCGGGTCGCATGTGGGATGCGGATTTATTGCAGTAAGTACATAGCTTTGGCTTTGGCTTGGTTTGATAATGATATAGGGTGTCCCAGATATGTGCTACAAAAATGAGTTGATTATGGAGAAAAAAACAACCGTAGTATAGAAGTCGCAATCCACTATCTTTATATTTTTTGCTAGCCTCCTGCCCGAGATGATGCACGAGGTACTTATAAATATTTGTGTTTACGCATTCGGTGCTGGAGCATTTTGTGACATTGCTTTTATAATAATAACAGTAGAAGTGTACTGCCGGTTTCAAAGCCACCAAAACAGCCTGGCTCCTTGACTCCGTGGCTCTGCCCACCGTGTTTTCTAGCCATAACCTATGGCTTGAATGTCTATGTCTATGACGTGCCATTCTTACCTACATCCCCTTAACACCCCTTCTAACCTGCAGTGCTTCACCCCCTTACCCCCGTGCATACTCTATTTACCCCAAGACTGCACCACCTCTCAGTGGCGGATCTAGGCTGGAGTCAAGCGAGGGGCTTCTATTCCCGAAATTTTGTAATAAAATAGGAAACACATTTTTTATTCATTTTATTCATTAAAATACAATACTATTAATACATTAATATTCTTAGTTTCGTTCAGTTCCGTTCCGCTGTTCCAGTTCCGCTCTACTCGTAGTAATAGAATAGAACAACTGTGAACGTGAACTGTCGATCGGTGAAGGCGGTGACTGGACCCGTGTTCTGTGCCGGGCCCTGTCCCAATCCCATTGCGTTCACCAAATTTTTAATTTTGTACTATAAAAACTATTTAGCGTACCCTCTTTAGAAACGGAAGCAATATTTATCAATGATTCAATATTCAATAATAATAGTTACTTTGCGACCTTCACGCCCACATAACCTCAAAATGGCATGTTCCTGTCAGCGCATTTACAACCCGTCCGAAACGAGTTGTCAGCGAGTGAATAAAATCGTACCTGTTGTAAACGATCTGAGCGCTGTAAGCACTGACAGCGCTATTCGGACCACGGTCTTAGAAGACTAGAAGTTAATAATATTGGAACTGGATCAGGTTTTTTAAGAACAGGTATTGCCTGGAACTGGAACAGGTTGTACCTGTTCCAAGAAAACGCAGTCCCACACCATCTCTAATTGCCAGACATATTTTTTAAGTGCCTACCTTACGGTATTAAGGCAAGGGGGGGGCTATAGCCACTGTAGCCCCCCCGTAGATCCGCCACTGCCACCCCTCCCCCCTTGTATGCAATTGCCCCCTTGCCCCAAGGATTCATTACTTCTTGTTGTATCTGTAGCCCCCCCAACCCATTGTGTTTATATCATATATAGGATCCGTGTTAAAGAGTGCCGGTGGACTGGCGGACCGCTCGGTTCGGTATAAATTTGAAATCTGTGGACGTATGTGATTTGTGCGGAGTGGTTGGCCACCTCGGATCCCCCCGTACTCCCTACTCAGCGCAATGGTTGGTCTTCTCGGATTTCCCCCCCAATGCTCTCACGCAAGTAGATATTTGAGATATAAATAAATTGGCGGTTTGAACAGTCCGAAATGGTTGCCCGCCTCGGATATCGCCCCAGTACCTCCGTCGGTCACCAGCCCGCCGCCGGAAAAATATTTATGCAGTTGACTGTCAATTAATGCTCTCGCGAATTTTGCATTATCGACACAATATTATCGTCTGGCCCAGCGCCAGATCGCATCGGACCGTGCCCTCACCTCAGACGATCACTCGAAGGCGACCTGGCGTATTGTGTTTAATAAGCGCCGCGCTGGATATCCGATCTGACACCGCATCGAGTGCTACGCTGTTGTGTCAGTGATTCGATCGTGGAAAGTCGCCAGGGCGAGCTGGGTGTAGAAACGTTGCATCAGCAAATAGAGGGGATTTATACATAAATACAGTAATTTTAACCACATCATCAAAAAGGTAGATACTGCTGCGGCCAATTTGAATTTGCAATATCATGGAGATTTCTGAGAGGCTATCCGGCTACATCGCTAGCCGCCAGCCGCTTTCGAGGGAGGTGTGGCCGGATGTCGCCGGGTCTCCCTCATTAATTTCGGCATAGAGTTCAGACGGCCTTGCAAGTTCAGATTGGCCTCAGCTGTACAATGTACATATATGCTGAAAATGGACGTAACGAGACAAACCTGAACCCACGTGACTGCAACATCAGCGGTATTCTTTCGTGATGATTCCACTGATCTATCAGATCCAGTTCATTTATCCCTTTTATTTCGATCAAGCTCACTTCCTCCTCCACTTAGTTTAAACTGATCCGGTGTGCCTCCCCCCTCACTCGTCCAGCTCCTAGAAATTTTGGGTTCAGTTGGCTCAGTTTGTTATTTTCTAACCTCGCTTTATAAAAATGGATTCAGAAGAAAAATAAAAGTAGTTAATATGATAGATTAATATCCGGAAAGCGAGGGTGCTGCTGTGGACATCACAAATCTCGTTAGTGGTGAAGTGTTTACCTTTTAGTTAATCACGCCCCGCCTTTCGAATAGTTTGTTGTTCTTTCTATTTCTGTAGATCAGTTAAATCTGAACTTATAGTATCTATTTTGCCTAGAAAGATCACGAATAAAAATTGGTCTTTTATCTCTGAAAATAAAAGCCCAATTTGTACGAGTCAAGAATACTTTTTTTCTTAGAATTGGTTGAGAAATTTAGTGGAAGCAAAAAAAAAACACTTTTTCAGTGTCGTACCATTATTTTTTAAATTATTTTTAATTATATCACTTAATGTCTGTCTAAACTGTGCCAAATACGTCTGCCATAGGTGTCGGAAAAATAAAAGAAACTTAACAAATTGAATTTTGACGCCCTGTATAACGAAAACCGCTAGGATTTCAATACATGTTAATATGAAAAAATCTCCTTTTTTGAAATTTTCTAGCAGTTTTGAAAGTACTGCTGATAAAGTTTGGATCACCCTGTATATAGTCATATCGATAAAAAAAAAAGTCGACACTGGATCTGGATTCACAATATCGATATATTTTTTAAAAAGTCTCAACTCTAATTTGACAAAACATGGCGCCCGTGTCGCCACTGTCTTATATAAAGCCACTGTACAGCCGTGTGGCTCGGTGCGCCTCGACTGGAAAGCGTGAACAAGGCGTTCGACGTGAGCCTGACAGTGTGACGTCGCAGCGGAGGGAAGGGGATGGCTGCAGGCCTTCTATTCACGTGTGCCTCGCCTCAATGCATATAATATTTTACTAAATGACTTGATGTAACTGACATTAGAACGATATTAGAACGTTTTCTCGAAAAACATTGACATAGGTAGATATTCAAAAAATGTAAAGACCTGGAGAACTTACCTTTTTTTCTTAAAAACAGTTGCAAAAAATGCGGTTATAAAGTCACCTCTACCTTCGAGAAGCTACCTTAAAAAATTATACATTCTTGCCTCCATAGGTACTAAGGGTCCGCTCCTTATTACCTATGAAGGCGGACACAGAATTAAAATCATCCAAGAATTAAAGTATAAATGAATAAGTAAAAAACATTAAGAGCTATACATATTAGCAATAACTATAGACACAGACGACCTATATAGCTACTCGCTAAGTAGCTAAGTATAAGGGAAAGTCGCCGAATTTCGTATACTACTTTAAATTTACTAAGTATTTATTATACAGAAGTGTTTTTTATTTATTTTTTCATATAAGCATATGCAACGTGTTATAATGAAACAAAATTTATTGTCAAAAAAATTTTACTACATTTGTTTTTTCCAAGAAAACGACGGTATATGAATTCGGTACATTTTGGTGCGACTGAAAAAGGGTTCCTAATTTCGGACACTGTATCCGAAATTAAGAGACTACTCTCTACAAGTGTAAAAACTATATATTTAAACAAAAGGCGCACACATACGTTTTTTCTAGCTTCTTTATTAGCTTGTTTGATGTAATTTCCAATGTTTCGGGACCGAAACAAAATGGGAGACATTAGGATAGGTAGGTATCCTATTTGTTTTCCTCTGACCTCATTATAATAGCCAGTTTCAATGGATCTGTCACTTTTTCTGAAAATAAACAATTTACTCGCAGTCAGCATATTATA
This sequence comes from Pseudeuparius sepicola, assembly GCA_963920635.1. NCBI lineage: Eukaryota > Metazoa > Arthropoda > Insecta > Coleoptera > Anthribidae > Pseudeuparius > Pseudeuparius sepicola. The sequence continues at coordinate 67,496,638 of OY987298.1, forward strand.
TTATGCCAGAATTTTTGGGTTCTGTTATCCGAAATTAGGAACTTCAGACTATCCGAAATTAGGCACCTTTTTACTTTTTAGGTTAGAGTAATGCAGTACTGTTATTTTTGAAATCTGTTTAATTGTGACTAGAATACAGGCTTAATTAATATATTAACTTACCTAGGACGCAAACTCAAAATTCTGGAACGATTATTTCAAAGATCGACACAGCTCAAACCGCGACTGAACATAAAACTCCGCCATGCAATTTAGACGTTTGGTGCTGCCATCTAATGGAGAGAGATTGTACCACCACAATATTGCATAGAGGGCTTAATTTGACTTTTTGCATTGTATAGGGTGAGGTTTCAATTTAAAACAACTGATGGCTTCTTAGATAAACCACTATCCGAAATTAGGAAACCATCCGAAATTAGGCGACTTTCCACTATTATAGGTCTGTGCTATAGAAGAATAATTCCTGAGACAATTTATGGAACGATGAAATAAAACTTAGAGAATCCTCACCATAGTTGGCATGAGAAATACGTGGTAGAATATGTTGTAAGTTGTAATCATACAATTCGCTGCCACTACCTTATATTATAGAACTAATAGTATAGTCAATGAAACTAAATTATATCTACTGTTTATCTTTATCACTAAATTTATTCATTCCAGTTTTATATATCTGTGTTGACCGTACAAATTGATCTCATTTATGTTTTGTGTCTCATCTTGATTTCATCTCGGCAAACTGCGTTGAGTAATAAAATATCACGATACGTATCCCTTATCAAATCCCCTTTGTCCCTACTTTCGCAGGAAGGGTCGTCTACAATCATTAATAAATCAGCAATATATCACAGATAATTGGCATTGATTTTCCATTATCTTGTTTAAGCGTGCAGAGAGAAAGTTTCCTAAATGTACGGGGTTGGCAAAAATAGGTATAGGTGACAGACAAAATATTCTTAGGTAAATTTCAAAAAGGTGGTTGATAGGTATTTACATTGCCAGATGATGCGTAAGTGCACTTTTTTGTCCGAGGAGATAGTTTAAAGACCGAGGCAACGCAACGAAGTCGTTGCCTCAGTCCGCCGAACTGTGACCGCTTATGAAGATACCACGGTTCCGGCTAATGCAGAAAAGGTGATCAAGCCACCTATGATGGACTGAATGGCGAAACAATTATTGTGGAACCCGAAGAAGAATTCGGGCTGTATAGAATAAGTAGGTATAGGTATATTCGTTGCAAAGACGCTGACCACCAAAAGAGGGCTTGTAATATTTGTGCAGACTGCTAACCTAAAAAACTATGACCAAAATTTGAGCAAAGGCGAAAAGATTGGGTTATGCCACGAAGTTCGGGCAATTATGAGAAATCAGGTTGGACCACAGCAGGTTCCACAGCTCCTACCAGAGAGTCTGAAAAAGCTGCTGCTTACTTGAAAATGCAGCAGCAGTACCAACTGCAAAAATTGATTGAAGAAAATCGTGATGTCTTTGCTACGTCTGAATCAGATTTTGGAAGGACAGGTTTAGTACAGCACACATGATAAATACTGGTAATATCCCTCCGGTCAAACAAGCTCTTCGAAGGATACCCCTTGCTAAGCAAGAATAGGTCTCAGCTATGTTGAAGGAAATGGAACAATAGATAGACATTGAACCGTCACAGAGCCCGTGGACTTCTCCAGTTGTCCTAGTGAAGAAGAAGGATGGTTCTATGAGGTTTTGCGTAGACTATCGACGGTTAAATGATGGCATCAAGAAGGACAACTACCCTCTACCCAGAATAGATTTATACACTATATCTTTCTCTCAATGGTTTTCCACGTTGGACTTGAAGAGTGGGTACTGGCAAGTCGAAATGCACAATCAAGATAAAGAGAAAACTGCATTTTGTACTGGTACAGGTTTATGGCAACTTAATGTTATGCCATTTGGCCTCTGTAATGCACCAGCAGGGGCGGATGGGACAGGCGGACTACCGCAAGATTTCCCGGTGGGCCGCATACTTGGTGGGCCAATGGGCCGGTCGTCAGTCGGCTGCCGCGGCCGGCTAAAAATATTTATTTATTTATGATTTATGACAATTTTATTTTTATAAAGTAACCTGTTTTTGTATTTTATTTATACAGGGTGGTCCAAACTTTATCAGCAATACTTTAAAAACTGCTAGACAATTTCAGAAAGGGATTTTTTTTCCTATAAAAGTTCTTTTTTTTTTCAAATTGTCTTTTATTTCTCCTAAAAGAAGAGAGCTAATGCAAACATATTTGGTACAGTTTAGACACTCATTAAATACTATAAATTAAAAATAATTTAGCCCATCTACTTCCACCAGTGTCTGAGAGACGGGGGTCTCTCGCTTTTTACAAAAAAATGGTACGCCACTGAAAAAGTAATATTTTTTGCCTTCACTAAATTTTTCAATAAATTCTAAGAAAAAAACTATTCTTGACTTTTTTCGAAAAATGTACCGTTTTTGAAAAATTCATTTTAATGCGTTTTAATTTTTTAGCAGAAGAAAATCAAAGTAGGTCTAGGCTCCCGAAATTTTGCACACATACTGAGTTTTCAATTCCGAACAACTTTCCTTAATAACATTTGGTCCTAAAACCTACAAAAAGGTTTCTAGATTCGAAAAATCATGTGTCCCGGGAATTTAAAAAAAATCTAATTTGCCGCACCAGTAAAGTGGGCTTTAGAGGTAGGTCTTACGGCAAAACGTTATTAAGGAAAATTGTTCGGAATTAAAAACTCAGTAGGTGTGCATACATACGAAAAAAAGGCAAGAATAGTTTTTTTCTTATAATTAATTGGAAAACTTAGTGAAGGCAAAAAAATACTTTTCCAGTGCTGTACCATTTTTTTTATTAATTAAATTTTAATTATTTTTAATTTATAGAATTTAATGAGTGTCTAAACTGTACCAAATATGTTTGCCTTAACTGTTTTCCTTTAGGAAAAATAAAAGAAAACTTGAAAAAAAATTGAAATTTGACGCACTGTATATCAAAAACCGCTAGGATTTCGATACATGTTTATACGAAAAAATCTACTTTTTTGAAATTTTCTAGCAGGTTTTAAAGTATTGCTGATAAAGTTTGGACCACCCTGTACTGACATTACTTTTTGTTTTTATTCGGATTTATTAAATATCATGATTTGGCGTCATTGTTTTATTCAGTGTTTTTTGGGGGGGGGGGGAGGGGAGAGGACGCCGGAGAGGGAGAGGGAGAAAGAATTAAAAATAAAGACCGGTAAAAATTTCTATAGGGCCGCCTCGCCACCTCTGTCCCGGTAAGAATTTTGGGTGCCCATCCGCCCCTGTGCACCAGCGACCTTTGAGAGGCTCATGGAGTCTGTGCTAAGAGGAATGACATGGAAAACCTGTCTAGTATATCTGGATGATGTCATTATTTTGGGAAGAACATTTGAAGATCACTTGAAGAATGTCCGAGAGGTAATCCAGGAATTAGGAGAAGCTAACCTAAAACTAAGCTCGAAGAAATACTATTTCTTCAAGAAGGAAGTTAGATATTTTGGGCATGTAATTTCACAAGGGGTTAAAACAGACCCAAAAAAGGTAGCCAATTGAAAAATGGGCGCTACCAAAAGATAAACATGAACTAAGGAGCTTCTTGGGTCTGTGCACTTAGTGAAACAACCTTATAACTTTTTTAACTTTTAACCGACCAGAACGAAATTTTTACCAAAGGTAGATGACATTGTAAAATAAAAATGAAAAGCTACAAAACATTTTTTTTTAATTTTTACTTAATTTTTTTTTATTTAATATTTTTTGATTTTGACAAAACTTTGGATTCAGGGTTCTGGATGGATTCTGAACAACTTTTCTTAGTACATTTTTTTGAAAAAGAAATGCCTCATACGACTTTCGGATTTTACCTTTGGTAAAAATTTCGTTCTGGTCGGTTAAAAATTAAAGAAGTTATAAGGTTGTTTCACTCTTAAGTGAGACTCTCTGTATATCACTATTTTATCATTATTATATCATTTTTCCATGTTTTCACGTCCTGTATCTCGGAAACGAAACGTTTGCGAACAAATTGAATATAAGAAAGAAAGTTACATGAACACACATGCCATGTTTCTGGAAAGAAGACGCTACATGCTGAGAAGACACTTTTAATATTATATATACTAAAACATGTTCTATTACGACAGCCTCTCTTGTAACTTTTGCCAATAAACATCTTTTTAAAAACAAATTTGTTACGCTCGCCCACGTAACTGGCGCAGTAGTGCGGATCACTGTTGCCTTTTTCGACCTATTGATAGATTTCGACTCGCGATCGGTTCCGAATCTTCGGTTAAAAACAGTGTGAAACCGAAAGGTGTGGACTTGGCTCTTACAAGACGGCTCAACAGACCAGGGGACCCCAGGAACAGCATCGTCCTACAACCCTTTTGGTCACCGCAGGGAGAAGACAGCATCGTTTTTCCTATTGCACCCGTAGGTTAAGAAGAAAAAGAAGATTTCCATGAAGAAAAACGTCTTCATCTTAGCATTGTAAGTGAATCCTTAAACAAAAAATTCATATTAACCCCCTTTTGTATATATTGTTTATATTTCTGTTTCGCCAATCTGGACGAACTTTTAGATTTAGCAAATTTATTTAACACTCTCCAACTTTCGGAAATTCAAAATATTCCTACTTCTAACCCAGTAAATTCAACAATTTCAAGTACTATGGCAAACCCAGACTATCAAATGATAAGGTACCAAGCCGACAACATTCCTCGATTCGACGGAAACTGTGGTATCTTGGACCACAGCCGGCAACGCGAGCGAGTGAAGTGCGCGTAACTACGGAAACGTAGTTTAGTTTTTAGTTTCAGCAGCATAGCGGCTTCGACAAGACACGTGGCGCTCGCGACCGTAAATTATGAAATGTTTGAGCGTTGTACCCGATACGTTAGTTATTTCCACCTCCCAGACACAACAGAAACCCTAAACAAATTAACAGATTTATTCGTTGCGTTGAAAACTTTCTCACTAACCATCAAAATGCTACAACCCCTCTCGCACCGATAAATGTTTGTCTGTTTGATACTGTCATAAGTAAGCTAGTTGGAAGAGCAGCTGACTTAATAGCTTCTCAAGTAGAACTTAATTCTTGGGAACTTATTAAAAATGCCCTAATTGTCGCTTTTTCTGATCAAAGAACAAGATACAAGATACAAGATATTATATCTTTAAGACCCGATAAAAATGAAAACAATCATAATTTTGGCTTAAAATTACAAGACGCTAGAAGTCTACTGGTCTCTAAAATTAATGCTTCTAACGATACAGCAGACGTAAAACTTTTGAAAATAACTCAGTATGAAGCTCTTATTCTCAAAACTTTTATCAATGGACTCAATTATCATTTACAGCTTATAGTAAGATTAAAAAATCCCGATTCCTTGGAGCAAGCTATGGCTTTCGTCCGAGAAGAAGAAAACTTTTTATATTACAAAAATCGTTCACAAATTCCACAAACTAAAATAGTTCCTAATTTTCAAACTTCACGACCTAACATGAGATTACAACCTTCTACAAGTACCCAATCTTATCCAAGACCACCAACGTACCAACCAACGACTTTTTCTAATTATCCAAGACCTAACGTACAACCTCAATTTCCACCAAAAAATATCCCTTCACCATCTTATAATAACCAATATAGAAATTTTAATTCACCATCCACCATGCAAAGATTTCAAAATCCCAATTTTAGACCTCAGTATCAACCAAATCAATACCAATCAAATCAGTATCAACCGAATCAATTTCAAAGATCCCCTCAAAATTTTCCAAAACCTTTCTCTAAAATTACTCGAATAACTAAAAACGAACCAATGGACACTACAACAGGAAATACAGTTTTACATCAAAATTTTATTTCTGAAGAATGCTATAACCAGGTTATTGACCCCGTAGAGAGTACCGAAACAACCTTACAAATTGAACCTCAAATTCCTGACGGAAACTACTACGAAAATAAGGAATTATCCCAATTCCTATATTACCCAGAACACCCGAATTTTGACGAATATACCGACTTTTCCCAACCCTCAGACAAAACAACTGAAAACGAAAATTTTCAGATAACTCCGAACCAAAACCCTACAACGTAATTTATCTAAATAATGCCGACGAAACCACCTTACCTTACGTTTATCTCCCCGAACTAAACGCAAATTTTTTAATAGACACAGGTAGTTCAAGAAGTTTTATTAATCCCGAATTAGCTCATCAATACTTTACAGATTTTATTTTCGAAGAACCTTTTTGTGTAAAAACAGCCCACGCTAGATCCATACATAACGAAGCGATGGAAATTCCAGTTTTTCCCTCATTTCAAATGAATGGAAACCATAAATTTTATTTATTTGATTTTTCAAAAAATTATGCAGGATTATTTGGCACCGATTTCTTAAAACATAAAATTATGTCAAATATCGATTTACGTTGTGACTATCTAGTTACGCCTTATGTAGCTATTCCCTTAAATAACACTGAATATATCGTTTATTAGAAATCGACATTAGAAATAATTATACAGCCCCGAAGCGTACAAAAAATAAAAGTACCCGTAAATAAAATTTCTGGCACTTGTATCTTACCTTACACAAATTTTGGAAAAGCAGAAATGCCTGAAGCAGTTTGCAATATTGTAGATTCATTCGCTACTACCTTTGTTACTAATATTTCGGAAAATCCAATCAAAATTAAATTTCTTAAGCCCTTTGATATTGTACTAATCAATGAAACTGAAATAAATTTTTTCAAAAAAAATGGAAACTGACCAAGATCTAGACGACCATATTGACCAACTACAAAAACAGAATTTAAAAAATTTACGCTTAAGTCACTGTAATCAAGAAGAATATGACGCAATTCGAAAATTATGTTTCGAATACCGAGATATTTTTTATGTAGAAAATACTCCTTTGACATTCACGAACCAAATAAAACACAAAATTAAATTGACTGACGAATCTTCCATTTTCACAAAAACATATCGATACCCCGAAATTCACAGACAAGAAGTCAAAACGCAAATTAGCAAAATGTTATCTAATGGCATAATCCAACATTCAAATTCCCCGTGGAGTAGCCCCATTTGGGTAGTACCAAAAAAAATGGACGCATCAGGAAAACGAAAATGGAGGATTGTGATTGACTATCGCAAACTTAATGACAAGACAATTGACGACAAATTTCCATTACCAAACATTTCGGACATTCTAGACAAACTCGGAAAAGCCCAATACTTCTCGACACTCGATTTGGCGAACGGCTTTCACCAAATAGAAATGTCACCGGACGACATCCCAAAAACAGCATTTTCTACAGACACCGGTCATTTTAAATTCAAAAGAATGCCATTTGGACTTAAAAACTCACCCTCTACGTTCCGAAGGGTTATAAATAATGTTCTGCGCGGATTACAAAAGGAAATATGTTTAGTGTACCTCGACGACATTATAATTTTCTCGACATCTTTACAAGAACATATAGACAGACTAAAATCAGTTTTCCAACGCCTTAGAGAATTAAGCTTTAAAGTCCAACTGGACAAATCGGAATTTTTACATAAAGAAGTAGCTTATTTAGGACACCAAATTACCACTGACGGAGTTAAGCCCAACCCGGATAAAATTAAAGCAGTAAAAGATTTTCCTATACCCCGTACGCAAAAAGAAATTAAGTCATTTTTAGGTTTAGCTGGTTACTACCGTAAGTTTATCAAAGATTTTTCCAAAATTAGTAAACCCTTAACTGAATGCCTCAAGAAAAACCGTAAAGTAGATCACTCTCCGAAATTTATCGAAGCTTTTAATCATTTAAAAGATTTGCTGATAAATGCCCCTATTTTAAAATATCCAGAATTTGACAAACCCTTCGTTCTAACAACAGATGCCTCTAGTGTAGCATTAGGAGCAGTCCTGCCACAAGGAACCCCGCCTAACGATTCGCCAATCGCATAAGCATCACGCACCCTCAACAATACGGAACAAAAATATTCGACTATTGAGCGTGAATTACTCGGAATTATATGGTCATGCAAGTATTTTAGGCCTTATCTATACGGTAGAAAATTCTTTATATACACAGATCATCGCCCTCTCGTTTGGCTCTTTAATCTGAAAGAACCTAACACCAAATTAGTCAGATGGCGCCTCAAACTTGAAGAGTTCGATTACCAAATTATATATAAAAAAGGAAAACAAAATTCCATTCAGAATTCAGTTAAATGCAATAGAAACCCAATCTACCTTTAATAATGCCGGAGACATAGACTTTGACATAGATGAATTTTTGCTCCAAGAATCAAAATTTTTACCTAATCCTTCCTCAACTTCAGACTTAACTACTGACTTAGACGAATCTTTAAAACAGAATGATATTGACAAGCAAGAAATTAACGAAATAATGAATGATTTACAAAAATTTACCTTACCTGAAAACCCCAAACAAAAAATAAGAATTTTGCAAAATATACAAATACGACCACCGACTACTGATGCCACTGCGCATAGTATCAATGCCCCCGAAACTACGACCAATATCCCAATATTAGACGAAATTATTAACAATCGACCAAACCAGATGATTATCAAAAAATCACCCTACGAGTTATACTCAAAAATTGAACAAGAAAATTTTGACGACCACCATATCATTTATGCAACCTTACCTACCAATATTAATGAGATAACAAAATTTTTAAGAGAATACATAAGTAACAAAACGATGTATATTTACTTTCACTCTAAAGAATTACGGCCTTACTTCCAAGAATCACTTAATACACATTTTCAAAATTGCAAACTTATCGAATGTAACAAACTTATTAATAATGTTAAACCGGAAGAGAGACAGATGCTTATAAAATACAAACACGAAGGCAAGACAAATCATCGCGGAATCGACGAAACTTATAAATTTTTAAAACAAAATTACTATTGTAAATCTCAAAAATCCGATATTTCTAAGTACATAAATCAATGCGAAATATGTCAACGTTCAAAATACAATAGAAGACCTCCTAATGAACCCCTAGTTTTGACTCAAACCCCTTCTAGGCCTTTCGAAATATTACATATTGACACGTTTATTACAGGAAAATATAAATTTCTAACTTTAATAGACAAATTTTCGAAATTTGCTCAAGCTTTACCATACTTTGGAACAGCAATATCGGCCTGCCAACAAATAGTTCATTTCTTTTCATTCCACGGAATTCCAAAGCTAATTGTTTGTGATAACGGCTCAGAATTTAAAAACGACGTTTTAGATGACTTATTGAAAACTCATAATATAAAAGGACATTTCACCACCCCCCGTCATCATGAGTCAAACTCCCCAATAGAAAGACTACATTCAACCCTAATTGAGCACCTTCGAATTCTTAGAGAAAAGGACAAAACATCTGATATACCGACCTTAATGACATACGCAATAATAGCTTACAATAGCACAATTCATTCTCATACTAATCACACGCCTTTTGAAATAATCTCAGGTCATACAGACTCTCGCGATCCGATGTCACTTATACCCGCTCAAGTTTTCAAGGAATATGTTAACAATCATCAGAATAACACGAAAGCGCTTTATGATAAAATTCATTCCGACTGTGTTGACAAAAACGAAAATATAATTAACAAGCGAAACAGTAGTAAGACAGCCGCTGAAATTACAGTAGGCACTCAGGTTTTTAAACAAGTGGATCCGAGGTCAGCGAAATTAAAATCCAAATTTACAGGCCCCTATTTAGTTACAAAAATTCTCGAAAACGGAAAAATTGAAATACAAAACCCAAAAACAAACAAGACGGAGATCACACACAAAACGAGACTAAAATAAAACACGTTGTTACAGATGGACCTGGACCATCGACGCAAACGACACAAACTTCCATAACCTTAACTCCTATCCCGGACTCTTCCCGTACAAGTTAGGAACGACACAAATTGTATTTAATCACTGGCCACTTGTTCAAGTAATACGACTTAGCCCCAGTAGTTTCAAGATATTTAGAAATAAAAAATCAAGTGTATATAAACTTAATAATGATTAAAAGTAAAATTGGACACTATGGTGACGAATACAATAATTCATTTTCATATTTGTTTGCATTAGAAAAGCAGATCGATTTACAAATAAATCAAATAAATCCTATTCAAAATGTAACTAGACAGAAAAGAGGCTTACTTAATCCTTTGGGATCTCTCATTAAATGTATTACAGGAAATTTAGATCAAGAAGATAGACAAAAATATGACATGCAGATAAAAAACTTACAAGAAAATCAAAACAAATTAAAGTGTGTTGCCTTCAGTCAAATTACATTATTAAAATCTACCATTAAGAAATTTGAGGAAACAGTGACAAACATAACTCACAACCAAAAACAAATAGAATTTAAAATTAATCAAATACGAGAAGCTCTCGAGAAATTCGCTCAAGCCCAACTAGATGACTTCAATTATTTTCAAATTCATATTTTGATTCATCAACTTACTAATATATACCAAAATATCTACAATATATTTGATAGAATGGAAGTAGCAGTTTCTTTTGCAAAATTGAATACTTTACATAACTCAATCATAAATCCTATAGACTTGTTATTAGAAATAAAAGAATCTGAAAAATATTTAAAGTTAGGCAAAGTACCTCTTTCACCAACTATTGATAATATTTTGAATTTCGAAAAATTTATTGAAATTAAAAGCTACTCAAAAGAGTTCAGTATCACATTTATTTTAGAAATACCCTTGGTTGAATCAGAGTTATACCAATATTACAAAATCCTACCATTACCAATCCCAAAAAATAATGAACCCGATTTTTACTTTTGCCTAAACCATTCCTTGCACTTAACAATGGAAAGTATGTTTTCATGGACAAAATCTGCAAGAAAATTGAAGAAACCAAGTACATTTGTGAAGAAGTTAGTCCTACGCATGTTGATGATGACGCTCCTTGCGAGGTGCAATTAATACCATTCAAAAATTTAACGAACTGTTCTCCCTTCAAGACTACTATCCAAAAAGTTTAGATAGCCAAAGTTGTCAAAAATAAATGGCTAATAACTGTTCCGTCAAAGCGAATAGCTGTTAGTTCCTGTAAAAACTCGGTACCAAATAACACACCACTACAAGGAAGTTACTTAGTTGAACTGTTTTCCGATTGCACTTTAAAATTAAATTCGATAATATTACAAAGCTATAAAACTAGCAAACTACCCTTTATAAAAGTATCTTTACCCTCTATAAACTTTTCGAGTAAAAACCTCACTAGCATCCCGAAGAAGCTAGGTCTGCCAGAACTCAGCCTCAACAAAATCAACTTAGAAGAAACAAGAAGTATTCAAGACACCCTTGAAGAACAGAAGAAGATTTTAGAAGACATGTCGTCACCACTTGAAACAAAGAAAATTAACATTTTTACAATTTTTATTTTCATTATAATATTAATTGTTTTATTACTACTCTTGCTCAAATTAATTAAAAAACATTTTCAAAAATTTTCTATTAACCCAAAACAAAAGGAAACCCGAGAAGAAATCATCATTTAATTTTTGGGAACCACATCCTAAAGAATATGCTTCCCAGTAGGGCCGGAGGAGTTACATGAACACATATGCCATGTTTCTGGAAAGAAGACGCTACATGCTGAGAAGACACTTTTAATATTATATATACTAAAACATGTTCTATTACGACAGTCTCTCTTGTAACTTTTGCCAATAAACATCTTTTTAAAAACAAATTTGTTACGCTCGCCCACGTAACTAGAATGATGGAAATAATGTTACGGTAACAATTGTGCAATGAGGATGAAAAGTCAAATGATATAATAGAAAAAATTGTAAAATAGTTACTTTACTGCCGATTTCTAAGCTTTTAAAGACGATTTTGAGACACTTTAATGCCTATAAAAAAGATTTACTTTTGCCTCTTCTCTACGCTACTGGTGTGCGCCGTTTAGACTAGACTGAGAGCTTTGAGAGTTTCGAGTGTCAGGTAATTATTGTAGCTAAAGTAATTATTTCACGAATTAAGTGTTTCATAAAACGTTTGTGGCCATTGGATTTTTGCTCTATATAAAAGTTGAAAATACCTATATGTAGGCTATGGAAACAATTGATCATTACATATGAAATAAGTGTATGTTTGGTTAGTTCTTTAGTTACTTAGTTGAAAATTGAGACACGGATAAATAATTGCAAGAGAAACAATTATATTTTCTTAATAAGTCTTCCATAATTCGACAAATAAGTTGCGTTTTCGATTTTTTTTGTTAAACTGTAAGTCACTTGACCGTTTTTTCAGTCATATAGGTATACACATTTTAAGTCGCTCTGCATACAAAAAATTTTCCTTTATGAAGTCTTTATTTGTCACAGTGTGCAAAAAAGTAATAGATAAATAATTATTATTAAATTTGGGTCTTCCATATACCTACTTTTTGTGTAAATAAAAACATTTTACAAAATACATAAATGTATTTCATTTTCAGGTAATTCAAAGACCTACAAATATCCTTTAAAGAATATTAACATGCTAAGATCAAATTATTACTAATTACTGATTATTAAGTAGGTAACACAAAGAAATCATCCTGAGAGTTGCTTATATAGTTTGGGCACATAATCATCCCATTCGGCCTGAAAAAAGTTGCCCGCTGCTAGCTCCCCCAACTTGTACTTCGTCGCAAATTTCCTGATAGAGAAACCTCCCCTCTTATCTCCCGAATTGTTGGGTAACTTGGGTTCACTGAACTTGATCTTTCCGTTCTGCTTGTACACCAGGAATACGTACCTGTGAAAGCCGCTGCCTTTCGGTGGACCGGAGCCCACGTAATCGGTCAACACCTAGACCATTGAAACAATAAAAACAGTTGATATACATACAGGGTGATAGCTTTAAAATGGGCTATAGGTGTCCCAGAAAATTTAAGAGATATCAAAATAGCTGGGGTAGAAAAGGGGAACAAAATTAAGTAGTGTAGTACGTGGCGTCCCCCCTCCAATTCCCTAAGCCCAACTCACCTATTTGAGGGTTCCTAGATTGGGAGAGTTAGGACAGTATGTCATTTATTACCAGAAAAAAATATTTTTCAAAAATCACATCAATTTTGTTGAAAAAAAAAAACTTGTGGTAGATTCCATGGGCGTAACAGTGTTGGTATTACAGGCCACAGGGGAATAATATTTCAATGTATTCTAGTCACCTACATATAAGATAAAACTCGTGACACATGCTCTCATATAACCTTGTACAGGGTGCGGGCCAAATTGGACACTTTTAAAGGGAAACTCCTATTTTTGACCGAGATAGACGAAAACTGATATCGGTGTCTGAGGCTCATTTTTATGATAAACTTAATGGCGAAAACTACAAATCGATATCTGTCACCGTTCTTGAGTTGCAGGGCGTTATTCGAACATGTGCGTTTTCGAAAAGTGGCCGTAACTTTTTTTGGGTTGAAAATTTTGTGTATCTGTAAAAACATTCCTAAAGCACTTTTTTACGTAGAGTCCAATGCTGCTACTAAATTTTTTTTTCAACTAAATTGTTTAAGAGTTATCGATGAAAAAATTTATTTTTTAAATGTAACACACTGTATATTTCTGCATTTTTTAGTAGAGTAAAAAATTATCATTCCAAAAATATATAACACTTAATGATTTACTTAAGTAGTTATCAATTACTTATAGCTTTTATGATTTCATGTGTATAATAATTAGAAGCGCGCCCTTTCAACAAGTAGGCTTTGGACGGTGAGACAATGAAACAACGGTGAACAATTGTTTACTGTTACATGTCAAAATTTCAGTTAAACTGTTTAGGCAGTGTAAAGATTTTTCTATCTTTGTGTAATTTATAAATTTTATAACATTACCTACATTGAAATTTGAAAGTTATGAATAATGTTTTATACAATCCGGGGAAAATGCCTATCTCTGTTTAACTCGTACCTTTTCGGCCTATCGTTTTCAAAATGCCCACTATTAATCAAATTGTGTCGCAATCTTGCAAAAATGTCCTTGAAAGGATGTCTTCTCTCTGGATACCGCTCGTAGTATAAATTGGTAGTTGCATCTGCATTTTCCCCGGATTGTATAAAACAGACTATTATATCCCATTTTTCATAAGTTTCCAATTTCATTGTATGTTATAAAGTTTATAAAGTAACCGTCCAAAGCCTAATACTTGCTGAAAGGGCGCCCTTCCAATACACACGAAATCATAAAAGCTATTAGTAATTGATAAATCATTAAGTGTTATACATTTTTGGAATGGTAAGTTTTTTTCTATATTAAAAAATGCAAAATTTCACTGGTAACTCTTAAACCATTGACTTGAAAAAAAAATGTAGTAGCAGCAATGGATTCTAAGTAAAAAAATGCTTTAAGAATGTTTTCACAGAAACACAAAATTTTCAACCCGAAAAAAGTTACGGCCACTTTTCAAAAATGCACATTTTCGAAAAATGCCCTGTAATTAAAAACGGTGACAGATATCGATTTGCGGTTTTCGTCATTAAGTTTATCATAAAAAAAATGAGCCTCAGACACTGATATCAATTTTCGTCTATCTCCGTCAAAAATAGGAGTTTCCCTTTAAAAGTGTCCAATTTGACCCACCCTGTACAGACGTAAAAAGTCAAGAAAATTTCATAAAATACATATTTCTTTTATTTAAATATACATGGTGCCGTATTGTGGGGTTTTCAATTGTCAGAACACAAGCGAAGACCATAAGTTATTTTTACTGCCTATCGATGAGAAAAATAAAAATTTGAAAAGATGCAATGAGGTTCCCTAGCTGGAAGGTAATAAACAGAAAAAGCAAAATAGACCTATAAACAATGTATTGTCTCTTGATGTTATTAAAATATTAAAATTTGATATGTATCTCTATAATGCCCAAAATCGGCGAATAATGACACTCATGACTTTACTACCCAACTCTCCCAATTCAGGACAGGAACCCTACACCAACCCACACTTCAAATTATTAAGTAGTAACCTCCCAATTATTTAGACATATTGTTGCATGCTCTCGAAACATCTTTTATTTTCTGATATACCTATAGTCTATTGAACCTTTTCAAAGTGGCACCTTGTATACAGGGTGTTCCAGAAATAAAGACCAAAATGTTAGCCACGTATCTAACTCGTCAAAATCAACAGCCTATTGAAACTTTTCAAAGTGGCACCTTGTCAAGGGCGTATTCAAGGAGGGGGTACAGGGGGTAATTACCCCCCCCCCCCCAAGCCCATCAAATGTCCAATTTCTCAACTCTATATTTAGGTAAATTTAGTCAAGAGTCCGACGAAGTAATAAAAATTAAATTGCATGGATAGTTAGATTTATGGCAAAAAACATGTAGAGTCGACAATAATATTTGTGATATCGTTACAAGTTATAAAGACTGTGATGAAGACATATTTCCTACTATAAAAAAAATTCTACACATATTAATTGCTCTGCCAATTAGTGTTGCGTCAGCAGAACGAAGCTTTTCTTGACTGGAAACCTCCACTATGGGCGAAGAGCGATAAGTAGGATTGGCACTGCTATTTACCCACACAGAAATCAATGTAGATGCACAGCTTACTATGTTAGGGTAAGCTGTGGTAGATGTTTCTCGGGTTATTGAGCGATACGCCAAAAAAACAAAAAGAAAAATTGATTTCATATTATAATAGAGAACTATATTCCTATTCCTATAATCCATTGTGATATGGATGCGATTTTTAAGAGTTTTATATTCTTTTAAAGAATTTTATTTATTTTTAAAAATATTTTTGTACCTATAATGTTTTGTATTTTTTTGTAGGTAATAAAATGCCACCATATTCAGTTGAAATTGCTTTTACGGACGCACCAAACCCCTGCTAAAAATGCAAAAAATGCAATGCTAAGAAATATTTTATATTACCCCTCCCAAGGCGAAATCCTGGATACGCCCTTGCACCTTGTATACAGAGTGTTCCAGAAATAAAGGCCAAAATGTTAGCCACATATGTAACTCACCAAAATCAACAATTATTTTAAATTTTTTCGGAAATCCTTAGTTTCCGTGATAAACAATACTTTTAAAATTTTAGTACCTATGTTTTTGTTACCCGCCACAGGAGCATAGTATAAGTCGAAACACTTGAACACAAAGAATGGGGATAAATTCAGTTGTTAAATTCTTATTTACTATTTCAAATAATAATATCTGTGATAAACTAAGAAAGGGCCAAAATTATTAAAACTGCTATAGTTTTCACTTAACAATATCAACATTATTTTTCAACTATCAACTGCCGTAGTTCCCGTAAGACCCCAGTTGCAAAAACTTTTGATACATTGTGCTGCAAAGCCAATCTACTACACTACGATTGCTAATGCTAAAATAATTTGCAACCCTGGCCTATCCATTATACTAGACAAGGCTTGTACCATTGGACCGTTGTCTGTCGCGATCTGGAAAACATCCGTTTTCTCGAAGTGCTTGTAGAGGTTGTGCACGCTAAGACGCTAAGTCACCCACGAAACCTAAGTATGTCTTTATAAGAAAAAAGTTTTAGACAAAAGTTGTAGAGGACTTTATGTAGAATTCTGGGATGAGAAATTTTATACAGGGTGTTTCGCAAATGCGCGGCAATCCAAACTTATATTTTTGGAATGAAACTCCCTATGTATATATTTTTGCATTTTTGCAATTAGCTTGCCAAGGCAATCAAAATGATATAAGGCTTTTGTATCATAATCTTTTTTGCTTTTGAAATATTCCGTTTCCAAATTTTATACTAAATATTTAACTTGAATTTGTGGATCTCCTGATAAAGATAGACGATCGGAAGCAATAAAGAAAAAAGAATTTCAGGAAAATAGTAAAAGCTCCTAAACTAAAACTAAAATTGATATCATTTACCTGATATGCCACTAAAACATCCTTAAATATTTCTTGTTATTACATTGATCGTCTATCAAATTTGAAAACTAAATATTTCGAAAAAGGAAAAAGATAACGATACAAAGTGTAATATCATTTTGATTGCCTTGACGAGCAGATTTCAAGAACGCAATAATATATAGGGTGTTCTATAAAAAAAAACAGGAGTCTGGTTTTCCACGCATTTGCAAAACACCCTGTATAAAATTTCTTACTATACCAGAAAACAGTAACCTGCTATTATCTATTATCAAAAATTAAAATGATATAGGAGCGATGGGAGACTTAGCGTGGATACTCATCTGTACTGTAAAGGGTCAGCTCAAACTTTTGCGGGGCCGGGTGCTGCATGCGGAAAGTGCGGGGCCCCGACAAGGAATTATTTGAGCCATTAATAATAGATTTTTGAAAATGGCCACACCGCTAACTCTATTCTTGTTCCAATCAGATTCCCATTGGTACATCACTAGAATCTAGAATGAATATTTTTTGCATGATGTCACTTTTTGAAAAAGTTCCGCCGATTTTCTAACTGTAGGCGGGGCTGCGAGTTTGGATCACTCCAGTTACGTATATACAGGGTGGCCTATTTGAAATGGAAGCACCCCGTAAAATTTTTATTTTTCAGCCGGGTATTTTTCCAAAGATAGGTCACAAAAACCTCTAGGTTTACTTTGGTGCAAATTTTCAGGTCTTAATCTCAATTTTCAAGGCCTACTACGAATTTTTTTCTAGTAAAAAATGACGAAAATAATTTGGCGATTTTTTTATTTAAAATCTGACGCAGCGTTAATCAGGACACCCAAAAAATATAGGGGAGTTCTATTGTACATGCAGGGTTTCAAAATGAACAAAATGGGAATTTTAAAGACCTCCGGCGAGTCAAGTGTGTCGCGGAATCCCCTCAAAACAATTGAATGATCAACAGAACTACTCCAATTTTCTACTGGCTATTTACACACCAACATTTTGAGTGGTTCTGTTGACCATTGAACTGTTTTAAGGGGATTCCATAGCACACTTGACTTGTCAGATGTCTTCAAAATTCCTATTTTGCTCAAATTTTGAAACCCCCAGAATGGAACTCCCTGTATATTTTTTGTTCAAATTTTGTATGTTAGGGCTTTAGGGATTAATACCGAGGTGTCAGATTTTAAATAAAAAAATCGCTGAATGGTTTTTGTAATTTTTTATTGAAAATTTCGTAGTAAGCCTTGAACATTGAGATTAAATTTTGTACCAAAATAGAGTTTTTTTCTTTAGAAAAAACTCCGGCTAAAATCGGATGAAAAATAAAAATTTTAAGGGGGTGCTTACATTTCTAATGAGCCACCTTGTCAAAATTAATTTCGGGTGGGAGAGGGACAATTTTGGTGTATTTTTTAAACAAGTGCATTTAAAATAATTTAGCACCGTTCGCACCCGCCTATAGAGCCGGCCCTGCCCTGTATAGTACAATATGAACAAACGTTAGATGTACGCCTATTTGGCATGAGATAATTCGGGAATCGTTCTGTACATCCTACAAACCTGAATTCCTGATGATAGTTCTCATGAGTTTTGTCGTAAATGCCAGCTATTGTCACAAAATGTTTCCGCACCTCATACACAGAACGCGTGTAAATAATACAACCGAGAATACAACACTCAACTATTTGTGTGTAAATAACTCGTGCCTGGTCGGCAGGAGGCTAGCAAAATATATAAATATAGTGAATCATCGATTCCCCTGCTTTATTTCGGTGTTTTTTTTTATCTACAAACAACTCGTTATTTTAACGTCTGAAAAAAAAATTCGAAAAAAATTATTTGAAAAAATTGTTGCTCTGGATGAGTTAGGTAAATCTGGACCAACACTATATTAAAGACCTGAGCATGACGTCATATTTCATTGTTGTTTGCGGACTGGGGTGGCACCGTCGCAATGACAAGGCCCGGCAGCTGAAATCGATGAGTCATCCAAGGGAGGTGGGCCTAAGGCGCTAAATTCAAATTTCAAGATGTCAACTTAGTATATTTGGTCTAATAACGTTATAAAATGATTGTTTACATATATGGCTCAAGGTTTACAATACGGATAATAATCTCTACGAAAGTCACATTTTGAATGGCTTTTGGTGCATATAGATATCTAACAATAATATATTTTTTTACTACTAACATGAGAAATCACCATTATTTACCTCAAACATTTTCTATATGACATTTAAAAATTAGTTTCATTTTATCAGCTTGACAACTGAAGTCTGAAGTATTTGAAAAAAGCGAGAAATGACTAAAATGTCAAAATCTAATCAAATATGTAAACTATGGCAATATTTCAATGTTAGTAGTAAAAAAAATTCTATATACACTTCGGTTGAGAAGGTCACCTCGCATATTATATCCTTCGGCGCTACGTGCCTCAGGTATAAAAATGTTCTCAACCTAAGTGTATAATATATTATATATATATATATATATATATATATATATATATATATATATATATATATATATAATTACAAGAAAAGGTGATAATGGGCAAACACTCAAAGTTAACAAAAAGAAAAACTAGTAACCGCATACACGTGTTTCATGCTATTTGACAATCATCAGTACGGTGTAATATTAACCAAATCAAAAGATAGGCATGATTTGGGAAGCAACAAATGAAGTCCAGGCAGGAGCCAGCAGCACATTTGCAGCTTCAGTCAGCACATCCCCTATTTTGGGGCTTGTACTAACATCGCCACGGAGGCTGCTAAAGCGACCTGCGTGGAAATCTTCATAACCCAAGATACAATGACAATAAGGATGTAAGATTAGCGAGTGTAAATGTAATAATTACAAGAAAAGGTGATAATGGGCAAACACTCAAAGTTAACAAAAAGAAAAACTAGTAACCGCATACACGTGTTTCATGCTATTTGGCAATCATCAGTACGGTGTAATATTAACCAAATCAAAAGATAGGCATGATTTGGGAAGCAACAAATGAAGTCCAGGCAGGAGCCAGCAAATGTATATATATAAAACTTCCTAATTTTAAGGTGGTTACGTTTAATCATGTAAAATTGTTAGGTATAACACTTTCTAAACAATCCAAAACAAAACCACTTTTACCCTGGAAGACTGTGTAGGAACAAAATCTCTTTTAATGGCCTTAACCCACTTTTCCCTTAACATGGGGTCTTTAGGGAGGAAAAAGCGGACACATTAGGACCGCCTTTGTAGTTTCCCTTGCAGTTGGGAACGGAACACGTCCACGACATGGTTTAAATAAGTCCGAAACTGTAGACACAACCTAAAACCTATAAACTAAAGTTGAATTTTAATCGCTTTATTCTGAATCACTGCTATTTTACCACCTTATTAATAAAACTCCACGTCCTATATTACCAAAAAAACACAGTCCAACACACAATAAACACAACAAACGCTTTATTAGCATTTCCGTCCTTTTTACGGTCAGGAATTTTCTTTGCGTTTAATATTTCGCAGTTATCACATTAACAGAGGATTTTGTTTATCTACTTATAGCCCCAAAGCGAACCAATGGTCCACTATATAAGAAGAAACTTAAAAATCTAATGCGTTCTATACTTACTTGCACTACAACTAGCCATGTACTTCATTTCAAACCAAACTGTACCAAAATACTCATCTTGCTTGCTTTTTAGACTCGCTTTTTTAATAAAATGTATGAATGTATAACATGTAAACTTGTAAAATTAAAGGAACATAACAAGCAAGCATTTAATTTAATTTGGATGTTAAATTCGTTGTAACACTCATTTGGATGCTTTTATTTTATAAAATATTCTGCAACAATGGTGTTTTTTAACATTAATCCAGTTTAAATACGTGGCTAAAATTTTGCCACATATTTCTGGAACGTCCTGTATAATTTGAGTTGTTAAAGTTATTAATGTTTTTCTCAGATTTGCGCAGGCTTGCCAATGCAATATGATTAGAACTGCTTGAGATAGCACGTGCGGTGGAACTGACGCTACAACAATGAAGTAGAATAACTATTATGAAATAATCAATTATTTTCTGGGACCCTTCCTAAAAGCTTGATAAAAACCGAAATAATGTATAGATACGTAGCATTGAGGCGACTTCAACGCCCAGATTTTAATGCTTTTACTTACGCAATAGTCATAGGCGGTTCTAGACCTTTTGTTTTGGGGGGCTTAAGCCTCGGGGCCCTGGCATATAGCTAAGGTAGCCATATTTGTGATTATTATTATACAAAAGAAATTTTGTTAACAAGTAACTGCATGGATTGTTTCACATAACAAAATATACTTGCATATTACACAAGTACTTACTATAAAAAAAACTAATATTGATTCAGAAGAAAATACTACCTACCTATTTGTAATAATTTAACAAAAAAAAGGTGCAAAAATAATAAGTATTTTTTAATGAAAAAAAATTAAATGTTAAAAATGTTTGACACCAGTGGGAGCTCCAACCGCTGTTACCAGTCCAATGCTCTACCAATGAACTGAGTTCAAATCCTCACTAAATTAAAAATAATAATCGTTCTTAGTAGTGTCAGAAAGTTGCGGTTTGGTAGCGAAGAATAAATTTGGGGGAGGGCTATTTCAAGCCCCCACCTAGAACCGCCTATGGCAATAGTACCTAATGGCTGAATTTGTCAAGACGACTACTCACTACGTGCTATTTGCCAAGTAACTTGGCTGGACAAATTCGTTATACGGTGAGTACCTACTTATTTTAGTAATTAGTCATCTATTTAGAGGAAACCGCTTAGGATAATGTCATCTTTTATCTGAACTAACATCACGATAGTGTTAGTCCAGCTCGTAAATCCTCCACTGACCTCTCCTTTTGCTACGTCGGTGCCGGGCACATTGCCGACGAGCCAGTGATGCCACTCGCGGAACTTGGGCGTCTTGCGGCTGGGCGCGTCTGGGTCAGTCATGCACAAGGTGTACAAGACGCCTTCCTCCGCCTGCCACTTTACGGTGGGGATGTCCTTGACTTGAGTTGGCGTCAGCACGTTGCCGAGATCCACAGTGGCTCCGCTTGGATAAGTCACCTCGAGCACCTGCGGAGGAACCTTATCGATCACATCGGGAACGACTCCGTGCTTTTCCATTTCTCCTTTTTGCTAATATGAAACCACCGCAGTATACCGATGTCGAAAAACTGACACATTGTCAAGCCCTCGATCAAGCCATAGAGGATGGATATTATGGAGTGGGCTATGCACAAAGCTCTACCTGGACCTGGACCGACACTATAGCCTCATTCCTCTTGCCACTTTTCTTAAGAATTCTTACTTTATCTCAGTTGGTGGCAGTTCCTTTTACAAATTAGAATGTGAGCTAAAGTGAGATTTTTTACCTCCCCCTTCACCCTTCAAGCACATCCTCGCGAGGACACTCACTGTCGAGCATATTGGCTCAGTTTGGTGGTGGGGAAAATGACCCTTTCCTTGTAAAAGGGTCATTTGACATGAAAAAACAAACTGAGTGGCTCGGCTAACAACTAAGCTGAAGTTCTCAGTGTATGGGCAAAAGGAACGCGGCTTATATGAAAGACCCGAGCATCACGTCATATTTCATTGTTGTTTTCGAACTGGGGTGGCGCTACACGACGAAAAAAATGGCGACTTATTATAGGTTATGACAGGGCTATTCTGTGGTTATAGCTATGTCAGTTTCTGACATTTTGAATGTCCCATATTTTAAATATCTAGCTTTATTACCATTTCCGTCCTTTATACGGTCACGAATTCTCTTTGCGTCAATATTTCGCAATTTTATCATATTAACAGAACTTTTATAGGTAGATTTGTTTGTGATAACATGAAATTTCCATGCTTATGAAGGAAATCGCATGCGCAGACCATTATGTGAATTGCAGAAGAATAGTTACCATTTTGGATTTAAGGGATGTTCTGTTCAACCAGTTGAAGAAGCTAGAATTCTGGATGTTACATTTTGGAAGAGTATTTTGTGACGTATGCAGAACTAAAATAAGAAATATATTGTTTATAGCCCCAAAGCGAACCAATGGTCCACTGTAAGAAAAAAACTAAAAAATAGATGCTTTCTATACCTACTCACACTAAAACTATAGCCATGGACATTATTTCAAACCAAAAGGTACCAAAATACTCTTGCTTGCTTTTTAGACTGGCTTTTCTTAATAAAATCTATGAATGTATGATGTATGCCATGTAAGCTTGTCAAATTTAAGGAACATAACAAACAAACATTTTATTTTATTTTATTTTGGAAGTTAAATTAGTTGTAAAACTCATTTTCATGCTTTTATTTTATAAAAAATTCTGCAACAATAATGTTTTTTTTTTCGTCGTGTGGCGCCAGTGGCGATCGCTTGAAACAGCGCTATAAGCTAAGCGCCTGGATTTTGGATTTTTTAAAAAGTTCATGACTCACTAGATATTTTGAAAAGAGTGATTTTTGGCTATTTCATCAGATCTCTGTAGCTCCGTTATTTCTGATCATACAGAAAAACTGTAGAGACAAAAATTGTAGATAATTTTGGGTTTAATAAGATACCTAATCTGATCCAATTTTTTATGTTGTTTGTGATTTTTGAGATATGACATAAACTGTGTGTTTTTTTAAATCGGCCATTTTTGAGCTTTCCAAAGATATAATACTCGGCATAGTTGTAATAAAAAATAAAAGAGCTATGGCTAATTTTCTGATTTTTTTTTTAATTTTCACATAGTCAGCCATGGAATATTTTCATAATTACTTCCTATTTTATAATTAGACATACTTCAAACTTTCTAATATTTTGTTTTTAGCTGGTAACAAAATGTAACAAAATAATACAAAAATTAACTCAAATTCAAATTATTATTATTTTAAAAGGTCACCTTTTAAAATAAAAAAGGTGTTCAAGCCATCCACCATTATTATTTAGGCAAATATTGCATCTTTTTAAAACTGAATTTGTCGCCTTTCTCAGAACGCGTATGTCAATATTGGCAATTGCTTCTAAAACAGCTGCTCTTAATTCAGCAATTGTCTCATACTTTATTTTGTACTGTTCCCTACAAAAAGAAATCCAAAACAGACAAATCGGGGGATCGGGGCTGCCAGGAAATAGGTCTATTTCTCCCTATCCAACTATTTGGATAGAGCTGATCTAGGTAATTTCTTACCGGCAAATAATTATGTGGTGGAGCTCCATCATGATAATTGAAAATTTTAAAAAAAAATCAGAAAATTAGCCATAGCTCTTTTATTTTTTATAATAACTATGCCGAGTATTATATCTTTGGAAAGCTCAAAAAATGGCCGATTTAGTAAGGCCCCAGCCAACTATGATTTACATTTAAAAAAAACAAAAGTTTATGTCATATCTCAAAAATTACAAACAACAAAAAATTTGGATTAGATTATCTTATTAAGTCCAAAATTATCTACATTTTTGTCTCTACAGTTTTTCTGTATAAGAAACAACGGAGCTATAGAGATCTGATGAAATAGCAAAAAATCACTCTTTTCAAAATATCTAGTGCGTCATGAACTTTTTTAAATATCCAAAAGGGGCATTAGATTGAGCATTCAAAACTATATGCAATTCTTTCCCCATTTAACCTTTGTTCTAGCTCTTCTAGTTTCCGAGATCCCCATAGTGCGTATCGAAAATAACTCACCCTGTATATGCAGTGGTTTTAATTTGTGATCGCTGACCAAGTCCATTTATAATAGCATGTGCCCCTCCCTTAGTGAATTGCTGGATCCGCCAGTGCTTATTTATACAGGACATATTATATTCAAAGGACTTGCTTTTCTTCCGATAGACAAACCGTGTTCCTTACATCTTCTATAGCTGATTCAAATTGTTTTCGGACGAACAACTTTTCTTTTGTGAGTTCTTGGCGTTTTTTTAAGAAAGGGCATCTGAAAAATGATTTGAACTAAAATTATAAACAGAAACACAAACCGGTTACTTGGGACCACTGTCCCAACTTACCCCAAAGATGAGGGGTAGACATTTTTTTTGCTCCACCAACTCTAATTTTAGAATATGACCGAAAGTACCTACTTATTGAGATATTCTATAACAATCGTACCTATAAGTAAAATGTCTGGACGATTGCTACTAATTCCTACCACACAAAATTTTTTCTTGTTATTTTTTGAGGTTACAATTGGGAAATTTGAAGGCTGTCAAAAACTATCTAACATGATAAGGCCATTTTCTCCTTATTTAGTTTCCTTCAATGCTATTTAACACAAAACATACCAAAGTCTGTGATAAAATTTGACCCCCGGTCAGGAGTACGTTCAAAGTTATCTTTTCCAAATTACTCCAGTGTCTCAAGTATCCCCATTTTACGGTATAGAAAAGAACGGCATAAAGAAGTTTGTATGGAATGCGGACGGTATTGTTTCGACAAGTTTAATTTGGGAAGACATGTAGATACGCCAGTGTGTCTTGTGTCCTCTAAAGAATAGTTCGAACTTTAATTTACATGTGAACAGTGTCAAAAAAACTTTAACCATAAAAAACATTTTAATTTCCATTTAAAAATTTATTATGTGAAAGATGGTGGAGCTATGGAAGCACCTGCACCTACACAAGTTGAAGGCCTTTCTTCACTGCCAGCTAGGTAGGTAGATCTTTGGTGAATCACTCTACTCTAATAAATACCAAGGTTACCTAGCTTATTATTTTCCTTGAAGCCATATATTGCCAATTTCGTTGGGACCTCGGTTGGGACTTATGTAAACATTTTCGAAATACTTGAATCTGCTTCAAATTAAGAGGGGACACTCGCACAGTATGTGCTCATTATAGACACATCACTTTCGTTGCAGAATCTACAAAGTCCATTATCTGTTTTGCAATTTTAAGATGATATCTTAAGGGACAGTGAGGAGACCTGCGATTAGTCTTAAATCATTCTTGTGTTATTTTTCCCATTATTTGATTTCTGTCAGAAGGCTGCATGACCCTAGAGGAAACAGCGACAAAACTTTTGTTTGTCAGATTAAGTGGCAATCCTCTGTTATTTGTTTGATGGCTCAATAAAATAGTTTGCCAAAAACACTAGGGCAATGATTTTTCGCCCAAAATCACCGCAAAAGGGCATTTTAACTGATTTTAATATTAAAACTAATTACACGTAACTCAATATTGGTCCAAAGAAAAAAAATCCCGACGAATAAACAAATTAATCACCAAGTTTCCTCGTTTTCTTCCTCCAGGGTCTTGCACGCGATAAATTTGGATTGGATTGGATTCGCGTCTGACGTGTAAGCAGCTGGCAACAGGGCACCGGCTTTTACGTTATGCCAGAGAGTGACCGACCTGGACTCACTGGACGCGAGTCTGACCGGCACCGTCGTCGCAATGATAAAGGCCTGCCAGCTGGCGACGCGAAACTTCACTACGTCATCACAGTGTGGTAGCTTTTTGTAGTTGTTACGTTTACTTGTCTGGCGATTTTCCTGTTTTAAAGAACGGTTGTTGTGTTTATTGTTTGTTGGACTGTGTTTTTTAGTAGATAATATGGGACGTGGAGTTTTACTAATATGAAGGTGGTAAAACAGCAGTGGTTCAGAATAAAGTAATTAAAATTCAATTTTAATTTATAGGTTTGTCCATAGTTTCGGACTTATTTAAATCATGCCGTGGACGTGTTCCGTTCCCAACTGCAAGGGAAACTACAAAGGCGGTCCTAAAGTGTCCGCTTTTTCCTCCCTAAATACCCCATTTTAAGGGAAAAGTGGGTTAAGGCCATCAAAAGAGATTTTGTTCCTACGCAGTCTTTAGGGTTTTGGTTCGGACTGTTGGAGAGTATTATACCTAACAATTTTACGTGATTAAACGTAACCACCTTAAAGTCAGGAAGTTTTATGGTTTTATTTATTTGAATTTAGTTGTATCTAGGCACGCAAATAAGAAATAATTGTAATTCACGTACAGTTAAGTTTAAGTAAATATCAAAATGCACCAAAAGCCCTTGAAGACGTGACTTTCACTGTCGTAAGTTATAATCCGTGTTGTAAAACCATGAGCTATAGATGTATACAATAATTTTAAATTGTTTTTTTTTTACCAAATTTACCAAGTTGACATCTTGGAATTTGAATTTGGTGCCTTAGGCCCACCTACCTCCCTTGGATGATTCATCGCTTTCAGCCGGACCTTGTCAATTGCGACGATGCCGGTCCGAACGGCGGCCAGTTGAGTGCCGTTGTCTATCAGCTGGACTGGGTGAGTAGGTAGGCCGCATCGGCAATACTGTAGAGTGGCGACGGATTAGTCGAGCGCTCAGAGAAATAACCAAGGATAGAGGGAGCAACAGCTTCAAAATACATACGTTTTTAGTCAACCAACATCTTATGCAAATTTACCGAAGTAAACAAACATTAGGCCCGTGTGTACAACGTTTACCTGAGATAGGTTATATCCTGAGAAATATCAATTTAGCCACATACCACCCACTCTCTGCGTCCCATTGTATACAAAATCAGTCACTATATCCTAAATCCTCAGAAAAATAAAAAACGTAGAACTGGCTTTGTATTGGCAAGTTTGTTCCCATAATAAAAAAAATAATGTTTACAGTTCGGGTGACAGATCTGGTGCTAACGATTACAAGGCAGTGGCGTACCTCTTATTTTTTAAATAGTTATAAAAATAGGAAAAAATATATTTGCCTTTATATCTCAATTTTTTTTTATAAAAATTGAAATATAACCCCAGGTATGTACAACTACATACGCGTCAATTCTAAAATTCAAACTTATCAATGTTATCGACAGTTACTAGTTGGGGATTGTTCGCCGAACACAATATAAAGAAATAAAAATAAAAACTTTTTAAAAACAAGCTTTTATTTAAGCCATGAACTAAAACGGATAAAATAAGTTTAGGTTTTCGTTAAGATAATTCAATGCCACACTGCGGCAAGCTTTTTTAAATCAAAAAGCTCGTCGCGCGAGATGTTCATAAAAGTAGGTACCTACCAATTAATTTTATCGGACAGTGACTAGTTGATAAGCAAGTACATGCCAAAGAATATATTTTCTTTACAGTTTGCAAGCTTTTTGATTTAAAAAAGCTTGTCGCAGTTTGGCATTGAATTATCTTAACGAAAACCTAAACTTATTTTATCCGTTTTAGTAAATGGCTTACTTAAATAAAAGCTTGTTTTTAAAAAGATTTTTTATTATTTATTTTATTTTGTGCTTTTTTAGTACCTATTTGATTCCCATCTCAGAAGGGTGGTAAAGAAATTTAATCCGCCATCTTGGGGCATCGGGCATCCGCCCTTTTGGATTTTGTATGACGTCAGTTTTCTACTCTTCAAATCCTTTTATTTGATACCCATGTCGAGGATGTTGTGAAGAATTAGGCAATCCGCCGTCTTGGGGAGGCCGCCATATTAGATTTATTATGACGTCATTCACCTTATTGTTTTCTACCCGTCGAGCCCTTTCGTTTGATACCCATGTTGAGAATTATTTTCCCTCTGGTGGTAAAGGTATCTTTTACCGTGCCCCGAACTAGGTACGCCTATGTACTTACGCATGATATGTAACCTCCTTTGGCGAGTTGCTTGATTTGCAAACAATACACTTTTTTTGCCCATAAAGTATAATTTAATTGTCTATATAAGCATTTTAAACCGACGAATGCTTAAGAAACACTTAAAAACAGCGAAAAATTGCTTCTAAAAGACACAGCACCAGTTGTGTCAAACACAAGGTGAGGCACACTCTTGACCGACTTGCGCGTTTGTCAGATTGTGCGATTGGTATTGGTAATTGTAGGTACCTATATTAGTGCCTTAGTTGTATCACAGATTAAAGTACTACACGTAGTATAGAAATACTGCCTAATACCTACGTGTCTAGATAATGATAAATACTAGATTCACCTATTAGTCAGGCAGACCTTATCTCATCAATACATAAATAACATATATTATCTACCATTATTTACTTCCAAGCAAACGTATTTGCAACTGATTGGGTGTGTCCCTAGTCCCTACATACAACGGAAACCACTGTTGAAAAACTATTGTTTGCAATTTGATCTTGAAGATTATTTTAATTATTACGAGGGAAATAAGTTTTTCATTATGAATTATTGGCAACGCTGTTAGACTTTAACTAGTAAATAAATAATAGAGTAGGTATAAAAAGTGCTACCCCTTACAAACATTTCAATCTACAGATGCCATTTCTATGTTTTTTATTTTTCTGAGCCTAAATCCTAATACATAGCCTATAAATTAACAGAAAAACAATTAAAAACGAGAAAAATGCATACGTAAACAATCGGAAAACTTGACATGCTGGGCATACACAAAACAAATACGGACGCAGCGCCCGCGGCAGGCGCGGCATCAACAGCAGCGTTGCCATGTCGGTCGGTTTGAGGTATCTGTGACGATTTTATTAAATTGATAATTAGATACTATAATTACAGAGCAATTTAGTTTTAGTTTAAAATTGTTACATACAAGAAATTAATAACTACATTTGTTAATTTAGCGTTATGGGAGGTGTGCCTTCATTGAATCCCATTATTAAACCCTTCTATTTTGAAATGAAATGCTGTAAACAATGGAGTACGTGGCATCACTCAAAAAGATGTTGGCTTTGTTTACTTTTTGTTCTTACTCCCTCTATCCTTGGTTATTTCTCTGAGGTCGAGCGCTACGGTTAACTTGCACCACAGCTTAAACTTCGACAAAAAAATATTATCATTATCTTCTTTCAGTAGGCCTCCCCCTCTGTGTGGTTAAAATTTTGTACCTATAGCAATGTCATGACTAAATCAACCTGTATAGGTAATCCCAGATTCTAACCGAGACCCCTGCCGCGTTTCTATACTGTAATCAAACTAAACTTTTTTGTCTGCCAGTAGAACAAAATGCTTGAAAATTAGTTTGAGTAACTATAATAACATTGGGATTTCCAGATTCTTTAATATGCATCCCTTTCAGGTCAATCAAATGACTTTATTATGGTCTGGCCCTTTAGATCATAAAATAAATTGGGCCCTAGCGTATATTTTTAAACTTTAACCATGGCTCGTAAAACATGTGGTTAAGACTCTGCTTCCTTTTAACAGTTTTCCCACAATATACTTCCAAATTAGCCCTATGATAACATTGCCGCTCGAGCTATAAAATAGGAGGGGAGATATTTTGGTCATTTTTTTATACAAATTCTTTTTATAAGAGGGTAAAACATTGAATATTTTCTATCGATAAAAAAAATATTATTTGGGCCCCTGTACTAAGCGTCCCGGTAAAACTGTCCTATATAGAGAAAACACAATATTATATAATTACAAAATTAAATCTGATAAAATTTTGAAACTAATAGTTACTAGGTATTCATTTTTCTTATTCATAACCGTTCTTGAGTTATAAACTGTTTTTTTTTTAATTAACTTTCAGGCCGGTGTTTCGGATAAATATTGGACCATTTGGACCAGTAGGTATTTAAGTAAAAGTGCTCACAGACGCAGTTGGTAAGTATACGAAAAAGTTAAATCCGCCTATTAGTAATTCAAATGTCACAAGTTACCTATACAATAATATCTATTTACAAAATTCATAACCATATATTTTCTTATCTTCGAACACCTTGCAATAGTTGCCGTTGTTTATTCAGGTCCATTTTTAATGAAGCTGACATCAGCCTCTACATCACAACCACTTACAGAAGGGGGCAATACTGTAATTTTGAGAACTTCGCACACTTTGACTTTTGACTTGTATCTACAGGGTGAGCCAAACAATATTTCACCCCCATTAACTTCTTTATTTTTCGAGTTAAAGAAAAAATTGTAGAGATAAAAATTTTAGAATTTTTGATTGATGGCTTTTACACTATCTTGTTGAAATTGATACAGGGTGTTCCTGGAAAGCTAGACAAACCAAGTTTATGTTTGGAGCAAACAAATGACATATTATATCGTTAGAATAGGAATAAAGCTTAGATTCCGAAAATTCAATATTATTCCATTAAAAAACATAAACTTGGTTTGTCCAGCTTTTACGAAACACCCTGTATCAATTGCAATAAGATCATAGAAAAGACCACTAAACATACGCGACTCATGATAATTTTCAAAAAATTGGTGTACTCAAAAAATTTCCGGCATTAATTCAAGCACTAGGGCGATTACTAGTGATAATAGTATGTAAATATCACAAGTGCCGCAAATTTTATCGATAATTTTTTCGAAAGCGCTATTTTGCCTAGAAACATCACGAGTATATAATTGGTCTTTTATCTCTGAAAATAAAAGCCCAATTTGTACGAGTGGTTTTGCTAAGTGGGCAAAATAGCGCTTGAGAATAAAATTATTTAGAAAAATTTCCGGCATTTGTCTTGATTATTTAACGAATACGATTTTAATAATTTCTGTATTGATTTTTTCTATGTTTACATTTCCAAAACGACGCATTTTGAACGAGCTTATTGACAGCTTCGACTGTAGCGTTCGAGTAAACAAACATGACGCTTGGATATCCAAGGCAAAATGCGATTATACCCTCGGTTCGGCAGCAATTCATGCTAGATTTTTTTGGTAGCGGACTTATCATGTTTCTATTCTTTTTTCATTCCTGCTCTCTCTGTTATTCTGAAACGCTTAACCTCGAAATTCTTTTTGTTTATTTGTCCAAAAAAGAATAATTATTTATGCAACAAATAAATATAAAATGGAAGGTTGGAAAAATTATAAGAGGCAATGAGGCAATTGGGGAAAAGTGGTTATAACTGCTTATTGTATCACCAACTCTGTGCAGTTGTTTATTATTTCTTGGTCGTCCTTATAAAAATATGAGCCAAAATGGTACCTATCTAAAATAAACACAGAAAATCAAGTTATTTTAAAAACGAAAATAGAAAATACCGAAATAGCGATTACAAAAATTCGGCCTGCAGTGAACGCAACCAATGAAATTTATATACGGCTAGTTAACATTTATCTATGACCTTAATGAGCTGGGACATGATTTTTTTATTTTTTTTTTTAAATTCCATTTTCGAAGAGAGGAATATTTATAATTCTTGTAGTTAATTTATTCCTAAGAAGTTGGGTTGATAAATTATGGCTACACACTGAATAATTATTAAACGATTTGCAGTTGTTGAATTCTCTTTTACAAGCTTTTATTTAACTTGCAATGTATATATTATGTTTAGGTCAAATCTTGCAAGTTGAATTAGAACCACTTCCTGACATCCGATTGAGCTGAAATTTTGCATACACCTTTAGTTCCGGTGACAATACAATATACAATACTCAATATTGTAATACTTTCAAAAAGGCCGTCGCCACAAGATGGCGGATGATGTATTTTTTGTCAACCCCCTTAATATGGGTATCAAATAAAAGGGCTCGAAGAATAGAAAACTATAGAGTTAGTGACATCACACTAAATTCAATATGGCCATCGATCCACGATGGCGGATGATGTATTTTTTGTCAACCCCCTTAATATGGGTAGGTATCAAATGAAAGAGTAGAACTAAAAAGTTGAAAATAAAATTATTAAAAAAATATATTTTTAAAAACAAGCTTTTATTTAAATGCTCTGAAAAGAAGAAAATAAACTTTATAATAAATCAAACCAAGGCAAACCCATAATTTTGTTACATTATACAACTGTATATGATATAAAAGCTTGTCGCGAGAATATATATATCTTGACAGTACCTACCTAATTTTAAGTAGAAAATGTATTTTTCTATAAAAGAAATTTACACACGAAAATCTCGCGACAAGCTTTGACACATATGAAAACCGTGTGAATGACACACGGTTTTCATACACCCGCCGACGTTGGCGAATGGTGCCGGCTTCGCGTCAGCGGCGGCGAATCTCGGCACCGCCGCGCGCCACCGGTTACCCCCCTCTAATCTTCCATCCATTACTGGGCCGTCTGCGTCGGATTAATGCCGTGGGGAATGCGAGCAATTTGTCACGGGGCCCCGGCCCCGGCCGCTAGCCGCTTCCCCGGGTGATAACATATTTATCCGCATTACCTCCTCGGGATGCGCAGATGGGGCGCGCCGTTTAATCGTCTCGCCCCCGCCGCCCCCCGCGCGTTCCGCGTTGATTGTTTTTTCGGCGGGGCCGGGGGACGACGGCAGACGGTAGGGGCGGATAGCGAATAACATCTCTGGGTTTTGGAATTTCTGGGAATAATACTAAAAACTGCGACCGTCGACAACATATACGCAGCGCTGTTTCAAAGTTAGCAGATTTTTTCTTCCAAAGTCCTCAGTAGAAGGAGAGGGGAAGGAATGTAACTTTGTGAAGCTATAATACAATACCAAATCAAAACACTTATATCTGACAGAGGTAGGTATATAGTTATAAACTTTTTAGAGTTAGGTAAACCAACTCGTTTGCACTCACTTAAATATCAAATGGGAAAGGGCTTGAAGAGTAGAAAACGATAAAGTTAGTGACATCACACTAAATTCAATATGGCCGCCGCTCCAAGATGGCGGATTACAGTTTTTCTTTTCAACCCCCTTATAACGAAAACTTAGACTTATTTTATTTTATTCGTTTTGGCTTGTTTTTAAAAAGGTTTGTTACCTTTTATTTTTTTAATGTCGATAATTTTAAATTTCGGAGTAATATTAAATTAAAAACAAAAATTAAATAAACCCATTTTAATAAAAAAAGACACACATTTAAGAGACATGAAGTATACTCAAATTATTGGAAATGACCCCCACCTTGGTCAATGAGATGAAACCAGGCTTCGTCTTAGAAGAAAAGAATGTCCAGGTTATTGCCATCAAAGTTATGAACCACTCGCAAAACTCTGCTCTACGGATAATCAACTTTACTAATGTATTTAGATATACAGTGTGTCCCCCGGATTGAGTTCACAGTTCACATAAAGTGTAAATAACAAAAGTTGAAATTTGAGATTCTGGGGATCAGCCCTGCGCTTGGTTTTTCGAAAAATCACGTATGCCGTATGGAAATTACGGAAAACTAATTTTACACATCAGTAGAGTGCCTTTTTTGTAGATTTTACGACAAAATGTTATTAAGGAAACTTTTTCAGAATGAAAAACTGAGTAGGTCTGCGAATTCGAAAGTCTAGGACATAGATAAGGAAAGAGAGAGGAAGCCTAACGGCGCCCGTGGAATTGTGTTACCGACTGGCACATCGCACGAGAGGCCAATGGCGTAGCATGAAACGCATTTTTAGCCAATATCACAAAAATATTAAAAATGAAAAGGTGTCTAGTTAATTTTAACTTACATGTAATTTGAAATATTATTATTTATTTGTCTATAATTTCCAAAATGTAAAGCTACTGTCATGTGCTGAAATATATTTATTTGTGGCGATTTCCAATCAATCAAAATAAAATAAATAATGCACCCCCCTATGCAAATAACTTTAATACAGTAACTATACCTACACAGACAATAGAAAAAAAAATGATAAAATAACAGTCAAAAAATTAATGTAGCCGATTATTACTAAATTTAGCGTACCTACACAATTTTCAATTCTGAACAACTTTCTTCAATAATATTTTGTAATATCTTTTGCCAAAACGTCACTTTTACCCACTTTTCCAATAAAAAAGGGACAAAAATCAAAGGAGGACTAGGATTTTTAAATTTTGCAAAAATACTCAGTTTTTATTCTGAACAACTTTCTTTAATAACATTTTGTCGTAAAAGTAACAGAGAGGGCACTTTACTAGTGTACAAAATCAGTATTTACAAAATTTCCAAGGTGTACTTGATTTTTTGGTGGGCTCCGACTTCTTGTCAGGCACGCCACTGATCAGTCTAAATGAGCAGTTCTTCCACGTTGGGTTTTGAAGACCTGTTTATATAACGGGAGATTGAACTCGATATCTCCTTGTCCCAGGGATAAAAAATAAAAATAATATTGTTTTCTTAAATGCTTTGTTTCTAGGTCTATACATACACCCATGTTTATAACCACTTTTTGTTTCAAAATGACTTTTTCTACAAATTGCCAAAGTTTGTCTATAAGAACCACGGATACCCTGTATATGGAAAGTACTATTTTCCAGAAGAAATGCGTTTATTACCAGTGAATCAACGAGTTAAAAAATGATGGTTTATTTTTTTGCCATATTGGTACGTATACAGGGTGGAACTGAATCATGGTACACCCCACTTTTTTCCCTTGTTTTTTGAGATACAATTTTGAAATTTGACATGTCGATATTACTTTATAAATGTCACTTTTTGACGTGTAAATTCATTTATTTGC
The DNA here is from genome assembly GCA_963920635.1 of Pseudeuparius sepicola. Classification (NCBI taxonomy): domain Eukaryota; kingdom Metazoa; phylum Arthropoda; class Insecta; order Coleoptera; family Anthribidae; genus Pseudeuparius; species Pseudeuparius sepicola. Next base: position 67,531,884 of record OY987298.1, read on the forward strand.
GCTTCCGGTTTTACCGGAAGTGACATTCACTTTTGTTTTTTAAATGGAACACCCTGTATTTTATTTAAGTTTCGGATTCTCCTCGATGTACTGAAACCAACGATGCCTCATAAGTGACATTTTGGCTGACAGAAAGTGGTTTTTCTTTAACTTATTTGGATTTGCAATAATAAACTATAAAGGTGGCTTCTGAATTTAAGAGCGTTTTAAGAGTACAAATTCTTATGAAGACCTCCAAGCATACCATTAATAAAACATACCTAAGTGTAAAATCCCTTAAAGATAAAATAGTCTTATGCCCTAGTCTTTGAGAAAACTATAAGACACGTTAATAAATCCTTTTCGTCTTTAAGAGTTAATGTTATTTATTAAGACATTAATAAGACATTTTTGCTTATCAAAGATCCAATAAAACCTTCATAAAACCTACTGAAGAGCATTTAGAATTTAAAATGTTACTTGGAGTTGGAATACCTATGATACACATGATAATACTAAGGTAGAGAGGATGATAATATATAAAAATAATTCCAAAACAAATAATTTATTATGCTATAAATAACAGTAATTATTATACAGGTATATTACAAATTTCAACTTTTTGAAAGTTGAATGGGAAACTAATGGGTTCAGATTAATTTTAACAAACGTTCACAGAAAATCCAATATTTATAGGTATTTTAAATGCTTCCTTTTATGGCTTAAATATGTTTCTTCTTTAAATTACTTAGAAAGAGTAGCTCATATCTGAGTAATTTCTTTTATATAAGCATAACTTTATTCCGAACGCAAAAAATCATCTGAACTATTAAAATCGCATTAAAAACAAAAAAATAATTATAAACATTCCTATTGATATAAGTATAGTATCTAGTAGTATGAAGGTACAATATGCTAGATAGATTTTAGTAGTTTATAATTACATTCATTTGTACACAGCTACAATAAAACTTGATTTGTACTATCTATATACATGTAAAATGCAGCCTTGTATTCTTCCGTCAACAATAACGAGGTCACTTACAATACTTGGTAAAGAAAGTACACCGAAAGCCACATTTCGAGTCAAATCAGCTACCCACTAAAATATGTAACGAAATATTCGCCCGTTGCATGAATTACACCTAATGAGATCACAGTAAACTCAAAGCATCCTATCTACACTCCTTACACTTCTGATTTATAGGGTTTGAACAATTTCGGCTTGTCGACCGTAATCTGGGTCTGCACAGGCGACACCTTGGCCGCCGGCATCAGAAGGCTGTCGTGGGCCGGCGGACTCAGGCTGAGTTCTGATTTGTGCGAGTCCGTGGGCGACACTTTCGGTGCTGTGTGCGTGTAGGGTGGCACGTCAAAGCCAAGGTTGATGTTGAGGCCTTGCGGCAGCTGCGGTTGTGGCAGGCCGTGCGGCAGGCCCACCGGCGGGTTGAAGCCGACGCTCTGTTGCGGCACCATGGCGGGGTTGGCCACAAACCCCGGGTAGGGGCCGTACCTGGGGTAGTGCGGGGGATACATCGGCGGTGGGGGCGCGTAGTGCATCGGCAGCGAAGAGGCGGCCGCCTGGAGGAGGGACGCAGCGAACGCCGGGTCGCTGTAGATGGCCGTGTATGGCCACGCAATCGCCATGCGCTGGCGTTTGTCTTTCATTCGACGGTTTTGGAACCACACCTGAATCAAAAACGGCATTTTTAACAAACTGAATAAAAGAGCTCGATTCGATCCGCAATTTTATTTTTCTACTTTCTACTCCTATAACTTTAATTGATTTATTATTACACTATAATACCACTATAATGTGGTTCATTAATATACATTAATTACAATTTGCAACCAATAGAAGTACAGCATCATATGCCAGATTTGCCATCAGATGACAAGTTTAAAATTTATCGATTTTGACAGTTCACAATTACTGTTTATTTAATAAATTCCTCAAATTTATTCTTTTCAAAGAAAATCTGTTAAAAATATGAGATAATGATACTTAGTGAAATTGAGAATTACTTACGTCAAAAGAAAAACAATATCAATATTTTTCCAGTCTCAAATAAAAGTGACGTATCGATCAGCAGACGATTATTATTATAGTAATATGTTATATAGTATAGTCCAAAGCACGAAAGAAAACGTGTCTCAAGAATGCGGGCAGCGTTGCGAGATTTCCTATACGAGTAGTCGTTATTTATTGGCGAATAAAAGTTTTATCATATTGAAGCCGAATTTCTGAACTCTGTTATACCGAAAAAATAAAGCTCGCATCACGGGACCACTTACCCATTTTTGTTTATCATTTATTTTGAGCGCGGTGTGATAAAACACCTATTATATTTTTTTCAACATCGTCGCGTCTACCATCGCCTTTGAAATACGGCAACACAGCACTTCTACCAAGCAGTCGGCTGACAAAAGCAGTTAGCCAACGCGTTTTGTGCCTGTTTCTATATAGTACGTAAAGTTAACTGCGTATTTGGTCTACCACACAGACCTCATTTTTTAGGCCGCTGGCAAGTTTTTTCCGCCGGCTCAGAGAGCTCAGTGGCGTTTCGTATATTCGGGAGTTAACGTGTGCAAAATGAGTAAACAGGGAAGAACGTTGCATTCTCAAGCACGATAAATAATTGCCAATATTATAAGGGTTTGCCTTCCTCCATAGTCAAAGGCGTCACCGTTAAGAATAATATTAACAATAAATTAAATAACAATTATATGAAAATTAAGTCAGAGTTACACAAAATTGAGCTACGCTCCTGAACTGCGACTAATTCTATAATATTTGCCAGTTCTTTCCCCTTACGTCGCACGCATTCTGCCGTAAGGAGGACTATATATAGTGGCTTGGGTTAAACCATAGACAAAGGTAGACATAGACTATCAAACCCATTGTTGAAATTTCCGCCCGCTATATACATAAAATATTTTGCAAAATTTTATATAAAAACTAATAACTAAATTAAAATACATACCTATATATCTACTTAGTATAGAGTCCTAAAAATTGTCAGACATTAAAATTTATCTGTTTTAGTTTGTTTTTGCTCCAAAATTAAAATTTAAAAGTTTATGTAGAAAGATTTTTTGCGGACGGGATCAACAATGCGTTTGACTATCTATGGCCCCTTTCATTTATGGTTAAAGTCTCCGTGTCTACTAAACCGTTGGTCAGTGGTTCAAATCCCACACAACGCACAACTGCTATTTTTAATTATTGCTACATTCTACCTTCTGCCCTTAAATAACAACCTTGGTAATAAAAGTGCAGTTAAGCATTTTGCAATGTATATAACTATATATATTACCCGTGAAACCGGCAAAACAAAAGAAAAAATTTATTAAAAATGAAAGCACCTATTTCTTTTTATTTGCAGACAAAATAGTGCATACCTAAGCCTCGTAATACTGATACTCCTGTCTTATAATATAGCTACCATTAAATACTCGTTGCATAATATTTACGTATATTAGGTACTTTTAAAGTATTATTTGTATTTTCTATTCCTATATAAATAACTCCGCGACAGCATTCTCTAGCTCTGTCGGTTGGTTCAAATCTTTGACTGGTTCCAATTCTCAAAGATTAAATAAAATCTGGAACTTCATAATTGTACAAGTATAATATATACCAACTTTTGTTTGTAGGTATATAGAATAGAAAGCTTTCTGTTTGAGAGAGCTGCCGGATTAGATTTATACATAGTATAGATTCAAGCACAAAGCCTCTATACCGGTTGATCCGAGCTCTATACAATATGAAGTGTGTGTGTGTCTCTCTTACCACCCCCCCCCCCCCAAAAAAAATTGTTATTTTTGAACCGATTCGATTTTCAACAAAAACGCACAGCAATTTTAACAGAATCTTTTATTACAGAATTACATGCCGCGTACCTCCCTACCATATGGTAGGGAGGTAGCTACCTAATACAAACCTAAAATATTAGTCGCATCGATTGGTTTCATTAATTATAGCAATAATTTACATGGGCATATATGCAGCTTTAGGTGTTTATGATGAAATTATGAATAAGCGAGAATTTATTATGTTGATTATCATGCTTTTTGCACATTTGGTTTTACACTTTTGTCACAATGTACAAATTTTCTAAATATTTTCTTGAGGCCAAATATTGACATAACAGATAATTTTTATTCATATATTTATATTTAGGGATGTACCTACTGGAAAGGGTCAAAAGACCAACAGGTCAAAGAATACAATTAGTTGGGTTAGGTAGGTACCTACCTAAACTTTAACTTATAATAAAATTAATAAGGCAAATATTTCCAGAATATTTAAGTGCGGAGATAATAAAAGGTTGTAAAATTTTAGAAATGCCTGGGCATGTTTGTATTTGTCAGGTAGTTAGTCAATATTATCCGCAGTAATGATCCCTAACGTTATAATAAAATTATTGCAACTTAGGTAGGTATCTAATTTTAATCAGGAATATATTTTCGTATACTATTTTTTCTGTTTTAAATCCCATGACCCTAGCCAAGCCACCATCCGTTTTACTACAAGCGCATTCATAAAAATTAGGGATCCTGTATTAGGACACCAAAATATCAAAATGGCCGGTCTGATAAACATTAGGTTCTCATTTATAAAGTAGGTACCACGATCCTTGACCCCTTCGTCACAATGGCCAACAATGCAATTTCCATTGTTGATCATTGTCACACAGGAATCGTGATATCCACTTAAATATATGGTTAGGTTTAAGTTGGTATAGCATTTACACGTGAATTGGCGATTTAGTAACTTCCTAAATAGATAAAGCTTCCAGCCATAGGCGCACACAGACGTTTTTTGCGTGTACTTCGTTTATGGTGTATATTTATGTTGTTTTGGCTGTTTTAGGTTATTTCTTCATTTTAATGTTTGTGCAATGAAATAATGGAACTTTGAGGAGTATGTTGGTGTAACGCATTTTTGTTTCATGTTTGTGTTTTTACTTTGTTTTCGGTTTTCAATACCCGTGTTGTCCCTTTTGATACGCCATTGGCATCAAGCTGAAGGCCAGCTGGTGAGAGCGGTAATAATATAATAAGTAAATAATAAAGAATAGAAATAGTGAAAATTTATTACAGACATAATGGTGAACATTTCACGAGACAGTTCATGTTTGTGGTGTATTTGATCGGAATAAGCACCGACGCGAACAGCAATTGTGAAGCTAATAATATAATTACGAAATTTGAGCCAATTGGCCAAGTTAGTGAGGCTAAATCACCAGTGCGTCGTGTCGTCGTCGTGTCAGGTCAGAGGTCAGCCACTAACTCAATTAATATTGTCTCTGCGAAATGTGTACCATATATCTGTAGTGAATTTTCATAATTTATATTCTTTGTTGGAGCGTATTTCGTTTAATTTTCTTAAATCGGATAGTTTATTGCTTCACAACAGTAAACAAATAACCCAGTAAAAAAATGACACAAAATTTAAAATGACACCTTTTCAGGAAAATATGTAGGTATGCTCATAGGCGTAGCTAGCCTTTTTTCTCCGGGGGGGTTAAGGAGATGAGATTCAGTAACCCGCAAAAGCGCCGGAGCGCCGCATATAAACACTTTGGTGTATATGTGTTTACCTAACTCACTATAAAACGACTCAAATTTCCGTTTAAAAATAAAAGTAAGCCATGATTTTGTCGAATAAGCGTCACCGTTGACGTCACAGCACCTGCGCGCGGGCATACCGTTTTCTGTGTATCGTGGGTTGCTCGGATGAATGAATAGTCAATTGTCAATGAATTAGGTAGGTACTTATTTGTAAGTGAACTTACTGAACTAAATGAAGAAAATTAAAGTACTTATGCAAACTATAGTAGAGCTTATTTACTTATTAATCGGCACAACGTTATTATATAAATGGCCGATTTTTATAAGACCACAGCCAACTATGATTTACATTTAAAAAAATACAAGTTTATGTCAAATCTAAAAAATCATAAACAACATAAAAAACTGGATTAGATTATCTTATTAAGCCCAAAATTATCTACAATTTTTTACAGTTTTTTTGTATAATCAGAAATAACGGAGCTACAGAGATCTGATGAAATAGCAAACAATTACTCTTTTCAAAATATCTAGTGAGCCATGACCTTTTGTAAAAATCCAAAAGGGGCATTAGATTGAGCATTCAAAACCGCAATTCTTTCCCCATTTAACCTTTGTTCTAGCTCTGCTAGTTTCCGAGATCCCCATAGTGGGCATCGAAAAAACTCACCCTCTATACTGATACTGCATAAGTAAAAATATAGATGTACATTGACGTCTTGCAGTATTACATATCAATCACAGTAAGCAGTCACGTCCAGCCGTCCAGGTTCAAAGTGATGCCAGGGACTCTTTAAAGTAAGGGGACCCAGCATTATACTTTCCAAAGCCTATTCTTTCCATATTCTAATGGTATCAGTGTCAGTGATGCCATTTTATTGGAGAATCTATTAATAAAACAGGTACTTTGATTGTTAGTAAAAATTAATAACGGTTTCCATGATTTGTAAAAATTAGAGTTGACAATGTTGTGTCTACAAATACAGAATATGGCAACTGTCAAATTAAACAAATTTATTGAATAGTTGAAATTCTTTAATTGTCACATCTGAGTATCTGGAAGTTAGAAAACTTAAAAATTGTGAATTATGATGGGAAATTTTTTGCCTCCTTTAGAATCTATGGCACTATCTTATCACATATCTTATCATATCACACTGCCCACTTATGTGGTCTCCTTGGAGTCTACAGAAAACAAACTTTCCCTCAAGGCTTCACTTTTCCTATGTGATAGGCTGTGAAATGCTGGGTCCCCTTATTTTATAGAATCCCTGAATGATGCTAATTCTGTGAGTGTGGCGTGTGGCGGACTGACGGGATCGGGTGCGGGGTGAGTGCGTGACGGCAGTGTTGCCAGTGTTCAGTGTTGCCGCTGTTTAGTTTGTTTTATTTTGTCATTAGTGTTTTAGTCAGTGTCTATTAATATACGCAATAACACGAACACGCAACAAGATTAAATCAGCTTAGTAAGGTTTTTAATGTAAACCTATACCTAATGTCAAAAAAATTATAAAAATAAACGCTAGAACTTGTCAGGGGGGCTATTTGTATACCAGGGGGGGCTTAGCCCCTCCCAGCCCCCCCTTAGCTACGCCAATGGGTATGCTATGGCTAAATTTTTAGAACCCTTCCTTAGAAAATTTCCGTCTTATGCTTTAGTAAGGTTTTTAACTGTGAACGAAATTCCTCTGAAAATGACTGCATTTTTTAATTATTGATCTATAATTTTTGAGAAATGAATTTTTGCTAACTGCCTAAATAAATTATTTAATTATTACTAAACAACTACGTATATGAATTTTGCATTCTTATCCTTAAGGCGCTACGATACCCCCCATTTTCAAGGGTTTCGTAGTTTACATCTCCTACTTGCATTTCTTAATATTTTCACTTGATTTTTTTTTGTGGCTTAGATAAAACTACGAAGAATCGTCGTTGTGTATCACGAACTGTGCAGGACTAATGCGACACTGTGAAAAAAAATGCCAAACATACCCGAAATTCGACTATATTCGGTTAAGAATTTCGAGTATTTCCACCACTCAAAAATAATTCGAAGGACACAACGACGATTGAGGCATTCTGTAACATTATTTTAAGACTACTTTCAAGTCGATACGTTTGTTCGTTTGGCTATGATTTGAAAACTACGAACCCATTGCCAGGCAATAAAATGATCCGTGAATTGGCCATTCGAGCAGGAATTAGACGTACGGAGATAGGCGGGCGGGCGGGCGTTCGCTGGAACTCGTGGTTCCCCTACTTCCCCCTACTTCGGCGTACCTCACCGGGCTCGGAAACCACGTCAGGAGAACTTTCAATCGATATCAGATGGTTCATTTTTCATTTTATTAGTCTCAGTCTCCCTTATTTGTGTTTCGCTTGTTTTGAATGTTAGTATGTTAGCAAATATTTATATTTCCGAGTACCCGAAGAAAATATTTTCTACCGCGACATTATGTATGTCGACTGGCATATAATAATACTCATTATTATTATTCCTCCAGGAATTATAAATAAATAATTATTAATCCATTACGCCACAAATAAATTTTAGAAAATAAATAATTATTATTCACAAAGTACCTACTTTTTGCTTTTGTGTAAAATGGTTTAATCCCTAGGGCATAAAATTCCTATGTAAATCGCTGCATGATAAAAGCTAATTTATATACTTTCCAGAGGGAACGATAATAATTCTGACATCCAGTCAGTTTTAGAAACTTCTTCGTTAGAAGATTGTTCGAAAGTCATTGGAGTTGAAAATCGGGCAAAATAAAAATAGTACATTTTATTGTTCCAGTCTGTCGAATTTATGACATTTTAATACATTTTCTAGGATGTTCGATAATTCAGATTTGTCAGAATAAGGTTCTGAAACTGAACCGCAGTCAGGGCAAGAATACCTATAATGTTTGATAATGATGTCACAACAGTCACATGTAGTGAAACCAATAGGAGTAATTTGTGGGCTTGAGTGCTTTTATTCCCGTAGGTACCTAATATGGTTTCCAGAATTTGAGAGAGGGGTACCTACATATTTTGCATTTTGCACACTTATTCGGATTTAGGTATAAGTAGTACTGCAGGTGCATAGGGTTTGGGAAACAAACTTTCTGGGAAAAACAGGGCTTTGAATGGAACATTTACAAGGGATTAGAAATTAATAGCTCCTATTATCTCACAACTATTACTTTATTTAAAAAGGGAGACCAGTTTCGTAACTCTATAAATTAGTCCTTGAGGATGTAATTTTATAGATTAACGAAACCGTTGTGATATAATATGGCCTATTCACTCTAATCCCTCTAAAGTGAACTCTTACAGTGTAGAAAGTTTTTAGTTAGATTTATTTATTATTACACAAATGTAAATATGGAATACCTACTAGTTATATAAAACATTTTGAAGAAGTAGACTTTAGACGCACTTTTTTAGTCGTAGCAACACTATTATGCAGAACAATTATCCAATCAAACATTAATAGATGTTCAACTGACCCTAATGTGGTTCAAGAAGAATTCGGTAATCGAATCGTTAATTTAGATTTTATAATTGAGCAATTACAAGTTTTTTTTATACACGAACCCTTCATAGCATGCACCTTTGCTGATATGAAAAATAATAGTAAAATTGCTTCGACGCCAAAAAGCTATGCAGTGTGTTGCCAACGAAAAGTGAACGCCCTGAAAAATATCATTTTTGCAATAAAGCAAACAGGCCACCGCCGTTTTTTAAATATATATTCCCGCTTCTTCGTCGGCATCGGCGAGACTCGTGTGACCCCGGCGGCCGTCGGCGGCGGCCGGCACGAGTTATTATTTCATATTATCTACACGTCTACACAGGAAAAAAAGACTGTTGTGATTTTAGTGAGTTCGTGTATATAGTCACTTTTCCATTACCTACTTTAAATATACAAGCAAATCCATGTGGTCCCAACAATATAATCTATACTTTTGACGTAATTGCAGATGAACCAATAAGTTTAAAATAGTTTGAATTTCCGTTAAGAAGACGTATTGTCACTTCGATACTAAAATTGGCATACTACAATGAAAGCATAACCTCGGTTTTAAAATATCTTATGTTTTATTTAAACAATTAAATTTATTTTATTTGAATAATAATAATTCTCACCCTCAGACTACTCCAAACTATATAAGAGTACCCCAGAAGCAACTGAAAAAACATTATAATTCATTGGATGAACAAAAAACTTAATTGCAACTTTTATATTCATCAATGTAAGTAATCATAGTCCAAGCAAATTGTCATTTTTTTATAGAGGTAGAAAAAAAAATGATTCTTAACAGGTAGATATTTTCAGGGTTGGTTGTGGGTAGCGTCCTGAGTATAACCCCAAAAAATCACCGTCGAAGTCGTGTTACGAACCTCGCAATAGGAGTGGTTTTGCAAACATTTTTTTGCAATTTTTTTTCTTCTCATGTGTACAATTTTTTTTCTTCTTATGTATACATTATTACGTTCTCTACAACTTTCTCTCATGAAGTTTTTTTTTAACTTCAATACTTCACGAGATATAGGTAAAAGATCACCACTATCTAAAGTGCTTTATAAGGGTAAAAAAAAATTCTTTAAAACAAGCTGATTTTTTCAGGGTTAACTGGGGGTTAACTTAGGAGTGCACACAGTGATCGCAAATTAAAGGTTTTGAATCAACCCTACACTCTATATCGTTCGTAGTCATAATGAACACTGCAAGTGAATGGCTATAATTGATATTAGTACCCACAATTAAGTATTACAAATCCAGCAAAAATTCAGTGACAATAGTTGTAATTTCAGTATAATGAACAGTTAAATGTATCCCTATTCAATTCAACACCATGAAACGTTATGTTGTTCTGACAAAAGAATGTGCTTAGAAAAGAAGTATTATAGAATCAATTCCAGAACACGCTATTTATTGAAATAAAATATTACATTTAAATTATTCATTAGAATTCAATATCAATTGTAATTGAATTGATTATTGTTAGTTACAAAAAAGCTTCTGCTTGAGTTTGAGGAATAATATCTCATATTGAATTAAACAGGGTTTTTTTACAAAGTGACAGAGTTTTCTCAGTGTAGTACCCACGGCCGGCCTGCCCCTCAATCGTAGCACTATGAAGGGGCAGGCTGGAGTGGGGAGTCGTGGGGACCAGAGGAAGGAAAAGGATAGGCATATCTAATCGAGCGACGTTTGTCCTGAATTGAGTCGGGCATTTCGGGCGGATTTCATAAGTATCGTAGCCTCTTAAGAGAAAAAAATAACGCGTCATATATATCCTCTATACCTACAAAACACCTAGCGTTGACTGACGTATTTATAAAGACTTCTCACGGCTATAGCTTTATGTCCTGGAAAATAGATGGCTCTGATGGCTAACAATGTATTCTGCATTGTATTTTATCTCCGGAAAGCGCATGGTGAGCCAAAAATGTGTCAGACGTGTCAGCCGTGAGCAGTCTTTAATATATATCATAATATATATCAGTCAACGCACCTAGGTTTTAATAATTATACCTACATCAACGACCTTATTCAATCATACAGTGTGATCCACTGCAAACCGGAACAACTCCATAAAATTTGTATTTATATAATCCAATTTTGATAACATTTTTTTAACGATAGGTCATCAAAAACTGTATTTTAGGGCAAAACGGCACATTTATTTTAAAAACCAAGGCCTACTACGACATATTTTTTTGGTCAACATTGGACAAACTATATTAGGCATATTTTTATAAAAAGTTCTGACTACGCCACTGAATAGGGCATCCCTTAAAACGGGTTTGTACCAAATTTTGTAAAAAAATATCTATCCACCAATAAAAATTCTAGATACCTACCAATGAAAATCGCGATTTTACTAGGTAGGTACCTATTTTACCTGCCTACTCGGTTAAATCAAGTTGCATGGTTGCATGTAGATTAAAAACAATTCAAACTGTAACTTAATTTATTACAAATAATAGTACCTAATGTCAATAGGTATACCTAAATACAAAAACCTTAATGTAAAATTATGAGGTATGAAACATTTATGTATTTTCATTGGTTTCTAGAATTTTTAAAATTCGTTTTAAAAAAAATTCATTAGTCGCGTAGTCAGAATTTTTATAAAAATAGGCCTAATATGATTTGTTCAATCTTGACCCAAAAATATGTCGCAGTAGGCCTTGGTTTTTTTAAATAAAATGTGCTGTTCTGCCCTAAAGTAGAGTTTTTGATGACCTATCGTTAAAGAAAACTCAATCAAAATTGGATGACAAATACAAATTTTATGGGCGGTGTTTCGGTTTGAAGTGGGTCACACTGTATAGGAAAATATACCTTCACTGCACGAATTCTCTCTATATGAGACTCTTGGATGGGGCCAAAGTTATCAGTAGTAGAATATCTGCACTTTATAGCACAAAATCACTAGCATATTTTTTTAGGGTGGGCACCTTAAGTTGCTACTCATTTTGAGGTGGGCACCAGTTGGAAGTTTGGGGGGAGATAGTTAAATCTCAGGGCCATGGCTTTGAGACTAAAAATTGTGCAGCAGGAAAGTTTTCAAGATCAAACAGTTTTAAAAAAATCGAAATAACCTGCCCATAATCATTTGTGCAGTAACCGCATACTATAAGGTTAGAATATAGAAAAGAAAAGTGTTAACAAAAGAAACTTTATTCTTAATTTTTAACTGAAAACAATTCAGTTATTATCATTAACAACACTCATTAGCCTCAGTGATGTAAAAGTAAAAAAAATATATAGGTATGTTTAAAAAGTTAAACTGATTCATTTATTTACTTCAAAGGGTCACATTATATCTATTTTTGGCATAAACATGCTTTACTGACCAGTGTCGTTATATGAGTATACAGAAACTTGTTAAAGCTGATATTCAAAAAAGTTGTGGTGGTTGTTTACTAAAATGCGCCGCAGGTGAAATTTTTTTGGAACTTTAAGCACAACTAGTTTAAATGAGGGACAGAAAATTGCAAAATCACATCAAGATATATTTTTTCCGTTTTTTCTGAATGAGAGGGGCTTGAACTCTTAACCCCTCCCCTTACCTATACGGCCCTGTAACTACTGTAATATAACTATAATATGTACCTAGTTGTATTTTTTAGGACATACTTAAATAGGTTTTTTTGTGGTATATGTACCTTACGAAGTTATCTTCACCATTCATAATTATTAAGGGCCATATGTTTCTATAAACGTTTCCATTTTTCGGGTAGGCACCTGGTTGGGCACTCTACCTCTACATATCCTAATTCTGGGTTGGCAAGTGACCAAGCAAGCCCACCCGTGGCGACGCCACTAAACTAGTGCCTAGTTCAGTGGCGTCGCCACCCAAAAAATGGGTATCAAATTTAAATTTCATGCGCTAATCCCAAGAATAAGAAGTTATTATTATAAGTTATTTACTTTGATTTCATGGTGTATGTATTTGAAAATTTTCATATGAAGTTGGTCATAGAGAATAACATCCTGTTAATTCGCAGTGCTAATTACTATTTTAGAATTAGAGGTAATTGTGTTCCTTCAACATAACGCAAATCTATTATCCTTATAAATTATTAATGGTGCTTAAATTTATACCTACTCTCTAACCGATTAAAGGCGCTGCTTTGTTCCTAGTCACTTCGCGCTTGGAAGGATTGTGAGAACTTCACTTAAAATCCGTAATGTGGGACAATATGGCATCCGCTCCGGCGGCGCGAACAATCGCTTTATTGTTTTTTCCGCATGTGTAAGCGCATTAAAAATCGGCGTTTCTGGTAAAATATAAAAACGGCCATTAACGTTTATGATTATATGTACGCGCGCAGGGAGCCGCTAGCACTCAATTAGCACATTGCCCGGCCAAATAAAACGCTAATATAGCTTTTAAGACATCAAAGACGGCCGCGTGTTTGTGCCCCGGCCGCGGCTGCCTCGGATGCTAATTCGGGCCTTATTTAATGGCACACTCGGCCCGTTATCGGGCCCAGTAGCCTAATGGACAGATAAGCCGGCATCATGTGGTTTTATGATGTGCTAACTGCGCCGAGATCAAGGCGGCGTGGAACCACCACAACGGGCCGCTTTGTTGGCAGCGCGCGGCTTTGCCCGACGAATTAGCGCCCCGTTCCCTGGATGGACTCCATTAGTGCGTCGCAGACGCTGACGGCGACGGCTTGGCCCTCCACGCTTGCTTGATCTTGCCCTGTCTTTCCTCTAAACACGAGATGGGTGGTTCCGCGGAAAAGTCCAAGTGTTTGTCACAATAGTTTACCTATTTCCCCTTTGACATTCTCCGCAAGGTTACTGTTTTACAACTTACCCCTGTGGATGCCCATCTGCCAGAAAAAAATACTTCAACCAAGAGGAGGTGTAAGTCCTTCCGGTAGCAACAAAAGTACAAGTAGATGTACAGAGTGATTCAAATTTTGATCACACGATGGGGGAGGTCTACTAAAAAGGAACACGCGTTTTTTTGTCGAAGTCTAAAACATGGAGCAAATCAACCTTAGTACGTGAGTAACTCGGCGCACTGGTATTTCTATATTGCCACTTGTGCGCACCGCGCAGTTACGGCTACCTAATAGCCAGTCCACTTGCCGCAGTCAGCTCTGTTCTGGCCAATATCTTTTAGGTTTTTATTAATATTTCTACAATTTTTGAGATTTGTGTGAAATGTAAAAACAATAAATTTACGATATGTTGTGCAACTGGCAACTGGGCACCAGCCTTGGCACGCGAGCGTAGGTACCGCTGACTAGGAAAGCGCCGTTAAGTAAGGGTTTTAATACACTTCTAATTTTTTTTATTATTTTTTGTTGCCTTTAGAATTTTGTTTAATTTCAGATTCGTATGAAACTATTTTTTTTTCACCTGTGGCTCCATTTTTTACGTCATGACTAAATCACTCTACGTATAAGCTATTAGAAATATGTTTATCTAGTTTTCAACCAACAAAAAATTTTTTATGGACTTAAAATACGCCCACTTCTACTATCTCAAGCTCTGCGTACCTAATAATTCTATTTTAGATCAAGGTTTAAAATCTTATGCAAATACATCAACCATCTAAAAAAATGTGTTGGCACCTACAAAATTTCCTATCTACGCCAATGATTACATATATACCCTATAATAACCTCTTTGGAACTATATACGACGCTTCTTTCAGTAACGGAGACGAGGCACTGAAAAAGTCGTTCTCACCCACTTAAGTGATGAAAATAATCTGGTACCCACGTACCCAGCAACTATATTATAAATTATAAATACTTAGTACCTACTTAGTGCTTTATTTAAAATACTCGAAATAAAATTAAAATATAAAAACATTAAGTAGGCAGATACGGACGGGTAAATTAAATGTTTTTAGCGAGATCATTGCCCAATACTCACAAATCAGCTTAGGAAAATTTCCTCTCTATGAACTCTGCCACAATCGACAATGATATTCGCACATTTTTCATCCAAACTACAACGTGTCCCGCTCTGATGTCCCGAAGAGGGAAAAGTTTTTTATTCGTGGGTTTACGACAAAAAGCCACTCTTTATAAAAATTCCTGCTTGTTCCAAAACGCCCAAAACTGTTAAAATATTTTTGATTTTTCATATAGGATGTTCAGTATTCCGAAAAATTTTGTTAGTCGCCAAGAGTAAAGGAGCGTTGTTTTTGGCAATATCGAAAAATATTATCAAGGATGTCATTTAGAATCCAAAGGAGGTTACAAATTTGAGGTTTCAGCAATTTATGTAAATTTTTTAACAAGGAGGACAGGCAAATTTTTTGTGCCGCTTTATTTGATATTTTTAGAATTTATACAATAATCAATTTCTTCAATGGTATTACGTCAATTTATTGCTAACAATATGGAAAATTTACTTAAGCAAGCAATAATAATGTTATTAAAATTGACAAAAATAAATTTCACTCAAATTTATTGCCTCCAACTCCAACTCTGCTAATAAATTATCTATACATATTAATTTAATATTTCGTGTAGAGGAGTATTTGCAATTGTATCCCCCTTATTCTGTTTTTAAAGTGTCCACATTATTATATCAAAGTTCTGCAACAACTTTTTCTTTCAGGCCTTGTTAAAAAAAATTCAACATAAATTGCTGAAACCTCAAATTTGTAACGCCCTGTGGATTCGAAATGACATCCTTGATAATATTTTTCGATATTGTCAAAAACAACGGCGACTAACAAAATTTTTCTACATTTTTAGAAATACTGAACACCCTGTATAAAAAAATCAAAAATATTTTAACAGTTTTGGGCGTTTTGGAACAAGCAGTAGTTTTTATAAAGAGTGGCTTTTTATTTTAACACGATAGCCATGACATGACCAAGAGTGCTGGGCAAAAGGTAGATTCTAGATTCACGGTATTGCTCCTTAATATATAGTGTTATCTGTGTTCTATACACAGTCACACAGGGATTACTACCGTTTTTAAGGGTTTTCCAGTATATAAGTTTCTGGCGTACCTATCTATACTCGTAGTTTATACTAAAAAGAAAAAAATACACACCTTGATTGTGCTCTCAGGCAGATTTAGTTGAGCGGCCAACTCCACCCTCCTAGGTCTGGACACATAGTTCTCCTTATAAAACTCCTTCTCTAATCTACCCAATTGTTCCCTCGTGAATGCAGTCCTGTACCGACGAATATTGGGATCGGTAGACGAAGGACTCGTCGCCGCGTTGTTGTTGTTGTTGTTTGACCGGTCGGAATGAACAGGACTGATGCAATCTGAAAAGATGTTAAACTTTGTATAGTGCTGTGAGATGCATCAAAAATGCATTATAAGTAAATTCAATTAATACTGTAATTTGTTAGCATTTCTGTAGATGACAGAAGGTTATATAGCATCAAATTAATTCAAAATTGCAGAGATGTCAACACAAAACAGCTAATGTTATATTTTTTGCATCAAGTTTACTGTGTCTAGGTTTTTTTAACGATTTTTGAGATTCCTGTTTGAATTTCTGTTGAAAGTCACTAAAATTCCTCAAAATTTGGTAATAAATTGGAACCAACTCAAATTCATTATTATTATCAATTTACAACAGTTCGAGGTTTATACACGAGCTATACAAGAAAGTCTAAAATTTATTGGCGGATTTATTAGGAGAAAATTGTTATCTGTAAAACCAATTTAAGAGGGGTTTAGAAAACACCCTCTATCTGTCAAGTGCCTCCGGAAGCTAAATGGTATCTTGTAAGGTACTTAGGTAATTAGTACCTAGTCTATCTATACCTACTTAATATAGGAAGAAGGCTAGACGCTCAAGTGGCAACAGGCGCGGTGGAGTGCAGGCCCTAGAGACTTGTCGCAGGAAGAAGGGCGACCAGGTTCCGTTTCGGAGCATTCTCAAAGGGATTGCGGAAGGTAGTTGAAGGACCAATTTAAGGGGCTAAATGTGTGGTATGCTCGAGGGTAGGTATACGCTCTCTCTAAGTGCTTGATTTTTAAATGGATTGTGCGGTGGTAAAAAGAGATTCAAAAGTATAGGAAGCAGGAAATTCAACTTAAACAAAAAGGTTACAGGTCAAGAGAGGACATAAAAATACCTACATACCTATTTACAAAAATTTCGGTCGTACTCATAAGCAAAGTTTGGTGCTTGTGTCAGAGTTCATTTTAAAATATTAGATATGTATTTATTTAGATAGGTATTATTACTACAATACTTATAAGTATTCCAAAATTTGTTTTGTTATGAAGTGGGTATAGGTATTAATTAAATTTCATGGCAAAAGAAGAACATAAAAAACTTGACTCCGACATCCAGTTTTTAACTTTTAATTTACCTACACATTATACTGGACATAATATATACAGTGTGAAATTCGGGTAACCGATGTGGAAGATACAAAAATTAAAAAAATCTAATTTTGCCGTTTTGTGCGAGTATAACTCACGAACGAATCAAGATATCTGAGATTTAATATCAGAACATTGTAGAGGGTCTGATACCGCAACTTTTGTCTAATTTGACCGACATTGTATTTTTCATAGTTTTCAATGTGGGCATCGAAATTGTCACCACAATGTACCTATAGAGTAGCATGGGGCAAAAGGACGCACATAACATAGAAACGAGTACATAAGCCAGAAATATTGATGAAACCAAACGTTTATTTTTCGTCTTAATAGCACAACCTCTTAGGTACAAAAAGTAATATATTTCACTTGAAAAAACAAAAAGAGTAACTTCTAAAAAAATAAATAGAAGATAAACTCAAAATGGGAAATTTGCCCCACTAGTGGGGCAAAAGTCTGACACGCGTGGGGCAAAATTCCCTTATAGATAAACTCAACGACAAAATTATCAAATCATATCAAATCAAATATATTTATTCACCACTCAAAGCAAATACAATAAAAATAATAACAAATACAAAAACTAAAACAAAAAACAACGAAAACAATAATTCACATATGAAAAAATAAAAAAAAAACAAAAATTCAAACACCACGAATAAATAAAAAATAAAACACGATAAGTTAACGAGAGTTATTCACAACAATCGCAAATAAATTTGCCAATATTTTCGTAAGCGCTGCATTCCTGGTGCCACCACATTGAACATTTTTCGCATTGAATCCAGTCTTCTAGTGGCGGATCACTATATTTCTCTGAGCAACCAGGGCATGCAACTTCTTCATCTGAATGCTTGTTTTCCACCTTCTTATCACCTTTTTTTTGGTCGTCAATAGTTAGAACATTTATTTTCACTGCTTTCTTTCTTCGTAACTCCTCCTTTTTATGCTTCTCTTCACAAACAGTCACAAGTTTCTCTTTGAAGGGGGTACTCGATAATATTTCTGATTTTTGGCCTTGCCTTCTTCTTTTTTGATCTTCTGATCGTCTGGGAAATGGAAGTATTTCTTTTGGAGTTACCATTTTAACTGAGGAAGAAAGTGGATTTCTAACTGATTGCTTTTCTGGGGTCGAATGTACTGTTTTCACAGACGATGTTGATGGAGGATAAAGCTGATCCAGCGAGGTGCTCTCTAAAAAAGTAAAAGGAATTTTTCCTGATTTCTTTTCTGGGGTCGAATGGACCATT
Organism: Pseudeuparius sepicola; assembly: GCA_963920635.1. Taxonomy (NCBI): domain Eukaryota; kingdom Metazoa; phylum Arthropoda; class Insecta; order Coleoptera; family Anthribidae; genus Pseudeuparius; species Pseudeuparius sepicola. The sequence goes on from OY987298.1 coordinate 67,550,532, forward strand.
TTTGCTTTTTTTCTCAGGGTTGATAATGGCACTGAAGCTTCAGGATCAGAATCTGAATCAGAATGGTTGTCTTCGTGGTTCTCCAACGGTTCTTGGTTCACAATATTAGTTTTTTCGGTAACAGAAGATGGTAGAAAGTCTTCGTCAGAGAACACATTTCTATTCATCGGGTAGATGCCGCAGGCTTCAAATGCTTTAACGCCTTTATCCATTGTGGAACACCGTTCATATGCACGGCCTAATATTTTAGCAATTTGAAAATGTGTAATTTGTCTTCCTGGGTTAGTTGTTAACCAGCGGTCACATTCATCAGCATACAGCGTTTTTAATGGCTTGAAGTAGCAGCGATCTAACGGTTGAAGTCTGTGGCTACTATGGGGCGGAATTGTCAACAAATGTATGAAATTTTCTCTGCAATATAATACAGCCTCCAAGGATCTATGTGAAGAATGGTTGTCTAAAATTAACAATATCGGATGTTCCTTATCCGCTCGAACTTTGCTTTGGAAGTGTTTAAGCCATTCGATGAACAGTGTGCTGTTAATATAACCTGAATCTGAGCGCATTCCTATGGATTCAGGAGGTGATCCATCCATCAGTTCATTTTTCATCCGTTTTCGAGGAAATATAAAGGCCGGTGCTATAAAATTTCCAGCTGCACTCATAGCACAAACAAGAGTGACTGTTTCACCGCGTTCAGCCGATGATATTTTTCCGACAAGCTTTTTTCCTTTAGTGCTAACAATTTTAGGGATTTTGTTGGGAACAGTCGATATTCCACTTTCGTCCATGTTATACACTGAGCCGGGTGGAAATTTGTGTGTTTTGTAAAGTTTAGATAAGTTTTCAAAAAATATCTCGATCTGAGTTTTATTGAACCCCATCATCCTTGCTAAGCTAGTTGGATTAGGGGTTCTTAGTGAAAGGCCATATCTTTGTACAAATTTGTATGCCCAGTCTTTGCCAGCCAATTTTTTTTGGTCATCAAATGGATGCTCAACATTATTTAGGACTGCATATTCGTAGGCAATCATTCTTAACGATTTTAGACTTAAACCATAGAACCTGTCATCCATATCTTTGCAATGTTGGACTAGCAATTGCTCCATATCTTCGGTAAAAACTGGTTTAAATCTTCCAAAGGTGTTTGCGCCATGTCCAGATTGTAACCTTTTACGCAACGTTGGCTCGTGTATACCCAGCCTTTCAGCCGCTGCTCTATTCGAGTAACCATCAGCTATTAAATTTCTTGCTTCATTTAACATTTCTTCGGTGCATAATTTTCGATTGGAGGTTCTTTTGTAATTTCTGTAAAATAAAAACAATATTATGAATGAACATTGTTTGTGGGGTAGAAGTCCCAAAATACATGGGGCAAAAGTCCGCGCGGATTTTTGCCCCGCGATAAAATCGGATTTTTGCCCCACAAGCTAAAAATATTTTTAAATTTGCCGCAATTTTTCACCAAATGAGAACCGTGCAAATTCACAGCGTGTTACGTACACTGTCATAACATAGAGCATGCCACTAATTGGTTTTTAAAATACAATAATAATCAACGTCACAATAGCTTATAGATGAACTTGCTAAAGTTACATGCAAAGCCTATAAAAGTATAAATTACCTCATGGTTGCAAGAACACGGCTCCTCGACGTTCAAGAAAACACTGGCTGATGCGGTTAGGTATGCGGCACAATATATTGCGGCGATGTTGCCAAATTTTCCTGTGTCTCTGAGAAATTTTGATTTGAGATTATTGCCCCGCGCGTACTTTTGCCCCACTCTACTCTATAGGTACAGGGTGTCCCAGTTAACGTGATAAACCCGATTTTATCGGTAATTTTAAAGATAAATTCATGGTTCGAAAACCAGACATGTGTAGAATTCTCCGAGGAATTCGAATGTGACGTCAAACTTAATATACCGGGTGTTGTTAAAAAATTATTTCAAAAAATACCGTTTTCCAAAAATTGTGAATTTGGATTTTAACACGAAATGTTAATAATGTGTATACGGGGAGTAACGAAAAAGTGTCGGTTTTCATTTCTGACTTCCGGTTTTACCGGAAGTGAGCATCACTTTGTCAGATTTTTGAGACAACCTGTATACCTATTTTGGGTTTTTTAAGTTCGTTTTGTTCTCCCAATTCCAACCATATATATTTTTATATAGTTATCTCTAAAAATAACCGAGCAGTACATTTTTATTTTTTGATAAATTTCGTCGAATATGACAAATTCACATCTTTGCGTGGAATGCAGTGGCGTGCAAGCCACACCCGCAGACCCCGCGGTGCGGGGGGGCCCCAAGTTACCAGGGGCCCCGATGCCCACAGCAAAAATCATCGGGAAATCTCAGGCACCGCTCCACCTATATCAGTAGTACACTCGTCTCGCTGCTCATTATTCTCTCTTTTACCATTATCGTTGCTCTGTGTGTAACCAAGTTTCTGACCAGGACCACAACCACAAATCATAGATTCGTTAGGTTTCAGATTAGAGCTAGGGCAGAGATATACAGGGTGTAACTTAAGTATGTTAAAAGATTTTAGGGAGATGGTTGATATAAGGGGTGTTAAAATTCTCTAAAAAAATCTTCTTTTTCCCATAACTTCTTTATTTGTAGAGCTTATTCAAGAAGAATGTTAATACGGCGTTATACGAAATTAAGGTAGGTATAGCAGTTTTGGATGGAGCATTTGTTTCTGAACAAAAAGTGTTTCTAGACTATTTTTGTATCTATCGCCGTTTCGCGGCAAATTAGATTTTTTAAATTTATTTAATCGTATATACTTGCAAAAAATCTCAGGTATTTAAAAAGCGTAGGGAAGAGATCAGGATCTTGTTCTCAATTAAAAACAAAATTTTGGAGGTTTCAAGGCAACACAACTAATTTTAACTCGAAGTAAGAATAGAAAAAACACTCCGTATATATCGAAAACGAAGAATTTTGTACACGTTTATATGTACTTTTGTTGTTAAAATTGGCCGAGGATCACAACCCTGAAATATTTTAACGTATTTAAATTACACCCTGTATATCTGAGCTAGAACCACTGTATATATCCGCAGTCGCCAGTCGCATTGGCAGTTGTGGTACTAATAGTCGGACTATTATATTATTATTTATACGTGTTTAGCGCTTAATGAAATATCGAAGAAATAGTTACAAAATTTAACATCGATGAGAATATTTGCAGAGTTTATTTTAATTAAAAAAAAAACAAATTTTTGGCCAGTATTTTACTGGATTTGTGCGCTGCCCTTCGCCTTTTCTTAAATTTACCATCATTGAGTTTGCCTGTTTCATCCTCAACCGTAGAAAGGTCTTTTCCAAAATTAGAACTAATAAAGCCATTTTTGCGATCGAAAATGGCTAACGAAAGACTAACTTTCCTCCCGTATCAGTAAGAGAATGAAAGGGTTAGCAGCTTGGATTTGGACAACATTACCAAACAGTTTTTCAGTTTGAAACGGCGTTTATAGTTATTTATTGTTAGGGTATATAATATTTTTGTATTTTACGTTAATATGGAATAAATCAGTTTAATTTGTTTCCCTATTTTTTGTGATTTGTGACAAAACTCAGTGTTTTATTCATTCGTCTTAACGAAAGAGGGGCCCCGCGTCTAGTTTTGCGGGGGGGTGGGGGCAGAATATCTCTGCACGCTAGATGGAATGCTAAAAATATATATTTAGAGATAACTATATAAAAATATATATGGTTGAAATTGGGAGAATAAAAGGAACTTAAAAACCCAAAATATGCAGGTTGTCTCAAAAACCTGACAAAGTGATGCTCAGAAATGAAAACCGACACTTTTTCGTTACTCCCCGTTTACTCATTACTAACATTTCATGTTAAAATCCAACTTCAGAATTTTTTGGAAAACTGTATTTTTCAAATAACTTTTTAACAACACCCGGTATATTAAGTTTGACATCACATTCGAATTCCTCGGAAAATTCTACACACAAGTCTGGTTTTCGAACCATGAATTTATCTTTAAAATTACCGAGAAAATCGGGTTTATCACGTAATCTGGGATACCCGGTACCTAATATATGAGCATTTAATTTTTAATTGAGTTTTTCTCCACAGCAACTTGAACCAAAATAATTAAACGGCAACTTTTTCGAGTTGCCAGGAAAATTCATAAATGCCTAACATTAAAAGGACGAAACTTTGAACGTTAACGCAAAAAATAACGAACAACTTTGTTTCTGGGCTTTCGAGAATAAATCTTCCTCCTTTCTCAAAGAAAATGTCAAGTCAAAATGAAGAACAGAAATGAATGTCAAGTCAAAGTGTTGTGACAACAGAACAATATAACTTAGCCACCTATCTGATAGTGTACCCTGTGTTCTATCTAATTATCTACATTAATTTCTCTTTGAATAACAACTGATAATAATATTTTACTGAATTCCACTGACCATTCAGCAACACAGTTGTTCGTAGCTTTTTCCTAGAATAAATTCCGATTCCTTAATTGTTCTGCCACTTTCCTACCTCTTCTTTGATAATTGGTTAGGACCTATCCCACAAAATTCTATACCTAATTATTACTAAAAGAGCTCTTTTAGTTAGTGTTCCAATTATTGTTTACCCAAAGTGCGAGAAATAGCATTAATTCCGACTTTATAAAGTCGGAAATAGCTTAATTCCGAATTTAATGTGGGAAATAATTAATTCCGAGATTAATTTCTATACTTTTAAGTCGTTATTAAACGTTTTTGAATCTATATTAAATATTATGTTCATTTATGAACTAATGGTTTGCCTATGAAAATGAGATTTTCTATATAGGTACCTATGCCATCTGACTCGAGATCTGACTTTAAATTCGGAATTAAGGCTATTTCCGACTTTATAAATTCGGAATTCCGATTATTTCCGAGTTTAGATAAAGTCGGAATTAAGACTAAGTAGGTATTTCCGATTTTAAAATGGGAATTAAGACTATTTCCGACTTTAGGGCTTTTTTGCTATTAAAATGAGATTTCCTTAAAGACGGAATTAAGACTATTTTCGACTTTAAAGTCCGAATTAAGACTATTTCCGACTACAAAGTCGGAATCAAGACTATTTTCGACTTTAAAACCGGCATTAAGCCATTTCTGACTTTTAAGGAGTAGGTACCTATCTATACTTGTGGCAGTGTCTAAATAGCTGAAAACTACAAGATAAAACCGCATAAATACGCTATTGCGATCGAGTACATCCCTGTTGCCAGACGCGCTGATATTTTATGGCCTAATATTGACCAATCGCCTTATTTCGTGGAACGACTATTCGAACACGTGCTTTTATTTAGGTACACCAGGCGTAAGAGTTAGGTACTTGATTTTAGTATAGTAATACATTTTTTGAGTAATAATAATACCAAAAATTCATTCGAGAGACAACGGATTCAAGCTCAGTTCAGGGGGCGAAGCAACCGACGGACGTGACGTTGTCAAATAAATGTCTGAACAAAATTTAGAAATCTCAAGAAAATGGTTTTACAGCGTTCGGTTCTATTTGATTTCAACGGCACCTATATTATTATAGCCCTATTTTATTTGATTTCGACTTCAACTATATACCTGAATTGAAGTTTTAAAGTACCTACCCACCTATAATGCAGTCTATATATGCAATAGCTAGGTAGGACCTATACGCAGTTTATCAGGCACTCACCTGATTTCGTTAAACCACTTTTGTTTAGATTTTTACTCAGAGTGCAATGTGCCTCAAATTTATTTCCTCTACTTACCACGAGTAAACTGATTCGTTGTGTTGGGCGACTGCGGCGGACTCGGCTGTCCGTGGTGCATGCCGCCGCCGCCGTTGTAATGCGACGGCATCACGTCCAGTACCACCGGGGCCGCGCCCGTCTCCTGCTGATGGAACATCTTGAAGTTCTCGTGGTGCATGTCCGTCGGCACCACCACAAACACCAAACAAAACTATATGTAGCACTGTGCACTGATTACCCAAGGGATTGGCGGTATACGGGTACCTACTGAAGGTCGACACGCCAACTGGACTAGTCAATGTTTACACTGAGATAGGTGCCTGGGCGGGCGGATGGTATTTAGGATAATCCGGTGGTGGTGGGGACGAAGCCGGCGGCGCTCATTGGCTGCGGGCTGGCCGCATCAGCGATTGGCGTAGCGGCGGGCGGCGGCATGCAGCCGGCCGTAAGGGCCACATTGGCCTGCCCGCCCGTTATGGGCACTAAGTAGATGTCGGGCTCCATTACAGAGATGGCGGGGTGAGGCGGGGGCGGTTATTGATTAAGACTTTTACGGCGGCCGGGGAATCAGGACGCTTTAGCCGCTTTAATTTCGCGGAAGTTTCGGCTGAACGCTTTAGGGCCCGGATTACGAGGATTATACAGTTTTACTTTATTAACTCGAATCAAATCCTAGGGGCCGAGGGAGCGGTATTAACCAGCTGCGGAATTGTGGACATTGCGAACGAGATGGTTTAATTTATACACGAGCTGCCGCTTGCGCACACAAGATACACAACAAGATAGGATTAAACTGAATTAGATAGAATAATAAACAATACCTACCTCCTTATTAGGTATCTAAACTGAAATGGTTTAAGGAACTCGCGCGCAATTAAAAATATTTGTCCGGGCTAGGTATAGCTGGGTATTGAAAAATTTACCTACCCTCTCTTATAATTTCGGAAACTGATGATAAACATAATTATTACACCTACAGTGTGACCCATTTGTTTTGGTTTCAGTCTGTAAAAAGTGTATCAATCGTGCGATTTGGCTGATTTTTTTTTTAAATTGTAGAGCTCGATGAACTGCACATTTTAAACAAAAATTGCCTGGTTCGCATAAAATCCAAAGCCTACTATGACCGTTTTTATGAGCAAAATTTTAAGAAACCATATTAGCGTTTTTTTTTGAAAAAATCTGTGTGCGCCAATGGATTGAGCACCCCTCGAAATGGGTATGTACAAAATTTCATCAAAATATTTCAAGTAATAACGATTTTGTAGAAAAATTAAAAATGCAGCCAAGGTACGTCTTTATTTTCAAAAATTCAAAGTTGGCCATGGAAAATAATTGAATTGTTTACTTTTATTAAGTGTCAAACTGTCTAAATTGAGTTCAGAAATTGTTTGTGCTCAATACAATTAATTATCATAATTATGGAATATTTAAGCATAAGAGACAAAATAGAAATTGTTCGACTCGTGGGCGACAACGAGCGCTCGGCAGCAGAAGCTGCGGCCGAATTTAACAATAGACACCCAGGTAGATCAGTGAGTCGAAGTACTGTACAACGTATAAACAATATTTTTGATGAAAGTGGATCGATTTCTAAAAATTTATTAAAAACTAGGCAAAATGGACGCCGTGGACTTGTTGAAAATAACAATCAAATTCTGCAATACTTTAGTGACAATCCTCGAAATAGTGTTCGAACGGCTAGTTTAGACCTTCATATACCCAGAGAGAGTATAAGGAGATGTTTGAGACAAAACAAAATAAAACCGTTTAAGCCAAAATTTTTGCACACCCTGGAACCAGGAGATGAGGAGAGAAGATTAGAATTTTGCTATTGGCTGCAAGGTGAATATCTCCATAATGGCAACTTTTTAAATGAAATTTTATTCACCGACGAAGCCACGTTTGCTACAAATGGTGTAGTATCAAGTCAAAACTGCCGTCACTGGTCAGCTGAAAATCCAGAGTTTATAATAAATGCAAGGAGACAATATTCACAAAAAATTAACGTTTGGTGTGGAATACTACGCGACAGAATAATTGGCCCATTTTTCTTTGAAGGGAATTTGAATGCGGCTGGCTTCTTGAATTTTCTAGAAATTGAATTTAGAAATGCTTTAGATGAGTTACCATTAAGATACCGTTTAAATTTAAAGTTACAGTTAGATGGCAGTCCTATCCATAATGCTCGTTTAATCAGAAACTGGCTAGATAATAATTTTGAAAACTGTTGGATAGGGCGAAATAGTCCTTTCTGTGAGTGGCCACCGAGATCTCCGGACTTAACTCCTTTAGATTTTTTTCTTTGGGGTACACTTAAGCAAAATGTTTATAAGTCAAGACCCCATAATTTACAAGAACTGCAAGCTAGGATAAACCGTAGTTGTGAGGAAATTACTCCACAGCAAATACGAAATGTAATTTTGAATGTACGCAAGAGGAACGACAAATGCATTGTAGAAAATGGAGGCTTGGTAGAAGTTACAAAAATTTTATAATTTTAATTGTTTTTATGTTTTGTGTTTATAAGCATAAGGTTGTATTATTACAATTCAATTATTTTCCATGGCCAACTTTGAATTTTTGAAAATAAAGACGTACCTTGGCTGCATTTTTAATTTTTCTACAAAATCGTTATTACTTGAAATATTTTGATGAAATTTTGTACATTCCCATTTCGAGGGGTGCTCAATCCATTGGCGCACACAGATTTTTTCAAAAAAGAACGCTAATATGGTTTCTTAAAATTTTGCTCATAAAAACGGTCATAGTAGGCTTTGGATTTTATGCGAACCAGGCAATTTTTGTTCAAAATGTGCAGTTCATCGAGCTCTACAATTTAAAAAAAAAATCAGCCAAATCGCACGATTGATACACTTTTTACAGACTGACCCCAAAACAAATGGGTCACACTGTATATCTACCTGTCAGGAGCTTAAAGTGTATTTATATCTATTACTTATTAATATCTATAATATAGGTACGTAGGTATGTTTTTCTCACTTTAAATTAACAGTCAATTTGTTACATTTGCAATGGCGAATGGCGTAGCGTGACATATAAACCTATGGGGGGGGGGACCTTCGGGACATGCAGATTTATGTAGGTACTTCTAAAAGTATATAGGCAAAATGCGTTATGTGAGCTAGAGCAAAATATCCTTAACGAAAATTGTTCAGAATTTGCTGAATGGAGTGCAATAAAATTGTTTTTGATGTACCTTTATTAGTTCTTTTTTGAGAAAACTCATTTTTCAAATTTACTGTTTTCAATACGCCCCCTAGCGGTCGATCTACCAAGTTAAAAATAATTTCCAGCGATTTTTCGTGACCACATTACTTGAGAAGATTTTTTTCCCAAAGCTCCAGGACTATTAATTCCTGAGATATGCGGTACCTCTTCACTCTTAATGAAACACCCTGTATATGCACATGTCGTTAGGTATAGAAAAACACTGCTGATGGCCACGAGCGCTGGACAAAAATGTGGATTCACGGTATTGCTCATCCTTAACAGCTTTATATATCTCTTCGTGATTACATTCAATGGAATTTCCGTAGTATCTACATATACTTGAGCGAATGCTATCCTAGTCCTATATATAGGTATACCGGGAAAAGTCGGCCCTGGCCGCACATGGCAAGGAATACAAAATAATAGTAACTGCCCCTTTCCCCGCACAACGCACAAGCATTCGGTTGTTTCTGGGGTACCTATACCTATACTTCTAACCTAACCTAACCTAACCTAACCGGCTAACCGGTTATTTACACTGACGGAAACCGCGGTCATAAATTAGGCAAAACCGGTTTTGATCGATTATCCGGTTAACCGGTTATCCGAATAACCGGTTGGTCGGTTATAACCGGTAATCCGGTTGACCGGTTATAACCGGTTATCCGGATAACCTGTTGACCGGTTATAACCGGTTAACCGGACAACCGGTTATCAATTAACCGGTCAAAATGTAACCGGTTAATCGGACAACCGGTTATCAATTAACCGGTCAAAATGTAACCGGTTAACCGAGTCAGTCAAAAAGTCAAAACCAGAACATTTATTCGGTTACTTGCAGAGCTATGATAATAAAAATATAAATACTAAATACTTCAATTCCCAGCCAAATCGATTTAATCTCTTCAGTAAAAATAAGCTATAGGCTAAAAATTTCGGCGAATCTCTAGATATAGGTAATTATAAAATTATTCAAAACAAAACACAAAACTAGACAGCATGCGAGCCGTGCCTTGTGCATTCGCATTGCTCTCGTCAAAAAATGAAAATATTCCAAAAAAATTATTAAAATTAATATTTCAATTAAACTTCAACCTTTTTCCGAAATTAAAATTATACACACTCGCGGCGTTGACTGACGTATTAATAAAGACTGCTCACGGCTGTCATGTTTGACAGTTCTCTGGCTCACCATGCGCTTCCCGGAGGCAAAATACAATGCAAAATACATTGTTGACCATATAGGCGCCAATCTACTTTTCAGAATATATGAAACTATAGCCGTGAGAAGTCTTATTAATACGTCAGTCAACGCTCGCGGGTAAAAAAAAGCAAAAGCAATCGTCGTCAATGTCATACCAACTATAGGGCTGTCAACGAAATCCGGTTAACCGGTTATTTACATAGACGAAAACCGCGGTCACAAATTAGACAAAACCAGTTTTGACCGATTAACCGGTTAACCGGATAACCGGTCGGTTAACCGGTAATCCGGTTTGACCGGTTATCCGGTTTAACCTGTTATTCGGTTTGACCGGATATCCGGTTTGACCGATTATCCGGTTGAACGGTTATCCGGTTTGACCTCTTATCCGGTTTTTACGGTTAGCCGGTTTTTCGGTAACCGGTTAATGTTCTTGGGTTGACCGGTTTGACCGGTTATGGCGAAAGTTGACAGCCCTATGGCACCCACAGGGACGTATTTAGCATGTCCGGCAGAAATGTCAGAACTTCTGACAGATGCCTAACTTTAACCTTGATATTCGATCTCTGTGTCTGTGGCTCTAACCTAACTTCAAACACAGAAACTAAGTAAGTATAACTATAGCCTTTTTCTGATGTGCTTCAAAGAACAGAGTTTAATGTTAATTTCTATGTATTTAAACTTAAGATTCGTATGTGTGTAAAATGTAAATTCTGTTTATGGCCGTACAATGAAAGAGCGTTTTTAGTATATTTTCCTCAGTTTCTCAATAAAGCTTGTTCTGGAAACACCAGTGCGAAGTCGCATCGCGACAACGGCAAGACGATTTTTGAGCATACTTGCCAGCTTCCCCCGATAAGTAATGCATCGGCGGAAATAAATTTTTCTTCACTTAAAAGAATTAAAACATGGTTACGTACCAATATGGTCCAAGACAGACTAAGTAATTTAGCCCTATTAAATATACACCGCAATGTACCCATAAACCCATAAATGAGGAAAAGATCAGTTAATTTGCGCGAAAGAAGAGAAAATATGATTTTATTTTGTGTTGTGATACCTAAGTATATACAATATTTTTTAAATCTAAAGAATTATTTAATATATTCTAAAAATTTCTCTTACCCGGCATCTCACGAAAAATTTTTACCACACCGCCCCCCCCCCCCCCCGTTTAGATTTGCCTGGATCCGCCTCTGTTTAGGTATATAGGTACCTTGCTGGCAATGAGCATGCAATTATTATACATTAATTAACATTTGAGGAGTGATCAGCCTGTTTTCCTTCGTAATTCTAATAAATAATGTTCTTGTTAGAATTGAATAAATTGAAAAATACATAAGAAAGTAAATAAATTATAAAAATAAACGCAGTATCTATTTTTTTCTAAAAAAAAATGTTAAATAACCTAATATCAAAATTACAAATTGAAAAAATGATCATGACGTCTTATCTGCTAGATCGATGACGTCACATTTTTTATGTGACAATACTTGCGCATTACAAAAATTAAGGTTGACATGTCCGGCGAGTGTTTTTTCCCTTGGCCCGCAATAGAGATTTTATTGAATTTCTTCCAACCTTCGCGTGCTCACTATAATTACATCTTTCTCAATAAGGTGGCCATGCGGACAGCAACTTTTTGGGTAAAAAAAGAGTTTTGTCTAGTTATAATATTATATTTATAATTTTTTCTCGCAAAAATTAGCCGAGATATTAACCTATAACATGGATACCCTTTATACCTACCCAAGTAGCACAAAACATACATTAGACGTTTATTTTTTATCTAGAGCACGTATCTATATGTTGTCTCGTTCAACGTCATATAGACGTCTACATGTCCGTCAGATAAACATCTATATATTCATAGCGAAAGTCGATGTATTTTTAACGTCAAATTTAGACGTATTATTGTAGGTGTTCTTAGACGTCTTTTATATGTCTTTCTTAAATATATATTTTGACTTTTTATATATGTTTTTTAGACGATCTTTTTTTATTTTTTCATGGGCCAGATAGACGTCTAAAACTAATTTATATCCTAGTGAAAATCGATATATTTAATGTCAAATTTAGATGTATAATAGTAAGTATCCTTAGAGACCTTAGACGTCTTGTATATGTCTTGTATACAATATATCTTTATTTATTGAAGAAAAAAAAATATTTTATTTTTCTCTGGGCCGTCAACCTTAGCCAGTCCTTCATGGCTTGATTAATGACCTTGTCATTCATATCTGAAGGTTTTCCGGAAAAAACAAAGCTCAGTTGCTTCTAAAAATTAAATTATTAGTTTTGCTATACCCCCTGTAAGTACACCGAAGATATTACCATAAATATGACATCTTTTAACTTGGTGGCTTTAAATGCTTTTTTATTTTGACCTGCCCAGTTAAATTTCGAGGCTAATCTATTAGTCAGGCAAAATTTTAGCATGCCCATTACTATGGTTCTCACGTTAAGGCCCCCTATACACGCCAGTCGATTTTTCTAAAAAAAAATAAAAAGAATAAATAGATAACTTACCTATAAGTATAGACAGATTTTTACAATATACGTATAGGGTAAGGTGGGGCGAACGGGGCAAGATGACTAATTAATATTTTCTAAAAAGGGAAAAAAGAGATCTGGGCACTGAAATAGCTATAACATTCTAACTGGCACATTACTACTCCCTACTCAAAGAGATGGCGCTAGAGTCAGTACTGTACGAGTTAGGTTACTGATTGTGTTTACAGGAATAATGTTCTAAGATTCTTTAGGTTTAAAATAAGGATTCTCAGAAAATTTAATGGTAGGTTTACATGTTTCTATCAATAATCACATCTAGTAGGTTTATACAAAATATAAACTTGATATGGCATGTGTTGATTTTTTTAGTTTCTTTAGTATGACACACTTTTCTTTTTAGGGCACCTGTGGGGCAAGATGGCGGGGGCAAGATAACGAAATCGTCATCTAGCCACAGTACTCGTCATCTTGACCCGTGATTTGTAATAGGTAACTCTGAAGACTGGATAGAGTGTAATTGATGCGAATCGTGGTGCGGCATGAATCGTGCACAGGATATGAAGGACAATGTCTATTTAAGTGTGACATTTGTACATAATCGTCAACTTGTCCCAATATGCTCGTCATCTTGCCCCACCTATTATATGGGGCAAGATGACAAAAATGCACAAAATGTTAATAGTTATTTATGTACCAAGGCACTGAAGTTCAACTTTTTATGACTCATGTGGAGTTTAGTTGCTGAGGCCTCTGGCCGAGGCAAATAAACCACATGAGTCATAAAAAGAACTTCAGTGCCGAGGTACATATTATATTTTTCTTGAAATCGGAAAAAAAATGTTTTATTAGGCAAGAAAATAATAATAAGTGATCACCCGTCCACGAACCGACTACGCGCGGCGTTGCTTGACTTTACCGATCGCTCTACCTAGCACAAGCACAATGATGTACGGCACCTTCTGACAGAAAAACCAAACTGCTGTTTCTTGTGCAGCTTACACAACAAATCTATTGTTTTTCAAATTTACTAAAATATGTATACTGAAGGATTGCGCTTCTATAGGAAACAATTTCGCAATGTGTACGAAAAGTTAAATGAGCCTTTATCGGCCGGGTTTTGAATATTTGGTCACTTTTGACGGGCGATTTCTCCGCGTCTGACGTTTGATGTTTACATCTCGCCAAGGCCTACTTATTGAAAAAATCGTACAATAATGGGCTACATTTTTGTACGATTTCTGTGCTTTTAATGACGATTTTGGGACATTTTAATGCCGATTTCAAGAAAAAAATATTTTTTAAATGTTATAAAGCAATAGTTACTTCTTTTTCTTTCTATAAAAGATAGCAAACATGTGTACCTTTAAAATCATTATAAAATTAGTTTTAAAAAAATTGCATAATTCTTTGTTAGAATCCATTTTGTCTTAACCACGTCATGCAACTTGCCCCACCTTCCCCTACAATCCAATAAATCTGCGACACCGATTGATTGACCAATCTTGTTCTACGACACATGCACTAATTAAATATTATGGGACGCTATAATAAAGTATGCTGTGCATGTGGATATATGCGAAAGCGTCAACAAAAATGGCGAACGGCCGCGGTAGCCGGTAACACGAAGTACGACAAACGATAGCGACCGCAGCGACACCCTGGGGTGTTAAAATTATGAACTAGCTGCACGCACGCGCAGTCCTCAGCATTCGCACAGCGAATTCTGGATAATTTAAAACACGTCTAAAATTTATATGAAAAAGATTAAGAATAGATTAATAGATAATAAAACATTAGATCCCAAAACAGTCTATTGTGCGTATTGTCTAGAAATGACCTAAAATAGACGTATAAAATATATAATATGAAAAAGGCATCTATTAACGAAATATATTACAGATAGTTTAGACGTTTAATATAGATGGTAAATAGACAAAATTGCGTTTTCCTCAAATAAATAGAGATCTAAAAACCGTCTATTGTACGTATCGTCCAAAAATGGTCTAAAATAGATGTCTAAAATTTATATATGAAAAAGACATCTATTAACGAAAGATATTAGAGATAGTTTAGACATTTAATATAGATGGTAAATAGACAAAATTGCGTTTTTCTGAAATAAATAGAAATCTAAAAGCCGTCTATTGTACGTCTCGTCAAAAAATGATTTAAAATAGAGGTCTAAAATCTATATTTGGAAAAACATCTATTAACGAAAGATATTAGATATAGTTTAGACATTTAATATAAATAAATAGAGATCTAAAAACTGTCTATTGTACGTGTCGTCCAAAAATGGTCTAAAATAGAAGTCTAAAATTTGGTCTAAATTAAACCTATAGATGCAATTTAGATGCCATAGATGTGTTTTAAACCACAAATAGGGTAAATGTGTATAAGAGTACGCACAGGCATAAGAGTACGGACCAGCACTATTAAATATATACCGCCATATACTGGTTCTTTTAAAAGGTACATTATAATTCTAGCGCCAATTTATGGAAGTATCACCAGCGAAAATCTGCGTTACCGACAGTGTTTTTACAGTATGGCCGTTCCAAAATTTCATAGTGTCGCACTGTAATTGTAGGCAGTCGAGATATTAGACTTTTTTAAAGGTAAATATTGACGCTACTATAAATTAAATGTTTTGTTGAGCTTTTGTATGTTATGGATATCACTTTTGTAGTTAAAAAATATAGAAAACATATTTTCTGCAAAAGAAATATGCTAAAACATGAAATTTCACGTGAAAGAGAAAATTAGTACCTAGTTGCACAAAATCTAAATCATTGCAGAAGCAAAAAACTAAGAAAGTCAAAGAATCCCACGAAGATGCGACTTGCCCGGTATATGTCGAGATTTATATTCGAAATCCGATGAAGACTAGATTATGTGTTCTCAGTGCAATAATATTGGTGGCATGAATCCTGCACAACGTATGTAACTGGACAATTCACTTGTTTTCATTGTGAAGAGTGACAATTTATTTTTACATTTTTTACGGCAATTATTTAACCTTTAATTAATAACGTACCAAATATCTAAGATGTTAGTTTCTAACATTACTATACAGGGTGTTATTTAAGTACGTAGCCAAACTTCAAGTGGAGATTCTTTGAGTGATTTTAAGACGAAAAGTTTATATAAAGAGAAGTCCATTATCGCTTAGTTTTCAAGATAAAGGTTGTCAACCTTTTTTTAAAAAAATCTTTTTTCAACAACATCTTAATAATCCTTTAGCCGATTTTGTTTAAATCTCACAGTGTTATTTACTATTTACATTAGAGAGGGGCTAATTTAGCCCTGAGTAGATTCAAATTATTAAGTCCAGTGGCGTCCCGGGGGCACCATGCCAAATATTAAAAAAAAAAAAATGTGGGCCTCTGACTTTTTTAAAACTTTTATATTTTTCTCGCATTAAGGAACAAAGAATACAACTTTTTGGTCTCTTGAATTTGTTCGTGTCGTGCTTCCTTTTCGAGAGAAAAAATAAAAACCACTGTATTGCATGTCATTGCTTTGCTGTTGCGTTGCTGTTTTCTCGAAAACGAAGCAAGGTACGAACAAGATTCAAGAAACCAAAAAGTTGTAGGTATCTTGCTTCCTTTTCGAGAAAGCAGCAATGCAACAGCAAAATAGTGACATGCAATAAAGTGGTTTTTATTTTTTCTCTTGAAAACGAAGCACGACACGAAAAAATTCAAGAGCCCAAAAAGTTTTATTCTTAGTTCCTTAATGCTTGAAAAATAAAAAAGTTTTAAAAAAGTCAGTGACGCACATTTTTTTTCATAAATATTTGTCACGGTGCCCCCGGGGACGCCACTGGACTTAATAATTCGAATCTACTTAGGGCTAAATTAACCCCTCTCTACCGTAAATAAGACTGCCAGATTTAAACAAAATCGGCTATAGGATTATTAAGATGTTGTTGAAAAAAGATGTTTGTTTGACACCCTGTATTTTGAACACTAAGCGATACCGGACCTATGTTTATATAAACTTTTTGTCTTAAAATCACTCAAAGAATCACCCCTTGAAGTTTGGCTACGTACTTAAATAACACCCTTTATTTTTATATATGCCCAATGCACATATACATTCAGTAAATAAAATGTACTTGTATGTTTTAGTTTTGCTTAATTATATAATCTCTAACAACTGGCTAACTATAACATGCGTACTCATAGACATTTATCTGCGGACTCTTATACAAATGTGTGTATAAGAGTACGCACTTGCAGAAGTGGCAATAAAGTTTTAAATCTCAGGTTTATATAACAATATACAAGAAAAATGGTTGAAAACGTGTTACAAAACAATCACTTACCTAAACAAAACGTAAAAACATGCCTTCAGGTATAAAATGCAAAAGTTATTGTATCTTATTCACTAAGTGCGTACTCTTATACACATTTATCCTAGATCATTTTGTGTTTTTTTCGTTTTTGAATTTGAATTTTATTAAGGTCGACGTAAAACGCCTTTTTCCCCAAGTAAGAATAAACATTAAGGAAATACATATAGGTGAACGGTACTTGGAGAGTTAGTATCTCCTAAAAGAAATATTTGCGTACGCTTTTTACAATATTATTTAAAATAATAATAATAATAAATAAATATTTAAACTAAAATTGATTATATTACTACGGGTTATCGTCAGTGTCATTCGTCGTTAGCGTCAATGAAGTGTCTCGGTCGTCTGTGTGGTAGTCTGCGGTCAACGTTGTAGGTGCATACGTCCGTGAGTAAATGGTTAGGATGATTTGGGATGATTACGTCATAAATTTTACGGATCATTTTGTGTGACTTGGGTAGGTATGTATAAATATAAAAAATAAACAGGTCTAGTTACCTTTCTTGTCATTTGATTGGCTCTGACTAGTTGGGAACTTTTTGTTGGAACAACCCCCTTTATTGTTTCCTTCACATTTGACATGAACATAATTCTAGAATTGGTTTTATACACCGCAATTTTCTGTAAAATTTATAATACGTTTGCCCAACCGAACAAGGAACGAATCAAAGAGTTAACCAGCGAAGAACGGAATACCCAATGCTGCCAGAAAAACCTGGGTTGTTGCAAAAAGACTACCGACCCTACAAACTTTGAAATAAGAGCATTAGTACAAAAATGCGTGCAATCAGATTGCGGCTGCGAAACGCCCAAAAAAGAGAAACCAGAAAAAAAGTGCGACGACGACGATGATAACGAAGTCGATACCGAAATGAAAAATTGCTTGAAAAAGTTGCTATTAACAATAAAAGTAAAAAACTTTGGGATAACCAACTGCAAAAGTCAGTACATCATCGTCGATCACATATTCGATACTGCCACCGATCGCAAGCAGGTCCTGCTGAACCCATACATTATAAAAATCAGACAAAACGCTGTTATGCAAAAATATAACCTGCAGTACGAGACGGTAGTTAATTCTGAGGCCAAAGAGAAGGTTATTAACAAAAATGATCCTGGTTACAACGGATGCAATACATCTCCGAACAATCCAACCTGTGGGGTGGTCAAATACAAAGACAAGGTGGTTCCGTACAGTACAGGTAACAGCGTATTGTAGGTAGAGGATTATTTAAAAATTTGTTTAATGCCCTAATCTATTTTACCATTCAAGAACCGCCCACCATTGTGACAATATTGGTTGTTAGGTATTATAATGAAGTGCTTAAATGTAAGTACTTACCTACCCCTGTTTTATTGGTATTATACACCATAACATGTACAGGCAAAGTTACAAAGTCATTAGAATAATAAAATTATTACAATAATCATTATGGGGGTGGAGACAGAATATGTTAACATTTAGAGTTGGGTTTGGACTCCAAGTATTTATATACAACTTATAGTCTTAGAAGGTATACATCTATATACCTACCTATACTTATAATACTTATTGTATATAGGTATTAGGTACCTACCTACCTCATCGTAATGATTAAACAATATACAATTAAATTGAAATCAGTTGTATATATAGATACTTAAAAGTGGGATTCCAGTGAATGCTATTCTCAGCCCTGTAACAAATTATCTATGTTTTCACTATTGCTATAATTGTCCTATTTTTACAAATATGAAGACTGTCGAATACAAATAGGAATATTTTTCAAATTGCCATAAAAAACGGTTTTTAATTTTTTTCTCGTTTTTATAGTTCTATTACATTGAAAATATAAAAATTTAATTAAGCAAATATACAGGATAATTTTTTTAGGAATACCACCGCGATTTTCTTGCTTTATTTGCGCCCTACAAAAAAGCGTAAGAAGCAAAAATATTGCAATTATGGACAGTTCAGTTGTGCTGCAAAAGAAATCTTCATCCATGACCAACTTGTCACGTAATATTTAAAAAACCTCAAATTTAGCAAAATAATTATTAATAGCCGTGTGGAATGTTTATTTTAAGAGACATAGAGGAAAACTTTTGTGTTGAAAATTGATGGCACTGAGAAGCCTTATCCATCCAAGTGCTCAGATAGTTTCAGCAAATTACACAGGGTCTTCGGCTCTCTTGAGACCGCGCATGAAAATGTTTGTCGATTTTAAGTTTTTTTAGTACAGCACGAAAAGTTGGGCATGCAGGTATTTTTTTAACGTCGTCTCGCTAGCCATATATTTTGTTTTCTTACGTATTTTCTGTGCGGTCGAAAATAAGCGAGAAAATCGCTTAATAAGAAATAAACAAAAACATTTTCATTGCCTCAAGAGAGCCGAAGACCCTGCGTGTAATTTTCTGAAACTATCTGAGTACCAAGTTGCATAAAGCTTCTTAGTGCCATCAATTTTTAATATATAAACGTTTTCTCTGTCTCTTAATAAACATTCCACGGCAATTAATAGTTTTGCACAATTTGTGTTTTTTTATAATATTGCGCGACAAGTTGGCCATGGGTGCCGATTTCTTTTACAGCACCACTTAGCTGTCCAAAATTGCCACATTTTTGTTTCTTACGCTTTTATTTTGTAGGGCGGAAAATAAGCGAGAAAATGGCGGTAATAGTCCTAAAAAAATTATCCTGTATAGTGTATATGTAGTGTTTCCAAAACCATATCAAGCCCAAAGGAAAGGCTTGTCCCAGACGTGTACCCCAAAGTCCCATTATACACCAACCAGCTGTTTAACATGCGAGAGCTAGACCGAGGCACGTCATTGAATAAGGTATATATTTCTTAATCAATGGACAGTTTTTTTTGACAAAAAATGTCATATTTAGTAGATAACAAAGTGGACAGTTTTTTTTTGACAAAAAATGTCATATTTGGTAGGTAACAAAGTAGGTACGTAAACAACTTTTAAAATAAATGCTGGAATAGATGATAATTTAAACGTCCTCAAAAAATATATGCGTACAACAAACATTAGCACTCAGTTTTGGTCGTCGCCCCAATAAGGCGTTTTGCCTTTTTTTAAGTCAAATCAGGGCCGTATCTGAGGGGGTTCAACCCCCCCCCCCCCCCCCGAAATACCACCATTTTATATGCTTTTGCACCACCACTATTAGAACGAGCTCCCCGAGCATCAGTGAGTGTAATAATTTATTAAACTGGTTTTCCAGTAGAGTATGGAAACCCGCCCAAAAACTGCCAACAAAACATAATTTTTGGATCAGTGCAGTACCGAGTTTTATGATCAGAATATACTTTCAAATAAAATAAAACATAACTGGCAACACTGGACAACAGTAAACGGTGAACGGTGGTGCATGGCTGCGTGCGCCATGGATTAGGAGAATAGGGGTTTCCCAGAGTCGCTTTTATGAATAGATTAGTACTGATTTGTATTTGAAGATTTATTTATTATTTTTATTAAAGGTTCAGTTAAGCAAGTGGCGCGAAGAATGTGTAGAAATATATCCGTAATAATGATAAATCAACTAAATAGAAAAGGGATAGGTATAAATGCGAGAAGGAATATTCAGCTATTATTATAATTATTTTTAAATATTTTTAAAGTTTATGGAAATTTGTTCAACTTAAACCTGTTTCAGTTTTTTTATTAAATACCATTTAAAAATAGTTTTTTTACCTTAAAGCTATTTCAACTTCAACAGAAACTGGCCTAATCGCTCCACCTAATCGCGAACGGTGCGGCGTACGCGGCCTGCGCTTTGTCTGGCCCCGCGCCTCCGAGTCTCGTGTACAGGGTTATCCAATGAGTATAGCGTATTTAAAAGGGCGGGTCGAAACCGCAGGGACTTTTTAAAATAAGGGTCCCTGGTCGAATCCATTTCAGAATTTAAAAATATTCCCTGTATAGCTTGAAAATCTGAACATATTGGGATTTCCTTAGACTAATTTTAAGTAATTTTCCTTAACATTTCTAAAAAATTTCGCCTGCGGCGCATTTTACCAGAATTATTTTAAATGCACTTGTTTGAAAGAAATTCTTAAAAATTGTCCCTCCCCATCTGAAATTAATTTCTATATAGGTCATTGAAGTGATCTAAACTCATCGTCCCGGCCTACTTTTTTAAAAACTGACATGCAAAAAATATACCATTCTAGTGACGTATCAATTTTCAAAAATTTGTTCTTAATATACCAACCTACAGTGTCTGCCACAAATGGGAATTTTCTTTATTTGAAGTTCCTAAAAAAAATTATTCTTGATAAAAGTTAGTGCTTGTGCTTAAACTCAAAATCCACCCGTAAAAATTGAAATTTCTATTTGTATACAGGGAAGGTCGAAAAATATGAAAATTCCTCAAGAGTAAAGTAAGAGTAAAGTATACCCTTATTTTTAGAATTATTACAGCAGAATGGCACTAAGAAAAGTTGTTTGGAGTCCCAAGACAATGTCAAATGTGAATTGGTTTATTATGACAGGCTAATATCTAATACCTACGCATTTTCATGACACTCTGCAAAAAAAAATCAATACGATTTTACTCGAAAACGGTGCATGCTAGGGAAGTTCAACAAGAGCATAATTTGTTCCTAGAATACCCTGAAATTTCATAATTTCTCAAAAAATCGGGGGGAAAAGTACACAATTTTTTTGTGTATTTGTAACCCCTTGACCCCCTATTTGGGACGCCTATATCATGAAGAATGTCAAACTATCTCTAACTCGGTAAATGTCAAATCTCACAGATACATTATAAATTATACACGAAATTTCAGAATTTTTTCTTTGTCTGGAAATATTTAGAAGAAACCATTTGCCAAAGAGTTCATTTCGGGGGCTAAAGCCCCCTTAGGGGGTATTTTTGAGGCCATGTTTATAGGAGCTTTTTTTAATTTTTGGGTCGCAGAACGCGCTGGTAAATTATGGCAGGATATACTCAGGTAATATTTTATAGTAGGGGATTTTGGAATTTACTCAAGCGCCACAGATTAACATATGGGGGGATACCTTGCACCCTGTTGAGTATACCTCCACCGTATCTAAGCCCTCTATACAGGGCCGCGCGTGTAGGGCAGCCGATCAGAATAGTAAAAAAAAATCGATAGGTAGATATACTCGAGCGCGTCAGATTAAGATATGATGATATGATGGGTTAATTACATGCTGAAAAGTGTGCATTTCAGTAATCTACGATTTGAGCGTGACGTAAGGGGGTGGGAGGGCCACAAACTTGCAAAAAAATAACGTTACCTCGACTTTCTCGAGCGCGGTCGAATATTTTTTTATTTTGAAGGAAATAATTGAAGGATAACGGGAAAAATATAATCTGCCGATTTCCACAAGCCGAAGTAAAAAAATCGTCAATAAAGTTTAGCGCGTGCAGCTAGCTGCAGTGAAGCATGTATTCCCCACTCCGCGCCTCTCTCTCCCTTTCACTCTTTCTCTTGCAACGTCCCCACACGCCAGCCATCACGCCATCACCATCACAGCTGATCACAGCACTCGTGGTATTACCTATATAATGTACATAGGGTTATTCAAACTCGATGTCCCTGGCCTATTGTGGGCAAACGAAAAGAGAAAAATATATCTGCTTCAAGGGTCTTAAATGGGACCAAACGAAGACTAAATTAAGATAAAATTGAGAATATTTGACAAACGACGCTCTGCGTCGCGGCGCCCTTCGATTTTTTTTTTGTAACGAACGTACATTTTTTATTTAATATTTGGATAGACCTGCTTTTCATCTATAAGTTTTATTTTAGACGTTTTGTCAAATTTTGTCTAGTTTAAGAAATATAGGTAATACAATATTTGAAAAGTCCACGTTCAACACCCCGTAATATAGAAAATAAATTATTAAGAGCATATGTTTATAAACAAAAATTCCTTAATTTTTAACAGACAACATATTTTTCTTAGAAAACGCAAGTATTAAAAAAAATCATGAAAATTTTTTTTTTAAACCGTCAGATTAAGAAAGTCCCTCCAAATAATCGTCAGATGAAACTCTGACGCGCTCGAGTATTTCAAAATGGCGATTTTTTTTGCATTTTCAAAAAGCCGCCACGAGCTGGCGTCACATCCGAATCCTCAGTCTATTGAATGGGAGCTTCTTTCAGGTTCACTTAACATCCCTTCTGAATATCTGACGCGCTCGAGTAAATTTTTTTTCTTCCCATTTTTAACCCTTCCATACGGCTGCCCCCACCATGCAAACCGGCAGATTAACATACCTACGTCATCGGAGACACGTGGGGCATATACACTATCAACATAGGCGCCGATGACTTCTCAAAATTTGGCTGGGTGCCCAAGGTATACAACCCCCAACCCCCCCCCAAATGTTATTAAAAAAAAACATTTTTTTTATTTATAAATATAAAATAAAAGTACTTAACAAAAAACGAACAGTTATCACCCTGATGATTAAAAAACAAAACGTAAATAGAATGAAATAAAATAAAGGCATTTTTATAAGAAAGGCCTCATTTTAAAATTCAGCGGACTCTCATCCCGATGATATTATTAGCTGGATATCTGTCTCTTACTTCCTCCAAAGGGAAACAGATGAGAGGGAGATATCAGCTGATTCATCCTGATGAAAGTCCTCTGAATTTTAAGAAGCGGTCTTTAAAGAAAAACAAAAAAAAAACAAAAAAAAAATTAAAAAACAAAACAAAAACAAAAAACGACTAGTTACCTAACTTTGCGTAAATAACGCAAAAGTGCTTAGTCTTATGGACGATTATAAACTCATTACATAACTCATCCAGACTTATGATGTCTGCTAAATTCTTTATAAATATTTAAAAGCATAATATCATTCAGCCTTTTCTGACTCATTGTTGATCTTAAATATGATTGTCACCTTGTCCCCTTTGCTTGAGCTTCCAACCTGGCCAAACTTTTGGCCGAGCCCCGGAGCACCCGCGGAGTCGGCGCCTATGACTATCAATATCTGACGCGCTCGAGTATCTCCATGTGACTATTTTTTTTACATTTGTGAAAGCCTGTCGACGCTCCCCCCACCGGTGGAAGGGTATATATATCATATAACCTTTTTTTCTTTCCACCATCTAATCTTCAATATCCAATAGGTCCCCACGACGCTCGAGTAAATCCCCATTTAGCATCGTGGGCTCCCCTACTATTATGAGCCCCAATGGTTTTCTTTCAAAAAACAATGTTGAACATTATTCTGATCAGCTTATAATCTCTGAAAGGTTTTATTGTATCTATACTATACAGGGTGGTCCAAACTTTATCAGCAATACTTTAAAAACTGCTAGAAAATTAAAAAAAAAGGATTTTTTTTTTCATATAAACATGTATCGAAATCCTAACGGTTTTCGATATACAGGGCGTCGAAGTTCAATTTTTTTTCAAATTATCTTTTATTTCTCCTAAAAGAAGACAGCTAAGACAAACATATTTGGTACAGTTTAGACCCTCATTAAATACTATAAATTAAAAATAATTCAGCCCATCTACTTCCACCAGCGTCGGAGAGACGGGGGTCAATCATAATATTTTTTTTTTATAAAAAACTTGTACGCCACTGGAAAAGGGATATTTTTTGCCTTCACTAAATTTTCCAATAAATTCTAAGAAAAACTATTCTTGGCCTTTTTTCTCGAAAAATGTATCTACCGTTTTGAATAATTCACTTTTAATGCGTTTTAATTTTTTAGCAGAAGAAAATCAAAGTAGGTCATACGCTCCCGAAATTTTGCACACATACTGAGTTTTCAATTCCGAATAACTTTCCTTAATAGCATTTGGTCCTAAAACCTACAAAAAGGTTCCTAAATTCGAAAAATCATGTATCCTGATGGGAATTTAAAAAAATCTAATTTTTCGCACCAGTAAAGTGGGCTTTAGGTAGGTCTTACGGCGAAATGTAATTAAAAACTCAGTAGGTGTGCAAAATTTCGAAAGCTTAGACCTACTTTGATTGTTTTCTGCTAAAAAAATTAAAAGCACAAAAGTGAATTTTTCAAAAACGGTACTTTTTCGAAAAGATAACAGTTTTTTTCTTATAATTAATTGGAAAACTTAGTGAAGGCTTAAAAAATACTTTTCCAGTGCTGTACCATTTTTTTATTAAAAAATATGATGGTTGACCCCAGTCTCTCCGGCACAGGTAGAAGTAGATGGGCTGAAATATTGTTAATTTATAGTATTTAATGAGTGTCTAAATTGTACCAAATATGTTTGCCTTAACTGTCTTCCTTTAGGAAAAATAAAAGAAAACTTGAAAAAAAAAATTGAACCTTATATCAAAAATGGCTATAAGATTTCGATACATGTTTATATGAAAAAATCTCCTTTTTTGAAATTTTCTAGCAGTTTTTAAAGTATTGCTGATAAAGTTTGGACCACCCTGTATATGTATAGGTAGGTACCTTTATTTCAGCGGCGTAGATATGTTTTTTTTCCGGGGGGGTGTAAAGCAAAAAAACAATATATATTTAAAATTTTATTTAAAAAAAAAGAATACTTACGACAAACAATAACTTACCTATTTCATTACTCTACAAAATAATAACCCGGAATTTGCTAACTCAAACTAACCCTGAATAATTTACACTTTAATACACAAATACACAACATGCATAGGAGGCGGAGGCAGTGAGGCCAGGGAGTAAACTAATTGCAAATACGGACTACGTAATACAAAAAGTTTTCGGTAAAAAAAGTAAAATAACACTGTATTTACTTACCTAAATCATGGAAAATCAAAAAAAGACACGATACGTGCGTATTAGTACATATGTGCAAACGTACACTGCAGTCACAGCGACGATATATGGCATTAATATTATACTTTACCACTTTGTCTCTACTCTGACACTGCATTGACTGTTTTATATCCTATCTGGATTGGCTCGCGAACGGCGTCGAATTGCCTCTCTATACCTCTTGCTGGAACGTCCTCGAATATTCCACTGCTTCTACAACCAAGGCCTACTATAAAGACAGGCCCTGGCGCACAAAAATCACGAGACCATCTTAGTCAGACGTTACATGTCATTCAGGGGCGAGCTGACCCGGCAGCGGAGGTCTGCGTCGCAGACGGGCGGCCAAATCCAGGGGCGGCCACAGGCCGCCCTTCCTTCGCGAAAAAATATTTTTTCAGAAAAAAGTTAGTAAGTCTACATTACTTGCATTCGCCCTCAAAAAGAATATCGTCAACAAAGCCACAACACCATATTGATATCAATAATATTTATATGAACCCCGGGACCCTTTAAAGAGTCCCTGTATGAACCCGCTAGTTGAACTTAAATAAAAATCGTTAGTATCGTACTGTCATGCTCGAAGATGTGCTTCAAAATACATAGGTAGGTATCTAATATTATGACAAAGTGTGATTTGATTTCTTCTTTTGACTAGGTGGCTGTGAATTCATATTTGACATTGCCTTGGGAATAAATTTTAGAAAATATAAGGGTACTATCACTCTTGAGGAATTTTCATATTTTTCAACCTTCCCGGTATACGAATAGAAATTTTAAAATTTTTACGGGTGGGTTTTGAGTTTAAGCACAAGCACCAACTTTTATCAAGAATAATTTTTTTTGAGAAACTTCAAATAAAGAAAATTCCTATTTGTGTCCAACTCTCTGGCAGACACTGTATATTTTTGAGAATACCTATTATTACTTTTGTTATACCTACATAATAATTTTTGCTATTACCTCGTAGGTAATTACAAGACACGGAAAACCCTAGAAATGCAAGATTTTTGAAATTTTTATAACCTGAAAGAAATTTTTATTATATTCTGCAGACGGGCGGCCACATATCTAGGAACGCTACTATGTCACTTGTCACATAACTGAAAGCGGCAGCTTGGGTTTTGAGCAGTTTTAAATGTTTAAAGTGTTTTTAAACGTCTTAGTTTATATTTTAGAAACAAGTTTGTGTCTAGTGCGCGTGTGTCCTGGCGGAGGGGAACCGCCCAGGTGTTATTATGGCCTCTGGGTGTCTGGGTGGGAGTCGTGCCGTCCAAGAGTATTGGTGCCGCTCGCACCGACGCGACGCGACGCGTGAGCGCTGTATGGGGAATTCTCCCCCGAACCACAGAATAGGGAACCCGGACGGAATAGGTCGAATAATTAAAAATATGGCAAAATATACAGGGTGTCTCAAAAAACCGTCGCGCTCACTTTGGTACCTATTTTTCCGCTAACCAGTATTTTCAATTATTATTCTCTAAAAATTAGGACTCGTTTTTTAATCAGTTAGACCTATTGTGATTCGACGTTTTGTGATTCGGTCTTTTGTAGTTTATTCGACCTTTTCTTTTGTGTTTAGACCTTTTTTCCGCCAATATAGCCTGCAATCACGAAATGCGCTGTGAGAAATTCGGGTAGTTCCGTGGCGCCGTGCGTTTTTTACCAAAAATAAATACCAACGCGTACACTTTAAAAAGTTGCTCATCTCGGTCTATTATTGTGATTGTGATGAAATGCGCAGGTAATTAAAAAATTCGTTGATTTAGCTTTGAGATTTTATCGGTATTCGGTATTTTTACATGGATTTTAATTGAGAGCATTTAGAGCAAAACGTACGCGCGATCAGCACCCTATATATTAGGCAATCCGTACTGTTATTCGGCGCCGACCAATGAAAACCGTTTATAACTGCGTAGGTGCTATTGGCTAGCCGGCAATAAAGTCTGGCCCGGCGGGCGAGTGCAGCGAGTCGGTGTTTCTTACAGAGGTGTATTGAGTTGCAAGTGGACCTCTAATTTTTTTCCGATATAATTCTTTCGCTGTTTATTAATTATTGGAGCTACTATTTGTGTTAATAGTAGAAATTTGCAGGTAAGTGAATGACTAGGTGTGTCATAAAAGTTTGTTTTTTAAGTTCTTTATATAGGTACTGGGGCATATTATTTTAATATTTTATATTATAAAATTCATAGAGATCGTCCTTAATGCGGTCCTGCCTCGTATTAGCCCTCAGAATTGTTCACGTGCTTCCATCGTATAAATGCCTACGCGCCACTTGCATTTAGTTTGAATAGAGTGTATATAGTATAGGTAGAGCGAAACGAGAGTTTCGCGATTAGCGGGGCCATCAACTTGTACTCAAGTTGAAGTTTAAGTAAACAGTTATAGAGTGTTTTAGTTTTGTTGGATATTTGCATATATTGTGCTTAGTTTTGTGTTTTGTTTGCTACTTCAGTCTCCGCAAACAACGCGCATCCTTTGAGGGAAACCAATAGCTCCCTACTCCTCCGCACCCCATTAATTATTGTTGGTTGATATTGAAAAATCAAAAATGTAATATATTCGCTAAGACTAAGATGCATACATTTTTTGAAATATCTGGGAAAAGGTGCAACTGGCAACTGCGCGCCCTGATGGTGGTCACCAGCCAGACGGGCGAGTTTTCAAGTTTACCAGCTGATCAGCAAAGCGCCGTTAATAGGGGAATTTAATGCACTTCTGAAAATAATTTTTACTTTCTTCTGGTCGACTTTAGAATTTATTAAATTTTGGGTTCGTATTAAGCTATTTTTCCCCACCTGGCGGTTGAAATTTTTTACATCATGACTGAGTCTCCCTACGTCTATTTTTTATGTAGTCCACTTTGAGTGAGTTCTTTAGTAACATAAATAATGTACAATTTATTATACAATAATTCGTTTTTTTTTTTTCAAACTCGGTCTTGCGGGCTTGCTTGTACCACAAGTAATATGCACTTACTGACATAATGTATCGTTACACAACTTTTCATAATTTCTAGTGAACAATAACGATTAAAGAAAAGCTCCAATCTACAAAGGCGTAGACGGGCCAGAGCGTTGATTTTTTTAAAATTTCGACCTTTTTCTCGGAATTTCGACTTTTTCCTCGAAATTTCGACTTTTTTCTCGAAGTTTTACTAATTTTCGACTTTTTTCTCGGAATTTCGACTTTTTTCTCGGAATTTCGACTTTTTTCTCGAAATTTCGACTTTTTTTCTCGAAATTTCTATTCGTATACAGGGGAGGTTGAAAAATATTAAACTTCCTCAAGAGTAAAGTACCCTTATTTTTGGAACTACAGCAGAATGGCACAAAGAAAAGTTGTTTCCCAAGACAATGTCAAATATGAATTCACAGCCACCTACTCAAAAGAAAGGAAAAATTCACGCTTTCGCATTTTTTATTCATACATAATGTTAGATATGTATTTTGAGGCACATGTTTGAGCATGACAGTACGATACCAATGATTTTTATTTACGTTCAACTAGCATCTTAAAACACTTAATAACTGAAAGTTCTGCAAAGTTTGTCGTTTTTTTGTTTCCAGGTAAAATACTCCTTCAATTTCAAACATAACATAGAAACTATAATCTGTGGAACATAAAAATATCTTAATACAGCAACAATTTAAGAGTTATTTATTAAATGATAATTCAACAATAAAAATATCACAACAAAACCAAACTTCTATGCTGAGTATAATTAGCCCTTTACAAATTATTTCACACAGTTGGCCATGGATCCATGGAAACAAAAAAAAACAAACATTGTGACATTTATGAATATTACTGTCAATGTTGTATTACTGTGTAGCTGTTTCAACTAAAATATACAGGGTGTTTCAAAACTATGCGGCACCCTTTCAGGGGCAGTACGCCTCGTTAAAATAAGACGAAAAGTTCATATTAACATGGGTCCAAAAACTCTTCGTTACGCAAATACAGGGTGATTCAAAAAAATATCGATTAACAATCAATTATTTTGTTATGCCTTAGCGCCTTACTAGTAACAAATATTACATACTCCTACTGCCATTCAATTTGAAAATTATTTCGTTTACTTCAAATAATAGTTACATACCTCAACCCGAAGAGCGTGAGAGTCTAAAAAAAGGCGACAAATCGGAAAACTCCAACTTTACGCGAAAGGGAGAAAGATATGAAAAAAAAATGAAAGGGGCATTTTTTGTTCCAAATTGTATTGTTTAATCAATAACATAATAAATTGTTGTATTGTACAGGGCCATACTTTTTTTTTGTTTAATTTATGGTACCGATTACCCTTACCTCCGCCACTGGATACTTTCGCGACCTGATATTAGCATTTCTTATGTCACCCTATGATGGTATTATTGTTTACCAAATTTGGTTTAAATATTCTTATTGGTTTGGAAGGTATAAAGAAACATCGATATTTTTTTCAAAGTTTAATCACCCTGTATCTTCGAAACGAAGAGTTTTTGGACCCATGTTAATATGAACTTTTCGTCTTATTTTAACGAGTAAATTACGCCCCTGAAAGGGTGACGCATAGTTTTGAATCACCCTGTATATATAATATATGAAGTTTGTTAAAAGTTGGTGTTTGCGCTTAAACTCAAAATCCACTCCCAAAAATTTTGAAATTTCTATTCGTATACAGGGGAGGTTGCAAAATATGAAAAATTCCTCGAGAGTAAAGTATACCCTTATTTTTAGAACAACAGCAGAATATGGCACTAAAAAAGTTGTTTGGAAACCCAAGCCAATGTCAAATATGAATTCACAGCCACCTAGTCAAAATAAACAATCACACTTTAGTAACTGAAAGTTGTGCAAAGTTTGTAGTTTTTTTCTGTCCAGGTAAAATAAAAATACATATCCAGTTTGTTTAAAAATGTTGATTAGCTTGGACACAGTGGAATACCCAACTTTTTATCAGGATGCCTTTCATTAAAATAGCTGCAGTTTCTCTACATGTGTGATAATTATCTCTATGGATATTCTCCGTAGTAGTAGTACTATGTACAATCGAAAAAAGTTGATAGATCAGAAAAATTCCGGGAAAGCCGAATTTTCTATTTAATTTGTCCGAATTATGGAGTAGGTAGATGTATTACTTAATATATTTATACCTACTATACTTATGTATTATAAATATACTTTGTTCAGCAAGATGTTTTTGTCTAAATACCTACCTTATTTTAGAAATTGAACTCAATTGAGAGATTTTATTTTTAAATTTCCTAAACATTTTTCCGATTTTTTTCGATCCAAAATTCCAAATTCAAAAGGCACCTAGTGAATAATTGATTAGAATTAGTCAATTGGAAGAACCTTCCACGACATCACATTTTTCTTAGGTATGTATTTGTGGTAGGTAGGTAAGTCGAAAATTACCACGTAAATATATTACCCTCCCCCTCCACTCCTTCCTTTATCGGAGAAGCACATACAAAACGTCAATATTGTTTTTATTTTTTGCTTCTTGGATAAAATGCCAGGAAGTGCGGAAGTTCGAATGGTATTTCAAAAAAATACCGGGAAGTGTATGGGAAGTGCGGAAGTTTGGATGATATTTAAAAAAAACACCGGGAAGTGAGGAAGTTTGGACGGTATTTCAAAAAAAAATACCGGAAAGTGTGAGAAGTGCGGAAGTTTGGACGATATTTCAAAAAAATACCGGGAAGTGTTTGGTATATCGGGTATTTTTAGTGTACAAATTTTTGCTAGTGACTTTCCTCTTGGGGCTAATTATACCCAGCATAGAAGTTTGGTTTTGTTGTGATATTTTTATTGTTGAATTATCATTTAATAAATAACTCTTAAATTGTTGCTGTATTAAGATATTTTTATGTTCCACAGATTATTAGTTTCTATGTTATGTTTGAAATTGTAGGAGTATTTTACCTGGACACAAAAAAAACGACAAACTTTGCAGAACTTTCAGTTATTAAGTGTCTTTAAGATGCTAGTTGAACGTAAATAAAAATCATTGGTATCGTACTGTCATGCTCAAAGATGTGCCTCAAAATACATATCTAACACTATGTAAGAATAAAAAATTATGATAAAAAATGCGAAAGTGTGAAGTTTTTCTTTCTTACGAGTAGGTGGCTGTGAATTCATATTTGACATTGTCTTGGGATTCCAAACAACTTTTCTTAGTGCCATTCCGCTGTAGTTCTAAAAATAAGGGTACTTTACTCTTGAGTAAGTTTCATATTTTTCAACCTATACGAATAGAAATTTCGAGAAAAAGTCGAAATTTCGAGAAAGAAAGTCGAAATTTCGAGAAAAAAGTCGAAATATAGTAAAACTTCGAGAAAAAAGTCGAAATTACGAGAAAAAAGTCGAAATTTTAAAAAAATTACCGCCGTGGCCCTTCTACGCCTTCGTACCAATCTAAACATCTACTTAATTTGAAGATACAGAAAGGTATCATATTGTTTCAGGATTTTGCTGCTCTTGTAATTCGGAGGATACCCGTCAAACCGTCGAAGACGTCGGCTTTGTGGCCCCCATACCAGCGGACATTCCAGATTCCGCACCGGACATAGTACCATCCGTCATACCAGATACAGTACCGTCCGCCATACCGGATACAGTACCGTCCCCCATACCGGATACAGTACCATCCGCCATATCGGATACAGTACTGTCATCGCCTGGCAGCCAACCCGCAGCACCGGAGGCCAGACAAGTAGACGTAGAGGTAGTAGAGGCCAGCGGAGACCAGGGCCTCAAAGAGGCCGCCGATAATGCGGGCAATTCACGGCGGAATGACGAGGAATCAGCGCCAAATGGTGAGCGCCATAAAACTATAAAAATCGGACAGTTCAGTTGCATAGATACCTAGCGGTCGAATGGTCGCCATAAATAAGGCCGAAATTAATTACGGTTGTGGTGGTCACTGGTCGATGTTGGTAAGTTGTGGCGTAGCAAATAAGGGGACAGTGAACTGAGGAAATTGTACTAAGAAATTCTATGGCCGCGGTGGCGACGTTTGAAGCATCGCGAACTATTTAGACTACATGCATGTTTTTTTCCTTCGTTGACCTTTGGTTCGAATGGGGGCGATAGCGCGTGATGCGTGATAAACATCGCTGATGAGCAGGAGCTCTGAGCAAAATGTATAGATTCACGGTATTGTTCATAGTTTTATCTGTGTGATTTACTAATTGTCATTCACTCACTGGAATTACTATCTAGTTCGGTCAAAAATCGGCACTGTCCCATGGCAATTAAGACGAAATAATAGTAATTTCCACCCTTTCCCCGAAAAGCAAATATTTGCCTCCAGGGTACTTTGGTGTACTGCTAGTGAGACAATTATTATTATCGGGCATACAAAAAGAAACGAAAAACCGTCATTATCGTTGAGGCTTTGATCCTTTCATAAAATATATTTTGCGAGAAAGTTTTCTGACGTTTGGAATTGATGAAAAAGATTAATTGGATGGACGTCGGTAATTAAAAAATCTATTTATTCATCTGTCCACGTTTCGGCCACTTTATTTGGACATCCTCCTTGTAAATTGATATCCAATCTTTCTGAAGGAAAATGTAAGTATCAAAATATTATGGGTGTAACTTTGATTAGTACCTACATAAATTTTAACTGGCGGTAGGTTCTGAGTTTTAGAGGAAGTTTGAGAGCCACTGAATGAAGGTTCCTTCATTATTGAAGCGATGGCTTCTTTCTACAGCGTTGCCATAACTTCAGATAATTCCTTCAAAATCTGTAAAAAAATTGCTAATTTCCACACCTAACAAGGGGTACCTATAGCAGACTCTCCTAGTACAGAAGCACTCTCCTAGTACAGAAGCACTCACCATAACTTAGTAATAGTAATAATCATACCACTTCACTAATGTGTTGTCACTTTTCACGATAATATCTACTTTCACGACACAGCTTAAAACTTCCTAACGACGTAACTTTTTGGTAGAAGATGTTCTGTCCTCTATTTCTAATACAAGCTTTAACTCTTTGCTGCATAGATTCTTTTATTTTAGCTAATGTATCGTGGCTTTTTTTTTTATTTCAATCGCAGCTTCTTGTTTCTATATACAAGCTCGTCGAGTGGCACCAGTAGCCAAAAACTTAATTATCGATCTATTGCAAATTCCAATCATTGCCCCCGGCCCGCTGGCTGGTGGAGTTCGAACCAGCAGCACTAATGAGTTTCTAAGTATACAGCAATTTTCTCATATTTTTGGGGATTTAATTTTTTTTCAAAAATAAATTGCATTCGCCTGGTTTGGGAATCGAAACTTACGGCCAGTGAAAATTTATGTAGGTACTAATCGCAATTACACCATGCATATCGATATTTTCTGTTTGGGTTTCTGGTAACTTTGTTATTTTGATTTTCAATTCTCCATGTATTTAAACTTTTTCTTTGATTCTATTTCTTCACTTATAGGCGTGTCAGTCAACACGACACTAACACTAACCCTTTAATTTTTTCCCTTTATTTTCGACATTTCTCAGCTGTGTATCAATTAATTATTTCTTTGTCGTTGTATTTTTCCTATATTTATTCCCGTATGGCGCGAAATTCCTTTCGTCAAGTGATTCGTTGTCAACAAAAATAGTAGGTATCGTTAGAATAAAAAATGAAGTCCAAATTTCGTACACAATTTCGGTTTCAATTGTTCGAAAATCTGATAAGAGTAAACTGCTGTCTTAACCTACATTCGCGAACAATTCAAATTTGAAACACCAGTACAACCATCAGATCATAGCCACTGGAACTTCATTAGATGCCGAAATAATGGGGAACTTGCACAAAAATTAAATTTGAAAAATATCACTTTCAAACGTAATTTATTGTCATTAAATGAACCACAGTTCACAAAAAAAATCATTTTTTTATTTTTATTTAATAAATATAAGCAATTAAAAACTGCATAATTCAAATCATTCTTGTAACGCGCCCTCCTTGGTTGTGACGTCAAGTATCTCGAGGCGTCACCACCTTGTATGAACTAATATGGGCGGCACATGTAAACAAATTACAGCACCACGCAAGCTTTGTTTAGAAAGACCAAACGAGAACGTCCTATCCTTGTCTGTCCGTCTTGATATTGTTGAGAACGTTTGAAAAGTGTAACCGTACTAATTTTTTGTCCTGAGCAGTAAGTGTCACGTTTCTGACAGCAAATGAAATCCCACGTACCGAGACCTACATCAGAGCCCTCTGTAAATGGGTCGCCGAACTGTTTATTTTAACGTTCAATTTCCATTCTCATCTTCTCTAATTCTGTGTAGCTGTCATTCCTGTCACTGCCTTCTGATCGATCGAGATATTTGACGTCACGACCATTCCCGCGCTTTACGTATCGTTTCAAATGAATAGCTCGCGGTCACAACTTTAATCATTAATTTATTGCAAATGAAATATTGCGGTTTGAGGGCTAATATTTGGTATGTGCTCTTTCTATAGATAGGCAAATATATTAAAGAACTAAAAAAAAATTGTTCAAGTTCCCCATTGGCCCCTAAAGCCCTACCAAACTGTTCTTTTTATAAACTATGTGGTTACGGTTGCGTCGTAGCCGCCTAGACTAAAACGGGCCGAAGATTTATCTTGAGAAAAAACATGGTATTACATTACTACACGGCTTTCTAGAAGTTTCAGTAGAACCTGAACGAATGCAATCCTAGTTCTAAAAATCGGCCCCGCAAATGGCAACGAAGACAAAATAAAAGTAATTCCCCCCTTCCTCCGCACAAGCATTCAGTTGCTTCTGGGGACCTAGTTTGGAGTATTGTCAGGGTGAGAATTATTATTATTTGTATATGTCTATTTTATTCTATAGACGTCCTAACCATCGACATAGTAAAGCGCGAGGTCAGAGGCCACGTTCAGAAGAGGGGCGGACAAGACTGCAACGATAGCTACACGCCGTCGGACGTGGACCCTTCTTCGTACCACGCCAGCACGCACTGCTTGGATTTCTCAGATGTTTGGTACTCGGTGTACAGGTTTAGCAAACCACGCGTGGACCATGCTCTCCAATTGCAGATATACGAGAAGTTTGAAGATCAAGTAAGTATGGGTTTATGTCCATGGGAGAGAAGGCTCTTAGCCTTCATCCTTCTTACCTATAAGTTTGTTAAGAAATGTATGAGCCTGCATTCTTAAACTTGATTATAAGCTAACTCCACGAGCTCCCAAAATGTGTCTCAGTTTTGATAGTGACGGTCACTATACAGAGTGAATTTTGATGGTAATGATGCCATATTATGCGAACGTGAAAATCTTTTCTACAAGTGGCAAAAACTTGGCGATGACCACTAGTTATCACCAATAAGTTTCGCCACTTTCAAAGTTTAGTAGAGGTGACCAAAACGTGGCCTCCACTATCACGCGCATGCTAAAGTTGTCGCCACTTCTATGATATATTTTAGTGATACAGTTTCGTCGCCGCCACTTCCATTTTCCACTTTGAAAGTATAATAACATTAAGGTGATCTTCGGTACTAATGACGACGTTACCACTAAAAAGTTATGAAACTATATAGTGACTACTAGCGGTGAAATTGACGTGATTACCACTATTTTCGTAGAAAATAAAGTAAATCTTAGTGCAAAGTTGTAGATTTAGTGGTGATTACGTATATGGCCACTCGGTAGAAGTGGCGATATAAGTTTTCATCACTACGATGCTACTTGGGATATTTGGTAACAGATTTTTGGATGTGGTTTTGGTATATTTTCTCGATAGTATAGATAGGGTATGAACCAGAGAGTCATCCTGGGTTCTCCATATGGAAAAGTGAGTCTTCATCGAAAACTCTGCGTTCTGATACGATTTTAGTCAGGCTGACATGTGTTTTAAAATGAAGTTTAAAATAGGATATCATGGTCAAATCATTATAATAAAAATGTACCTACCTAATGTCAGTAGCAAAGTAAAATCGCTTATTAGCGAGAGGAGGCATAACTCGAAAAACATCAAATTGGAATAATTGTGCGTAAAAGTTCTTGGTTTTTTGATTGAAAATTAAAGTTATATTTTAAAAGATGCAACTACCAAATTTGTTAGGTACTGTACATTACAATATGATTAAATGTATTGCTTTTATAGACTGAATTTCATTATTTTGAAAAAATCTTTTTATGGGCATTTTTATTGTTTACTTTGAGTTGTGTCGTTATTTGAGAGAGAAAAATTAATCCGTTCAAAATTATATCCTAATCTGTTTCGAAATAATAGCACAACTTAAAATGTGCCCTTATTTTATAACAAAACAATGATATATTAGCGGATTAACACAAAATAATCTGCTATTCGTGAAACAAAAACATAAATAAATTAGGATTATATTGGGATGTGCCTCTCTTTGGTTAATTTAAGAGGTTGTCAATGGGAGTGGCGACATCTCACAAAAACCGCTATAACTACCGCTTTGTCGTTCTTTCTGTAAAGAGTAGGTACCTTTCCAGGTATTTTAACGAAATAATCTCGAAATTGCCATTGAGTTGTGCCAGTATTCTCGCAAATGAGCGAGTTAATAAGTAGATGTCCACAAAAGGAAAAAATCATTGCTGTCAACCTAAGAAACAAAACTTTTCCTACAAGTTTAGAAGTTACGGAACATTATACCTAATATATGTCCATAACCCTGGTATGCGAAAGTTACTTTTGAAAATATACCAACTCGAAAACGGTTTGGTCTAAATTTTATCAGATTTAATTTTGTGTTTAGTATTGTTTCGCTAGAACCAACTATTATCAAGTCTTGATATTGGTTGGTCGCTTACCTATATCTTGATAATCAATAGGTAAGCGAATAACCAAAGGCACATTTTGGGAATCCCTGGAACCCCTATAGCAGATCCTGGGACTTTTGATATATTCATCTCCAAAGACCTCCAAACACAGTCTAAAAGTCAAAAAAAGTGCACACAAAAATCTGTCTACAACCCATTTTGAGCATTCGTTAACGGGCGGAAAAGTATTAAAATTAAAATAGTATTAATATTTAAGTACCTATAGTGTATTTTATTTTTGATGGTTGATTACATTATCACCGAGTGAACGGAGCAAGGCTGTAAAGTCTGACCTGGACCGACACTAAATTAAAAACCTGTGCATAGTGTGCATAGCCCTGTTTCAAGCGATCGCCATAAAAACATGCAGATGTGTCTGTTAAAAAAACGAGTCTAAAAAGCAAGAAAGAGTATTTTGGTATCTTCATCTGGTTTTAAACTAAATCCATGGCTAGTTGTAGTGTACGATTTTTCAGTTTCTTCTTTATATAGTTTCTTCTTTATATAGTAGAACATTGGTTCGTTTTGGGTCTTTAGACAATTTTTAAATGCCAAGTTTAACGACGTCACGAAGGGCTACTGCATGACATCATTCATTATAACCGGAGCCGCGTGAATGACCAAAGTAATATTTACCGCGGTTATGCCCTTGGTTACTAGTGGAAATCATAAAAAAGACGACGCCGAATGCCCTTTTCTTAGTCGTTTGAATACGCCCGGTTGCAACTTGCAACCATGGTTGTTCTGCCGCCCACCAGAGGCGCCACCACCAACGAACTGCTTGACTGACGTCACAACAAAGGAGGCCGCGTTACAAGAATGATTTGAATTATGCAGTTTTTAATCGCTTACATTTATTACATAAAAATAAAAAATGAGTTTTTGTGAACCGTGGTTCATTTAATGGCAATAAATTACTTGAAATTTTGTGCAAGTTCCCCATTCTCCTTAATTTTTACTACAAACTTTTTCCGCTTAGATGGGATACCCTGTACTTCTTTTATGAGAGGGAGCATTAACTCACCCTCAGACCTAGATTAATATCGGTTGTACCTAAATACCAAAGTTTAATGACGTCAAAAGGGCTAGCTACTTAATGGCTTCGCCTGAATTCGACTTTAATAATTTTGAACTGACGTTTGACGAAAAATTATATCAAGGTACCGCAAATGACAACAAAAGTTGTTTACATTATGAAAAACTATGGAATTTTGTTGTTATGATTTTAGGGGCCTAATAAGGGACGATTAACATTACTTTCATTCTTATTTTTAGAGTTAATAGGTATATCAAAATAATTTTCATAAATGCTAGGAATATTTTTATTGGAAACATTGATCTGTTAGGAAGGCAAGTTCCACTGGATAGACTTGACTGGAGGCTCGGCCATAACTGTGGGCAATGCTAGTAGTCAATACTCAGATGATGAAAACACCATCATGGTTAACTACAAATCCCATGATATAGCTGAAGAATTCTTCTCAATTAAGCATCAAAGTCAGAAACTTCTGATACCCGAGACGAAAAAAGACGTCGATTTGCGACAATATCCGGAAGTTCAAGGTAAATATGGTCTCTTTTTTTTCGAAAGACAGCTGTTGATAATTTCCATCCATATCTCTTAGGTGGACCTGGAGAATATTTGGTAGTCAACTCCAGCCAAATTCGTTCTAATGGTAAAGTGTGCGACAAAGCAGGTGTAGGTTATGAAGCATTTGTGAAACAGTCAAACCGTTGTTCGATGCCAAAAAACAGTTGCCTACAGAATCAGCCAAAAGACATGTGGCTCCATGACAAAAAGGTTGAAGCTTCAGGAGGGAGGGGTAAACTTGTGCCTGATTAATGATAGAAGCACACGTATATTGACGACTTGTAGGCTGTTATTTTCTAAAAAACTACGGTGTGCTTCCTGAATGCCCTATCAAAAATTGCAACAGAAGTGAG
Organism: Pseudeuparius sepicola; assembly: GCA_963920635.1. Taxonomy (NCBI): domain Eukaryota; kingdom Metazoa; phylum Arthropoda; class Insecta; order Coleoptera; family Anthribidae; genus Pseudeuparius; species Pseudeuparius sepicola. The sequence continues at coordinate 67,590,065 of OY987298.1, forward strand.
TCAGAACTCTCTGACAAAGTGTTAACGTTATTTTTCACTGATACCTTCACGAGTGTAGTGAATATAAAGCTGAAGGCAGATGAAAACGTAATACTGAGACCGAACTCTCTTGCCATAATTACGGAAGTTTATGTAGATGACAGCAACCCTAAAAGAACATCAGTGATTGCAAAAATTTTCAATTCTGGACTGGTATCGAGCATCCTACGAGTTGCGATAACTGATTGTCCCTCAGGTAGGTAAGATAGTTTAGAAATGAACTGATTTAACTAAAACTGACTGTACTAAGATCAGCTCCGTTCTCAGATCTACCAGCGAGTTTCAACAACATCATTTCGAAGTCTGTGATGATACCTCCACAACGTCAGCACATTTATAACTTGGAAATCCAGTGTGAACTTCCCATTAACAATTTCTACTGTTCTCTTGAAGTCTTGAACACAAATCGCGAGGTAGTTTCCTTGAGGAAAGTTCGTTTCCGAACTTCGGATCGATGCATCTGTGTTTGGTACTGTAGATGCAGTTGCTTGGCGGAAGGGCGAAGGTTAACATGTGTAGCTCTACCTTTGGACCATTATCATGCAGCTGGATTTCAAGGTTAGTATCAAGAAACTAATATGGTTGATACCAGCATTGCGTAAATATTCGGGAGGGGGGAATTAAATACATATCCAGTGTATGAACCTGTATCTCAAAAGTGGAGACAAAACAGGAAATGCTTTTAAGTAGCCCTGTATAGTCCAAAAACTACTGCTATAAGCTTCTCGGCAATGACAACGTGCAAATGCGTCTCTGTTGGAACTTTGACTGGTTGTCTAATTAGTCAACTTGATACAGATGGATATGGATACATGTTGTGAAATACCTCTTTGCTTATTAACTTAGCCAAAAATTGTTAGAGAACATATTGGTAATAGGATTTGCCATTAGGGAATTTCAGTAGTTTATGAACGAAGCGAGAAGAGTCTATAACCCACCCAGGAATACTTAGTAGATGGTCTCTTAGGGAAAACATTCTCACATGTTGACTATTTTTACCATTTTTAAACATGTCCTTGTTTCAGGCGGACTTCCAATCCCTACCCACATAGTTCGTCGTTCTTATACAGATGACATGATATCGTTGATGATGTATGTGCTGCTATCGGTGTTCCTGACTTTGTTTATAATGGGCCTTATAAAAGCCATTCTTGGTTGTTTTATCGTAGCCATAGGATTGTGGGGTTTAGACGTTATCTTAGATTTGCCAAAAAGTATGCACAACTATTATGAACATGATATTAAAGGAAGAAAAGTGATGTACAACGAGTGCGGGTGGCCCATTCATCCAGACACGAAGAAAAGAGTCAGAAACATACCGTTACATACAGAATTTGCAATCAACGTCATATTTTTCTTCATTTACCCGTTGTCCTTAGCTCTGAAAACATGCTGTAGATCGAAGAAATGGAAAGATGAACAGCAGTATAGTGAACTAGATATTTGTGAATGTAAACAGAATCAAATAAGTTTCATTAGAAGTGCTAGTTTGCAAAATAGTTTAACCAGAAAACAAAATAGCAGGTCTAGTAGTAATTTGAATAAATCGTCTTCACCCGATACTTCAAAGAAACATAATAAATCTAAATAAGAATATTTTTAATTTTTTTATGTTATACACAAGATACCGAACATAAAGCGTTGTCCATAACTTACTCAAAAGAGTATGTACTTTTTCCCTTAGGGCACAGGTTCGGACTAAGGCAGATATGGATTAAACGTAACCTTAATTTTATCAGCTTTGATGGGCTTAAAGTATACTAAAGAAAATTTCTTGGTATTTTAAAAAAATATTTTTAGTGTGCAAGGTTATTGAAACGCAAATTTCCACACCTCCCATGGGGTATAGCAGCGGCGGGTTACTTTTATTAACCCGCGCAAAGAAAAATAATATCAAGACTTACTCAGTTCAGGAAGCATTCACCATAACTTAGTAATAATCATACCATTTCACTCATAGTTGTTTTCACTTTACACAGTAATACTTTTACTACACAGATCACGACGTAACTTTTTCGTAGAAATCTAGAAGTTGTTCGAAACGTCGGCCTCCATACTTTATACAACCTTCAACTCTTCGCTGCATAGATTATTTTCTTTTAGCTTATGTATCGTGGCTATTTTTTTTATTTCATTCGCAGCGGGTTCTACATGAGCTCCTCAAGGGGCAACAGTTGCCAAAAACCCATTATCAATCAATTGTCCGCAGTCATCGCCCCCGGCCCGCTGACTGGGGGCGTTCGAACCAGCAGCACTAAAAAGGTTTCTAAGGATAAGAGCAAATTTGTTTGCAATATTTTTGGCGATTTAATTTAAAAAAATAAATAAACTTCATGAGCGAGCTTTTGGGATTGAAATATGTTATAATCAAAATTAGTGCCTCAATAATTTTGTCTACTTCCAGGAAGCAATAAAACGTATTATTACAAAGATAATCGGTGTATACTTTAATTACGGCAATAAAACCTATTGAATAATAAGATAATCCTCATCAAACTGAAATTTTCCACTATTTTCAATTAGACTTTGGGCACTACCCTGATAGATCCAGTGTCGGGCAACGCCGGTTTCATCGACCTTTTCCTATAATGAGAGCCTCCGGCAATTTTTGTTTTGTTGGGTTGGCAATCAACCTATGTATCCTTTTCGTTTGCTGAATGGATTTTCTAGTCAATTTTCATTTCACAGTATAGCTGTCACAATGTTTTGATATAATCAAAACTGGGCCGACACTAGGACGATTTTGGGCAATATACAAAGAGATAACTGGATTATTTTCTATCTTTTGCCCCCCCCCAAATTTTAGATTTCCATCGAAACTGTATGTGAAATTAGAGGTTTCTTGTATTTGGGTTATGATTTATGTCAAATTAAAGAAAAATTATGTGAACTCATGAGCGGAGTGTTTTTTTTTTAATAGGAAACAGAAACAGTGTGTAACTGGTTGCCCTCTTATTAGTAGTAAATACCATTATCGAGTAGTTTAAGTTTTGAGTTGACAAAAATAGCAGCATGAAAATATGACACTATAAGAATGACACACTCATTTCAACTTTAAAATAATTCAAAAGAAAAATGTAAAATATTGCACATTAGTTTTCAAGCATTTGTTGCAGCTGCCCGATTATTACAAATAACCAAATACCTGGTATGGCGAAAATAACATGGTTTAGCGTATTTAGCGCGCATGCTAGCAAGAAGTGTAAAAGCCCTGGGAATTATGGGAATTATTTCAAATGACTCCACTATCGCAAAATGTTCTGCAGAATTATTATTACAGAAAACACTAGAGAAAAGAGCAAACAAGATGTCCTATATAGAATAAATGGATAATGCTAATGATAATTATAAGTATCTGCATAACATGGACATACTCGTAAATTTCCCTTCATTCTACTCAACATCGATGTACTTTTCAACCCTCTTCGAGGCTTGTATGCGAAAACGGGGCACCTAAATCTGTCACTATCTGACGGTCTATAATGAAATCTGTGGTTCTCCGGCATAGGCATGTAAGCAGCGCCGTTGGGGGCATCCAGCGACCAATAGCGAAACTAAGACGGGTGAAAGTCAACTTCATGGTAGCGTCCGTAGAGGGTGATATGTAATGAACTTTGCGTTAGAGTACCATGTAGCGGTGATTATTATCATTCTAATCAGTTCACATGGAGCTTACGCCTTAATACTTCGCTCTCACCTGCTTTTCAGTTTAGTTGCTTGAATACACAGCGGTCGCATATCTTCTCAATACTATAATCACTGATTAAAGTAACAAACCGAAAGTGAAACTGACATCTACAAAAATTATCTGGCAATAAGTACATTTTTTGTTATCCCCTGTTGAGATAAAGTCAGGGCATAAAACTCCTAATCCAACTTTCTTTGCCCAGACCTCTGATATTTTAAAAAATTCTCGAGGGTGATATCGTAGATAGATGTACTGTCCTCTGTGTGACTCTGCAATTATTTTCCCAATCCGAGACCTGGCCTAGAAATTTCTTTTAATCATAAAATATTTTGTATGCAATACGTTAAACTTTTTAAGTTGCCTCCCCCCCCCCAGATCATATCTTCTGGATGCGCCACTGTTGTGACCGAATGTTCGAGATATAGACCGTCAGGCAGTGACAGATTTTCCTTACTGATTTTCTCATTTATGCCTTGGAGAGGGTTGAAAGGTAAATCGATGCTGAGTCGGAAAATAGTAATTTTAAGTTTGCCCCCCAGGGAAAACATGGAAAATTCGATTTTTCGAAACAGAAAAAAAGGTACTAATTCTTACTTAATTCTCACTAGCCCAAAAATTGATTGGCAGAAGTGACGCGTGGGGAAAAATGCACTTTTGGGTCGGAAAATAAATCGGAATTTTTTTTTCGTTAACTGATTTTGTCAGGGATAAAATGAATTGCAATAAAACTTTCTATAGTTTCAGAGGCATAAGTGCAGAAATCAGTTGACGAAAAAAAAAATTTTTCCGACTTATTTTCCGACCCAAAAGTGCATTTTTCCCCACGCGTCACTTCTGCCAATCATTTTTTTGGGCTAGTGAGGATATAATTTTTCACCATTTCGACCGGCATAACTGACGGAGTCAGTAAACCAAGTCATTTTTTGTGTGATCTGCCAAACCCTTAATTCAACCCTTTTTCCACACGCTACACTTATGCCTTTGGGTTCTCGAGATCGAAATAGTATAAGAAATCATACGGTGAACATGGCATAAGTGAGAATTAGTACCTTTTTTTCTGTTTTGAAAAATCGAATTTTCCATGTTTTCCCCGGGGGCCAAACTTAAAATTACTATTTTCCGACTCAGCATCGATTTACCTTTCAACCCTATCCAAGGCATAAATGAGAAAATCAGTAAGGAAAATCTGTCACTGTCTGACGGTCTAATAGCATCATTCATTATAGCGATGTGTAAATCGTAAGTTATCATAATTAAGTATGAGGCGTTGGTGCATATCTACCTTATCTACTTTTTAACATCTGGTGCAAAGCCCATGCAATTTGTCATTCGCAATCCCCAACAACATATATAGAAGAGCATTTTATTAACTGGCGCAGACATCCCCCTCATTTAAAAGCAGAAATTGTATCGGCACAGTTTACACCCCCAGAGCAAGGGGCTGGGGTGCAGGGGCCGGGGCCCCGCCAGGCCCATCCATCTATCTATCTCCCTCCGTGTCGTCCCTGGGACGAGGGACCTCAGCTGAAAAGGCTGCCAGCCTAATATTTTCATCGCCACTTTCGGAATAATTTTTATCAATTAAATTCCGAATGAAAAATTGTTTATTTTTTCATGGGGAGCAGAGGCGCACTGGAGAAACTTTCTGCAGAGGATATTATATCTTTGTGGCTTTTTTCTGCAAGGTAAGTACACACATAACTACAAATCGATAAAATCCTAATTTTTGGAAATCTTCGTCTGAACTTTTTTCTTGTTTGAAGGGCCGTTGTCAAAATGCAAATCCAGGGCCGGCTACAATTTATTTGTGTCCCTAATTTTACTGATACCATTTAGATATTTTTTTTTGTTTAAAATTTATTTTTATTTTTTTATTTATTTGTAAATCGAAAGACCCCAAAACTCCCCCATATACCAAATATGACGAAAAAGGATACAGGGAGTTCCATTCTACAGGGTGCCAAAATAGGTATTATAAAGACATTTGGCGAATCAAGTGTGCCATGGAATTGCCTCTAAACAGTTGAATGACCAACAGGACCACTCAAAGTATTGGTGTGCAAAAGATAAAATAAAAACTAGAGGTACGGGGGTTTTCCTGTGTAACATCCCAACAACAATATTACATTTTTTTAAATATTATACGGTCAAGAACGCCGTGGAACTATTAATTCATATATAAATAAAATTTCAAAAAAGCAGGTGAAGCAGCAAGTTTGACAGAAATAAGTAAAAAATAAAAAAAAATCCTTTGTGTGTTGAGACCTGCAGTGGGCCCACCCACGTACAACAAAGTACAACTGCGTAGGTACTTTAATAGTAGGATTCAATACTGATGATGTAAACGTAGAATTATAAATGATTTGACATAACTCAACCGGATCCATTTCAATCCGATCGAGTTGTCACGATATAAACGTAGTCTATGCCTAAGCCAGTGGCGCTATATATTAGATAATTTTAACTCTCCGATTTAACTTTCTTTTAAATTGGAAACCCACTCCCCATTCGACTGAGCTAAAAAGGAATTTTGCTACGCAACCGAGCCAGACCATCGCTATATTTCCCCGTTTTCAAATTTTCGATTTAATTAATTAATTTATTATTAAATCTTTTTTGGAACCATTTTTTTTTAATTTATTTCTAAAAGTCGTAGCAACTACTGTACCATATAATGAACTGAAATTGGGCACTGCTGTGTTTTTGCGGGGATGGAGAATAAGCTGATAACATCAATTTCTACATATCTCACAGTGGGCGCCACTTGCGCTGTTCTTGGATCTTGCTTTTACTCATAACTTTTTTCAGGTTATCTTTTTGGTCTTGCAGGTCCATCATTTTAGTACATCATTTCAATTGCTAACAAAAGTGAATACTTATTTCATAATGATAGAAACAACCGTTTTCGTTGAAATTGGCAAAATGTGAAATGTGTCCCAAAACACCACCAACATTTGAAACAGTTTCTAAATGTTTTTTCGAGTAACTATAATATTTCATTAATAGCTGTCAACTCCACAAAATAGGTATATATTTCTGTGGAAATGCATGGAAATTTAGGAAATATTTGGATGCATGAGGAAATATTTGGATATGTGTGGATATAATTATATAGATATTATGGAAATACTTGGATGCTTGGATAATAATCTTTAAATAAAGAACCCCAGGAAGGAGCAAATTTGGACTTAAGGCTGGACCGGGACAGTCTCTGCATATATGGCGGGATGCCGTTTCCGTTTTTAAGTGGCGGGCACCTTTGAGTTGTTTCGACAAACTAATTTAGGAGGAAAAGGAAATCCTCATTTTTCGTAAATCAGTACCTATAATACAGTCAAAACATTATAAGGCACGTTTATGTCTTTAAGTTTACGAATCTTTGATATTACCTACAGCAATTCTAATTTTAAATTTCCAATTATGAAGAAGTAGCTACTACACAAACGCCCATACCACTTTCGTGCATGGCCTTAAAAGTTAATTTAAATTGCAAAATTACTTACCGATGGATTATTATCCTAAAACATTTTAGTTTTGGTGGCCAGGAAAGTGCTACAAGCTTCACAGCTAAGTATAATAACTCGAAAAGTATCTAAATACCACATACTGACACCTATCACCGTGTTAGATATCAAAATATCGTGCTAAAACTTGGTTAATACTCAAGGCGATTTCCGTCTCACGCGTATTTTATAATGTCCATAGAGCTTTGACTCCTTCCTGGGATTCTTTAATTCAAAGGTAATAATGAATAATACTTGGAAATGTTTGTACGCCTAATGCCTAATATTATCGTGGTTACCCCATCGATTTCAACTCATTAAATAACATAATCTTTAAATGTCGACAAGTACGGATGAATTATTTGTTCTAAAACTAAATAAATTTATAAAATAACCAAAATATATACAAAAATAGCAAAAATAGCAATAATAACGATAGGATAACAAGGTAAGATAAAGGCAAATTTACAGGTAGCGATAACCTTCAAAAGCAACAAAATAAATGCAGGCAAACATTAGCCGACACGATCTCATAATATCATCACGAAATAACTTTAATGTAGAATATTTAAACTTATATTTATATTAAACTGAGGCATTCGTATAGCTCAATAAACAAAAATAGATAAGCTTCCGTAGCTTGAAAAACGAAAGTAGCTAATAGATAAGCTTTCGTAGCTCGATAAAGCAAATAAACAAAAAATGTGTACATAAATGTTGTCAGTTTGAGGTTACTACCGTGCAAATAGGCCCAAGAATACATTTCGGTAATCAGATAAGGTAAAACAACCAAAAAAGATACTTATATCTTGGTGTGACGGCAGATCCGATTACTCAAACGTAAAACCATACCTATACCTACCTACCTTTCCACTCAACCAATCTTCGTCCTTCTTTTGACTAACCAAAATTCTCCTCACTGTGACTGGCAAACGGCATAACAGTACTGGTAGGTATCACTGTCATAAGGCAAACAGCGAGTCGGCACCATAAAAAAGACACCTTGCGTAACCCATAAGCTAGACCAACTTTGGGGATTCTCCAAAATCGCAGCACCAATATATTTATAATCGACAAGGTCTGACAATTGGAAATGTTAACTGAAGTTTTGGTTGAGGCTTTGAGTGAGGCCTACGACAATAAAAAAATTCGGCATAAATACCTTTCACAGAAGACAATAATTGAAACAAGAAAAATATGCAAAAATAATAACAAAAGTATATAACCTGTAGTTGTTGCGTGGCGTCTGGCCTCTTCGTTTGGCTGGATTGGAATTGGAGAACGTTCGTAAAAAATCCCGGAGTTGAATACAGTTTATAGGTTTAAAAAAATCTCTAAAGACGTCAGAAAACAGACTAACCAAGAGGAAGGGAGACAGAAAATCGATATTTTTGGTTCTGCAGCGAGAGTGTTATCTGTTGCACCAAGTGATATAAAAATGTTAAAGTAAAGCATAAACTGAATAGAAATGTGTTAAATGAATTCTCGTTGATTTGGAACATTTAAGAAAATAATAGGAATAATACATCGGATAAACTGGAACAATATTTGAACGCAGCTACAGATGATTTGTAACCAAGGATTATTCGAACCTCAGAGCTATATCAACTGTGAGAAATAAAAATAAACAAGATCCTATAGACACGTATACAGGGTGATTCAAAACTATGAGGCACCCTTTCAGGGGCGTAATTTACTCGTTAAAATAAGACGAAAAGTTCATATCAACATGGGTCCAAAAACGCTTCGTTACGCAGATACAGGGTGATTAAGCTTTCAAAAAAATATCGATTTTTGTTTATATACCTTCCAAACCAATAATAATCAAAAATTACCTACTTCTACTGCAATTCCATTTGAAAATCATTTCGTTTACGTAAAATAATAGTTACTTCAAAGTAAAGTCCAAAAAAGATGAGAAATAGGCAGGGCCGTATTAGCTATGAAGCAGAAGAAGCAGTTGCTTCTAGCGCCAAATTTTAGGGGCGGCAAATTTTCAAATAAATATAAAAACAGGAGAGGCGCGCAGTAGCGCGCGCCCGGCGCCGCTCGGGACGGCCGACCGCCCGACCGGGCCGACCCGATGCGCGACGCGCGCCGCCGCGCCGGCGGCCAATAACAGTCGGTGACGTGTCTGATAGTCTGATCTTGTAAATAAAATCCGCCCCACTACTCGCTTTGTTACGTCGCGCGGTGCTGCGTGAGTGCGCCAGTATTCGGCTATTGATTTTGATTGGGATTTGGGATTGTCACTTATTTTCATCTTGACTCCTTGCTGTGTTGTTCTCTGCGCCTTTCTAAGCGGAACTACAGAAATAACGAGGTATATGCTCATTTATTATTAAAAATTTATAATTATTAACAAATTTATGGATCTTTAGCATTGAAATTTTGACTAAAATGAATGACGCTAAACGAAAAAAGTTAAGTGGCGCTCAATATGCCAAGTTAAGAACTGACAAACAAAGAAGAATAGAGAATCAGTTGAAAAAAAACCAAAAAATCGACTTATTTTTAAAGTCTAATATATCAAATAATGACGAACCACACCAAAGAAGTGAAAGTGAAATACCTGGTATCTCAGCTGCCTCGGTTTTAGCCGAGGGACCAACTACAAGTAGTTCCTCTACCTGTGAACAAGAACAAGTGGGTTCCGGTAAAGAAAAGTCTGTAGAAACCTCGGTAGAAACTGATAATGATGTCAATGACAATGACGTTAACGACGGCGAAAAAAATATAAATGCCAACAGTTTAATTACAAGTAGTGATCCAGCAAACTGGGAGGCAAGGGATAATAGAACAATCGAATATCTGTTACAAAATGGAATAGAGCAACATATTCAAGAGGAATTTCCGGAAACAAAACGTGTTTATCCAGACACCGTCAGATTTTTAAAAAAACGGGCATTTTTTCGAAAAATGGCCAATGGTGAAGAAGTTTTACGAACATATTTAGTATATTCAGTATCCAAAAAGAACATATTTTGCGCACCCTGCAAATTACTGGGGGGGCGCAATGCTTTTACATCAGGATTTTCAGACTGGCGCAATGTTTATAAAGCCCTACAACAGCACGAGAATTCGCCAGAACACAAAAAACATGAAATAGACCTACTGAATCGAAGACGTATTGCAGGTATGTAATTTTTAGTATTTCCTTTTTTTGTTCCTTGTGTATTGTGTCGTATTTAGATTAGATTTAATTTATTCATTTTCACGCAATTTTGGTAGGTACCTACCCTACTTGCATGTTCCCTACCCCTACCTACTTAATGTTTGATGGTACGGTGCGCCCCTCCAAGTACAAACCCCACCACACGCCACTGCAAGCAGTTAAGCTTGGGCTCAAGGGTTGAGCCAGGATTGTACAACAGGGCCTTAGTTGCCTAAACTTTCCCATTTTATTTTTTCCCCTATTGTTATGGCACATGATCATTACTGAAGTATTTGAAATGACATCATTATCATCATACGCTTTTCTCCAATCAAACACAATGAATTTTGCATTGTTGCCTTTTGCCTTTTGTCTAATTTTTCTCTCAACGATATGAAATAGGTATATTATATAAAATGAAAGAATACGAAAAGTTTAATCTGTTGCTTTGATTCTCATTATACACTTTATTAATTCCACAAGAATTTCAACGTTAATTTTTGTTATATTGTCAACTAAATAAGAGTAGATAAAAAGATTTAAAATTAAAAATATTTTTAGGTAGAATAGATAGTAGCTTAAAGATTCAAACTGACAACGAAATTGAGTATTGGAAAAACGTATTAAAGAGAGTGGTTGCTGTTATCAAAAAACTAGGTTCTAGAGGACTACCATTTAGAGGCAGGGAAGAAATTTTTGGTTCTAATTTTAATGGAAATTTTATGATGTGTCTAGAACTCATCGCCGAATTTGACCCCTTTCTAGCAACTCATATTGCCCAACGTGGCAACCCTGGAAAGGGAAATACCTCTTATTTATCCTCGACAATCTGTAATGAGTTCATTACTTTAATGAAGGATCACCTATTAAAAACAATTTGTGATGAAATAAGAACTGCGAAATATTTTTCAATAATTGTGGACTCAACGCCAGATATTTCTCATGTGGACCAATTGTCTTTAATAATCCGATATGTACGCCAAAAAGACACCGAAGAGAGTGTACCGGTAGAGAGATTTATAAGTTTTATTCCAAATGTTGGGCATAAATCCGAACAGTTGGCAAATGTAGTTTGCGAAAAACTAAAGGAGTTGGATATTGAGATTGGTAACTGCAGGGGCCAATCGTACGACAACGCTTCTAATATGTCGGGGCAATATAGTGGATTGCAAACTAGAATTAAGGCATTAAATCCTCTGGCAATTTACGTTCCGTGTGCTGCCCATTCACTTAATTTGGTAGGAACTAGTGCAGCTCAATCATGTTCAGATGCTAATAATTTTTTTTACACTGTCCAACACGTGTATACCTTCTTAAGTGGATCTACAAAAAGATGGGGCATACTTCAATCCCAAATAGAACGTACCGAAAAGAGAGCTACAAAAACTGTGAAAAGCCTTTCCCAGACTAGATGGTCGGCTCGTTCTAAGGCTGTTAGTAGCATTAGGGAAAACTATGACGCTGTCAAATCTGCGTTGCACCAAATTAGTCAAGATGTAACAGAGAAACCTGCAATTAAAAATGAAGCTCAAGGTTTGGTAACGTGTTTGGAAAAACCAAAATTTGTATTTTTACTCGGGTTTTGGAATGATACCCTCGAAAGGTGTAATGCAGTCAGTCAAAAATTGCAGTCAGTGTCAATAAGTATTAGTTGTGTTATTGATCTATATAGTTCTTTGATTGGATTTATCAATAAAAAACGAGAAGAATTTTTATTTTATGTAGAGGAAGCCAAGAGAATATCAAACAACCATGAAAATTTTACTTTCAGTAACCTATCCTCTAGAATACATAAAAGAAAGAAACAGTTCGATGAAAATATTGAAAATGAGGCACAATTTGAGACTGAGGAATACAAATTTAAAGTAACTACATATTACGTCATTATCGACTCTTTTTTATCAGAACTAAAAAGACGGAAGGCTGCCTATGAAGATGTATTTGCAAGATTTTCCATATTTAGCGATTTCACTAATACAACTCACGATGAATTTTATAAAAAAGCCGAAAATTTTCGGAGTTTTTATCAAGATGTAGAAAAGACTTTTGGTTCCGAATGCATACATGTTGCAGAATACATTAAATTAAATTTTCCTAATAACACTTGCCAATCGGTTCAAGACATGTATAGCGTTATCAAAAAACAAAATTTGTCGGGAGTCTTTCCAAATATAGAAATAGCCCAAAGGATATATTTATGCATGGCTATGACGAATTGTACCTCTGAACGATCGTTTTCGACGTTGAAAAGAATAAAAAAATTTTTGAGATCTTCTCAGTCCCAAGAGCATACCTGCGCATTTGGATTATTTGCAATAGAGGCAGATTTGCTCAAAAATATTAGTTTTGACGAATTGGTTAGTCAATTTGCAAATTCAAAAGTAAGACGAAAGGCTGTGGCATTGTGATAACACTGATAACGTATTTCTTTTATTTATATAATATGTTATAGGTATTGATAGTTCATTTTAATTTTATTATTTATGTTTATTTTATTTTATAGTCACTTTTGTTTTCACTAGTCGGTTCCTTATTGCAAAATAAGGCGATTGAATTTTACGTTTTTTTTTTCTTTTTAATGCATTTAAGTTTTGTTGTTTTTTTATGAATAAAGATTTTTTTTATACAAGTTTTTATATCCACATTCACACTTCGTCTCACAAGAAAAGTATGTTTTTAAAAACCCAGACATTGAAGGGGTGAGGGGCGGCAAAATTTGCTCTGCTTCTAGCGGCAAGTCTCTTTAATCCGGCTCTGGAAATAGGAAAAACTCAAATTTTCCGCGAAAGGGAGAGAGATATGAAAAAAATGAAAGAGACATTTTTTGTTCCATGTTGTATTGTTTATTCAACAAGATAATAAATTTTTGTATTGTACAGGGCCGTCCTATTTTTTTTTTGTTCAATTAATCCCACTAAGATAAATAAAATCCCCTCAAAAGTTGCAAAAATATTTTAAAGGGAGCTGAAATGTTGCTTGCATTTGTAGCGAGGGGCAGGGGCGAGCTGACCCGGCAGCAGAGGTCTGCGGCGCAGACGGGCGGCCAAATCAAGGGGCGGCCACAGGCCGCCCTTCCGTCGCGAAAAACTATTTATTCAGAAAAAAGGTAGTAAGTCTCAAAAAGAATATCGTCAACAATGCAACAACACCATATTGATATGAACCCGTAACGCATCGGCGGCGTCGGTCGGCCGTCGGCACTGCACTACCTCTATTCTGGTCTTTGCTCTGTGGCAACTGCGCGGCGCGGCGCGACGTTGGTAGGCCTCATATTTCGTAGGGGATATCGACGCTTCACACCTGTATAGTGAGCTAAAAAATTGTAATATCTTTCTTCCATCAGAATATACTGCAAGTCCAAGAACTATTTTAGAGTACTTGTTCAAAAATTCTCTCACGAATAGTTTTCCACCGTCCGCCAAATACTTTGTGCTTGCCAGTTACCGTACTATCCGCGGAGAGATCATTTTTTCCAAATGAAAAATTATAAAAAAACTATCTTAGGTCTTCTATGAGCCAGGAGAGATTAACCGATTTAGCAACAATTTCCATTGAAAGTATCCTACTTGATACAATAAATATCAGTGATATATCAGAGTTTGCCAGTGTTAAAGCCAGAAAAGAACCATTCGTTTAACTTGTATCTTGTGCCTTGTACAGGGTGTTCCCGTATATTTTGACCCACCCCTAGAGCCTTTATTTTTCTAGTTAGAAAAAAATAACTGAAATGAAAGTTGTAGGGTTTTTTCTGAACCGCTAGGATCTGTTACTAGATAAAACAAATGAGCGTCGCAAATTTATGAAAAAATATAAAATTACTTTTTTTAATGGAACACCATGTATATTTATGAATTTTTGAATGGCACGCATTTTTCCGATTCCAACAATATAAATATGTTATATCTTTGCTCTAAGCATTCGCATGATATTCCAAATTGCAGATAAATACGATTTTTATATTTAATCAAGGTTGCCATGGAAAAACATTTCATCTTAGACAAGAGGATTCCTGTAAATCCATTATTTTTGGGACAATACACCTTGGCACTCTACAACTTTTATTTAAGTAATTTTTTTTTAACTCGAAAAATAAAGGCTCTGGGGGTGGGTCAAAATATACGGGAACACCCTGTACGTAAGGGATAACCCCAATATTTTAGACCTGAATTTTTTTCTGGCGGCTAGCGATGTAGCCGGATGGCCTCCCAGAAACCCTCAAGACATTGCAAGTTGAAATTGGCCGCAGCCGTACATATAGCAACTGTTTGTTCATTTCAACAAGTTTTTTTAAATCATTCATTATTTTTTTCTAGAATGATGATAATTCACTTAACTTAAGAACATAAAAATAGGTACATAGGAAATCTAGTATTACTTAATAAAACTTAACGGCTAGATTACTTAAAACAAATTGCTCTTTCAAAACAGCAAAAAAGCAGAATAGATATGCAGGAATTAAAAATAATAAATAATGATAAATCAAATTAAAGCATGGGAAAATGCAGACGAAAGGAAAACGAAAAATGATGAAATTCACCAATAATTTGAATTAAAGATATAATTTTGTCCGAAGAAAACTTACTTGGTAAAGAAATTTCAATTTTTCATTAAACAACACGTTTTCTATTTAAAGTATATGAAATATACAAAAAATTATATATACTTGAATTATATATTATATACTTTAAACCAGCGTCTTTTCTCTCTGAAGTCGGGTCTTCGCATGCTGAAACCAGTTCATTCACGCTTTTTCAAAGGTGTCATCTTTTACTGCCGGAAAGCACATCTTCATAGACACCTTGTTGTCGTTGTCCATACTGTCCATGATGGGGAGGCCCTGGCCACGGCTAAAATGGCGACACAACTACCCACAGATTGGAACAAATTCTGTGTTCGCGTAATTCCACTGCTACGAGCTCCGTTCTTAATTCACATAAAACAAAATCAGAACGCCTGGCCACGCGAAACCAAGAAGAACGAAGACGAGACGCCCGAGCTTACCGAAGCCGACGCCAAGGGCAAGTGCAGTGCGCTGACGCTGACCGCTGACTGCGCTGGGTGTCGACCCGCGCGCCGGATCGCTGGATCACAGCAGATGATCTCTGCTGGACGGCACGCAGGTGACGTCACGCGACCTCTGATTGACTGAAGGCTAGTGGTCCTAGGCAGCCTGCCAATGAGAGCGCGTTTAGCAAAATTTAACGGAACTGTTCCGCGACGGCGGTCACGACCGCTCCGGCCGGCGCTATTCAGTGTTGCCATCATTGTGCCACTGTTGCCAGGTTATTTAAAAAATGGAGGCAGAATCCAGGAATGAGTTATTTGCAAGAAATAGCCTACTACAAGCATAGGTACCCAAAATAGTTGCTTCTAAGTATGTCACCAAATTATAGCAGCGAAAACTGAGCTTTTCAAACATAGAACTATAGGTATATTATATATATAAAATTATGTTTTTATTTTATATTTCCAGAGAAACAGAACGTTTTTCTTGAAAAGATAAAAATACTGTTAAATATTAAGTATGTAATATAAATATAAATACCTATACATATCTTAAGTAATTTTCAAAATTTGTACAAAACCCCATTCCAAAAAATAAAAAATGATGCCTTTATTCCGAAGTTGATTTTATTCCTTTTTATATTTTTATTCGTTATAAAATTTAGTTTAAACTTAAACGATTTTGAACGATTATCCTCTTAGTTAATTGTTCCAAAATAAAAATAATATTTTGTTGGGATGATGTTTCTAAATTTTATTTCGGGAAGTTATTGAAATATTTAGGTATACGAGTACCTATATTAGGTAACAGCAATCTTTCAAAGTTCAAATAATGATTGAATTGCAGAAATATTGCTGTGTGATGTTGTTTCAAAGTTAATTCAGGAAAGTTGCCACGTTGTTGATACAATTGAACATTGTGATATTACACATGGTAAACAAATGGAAGATTGCCATAACATTATTTTCGTAATGTTTTCGCAAAGTTTTACCAGAGATTTCATTCTTAGTGGGATGGTACTGATTACCCATTCCTCCGCCACTGGTTGCTTTGGAGACCTGATATTAACATGTGTTATATCACCCTATGAGGGTATTATTGTGTATCAAGTTTGGTTTAAATATTCTTATTGGTTTGGAAGGTATAAACAAAAGTCGATATTTTTTTGAAAGCTTAATCACCATGTATCTTCGTAACGAAGCGTTTTTGGGCCCATGTTGATATGAACTGTTCGTCTTATTTTAACGAGTAAATTACGCCCCAGAAAGGGTGCCGCATAGTTTTGAATCACCCTGTATAGGCCGAAATTAAATCGTTTGAATTTAGAAATTAATATTTTAAATAATTGACCGAATTGTTGCTTGCTATTAAATTGGAGATAATGGAAATGACAAAATTTCCGTTACAGTAGGCAGCGCGCCACTGGCCTGGAGAGGCAGGCGCCGACGGCGCTCCGGCGTCCCGTGCGCTGGGATTTACACTTTTATTAGGGCGAATTCCCGGGCGTGCTATTAGGGCGCTCAGCTCCCGGATCGCGCGATGAGCCCCGAAACCGGCGGGGGCCCCCGGCGGCTGGCTGAGTCCCCGGGCCCCGGCCGGGACCGCCGTAAACTGCGCGCCTTATTGAATATCATGCTGAATACTTAAAATGCCCGGCCCCGCCCGGGAAAGTGCCGCCGCCCGCCCTGACCCGGTTTATAAAAAGATAACTCTGTTTTTTCTAACTTTTCTACTTTTCCCCAATGAACCCTTGGCAATCGTTTTGTCTATTGACGTATTTCACATGTCTATATACTGGTATATAAGACAGCAATTCACACCATGGCGGATAAAACTAGAGTTGTTGTTGTTCAGGATCGTCAACGACGGCAACTATCCTAAAAAGTCACAACCGTGAATTCTACGCTCTCAGTCACGCTGTTCTCTGTCAACTCCCATTCGGGCAGTCGGCGAACAAAAATAATCCAATTTTAATTTGTTTTTATTCTTGGGAAAACAGTTTCTGATGTGGCGATAAATACATAGCATAGTCTATGTTGACTTATTTACTTATTTTATTTACAAACGATCTCACTCCCATGCACTTCCTTTACTCTGAAGCAACCTCCCTATAGCAACGTGGTTGCTGTGAGGTAGCCGAATACGAGCAATTCGCCTTGTCTCTGGCAATAGCAGAATCACAGAAAGCAACACGCCACCTGTCCACAAATGCAACCGTGGAGACAACCGAAAACCGAAGCACCGGTCGAGAACGCAAAACGCAGGAGACGCTGAATATTGCAGGGCATCCCACGGTGTCGCGCGTTTTTCATCGGAACGGACAAAGGACACAGACCATTCCACCACACACACGCCGTTCCATCACCCCACAAAACGTTACCAGAACAGAACACTCTTTTCCTGTAATCTTTCTGCAGCATACATTATTAAAGGAGCCATAGATAGTCAGAAGCCATTGTTGAAACCGTCCGCAAAAATCCCACTACACCAGTTTTCAAAGTTTAATTACCAGCATTACTTCAAGCGCTTTCCCCTGTCTATATTAAATATTTCCCGACCAACTTCGCCACTTTTTCGAAATATCTACCTTACGCTTTTGTACCTACATTTCATAATAAGACTTGGTACAGTAAATAATAAAGTGTTGCATACACTGTGATCAGTCCACCAAAGGCGCGATGCGCTAGTACCTGAGCGACTGATACCATTATCATCATAATCACTGAGACTTTGTGGCGTTTTAAAAAAACAATATAACATATAAACAAACAAATAATGTAGAATAAACCTCGAAGACTCACGAGAGATGTTCGCTACCTCCTTGAGCAGATTTTACGAGCACAACACGGCCGCCAGCTTTTAAACAGTGGAGACGGGCTGGGTTAGCAGTACAGCAAACTGCAAAAAAATACGGGCGCCACTTGTTTTGTTTAACGTGCCGATACTCGTACTAAGCCAAAAACAAGAAAAGCTAGGTCTTCCTAGATTTACATCGTTTATTCTACTAAGTGGTTTGCGACAACAGTTTATATTCATTTCACTTGCCTACTATATTTTTGATAAACAAATTTAAGGTTACGCACCCTACATGCCTTTTTAAAACATAAGTATATATTCCTTACAAGCCGGTTTAAATCCCCAAACGTGTACACGTACGGTTCACACGACATTCGCTACAAGTCACAACATACGCAAAATATAGTAACACAACGTCCGCAATAACATTAGTACAACATAATAATGTGGGACAACAGTGTACGCTCTCAAATGTACACGTACTTAATTTTCAGCTATACTAATTAGGGCACAATAAAAGTACAAGTAAAATATAGTAAGACTTAGCTGTCGTTGGGTCTTCCAAACCACGATGTCCTCCTTTAATTTCAGATGACAGTTCAGAATGGACAGATGGTAGGATACAACGTCCCCGAGAAGATAAATACATGTGGGTCTCAGTTGCCAATGACCACACTCCAGATTCCAAAAGAAAATAACGTGAGCTGGCTCTAAAGCTCCAAAAGATAACACAAGTCCTAAGCAAACGCATGTCGAACACACAAAAAAACTGGTCCACAAAAAAACTGGCCCATAAAAAAAACTGAAACAAAAATGTCCTGTCAAACACCTCACAAGGTCGTCCAAGAAAACTTACCTCTGGTTGAGGGTTTTCCTTCCAAAAAAAAATCCGAACCGGCTTTCGCCTGGCGGCATCTTCAAGGGCTCATTGTCAAAATAGGGAAAAAATACACAAGAATCCCACATACTACTAGTCAATAGCCGCCAAACACATCGCCATTTGCTTGAATTGTATACTGCTCTGTAGCCACCGTCGTATATTTATTGTCATTCGCGCCTCTATCTTTCTATTTTATAATAGAAAAAATAAATGTAGATATGCTCACTGCGTCTAATTCCGACTGCATACCTCCTAAAGTGCGTCAGTATTTCAACGTTCCACATTTGGTTTACCTATTTTTTACCGTCCAAATTAATAGAACATTTATTAAAGGCTCTCTCTAAGTTGTTTATCTTCGGATCTATTAGCACTTGAAAGTGTTTTAAAATGGGAGTGTGTGCGCAGAGTGGTTTAATTGACCAGATTATAAACCAATTTGAACGGCAGCCATAACAAAAGGGGGAGAGAGTGAAGTGGAAAGAGGGCGCGATCCGACACTTAATTGAATCTCATCTTGACGCCAACACTACCCTAGTGATCCTCACCGAACTCTATTAAAATATAAGTAAAAATGTTACAAAAAAAGTGACGTTGCCAATAATAGTTATTATGTATCTGCTTTCTGAATGAATAGGCAATGCTTTTATATGGTATTGTGTACTGTACCTACTTTACAAATACGAGTATACACATACAACAGGATATTAAAATATATACGAGTAGTTAGTAGGTAGTAGGTATCCGTAAAGTCCACGAGGGGCGTATGGGCAAAAAATCATCTAATAGTTAAGGCAATCAATTAAATAAGGAAAATTTCTTTCATTGCCTCCTTATGTAGGAATTACTTCGCCGCTCTGTCAATTAAGGTGGTATGGATTCTGAGGTGTACTCCATCTAAAGTCTAAAAATTACACATAAATGAAAGGGCGTCACAGATGACGTTCTGTATCCCCACAAATCCACAGCGCATGACGTCAACTAGTCTATACTAGAGTCCCTGTATAACTAGAGAAAACAGTCGACCCGAAAAATTACTAGAGTTATTATTGGCCGATTTTGGGCAGTTACGAATAAGATACACCTATGTAGGTATAACACTTGTCCTTTACTGGCAAAAAGTTTCGGCTATCCAGGGAAACACTGTGCAAGTAGGATTTGTTAGATAGGTACTTATAAGAAATGTATGGTCCTTGTTTGTGGAAACCCTATTTAGCCAACATGTGACAGTGCAATGAGGATAGTATAGCAATATTGGATGCATCAGAAACATGTGGAGCCAAAAATTAAAGTGAGCCAGTCATTGCCTGTTAATTTTCTTATATTAGATTCTACCTACCAAAAAATAGATACCTAAACTTTATTTTTTGCAAAAACGGTCCCCTGAATCTCTGTCATATCCTTATGCCAGTGTCAGACATCGGCTAACTATAGAGTATCTCTAGAAGGCAAGTGTATGGTAAAAGGGGAATGTCGCAGTAATAGTGGACCTGTTAGTGGCACAAACGTTGATTTTCAACCTGACGGGTTGAGCTTTTGCACACTTACATGTCCTAAGGTAATTTTTGTGTTGCCATGGTAACAGAGTGCGGGGCGGGGATGTTGCCTAGAAACCCCGAAATCCTTTCTATTTTGGGGTATATCTCGAGAACCAGGCGTTGTACGATGACGCGGATATGGTATCGTTGGATTCAACACACTTGAAAACACACAATTATTGTGATTTTCCATATTATTTAATGTGATTTGTATTAGAAGCTTTCAACTTCAAAGTGAACCTAGAATTTTATGAATCAAAGAGAAACATTATTGCCATTTTTCTTTTAATTAGGTACCTCACAGTCCTCACATATTTTAGATTTCCTATTACTGCTTCAATTTGGAAGATGGAATGATGGAATAGTTTCTTCCATTCGTCAATAATTTCTCAAATAAGTACTTATACGTAGGTACTATTACGTACTTAAGTATTTCTACTTTCCTATAGTTATTCACCAGATTTTCTCAAAAACTTTAGAGCCGACTAATCCTACAGACCAAGTTTCATCAAAATCCGTTTACCTAATCGTTCACGACTTACGCCGATACAAAAAATTGTTTATTTTCACCTGAATGTAAGTGGATTTTTTACTTTAGTTGGTAGGTAATGTTTGTTTAATAAAATTCAGTAGGCGGGTTCCAGTTTCCTTTGCGAAGGTATAGAAACAAGAACATCATACCTGCCGAGTTGGGTTCTGTCTGGGTCATCCCATCCTGTGAGCATTAGAGCTCAGAAAGTAGTCATCAACAGAAATTTAGGCTTTAATAAAAGCGCACTTGAAGTACCCTATAACTTAGAAGTTTTGGATCAACGTTTGGTTATCTACACGTTAGCCATCTTGGCCTTCAAGGGCAACGCGCAAAATATATAAAATGTACATATTTTACACGTAGGTTTCAAGTAGGTAAATACATATAGGTATGCACACTTTGTACGAGAGTCAATTGAATTTATTTTAACCACGTAGGTCTTATACCTATACGTAGGACGCCTATGCGTTACGCCCCTGCCCGCCGACGGAGGGGTTGTTTTTTTAGGCGCACGTTTATTATGAGTTTATTGGGGGAAGCTGGCTGCTTGTTTTGTCGTTCAGCTAAATTGGATTTTTATTTGTCGGTTTCCGGGGCGGGCGCCGGGCCCGCTGTGGAATTGCTTTCGTATATCTCTCTTTAAAATCACACATGTCGGAGCGATTTTTAAGCAACGTCCCTACACGCCTGCCGGGTTTTTAAACGACCGTAGCGTTTCCGGCTTCTATCTGCCCTTGCGGAATCAAATGGAAGCATGTTTATTACTTCATTTGATGTGTACTGTTTATCTCTTCGGGAGCAGAAAACAACAAAATTGGAACGTACAGCGTACTGCCGGCAAGACGAAAACCACTCAGTTCTTCTAGCAGGACTGAAAGTACTACCAAAACGCATCTTTTGATCAGGACTGCATCTCAAACAGCGGAAAAGGTATGATCTATCGAATATCGAGTATTTTAGTCACACATTATACACTCGGGGTAGCATGTTTCTGGTGTTTTGGCTACTGATCAGCGGCGGTCCGCGAAATGTCAGGAATAATTTAATAATAATAATAGTGATAATTATTATGAGAATTAATGCAAACGGCAACGAAGACAAAATAATAGTAATTGTCCCCTCCCCCGCACAAGCATTCAGTATTGTGAAGATGACGATGACGATGACGATGACGATGACGATGACGATGACGATGACGATGACGATGACGATGACGATGACGATGACGATGACGATGACGATGACGATGACGATGACGATGACGATGGCGATGACGATGACGACGACAACGACGACGATGATGACGACGACGAGGACGATGATGAAGATGATGATGATTAAACTGTATAAAGTAGATCACCATAGTTTCCTTTTTAGAACACGTTATGACAACCTGGTTCACTAAGATACAACTCGGAACCGCAAGCGGTAACATCGAGACCGACACAATCAACATCCGAAGAGGGATTTTCCAAGGAGATTCACTCAGTTCACTACGGTTCTGCTATCATCCGCTATCACATCGGTTGAACTCTACGAAATACGGCTTCACTATCGAAAACAACAACGCAGAAGCGATCAAGTTGAATCACCTATTATATATGGATGATTTAAAACTGATGGCCGCAACCAAAAACCAACTAACGCAAATGCTTAAAATTGTAGAGGAGTTCTCCAGGGACATCGGAATGCAGTTTGGACTGGACAAGTGCCGCACCCTTAACATCGTCAAGGAAAATCTCGAACAAAGCGCACATAAGATGCAGGACGGCCAGAAGATAGAAACAATGATCATGGGAGATACATACCAGTATCTCGGGATTGAACAAGCTCAAAGGATATACCATCGAACAATGAAAACCGATTTAACGAATGAATTCATCAAAAGAGTAAGACAAGTAGTGCAAACTGGTCTTAGCAGCAGGAATTTGTTTAAGGACCAAAAGAGGTATGCGTGCTCTGTACTAAGTTATTCATTCGGAATAATGAATTGGACCAACACGGACATCAAGAACCTGTAGCGAAAAGTTAGGATACTACTGACTGACAAAAGCGCTCATAAACATCATCCCTGTAGCGCCATAGAAAGAGGATTGGCAAACCTCAACAAGCAATTGGACCAACAAATATTAAACCTGCGTAATTATTTCCACAGGCAGGCCAACAGTTCCACACTACATAAAGCTATATGAGGAGCAGACGTCTCGACACCGCTACGTTTGAGGGAACACGAGGATCAAAATCACCACCGAACCCAAAGTCTATATATAGACTTTGCACCGAACCGACAATGATAAACTACAGATGTGGCTGGAGAAGCCGCTGCACGGGAGGTATCCTAATAAGGTTAACCACAAGTTAGCGTCGAACTATTGGCTGACCTCGGGATGCTTGTTTCCCGAAACGGAAAGCTTCTTATTGGCCACACAAAATCAGGTTATACGAACTCGTAACTACCTAAAATTCATTGTAGGAGATGCATCGATAGTGGATGACAGATGCAGATACGGGTGGCAAACATCAGAAACAATCCAGCACATAACAGGAAGATGTCGGATTTTCGCATCAACGGAATATAAGGAGCGACGCGATGCCTGCGTTTGCAGGCAGACAGGGTCCCATATTACAGTTACACACTGGAGCCTGTTCTTGGAAACAGCAACTACAAGATGTACTGGGATCGTACAGTTCTGACAGATCAACGAGTTGCCCATAGCAGACCGAACCTTATAATACAGGGCATGCAGAAAGCGGTACTACTTGCGACCGCCCGAACCGTCTGGAAATTCATGGGGAATGCAGGAACATACAACAGCATCAATGTCACCTAAGGCCTGATAACATGGCAAGGGTCTCGTCCGAGCCAGATCCTCATGGTATCCGTATCCGGGGTACTCGGGATCTGAGTGAATGCCTTTTGGTCAAGTCGATGATAATGATAATAATAATTCTCATTCTCAAACTAGGAGTACCCCAGAAGCAACTGAATGCTTGTGCGGGGTAGGGGAGCAATTACTATTATTTTGTCTTCGTTGCCATTTGCGGCTAGGGCCGACTTTTCCCGATAGAACTACAATATAGTATTCGTTCAAGTACTACGGAAAACCCTAGTAATCCCAGTCAGTGTAGGGCAACTAGTAAATTACACAGATAAAGCTATTAAAGAGCAATATCTACCTTTAATCCATATTTTTGTCCAGCGCTCTTGGATGGTCGATCGAAGGGAGAAAAATATGCAGTCTAAATAGTTAGAGAGGCTCCGAACATCATCAACGTTAAGAAATGTTAAATCCAAAAAATGTTCCTTAATGATTTGGGATATTAATAAAAAGGTGGTAAAAATTTCAGTTGAGGCTCTACTATGGAAGACAATGAACCAGGTATCTACGTTTTTGATTACCAAGAGGTTCCCAACAGATTTAGAAAATGTGAATGTTGTGTAGTGCTGTGTAACTTTTAATGTAAAAAAGCAAGAAAATAGAATATGGTGCAATATTCAATCCTGAAAATGTCAGTAAGGTAGGTGTTTCATAGGCATTCTATATGTTCCTTTGAAAGTAATCGTTTTCAAAAAGAAGTCGAAATTTTGTTGTGAATCCTCGGAGAGAATGACAGACGTGGCAACGCCGCGCCTGTCACTACTATTGACATCATAGGCGAAATTTTAAGACACGTCACGCGGGCGACCATAGGCGGCGTTTTTTAAGGGGTTTTATACAATTTGAAAAAAAAAATTTAGGCTTAAGACAAATTTTTGAAAATTTATTTTGGCAAGTCTAATTTTTCTTCATATACCATAAAAAATTTTGTACTAAGTGATACCTGATACCAAAAGTTAACCCTGCATAAGATGACCGCATTTTTACAAGCTTTTTTATCTTCCGGAACTTCTTTGGCTGCTTATTTCTTTCAGTAACGGTTAGGTATACACCAAGATCAGTAAAGTAGTCCTAAGAAGGTTGCCTCTTGTTGAGAGAGAGCGTTCTGAATGACGTCACGGGAATGCTGGCAATAATCGTCGGCAAGGGCAACACACGGGGGAACGCCAATCACATCATCTGACAGCATTCCTGTGACGTCAGCGTTCGCTGTCTCTCTCTCTCTCTACGTTAGTGGGTAACCTTCTTACTTTACGGGTCTTGGGTATACACGGTATACTCAAATTATTTTAAGAAGTCCTTACTGGGACTGTCAATTGGTAATTTCGATATCCTAAGTTGGCGTCAATGCAGCAAAAAATGCAACCGGGTCATAAGTTCAGGTCAGTAACGAGCCCATTTGCACTAATAACACGAAAAGTTACAAGAACAAGAACAATACAGATAACGGTAAAACTCACGAAACGTAGAAAACCCGCGAATATTTTCATTGCCGAGTGTTTGAACCAGTTTGAACGATCTGGAAAACCTTCACTGTCACTTTGACACACGGAAGCTAAATTTGCCTGAGTCCGCCCATAGACGCTGCCAAAAGCAGCTGATTATACCAAAATACCAAAATGAAAATGTTTCCATGACGTTTGAAATTATTATTAAAATTAGTTGTAGACCTGTTATTTTTATTTATAGCGGTATAATCGAGATTGTAATAGGGTTTTTATCTTCTTATCTGTTATAAATCAATGAGTGACGTCATTAACTGGTTGAGACGCATATAACAATGTTATACCCATGGTTAACAGAAAATTCCTAGGGATTTTGTGGAGAATGTCATCTGACAAAATCGGGACTTGTTATAGTAATCGGGGTATATACCCAGACAACACAATAATATTATTGGAATATTTTATACACATTTTCAGAGAAACATGAAAATATTAATAAAATATTCCTATATTACCCAGTTAATGTTTTTAAAATGTTTTATAAATTATAAGAGTGGACCAACTAAAAGGTTGTTAAAATATTTTTAAAATGTTGCATACAATATTTTAAAAATATTTTTAAAATATTATTAACCATTATATATCAACCTAGGTAGGTATATCATATAATTACAATAATATAATACCTAGTTGCAGCAATCAGGGCCGTAATCATTTTTTACCATTATTATGTAAGGACTCCTTACTGTGGCCGTAGGGCGTAGGCCCTATGGCCACCAAACAGCTAAGATACCGGAAAACTACATTATAGATTAGGTATAGTATCATGGATATGGGTTCCATCGGGTGGGTGGTATTTATTCCAGTTGATATTAGTCAGTAGCGGTGAGATGTAGGAGACTTCGGCACTTAGGCGTAACATTTAAATGAGTGTTTTAATAATATTTTTTGTAATATTTATAAAATATTATAAAGCAGATTTAAGAAATATTACTATAATGTTTTATAAATGTTTCAAAATTTTCATGTACTTTTGTAATGTATTTGTATTTTGTATTTTTAAATATTTATAAAATATTTTGTCCGAATATTAATAAAATGTGAGTAAAAATATTTTAGCAAAACATTTTCGTCTTATTATATAAATATTGTAATATTTTCTGAATCTTTGGAATCATTTAAAAATATTTTTAAAATATTTTGTGTTGTCTGGGTACAGGTATTTTATTATTTTATTTGAAAACAAAATCTATTTCTGCCAAGTTTCGACAATGTAAATTGTAGAAGATATTTGAAAAACATATTTAGATAAGCTTTCTATAGTCACTGATTTCAGTGAAATCTCCAAAAGCGTAACGTTTTAGAATCTTAAATGACGTTATTTTGTTTAAAACACTTTTGTTAAAGCATTTATCTTCTATCTTTACAAGACCCACGAATAAAGTTAGCGTAAAATTGAAAGTTAAATACTTAAAAAAGGGCAAAAGAAAATGGCTTAAAGTTTATACCATTTTAACTCCAATGATTATTTAGATTCTCTACAACTTTTATTCGAAACTTTCTTGTACCTAACAGTTAAAAAAATATAAAACAGGGTTTCTATGCGTGAACACATTGTACATAGGTACCAATTTCTCAAAAACGGTTTACGTACACCTACGCGTAGATGCTGGAATGGTTTTTTTATACATATATTTTTTTTCTCATTCTGACAAAGTTTCATTTTGATACAAGTTGATAGCCATTATTACAAAATGCACGTTGAACTAAGCATTCGCTCAATATCAGATATTGCCTTGACATGGCAGATATAAAATTTGTCAATTTGTCGTTGTTGACAGTTTATAAAATAGTAGATAAATATCGAAAATCTATACTTTTGCAGCGAAAATCTGTGAAAATATGCACTATGCAAGTGAAATTGAGAATTTAACCCCACAATAAATCGTCAAACAGGCCACAAGAACCGCAAATAATTTATTACCTACCCGTAAAATCAGCAAAAACATACGAAGAATTTTGTTCATAGAAATAATTTCGTGTCCTTGGTTAATATTAAGTGGGTGCAATATGACTAATTGCACACACTTAACAATGCTATTTTCAGTTTGTCGATTTTAGAGACAAAAACAGTAGATATCAATTGTCTATTTTGTGAGATATCAAAAAAATTAAATAGGTACAGGCGCGGCCCCATAAATGTTTCCACTAGGCATGAGAAATGAGCAAGAAATCAAATTCTACGGCTTCTCAAATCAACAGCTTCCCCTGCATTCCCTCGTATATACCACCCAGCTCCTCCCCGTAGAAAGTAAAAATTGCATTGACTGACGTAGAAAATGGGTTAGATCCATTGAATTGAAAAGTCTTATCAATTCGATGGTTGGATCGCTGCATTATTATTACAATTAGGGTTCCTTTATTAGGAGAGTTGTTGCAATCAACTGTCATCATCAAATTTCAATTGGTTTTGCATAAAAGTAGTGGCTCTGAGGTAAAGCAAAAACCATGTGGGATGTTGCCTCATATAGGCTTGCAAGTAAATTTTTGAGACAGTAATCAAAGCAGTATGAAAAATTGTCACTAGTACTACATTGTCATTTTAAATTCAAAATAATTCAAGAAGATTATAAAATATGCACATAAACTTGCAATCATCCATTCCAACTCACCAAAGAGTGCGTTTTGCAAAACTAATATGTGGTTCAAGGTTTATTGCGCATTTGAGCAAAAGCAAAAGTAACTCTAAGAGTGATAATTTAAAATGATTCCAGTATCACAAAATGTTCCACAAAATTATTATTATAAAAAGTAATGCAGAGGTCTTATAGAATAAATGAAGACTAAACTCGATAAAGTAACAACTGCGAGATGATATAACACATAAATTATAAGGTAGATATACCTAAATAGTCACTCTAAGTAACTATATATACCTTTATTATATACTTTAAGTTTAATTTTACATTAATCGATATTGATGAGTAGGCCATGGAGAGAATAGAAGCAATTGTTTTTATTTGACAGTTATCAAACTGTCAAACAGTTATCAAACTGTCAAATAAAAACAATGTGAAACTAAACTTAAAGGTAATAATATAATAATAATTATTTGTTCCATAAAAGTCAAGAATTTTGCTCAGATACGTAAAATAGTTTGATGATATTTTAATTTATTATTATTTTGGCATCAATTTAGAACTGGGAAAAGCAAACTAAGTTTATACCCCAAATGCTAGACGGTACATCAACTTTGCAACAAACATAACAGAATTTTAAAGCGTAAATATCATTTTCTTTTGAAAAATACCTATGCTTATCGGTAATTAGTAATAAAAAATTAATAGAATGATAAAGCTGGTGATATAAAATAGTTTTTACGAAGTTTTGGGTTTTTAAAATTTTCAGAAATTTCATAAATCTTATTAAAAATTGGCTAAAAACTATATATTTTAGTAGAGTGTTCAAATTCGGTATACTTACGTAAAATTAAAAAAAAAACTTTCAAGTAAAACTTTTTGATATTGTAACAACTAAACTCATTTTTGGCGATATATTTTTTAAATGTCATTTTTACAGATAACAAAAGTCACATGATCACGTTTGAGTGGGTCATTTTTCATATTTTTTAAAGCAAAAGGTAACTCCAAAATTAAATTTCAAAATAAAACGTTAATTAAAAATTTCCCCCTATGGTGCGAACTTTTTGGAGGACACTGTATTTTCTAAATTAAAAACAAGCTGAAAGAATGATTGCATTTTCTATGTATTCTCGTGAAATAACTTATCGAAGATACTTACCAAATTATGAAATAAAATTGTGATTATATACCTACCTAAATTGGGAATCAGGAACCTTTGGCACTTTGAAAATACTTCTTTTGCTTAATTCCATACACCAAAACTTTGTTTTTGCACTCGACGCGCGAGAATGTGTGAAGCAGTTGTGGCAAATACTACACCACCAAAAAAAGCTACCGATTGGATTAAGTGTGTTAGGTGTCACAAATGGCTTCACGAAGACTGCACAAAATACAAAAACTATTGCGATTTATGTGGGAAGATTTCAAAGAAAAATAAGTGACTTATCTTACTGTTAGTTCTCTAAGTTTAGCTATTTTTTTAATGCGCCATCTCTCCCATAGTGTATGCGCCATCTGCCCCGTACTAATAGTACGAGAGAGAAGGCGCATCAAACAAAAGTAAAAAATTCAAATATTTTTATTTGTGTAGTGTTTGAATTAAATTTTATGTTGTTTACTTATAGTTATCGCATAATCTTAATTTGCAACTGGTTGTTTTCATTTTAATAATAAAAAATAAGGGAGACAATTGATTTCAATTTTAGCTGCGCCATCTCTCCCGGGTTTAACCTAATTTTAGACGCAACCAATGTCGCGTAATAATATGTTAGATTTGCCGTCACTTACGCCTTTGAGGTTATGGCTGGCTTTCAAACCGCGAGAGAGGGGAGGGGAAATTGCGACGTTGTCAGTAGAACTCCTTTGCGACTGCACGTATTGGAACGATTTCAAGGGCCGCGCCTGTAGGTAAGTTTATGCCTTATGGACACATAATGTGCCCATAAACTTATCTGTGTCACACATTACAACTCATTTAAGAATCATACATTTTTAAAACTGGTGGGTACATATTTTTCCGAGTATTTTTCATTATTATGACGTGTCATTGAATAAATAGTGTATGCAACTCGTATTTAATGACTATTAAGACAATCGTATATTTATTTGTCTTATTAGCTAATATCATTAAATACTCAATAAATGATATTATTTTGGCTCCCTGTACGAGACCAACTTCTTGATTTCGGACAAATTAAACTGGCACAAATTACTTTCTAACAAAACAGGCCTAAAACTGACAAACTTCAAACGTCAAATTTGTATTTAAACTTATATTTCATTGGGACAACCTATATTTTTACCGTTTAAAAATTTGGTGAATATATTCTGCAAAAAGTACTAATATCTACCTGGCTTTCGTCACCACACAACTTGGTAGCTAGGTACCTACCTAACTTTCAGAAATTATAGCATTACGGTGAGGGTTGCGGACTGCCTTATAATTGAACATAAATAAACCGCACTCTGGTCATTTTGGACCAATATAATTTAACTAGGAACGAAACAAATTAGTCATGGGGTGGTGAGCTTATTGACTTTCGGCGATTTTAAGAAAATTTGAACATAAAATATTTACGGCTTAGTTGTGCCATGACTACCTTACAGTTCACATTTTTTTCAAATACCTATTATTGTACCTACTTGTAAATACTGTATTACCGGAAAATCAGATTTGTTCCTTTGGACACATATTATAATAGGTTGGTACACGTTAGGAATATTAGGATGTTATGGATGAGCCATTTTTAGTTGGTTGAAACCAGAGAGCAACCAAGTAAGAGAATACAAACTCGGGGTGCGGTCATTGTTGTCGCTCAGCCAGCCAGCCTTTGGAGGAGAAGTCAGGCCCGTATTTAAATAAAATTGAAATAGATGGTTCAGGTCTGTAACGTAAAAATTAAACGGAATTTATTTAGTAAAACATAAAACTGGAAGAAACAATGTTACATTAGAAACTTATTAAGCTGCCAAAACGTACCTACACAAATACAATTTGACCCCCCTTGTGAAAATTTTCCAATATCTCACCTTATTATTATATTTTAGTTTAAGACTATTTTATACGTTAAAACTTATTAATTATTAATGTATTAATAAAAATAAAATCATTGTATATGGAAGCACCAATAAATTTTTTTAAACATAATTTTTGCTTTGTTTCTACAATATCCCTTGTACCTATGTAGGCACTATGTTCAGTGTAATCATAATTATTACTTTTCTAAGTATTTTAGTTCTTAATACTTTGGGAATTTAAGTATCTATATTTGTTTATTATCATTTAATACTTAACTCAATATTCAAACGTTCATTCTCAAAAATATACCCAATCAGACCCCTCCTTTTCCTGCGCATGTGTGTCAAAACGGGCTGAAGAAAAAAGAAACGAAAAGGAAGGTCGAAAAAAAGAGACACGTCGCGACAGCATATACCTACTCGCACGCGTGAAATACATAGCACTCTTCAAAAACCTATGGTAAAACGAAAAAAGTGACTTCCCTCCAACTTACGGCGGCCGCCAAGAAAATCAGCCACCTTAGACTGCCGGGACCAAAGATCACCCTCCGAACACCAGCAGTCACGAGGTAAGTCTGAGTTGGGTAACGCGATTTTTCTTACTCGGTCCAGCTATCGAAGAATTTCTATTTCTCGCCCGGACACACTATATTAGCGGATATATTGCTATTTTTTAAAACTTGCACACCTTTCGTTTCTAATGTAATATTGTTTCTTCCAGTTTTATGTTTTTCAAAGTACATTCCGTTTAATTTTTACCTTACAGACCTGAACCATCTATTTCAATTTTATTTAAATACGGGCCTTCTCCTCCAAAGTAATGGCGGCCGCTGGCTGAGCGACAACAATGACCTCACCCCGAGTTTGTATTCTCTTACTTGGTTGTTCTCTGGTTGAAACTGCGTAATTAAATACCACATAATGTTTAGTGTGCAATTTTTTTAACAAAATTCAAATAAGTATCCCGTTACATTCTGGTTCCATGCGAGTTCGTACCGATTTGCCCTGTTGTAATAATAATCGACATTTCCCATGGTCAATATTAGAACGGCCGGCGGCCGCCTCTCGTTTTTGTGGTGGTCGTCTAGGGTTGTTGCAATCAATGTCATCATCAGATTAAAATTGGATTTGCATCAAAGTAATGACTCTGAGGTAAGGAAAAAAATTGGGATATTGCCTCATAGGCTTGCTAGTAAAATTTTGAGAGAGTAATCAAAGCAGTATGAAAATTTGACACTAAGAAAGGCACTGTAATTATAACTTTAAAATCATTCAAGCATATTATAAAATATGCGCATGAACTTGCAAGCATTCGTTGCAGCTCATCACATAGTGCCTATTGCAAAATTAATATGTGCGCATATGAGCAAAAAGTAACTTTGAAGACTTGAAGAATTATTATTTAAAATGATTCCAGTATTGATATACTAAATGTTCCGCAAAGTTAGTAGGTATCAAGGTTAGTTTATTGGAAGGTTAGGACATTCGATGACTTGGAAGGGAAGAGGGGGGAGTGCGATGTTGCCGGTTGGTTTTGTTTAAGATTGTCGGAATCACAGAAAATATACCGCTACGCCGAGGTCCTATATAACCGTGCTATAAACTAACCTTGGTATAGGTATTATATAAAACGGCACTGAAGAGGCTTTAGAGATTAAATGGAGACTAAATCAATGAAGTAATATCTACTAAGATGATACACCTACATACAGTGAGCACGCGAAGGTTAGAACAAATTCTATAAAATATCTATGGGCAAGGGAAAAAATCGCTCTGACACGTCAAATTTAATTTTGTAATGCGCAAATTCGTCGCAGATAATGACGTCATCGTCATTTTTTAAATATTAGGTCCCACTTTTGAATGCGTCATTTGAAAGAGCTCATTTTTCTATACACAGGACGATGATTTTTGGTATTGGTTATATAACATTTTTTTGAGAAAAAAAATTGCGTTTTTACAATTTATTTACTTTCTTTTGTATTTGTACAGTTTTTCATTTCTAACAAGAACAGTTAAATAAAGTAAATACGTCAAATGAGAAAAAGTCACCCAAATACAGAAGAAATTAAATAAATTGTAAAAGAAACAGATATTTTT
Source organism: Pseudeuparius sepicola (assembly GCA_963920635.1). Taxonomy (NCBI): domain Eukaryota; kingdom Metazoa; phylum Arthropoda; class Insecta; order Coleoptera; family Anthribidae; genus Pseudeuparius; species Pseudeuparius sepicola. The sequence continues at coordinate 67,623,281 of OY987298.1, forward strand.
TTCTCAGAATTTTTTTATGTAGGACCTATACCAAAAATCATCGTTCTGTATATATCCCAGGTTTTTTGATGAGGACTTTGACATTTTGTAGAGGTAACATTGACATTGACATTGACAGAGGTAACGGCCCTCATAAAATCAACTGGACCGCCATTGGCCACCAATTTTTAGCCATCCGGCAGAGGGCGCTGGCGCCCGCCTGGATAGCCGCCATATTGTGTGCATTCTAGGGGATTTAGAGTGCACTGTAGGGGAAAAGCAGAATTTGTGGTTGCAACACAAAATGACAATGTATATAGGTGAGACAAATGATTTTATTGGAATAGCAGTCGTTATTTTACGAGGGCCGTGGTATAGGTTCACTAGATATCATTGTTACCAGAACCAAAAGTGTGCGCAAAATTTCAGCTCAATCGGTTGTGTGGAAGAGGTTTAAAATTTAGTTGCAATATTTCAGTACACCCACAAATACAAACACAAACATACACACTATAACAGAGCAAGTTAAATAAAAGCTTGTAAAAATGAGCTCTTTCAAATGGCGCTACCAAAAGTGGGGCTTACAATTTATAAAAAAAACGATGACGTCATTATCTGCGACGCCAATGACGTCACATGACGCATTTATATGTCAAAATTTGCACATTACAAAATTAAGGTTGACGTGTCCGAGCGATTTCTTTTTCCCTTGTCCATAGAGATTTTATTGAATTTTAAACTTAATTTTAACCACATAGTGGGGGAGGCCCACTAAAAAGGAAAATATGAAAAACATGGAGAACTTTAAAACATGGGGCAACTCAACCTTAGCACCCATGTAACACGAAGTCCTTGCTTGAAAGCAAGGTGGTCAAGGTGACTTCTGGAAGGCTATGTTGTAAACATTACATAAGGTATTCAGTCTTATTTTCAAATGTCTTGATTCTACAAAGGGCAAGCCAAGCGTTATTACACTTGAAACAAGTACCAGCACTTATTGAGAACTTTTCGCGAGTTCCCGCAAGCCACAGATATGGCCCACACATTTTCTCACGATTTTTAAATTGCCCCAAAAATTTCTACCGGCAAGGCAACAGCACTATCGTCTATACCGCGATCCGTTGCACGTTTTTGTCGTGATTACTGGACAGTGGGCCTCTAACTGCTCTATAACCTCTCTATGCCGGAGAACCACAGAGATCATTATAATATCTGTGCGGAGATCACAATGCGATCCTGACGATTCATTACAGAATCGCAAAGACCAGATTAATTCATGCTAAACTCTCAGCCTAAGCCGAATGTCTTGCTGCCGCCATCTATAACGGATGGAAGCTGTACTCCCAGATGGAGTAGGTAGGTAGTAAGCTATGGAAAGTTGTACAGTTTTCGTACACGTACACGCCTCGAGTTAATTCCCAATCATCGTAATAGAGGGAAAATGGTAGCGGCACCTCGCGTTGGGAATTATTTGTTAGTCGTATATTGCCAATTCAAAAATTAAATTTGAAAAATATTTCTCAAAACGTCATTAATTGCCATTAAATGAACCACAGTTAAACTCATTTTTTATTTTTATGTAAAAACTGCATAGTTTCCCATTGGTAAGGAATCTTATACAATACTATAATCACTGACTAGATACTGTCAAAGCTGTCTGCTCGCCTGTCCGCGTCTAAAAGTCTCTAAATATTCCCCCTCCGCCCAATAGCGCAACCTAGCAACAGAAGAGAAGAAGCAACCTCGATGTCACCCGTGTAATCGCCAACAGATCGCGCACATTGCACTCCCTATAATCCAGGGAGTGACAATCCGATTTGGCATGTCAGGTCAGTTATCACTTTCACAAATCACAGTAGGTTAATATTTTGCTAGTTTCATAGTTGAAAGTGTTTTTCCGACTCCTACGTTGCGTTTCTGTAACATGGTTTACACAAATCAATGCCAATCTGATAGACATGGTACGAAAATATACGCTCCGCGGACAGTCTGGACAGAAGTCCCACACAATGTAATTATTTGGCAGCCCGAAAGGAAGCCGGCTTCCCCTGGCATTCAGCAGTGTCTATAGAAGAATTCTTCCATAGTTCTGCCTTCACGGTCTTGGTACTTTCTTTACTCAATACTAGGCAGGCGCGGTCTTAGGGGGGGGGGGAGCCATGGGGGCTATAATATTAGTATTTATTTTTTATTTATTATATTTTTTTTATTTTGTTAGGGCATGGCCCCCTAACAAAATAAAAAAATTATAATAAATAAAAAATAAATACAAAAATATTATTACTAATATTATGTAGCCTACAGTGTCCACGGAGTTCACAGTAAATAACAAAAAAAAATCGAGTTGAAATTTGAGCTTCTGGGGATCAGCGCTGCTTGGTTTGAAACTAATTTGTGATATAATTTTACTTTCGAAAAATCACGTACTTATGTCTTGAAAATTATGAAGAAACTAATTTTCCACATTAGTAAAGTGTCCTTTTTGTAGGTTTTGGTGCAAAATGATATTAAGGAAACTTGTTCAGAATGAAAAACTGAGTAGGTTTGCGAAATTTAGAAAGTCAAGGCCTACTTTGATTTTTTGGGATTTTTTCCACTTTTTTAGAAAAGTGTATTTTGTGTAGTTTTCATATCAAAATGTTATTAAGAAAACCTGTTTCCAATGAAAAACTGGATAGGTGTGAAAAATTCCAACAGCCTAAGTCTACTTTGATTTTTGTGCGTTTTAATTGTTTAGCAGAAAAAATCAAAGTCGACCTAGCCCTTTTGAAATATTTCACACCTATCCAGTTTTTCATTGTCAACAAGTTTTCTTAATAACATTTTGAAGTGAAAACTACATAAAATGCACTTTTCTAAAAAATGTGGGGAAAATGCCAAAGATCAAAGTAGGCTTAGACTTTCTAAATTTCACAAACCTACTCAGTTTTTCATTCTGAACAAGTTTCCTTAATAACATTTTACCGTCAAATCTACAAAAAGGGCACTTTACTGAGGTGGAAAATTAGTTTCTTCATAATTTCCAAGGCATAAGTACGTGATTTTTCGAGAGTAAAATTATGTCACAAATTAGTTTCAAACCAAGCAAGGCTGATCCCCAGAAGCTCAAATTTGAAGTCGAAAATTTGTTGTTATTTACACCTTATATAAACTCAATCCGTGGATACACTGTATACCCTTAATCAATGATATAACCAACGCACATGCAAAAAATTTTGTTTACATAATTTTTATTTAAAATATATTTTTTTATTTTTGTTATTTTTGTAATATAATTTTTTTGTGATACATATTGCCTTATTGAAGCTTTATTGTTATAGTATGTCCCTAAAACCGCCTAAAGGAGTACATACCCAGGTACTAGACGACAGCACGCTAGGAAAAAGCATCGGAAGGAGGCGTTGCCGGATTGTGCAATAATAGTCTGTGGTTTTACCGAACTATAAAAATATAGGAGATCTCTAATAAAATGAGCTTGCCCATTTAGAATCCAAGGCTAACAGTGACGCTGTCCTACTTTCCGAGACAGGTGCCATTTTCGATATATGGAAACCATAGTTATTTCCGTTATTTTTCCGAATAACCATATCGACTATTATATCGTTGGGAAGCTCTAAAAATGCCTGATTTTTCGAGAGCATGGCCAACTATGGTTTATGGTTTCCATTTAAAAAACACAAGTTTGTGTCATATATCTCGAAATTGGCGGAAGTCACGGAAAGTAGGACCCCAAGCAGCATTAAAGTTGCGGTAACTGAGATGGGAACTTTGAATAAGTAGTTATTACATAATTACTACTTAAAAATCGACTTATTAGTTTTTATTACTTATATTGAGAAAGTATGAGTAATTACGTAGTAATTATTACTGCAAGTTGGAACTTTATGGTTTCAGTACTTCTAAGTAGTTTTTGAAGTATCTGGAACGGAATTGTTACTATGCAAAATTACGTTAAAGTCACGATAACTCTAAAGCTATATTCAATGGTCACAATTACTTTGTTGTGTTACTTGTTTATCACTTTAAAGTTTTTATTACTTTATGGTAACGGTGAAATTAACTTCTACATCTTAGCGACTTTAGAAATACCTCCAAAGTTACGGAACTATATAGTCATATTTAAAGTGGAATTTACTTTCCCGCTACTCGAGAAAACTACTGTATGGTAAGTTTTACTTCCCATTCCATTTTAAAATTACTAGAAAGTTCCAATTACTACAAAAAAATACTTTAAAGTAACTGTCACTTCTATAGTTCCTTACAATCGTTTGAAGGATTCGGTAGTTTTTGCGAAGTGATGAAAATGTCAGCCATTAGAAAGAAGAAAAATTATAGACACACATTCACATTTTATAGAAAATTAAAGCAGCAGTTGGATGAAACGAATCGAAACACGAGCACCTGTTTCAATACAAAATTACAAAACGCTTCTCTTGAGTGGCTACAATTTTAAATATCAACATTTCGAAATATGGCACAAAACACACCGGCTGAAAATAACACTCTCATATAAAAATTATAGGTTAAAGTTCCAAATGGAACCTAGTAGTAGCATTCGGAACTTAAACGAGGCTTATGGAACCTTGAAGTCCTCTTGTAGTAATTGGGACTTTAGAGTTTAAAATATCTAAAACTAATTTTCGTCTTAAAGGTAGGAATTACCTTAAAGTGAAAAAGTCTAGTCGCCGTTACTACCCGTTAAGTGGCAAAGCCTTCAAACACCCATTTTAAGGCAAATAATACTTAGAAGTAATTACTGAAAATTACGCCATATTTTCTTATAAAATGATAGACGCCATTAATATCAAATGTCAATTTCCTTTGGTACTGAAATAGTTATTTCTTCAAAATTGTCCCAAAAAAGATAAAATTGAGCAAAAATGAACTCGTATAACTTATAGAAATATTAAAAAAGCATTTTTCAGCATTTTTAGGTAATTTCGCACATTTTCGTAATTTATCCTCCCGATAAAAAAGTGTTAAAACATGCATTTTGAGAGGGTGCGTTGTTACTTTTCAATCTATCAATGTCATATCTGACAGAAAATTTTCAATCGTTTTAGTTTCTTGTATCTAGCAGCGAGAAATTAATACCTTTCTTATACCTACCATATTCATAGATATAAGTTAAAAATAAATATTAGGTACTTCCATTTTCCACGGTTATTGAAAAATGACGGAAGATGCTGGGCTAGAATACTTTTTAATTATTTAGACAAAGACAAAGCGAGGACGCGAATGTAAAGAAACAAACAAATCCAACAAAGTAGCGGTGACCACGCCGCTACGTCTCCACCACGTTGCCGGAACGTAAGCGCGTCGTAGCGATGTAAGTTGCTAGGTGGTCGCCGTTACGTATCTATCACCCTCAAAATGTTCCCCATTTGGGTCGCAGGGACGTAATAGGAACGAAGTAATTACGTTCCTATCAGTAGTAATTACAACTTTAAAGTAGCAAACAAAAGTCGCCGGAACGTAACGGCGACTAAAAATGCTGCTTGGGACATGACAACCGCATATTGGGGAAACAATTCGCTCCAACTTTGGTAAATACACTTTTTATCTAAAATCAGAAACAACAAAGCTAGATGGATTAGAAATAAATCGCCAAAATTTCGTTTTTTCTAAATATCTAGTAAGACATGCCTTTTTGCAAAAATCTACAAGGTGCATTAAATTGGGCCTACAAAACTGCAATTCTTTCCCCATTTAACCTTCCTTCTATCTCCACTAGTTTCCGAGATCCCCATACTGATCATAAAAAAAACTCATCCTTCGGTCTCTTCTTCCCCAGCAAGGCAAAATCGAGGGGGCGCCGGAAGCCGCCCCCTTCCGCGCTCCCCGGGCGCGTTATTAATATCATAAGGGAATAAAGTGCTGTTATTGCGCGGCCCAGGGCAATCTGGGCAGGGTCGGTTCCGGCACCCCCGCCCCCCCACCCCGCTCCGCCGGGACGCGTAAACGCGGCGTAATTGTTTAATTATTGAGGATGATCGCGGGCGGTGGGCGGGGACGCCCTCTCCCGACTCGCGCTTTTGCGCTAATCAAAATTTCAAAGGGGCGCTCGAGGAGTGCCGGCGTCACTAGAGGGCGCTTGCGTGGTACCTACTACCAAAGATCATAATACTCAAGAGCAAAGATCATGCTCGAATATCATGATCTTTGCTACTACCATTGAATAAGGCAAATTAATCAATGCTACTACACATGATACAAAGAATGAGCATATTATGGCGTATGTAGAATATTCTGATAAATATTTCATGTTTTTAGGTTTCTAAAAAAATACATGCTATGGGAATAGCAGCCAGAATGACAAAATGAAGTTTTTCACGAATATCTTCTAAAATGTCATACTTTTGAGAAAAATACTATAATCATAATACTATAATATCAATATTAATAATATTTTTTGTCAAGAGGGGATCTTAGCACTGTTTGACTAATATTAACCGTTTCCGAGATAATGTTGCGTTAATTTCGACACTTTTGCGCAACTATGAGAGAAATCGCTTTTTACTAGTTTCGATGCAATAAGCATTCTGCATTTAAAACACAGCGAGCACGTAAAGGTTGGAATAAATTCGATAAAATGTAGTATTGTGCGATTAAAAAACGCTTCGACACTACTAACATAAATTTTAAAGGCGCATATTTTGACATATTTGGCGTTCTTGTGACGTCATTACTAACCAAGCTATGACGTCAGCTATTATATTTTTTAAATGACAACCACTATTTTTGATAGCGTCATTTAAAAGAACGCACTTTTCTTGTATCGGTACGCAAATAATAATACATTCATAAATTTTAAATTTTACATAAATTATTAAGTTTTTAGACATTTCTTTATTAGACGATTGTACAGGAACGACAAATGTGTCAAAATATATGCGCTTTTAAAATTATGTTGGACGTGTCGAAGCGTTTTTTTTAATCGCACAGTACAACATTTTACCGAATTAATTCCAACCTTTACGTGCTCACTGTATAGGCTAGTAAATAAAGGCATAATGCTTAAAACATTTAACATTAAGTGAAACGTTTTTAAAATTTTGGGGTATGCTAAAGTATCAACCAAATCGAAAACGTGTACTTTTGCAACTTGATCAAAGGTTGGCAACATTGACAAAAATGCAAAAACCTAAAACTATGAATTTCTCGCCGAACAAAATTTTAACATTGTTGAAATTTTGTCATAACCTTCCTTTTAATATTTAAGATCTACAGTTGATTTTGCAGCGATTTGTAAATATAGCAACATAGTTAATTGTGGTAAAATAACATTTTTTGATTTATCTTTGAGAACAACATCTTAACATTGCTACAAAATCTCAGTACATTCTCCAAAGTTACCTCAGATGCCTGTGCAAATTTGCAACTTTCTGGCTTGATGGCATCGTGCTTTTTTTTCTAATTTTTGGAAATAATTTTTTATTCGATTTTTTATGAGGTTACACAAAATTACAGCATGGGTAAATTTTAGTTGCAAATGGTCGTTTTTCTGACAGACATGCTGCTAAATTTGCAACAAGCTACGACTTTGGCAAGTTATGTAAATTCCGAGGTAAATTCACAATAATACTTTTTTGCAAATTGTGACTATCGACAAAATTTCAACATTTTTGCAAATTGCATGGAAAACTCGGTTAGACTTGAGAAGCTTATCGCAAAGAAAATACTACTACTCAGTATTTTCTTAGCTTATAGTCAAATTTACAACTTGATCAGAGGTTGGGTTTAAAAAAAATACTTAACAAATAGTATACAGGGAGGACCAGTTTTAAGTGAAACTGTATATTTTTAAGGCCTTATAAAATGTTACAGGGTGTTAAAGTTTTAAAAAATATGTGGATTTTATTGAATATTTACCAAACTAGTAAAGATATTTAAGTCATATTTGGTACATATTATAATATCATGAACAACCAGTGGCGGAAAAGTGGGTAATTAGGACAATTTTAATCACCTTTTATAGTAATAAAATGTATGGAGGTAAATATTCAATAAAGCCCATATATTTTTTAAAATTTTAACATCCTGTAACTTTTTTATAAGGCTTTAAACATATATAATTTATACAAGGCATACTACATGGTATTCTTTTGGTGATGTCTTCGGACCGGACCTCCTTGTATAATACTTTTTTTGTAAATTGTGACTATCGACAAAATTTTAACATTTTTGCAAATTGCATGAAAAACTCGGTTGGCCGTGAGAAACTTAAGTCAAAGTTGCAACTTGATCGGAGTTCGGGTTTTTTTTAAAAATACTTAAAAAGTATACAGTTGTAAGTGAACAAACTATAACAGGTGATAGATCTTCAAAAAATAACGTATAAACTGTATATTTTTAAGGCCTTATAAAAAAGTTACAGAGTGTTAAAGTTTTAAAAAAATATGTGGACTTTATTGAATATTTACCAAACTACTTAAGATATTTAAGTCATATTTGGTACACATTAAAACGGCATGGGTTACCATAAAACATGTTAATATCGAACATCTTATTGCACAACCAGTGGGTAATTAGCACAAATGTTTTTAGGGGAAAAATTGAATCACCTTATATAGTAATAAAATGTATGAAGGCTTTTATGTATATTTTAATTATAAACAAAAATTTACTCTTGGCATTCTTTCGTATGTGTTATAGTTTCATGGCAAATTTGATTTTTTGTATTATTTCAGGGCATTTCTAAAAATTTTACTAAAAAATTTGCTCCGTAAGCAAGACTCAAAGTAGAAAATATAATGTGTTTCTTAATTTAAATAAAGTAACTTTTTCCAATAAACTTACCCATTTAAGGTTTTACTTTTCAAGATACAGAGCGTAACATAATAAAAAGGTCAGAATATGACTTGGAAAAATTTCGGTTTTAAAAGAGTAATTTAGAAATTGCAAATTTTTCCTTGAAAATCTGGAATAAGAATTCTTTTAAAATTTCAAACAAGTTTTTTATTTAACGTTTTGAATTAAAATTTATAAAAAGCCAACTTTACTCTTCATCAAATTTTACGTTTTTGTATTTTTTGCACACCCTGTACAAAAAAACAAATTTTTGGCATGGTGGATCTTATTTTTAAAGAAAGCAAAAACTTTTATAAAGAATAACATTTTTTCGTATCTTTCACTTTTTGGTCGATTTGTCCTCTTATTTACCCCTGGACATACTCTATACAAATCGATGCAAAATCGGCTATATTAAAAGGAAGGTATTGTGTCAAAATTGCAACAATGTCAAAATTTTGTTCGGCGAGAAGTTCATAGTTTTACTTTTTTGCATTTTTAACAATGTTACCAACCTTTGATCAAGTTGCTAAATCGCATATTTTCGATTTGGTCGATACTTTATAATACCTACCCCAAAGTTTTAAAAATGTTAGACTTATACGACTTACAATTTGATCTTTTGAGGTTCAGCCCTGCTTGGTTTCAGCAGAGAACAAGGAAGTTGTTCTCTGGTTTCAGTCTAATTTGTGACATAATTTTACATGGAAAATTTGAAAAACCTAATTATTCATTATTCATAGCACTAAAGTGAAAGTGTCCTTTTTGTAGGTTTTATGATAAAATGTGATTCAGGAAGCTAGTTTACAATGAAAAACTGAGAAGGTTTGCAAAATTTCAAAAGACTACTTTGAATATTTGACCTTTATATAATTTTTTTTAGATAAATACCCTTTTTGTAGCTTCCATGTGAAAGTGTTATTAAGGAAACTTGTTCATGAACAAGTGGGTAGGAAAAATTTCTTTCGTCAATTATTAATTTACACATTTTCTTAATATACACATTATCATTACTAATGTTTACCTTGTTAAAGTTTTGTTTAATGCAACAAACATGAAGTTTGTGGTTCCCTAAAAAATTAAAAATCTAAGTTAATTTTAGAAATATGCTTGAATTCGAACAAAGTTATGCGAAATTGATTTAATTTTGATTGATTTATGAAATTGTTTAGGGTGAATATTAAAACAATTTTTTTTTGGGAGATTATTAATGTTTTTCAAAAAAATATTTTTTTTCTTAGGAGGCCATGTATTGGTATTTAGGCATAACTTTTCTAGACAATTTTTATTAATAACATTTTGCTGATTTTTTTGAAATAGGGGTACTTTACTATTGTACAATTTTTATATTTTTTGACTTACCCTGTACGCTGTTTGACTTGCAACTTGCAACCATTCTAAGTGGGCCTAATATGATTGTCGAACAGGCACCAACTTTCCGGAATATTTGTATTTCCGTTGTGCAATTAATAAAAAAAAATCCCATATGTTGCACAATTAAATGACCACACTGTATATTTTATGTTTATGTCTATCTCCATTAGTTTGGGAAAATCACGGATGCTTTGAAAATTTTTAACAAAGTAATGTTTACACCAGTAAAATTTCTTTTGTGTACGTTTGACTATAAAATTTTATTAAGGAAACTCCTACAAAATAAAAAACTGAGTAAGTGTGCAAGATTAACCATAATAGGCCTAGGCACTTTCATTTCTTGCAGTTTCTTCTTCTTTTATAGAATATTGCCCTTTCTGTAGCTTTTTGCTCAATAGCTCATACTTGGGAGCACCCTTTTTCGAAAAAAAAAAACACATTTTGTAATGGAATAAGACAGCACTTTTTTCTTATTTATTCAGTTACCTACCTACTAGAAAAGTGGGTTTAAAAAACACTCGAAATGTAACAAAGTGCCGTCAGTGCCATCTGTATCTCTGTATGTTGAACTGTAGGTACCAATGTGGAATTTCGGCTCTTACGTTGTACAGAGACCCGTAGCTGAAAGAAGAGCTAAGAGCTAGGGGATGAAGTCTATCGATCGTCTGCAATAAAGAGGGCGCGGCGCGCAGCCGGAAACCGACGCTACATAGGTAACTATGTTGGTATAAGGTATTGAAGTTTGAACATTGACTGGTAGGGGGCAGTAATTTTATTGAAGAATAATTTTGAAATGTTTGATCGAATGAAATTCGATTTATTGTCTTGATTATTTTAATAATTAAAACAAAGGAATTTTTATTTCTTCCTAGCTAATAAGTATACCTACCACGTATATAATATACAGGGTGTCCGCGGTTTTTGTAGACAAACTTTGACAATTTGTTGAAAACGTCATTTTTGAATAACAATTTGCTGTAAACTTGAGTGTATAAACCGTTGGTTTCGAGATGCATATAAAGTGTCCCAGTTGAGACGTCACAAGGGATTATCTTGGTAATTTTTAATATAAATTGGTAGTTCAAGGGAATTGATTGAATGACGTCAAGAAAAATAATTGAATTTCAAATAAAAAGTTTTGGCAAAATAATCCAGTTTTTGAAAAAATCAAGATGGAAATTTTGTAGCATTTTTTTGTTAATTAGACTGGTAAAGTGGATCAAAAATCTGCACCTCGCACACTTCGAATATCATTTCTGGTTCGAAGTGACGTTCTTTTGTCCCAGCTAAGACGTTACGTGCAATTATTTCGGTAATAAATTACACCAAACTTGTGTAGTTTTTGCCAAGGAGTTGAATGCTATCACGAAAAAAGTTAAATTTCAAACAAAAAAATTGCCTCCAAATAACGTTTTTTTTATTAAGATTGAGATTTTGTTTCATTTTTCATTAACTTGTAAAGTGAATAAAAATATGAACCGCATTCTCCGGTTTAGCCGCAAGTAAGGGTATTTTTGTTAAAAAATACTATTTTTCTTTAAGTTTTGACAGTGACAAAAACGTCACTTCCATTAAACCGGATGATATTCAAGCGTGCGGGGCAGATTTGTTATTCAATTTACTAGTCTAATGAAAAAATGCAACAAAATCGGTTATTTGGTTATCTCTTTTTTCCTAATGGCATACAATTCCTTGGAAAAACTACACAAGTTTGGGGTTTCAAGCATCATTTATCTTAAAAATTAGCTACCGAGATAATCACTCGTAACGTCTCAACGGAACAAAATAACGTCACACTAGCTAAACCAGATGATATTCAAGTGTGCGGTGCAGAATTTTTATCCACATTGTAACCCCATTATTTCGGTTCGGAATTTTTGACTTCTTGTTTGATTATGGGCTTGCTAATACCTCTTGTTAGATTGATCAGGCGCCAGTTTTTTGTACAAAATAATTTATATAAATGAATTTAAATAGGTGGTCTGGGAAGAAATCTTCGGGGCGGTGTGTAACATTTAAAACAAATAATTAGGCAATCGGTATTTGCCACGCGACGGTTCTTACTTACGTAAGCGGTTTGAAAGCAAGCTAGCTATGGCTATATGTACAGTGTGTCCCAATTTGATACTGGACACCTCAGAACTATACAGGGTGTTCATTTTAAGTGGACATAAATCAATAACAAATTGATTTGTTGGGATATTTTCAATTTTTTTTTTATACAAAAGTCTTCAAAATGCGAAACTTTCTACATTTGTCAAATTGCAATTCCAGGGCCGGCTAAGATTTTTTTAAACCCCGATTTTCACAAAATCTATTTAGGCATTTTTTATTTAAAATCTGACCATACAGCGTTAATTAGGACCCTCTAAAACCCTTAAGTTCAAAATTTGAACTAAAAATATGCAGGGAGTTCGGTTTTACAGCGCTTTAAAGTTGCGCAAAGTAGTGATTTCGAGGGCCCCTGGAGAATCAAGCGTGCCATGGAATGATTTTAAAACAATTGAAGAATTAATAGAGGACCACCCAAAGTATTGATGGACGAGACTGCAAGAAAAAATAATACAGGATGTTTTTCTCCACCGCTGCTGAAAGTTCAGACTTTTTTCGAATTTACATAACAAAGTTACTAATAACAAAATTTATTTAATCTTAACAATAAAATAACAAACAAAATATTTAGATCTTAAACTATCGGGGTTTTTTCAACACAACCGTCTTCTAACGTAATACATTTTTCAAGACGTTTTTTGTTATTAGAAAAAACTCGTCTTAACTCATCTATTGTTACGGAATCGCAAGCTTCAATTATTTTTTGTTGTAGCTCGTTTATGTTCCTAGGTGTCCATTATCAAATTGGGACACACTGTGCATGTAGCCATAGCTAGCTTGCACCCTGTATGAAGGACGAGGAACACAAATGGCCTCTATTTTTTATTGGTAGTACCAAAGGAGAGTATCTCGTAGGCGGTGATATTTGGATGGGGTAATGGGGTATTATTTGATTGATAAAACAAGTCCCATTATTTTTCCGTATATTTTTTCTTTTCTAAAGATTTCATCCCCAAAGAAGAAATATGATTCCATACGAGATGTTCCAGGAACTTCGACCGGGCTACGATTTTTCAAAATTGACTTCTTTTTTACATCACAAAAATGTCTTCTTCTTCACAAATTCTTCTTCTATTTTTAAAATTTTGCCAATAAGAAATGATCGTAGGCATTGGGCCTGGACAGCTTGCACGACACGTGTGCGTCGGCCAGTTGAGGGTCGGCTGTCTTCACACCGATAATACAACGTCTGTCCAATGATGACACTAGAACCGTTGACTGAAAAATCTTCACCCAACGCTAGAACTATTTTATATTTTATCCCGTCCCATCCAATGAACATAATATAATATCAAAGTGAGAGTTGTCAAATTCTCCGCGTTCCCACAGTTTCCATTTCCACGATAAATACGAGTAGGTATTGGGAATTTCTATTTTAGGTAGAGAAACATTTATTTGAATATAAGCAATCTTTATTTTCCAACAATCCTTTAAGTCCAAATATTTTACAAAATAAACAATATAATTTTATAACACATAAATTTTCGTCCGATAAGTTAGGTGTGCATCTTTATTTTAGTGATAAGCAGATATTGATAATATTTCTAGAATATTATCTATAATTAGTGACAGTTGGTAACTTACACTGATATGCTATAATATTTCTTATTGAGACAAAATACAAGAAGTACAAATTATTACGCATTGTGTAAAATGTTACTGTTACTTCAGTCGTTTGGTCTTTAATAATGTCGGCCTCGGAAAATAAAAACGTTGCAATTATTATTCTGCTAGTATGATATTTAGATTGGGTTGGTACCAATGTAGGTACCCACGTATAGGTACTTACTACATACTTACTATTTATGCACATGCACAGTCCTCGATTAGGTAGTATTCTCAGAATGAAAGTTTTTCTTGTCAATTCGGTTGGCAGATACAATTAAATTCTTGAAAAATACCTAATCATTCCAGTTGTTTACCAATCAAATTTCATACCTATCTTACGTTAGTTTTATTTCATAGATTTTAATTATTTGGCCACTCCGTACAGAGTGATCATTTTTAGACGCCTGGCTTCGGTTCGTGGAAAACGATCGCAGATATGGGGATAGAGATATAATATAGGGTGTACAACGGAATAAATTGGCCTATTTAGTGCTTTTTGCAAATACGACGCTAAGTGTCGCGGCGCCAAAAAATATTTTTCCCAATATAACATACCTACCACTTTTGTTACAGCACTCGAAAGCCCTAATATTTCCGAACAAGCAAGTTTCTTTATTCTTTCGGTTAAAAAGTTGTTTTTCAAATAGGTATATTAAATTTTGTTAGAATTTTCAATGATTTTTTTCTTGGAGATATTCGCCTGGACTTTTCTTTATTTGAAAGGTCTTAAAAAATGGCTTTTTTTACCTTCCTGCGTTGTCAACATGCAAATCTAGGGCCGACTACGATTTTTTATACCCCCGATTTTCACTAAAACCATTTAGCGATTTTTTTTATTTAAAATCTGACATCACAGCTTTAATCAAGATACCACAGAACCCCCATATACCAAATTTTAACAAAAAATATACAGGGAGTTCTATTCTACAAGGTGCCAAATTTAGCAAAATATGAATTTTAAAGAAGTCTGTAGAGTCAAATGCCTTGGACATGGAATTCCCTCGAAACAGTTGAATGGTCAACAGAACTACACAAAGTGTTGATGTGCAACGATCCAATAAAAAATATAGAAGTTGTTTTCCTCTGTGCCATCTCAAAGTGCTGATTTTTTATTGGTCAAGAGCGAGACACTACCAACATTAACTCGTCTTGACTTACTAACTGGCAAGTTTATGTAAATTTTAGAAGTAGTTGGTTTATAATTTCTGTGGCTCTTTTGATACATCTACCAACCTACCTACTCGTTTTTTATTACTCTTGACTATAAAGTATCAAAAAATTCAGCGCTTTACGAGAGAGAAAAACATCCCGTATATTTGTTATTGGATCTTTGCACACCAACACTTTGTGTGGTCCTGTAGACCATTCAGCTGATATGAGGTGATTCCATAGCACACTTGACTACTCGCCAACTTTGGACAACTTTGCCCTCTGTTAGATGAAACACGGTCCTGCTTGATTTGCGTGTTGAAAAGGTGGGATATTTTTATGCGTTTTTGAAGAATAAATTTTTAACGAAAAAAAATAAAGAAAAATAGCTTTAATAAAAATTGTTCGGAAAAATAAGGGTAATAATATTTATTATAAACGTGGTGTAGCTTTGACTTAGTTAAGTAGGCAGGTATGATATTTTAAACATAATATCAAAACATAACTGTGGGATCGTCTAAAGAGATAAAATTTTGTGGTTAGAACAAATAATTTTAACATTCGTACATTTGCTATAATCTGTACATCAAATTTGTATTCTGTACATCTGCATATTTATACAAATGAAAAGTACATGATCTATCCTCTATGTTTTATAAACTTTATAAAGGTCGAATCATTAGTAATTTTAATAATTTGATTATTAATATTATTGGTTTTTGATATGCAATTATTTAAAATACGCAGTTTTCTGGAGATTTGTGTACTTTGTTTTATTTATATATTTTCAATCAATAATAGAAACGACATTGCCAGGGCATCTAGGTAGAACACAGAGATCATCTACTAGTAGTCGAAAGTACCTAACTATTCTCCAAACGAATAGTGTTGTATTTCAGTCAAATGCGCCGTTACATAGGGGAAATGGGCGTTATTCGCCCCCCCCCCTGGATTTTTTGACGAAAATAAAAAATTCTAAGTGTTCATATTGAAAATGTCCTAAACGCAGAATACACAACATCGTCATTTAATAATGTGTACCTACTATTGATACATTTATTGAAAAATATACTTAATATTATCAATAGCTACCTACCGATTCCACGAAACATGGCCTGGCCGATACTTAAGCCCGCAGAGAGCTGTAGATGGTTTGGGGGTTCAATCAAACCCCGTACATAGACTTTAGCTTATCATATCACTGGCAGCCTGTTCAGAAACGAGGACAAAGTATTTATTAAAATACAAGTTCGCATGACCATAATAGCCCTTTAGGCCCACGCTAACGGTATACCTATGGTTTCCCCAATAATTTTTTTTAATTAGAAAACACACGACAGCCTGGCTAAAATGCTAAAATCATACCAAAAATACACAGTTTGCGGACAAATGAAGACTCACTTTTCCATAATATGACTCTCTGATTCATACCTATTGACGTGACATTGTACTCATCATAAAGCTCTCTGAAATGCACATTATGCACATACAGGGTGTTTCTAAATTATGGTGCCAACGTAATATGACAGATAGAAAATGTCATTTTGAACAAAAAGTTTCCTATAAACATAGGCCCTAAAATGCACATTAAGAAAGTTACAGGGTGTTGAAAGTATAGTTTGAAAACATGTTTATCGCAATAACTTCTACAGAAGTTATGCAATTTAAATGAAACTTGGTAGAATTCTTTAGTAACTGAAGTGCAACAATTTTGTGTAAAAATGATTTATTCCCATCGACCAGAGGCGGAGGGGCGGGGTAGCATAATGGGTTTTCTACTCATAACTTTTTTGAGGATATCTTTTTGGTCCCGCAGGTTCATCATTTTAGTGCTTCTTTTTATTTTTCAACAAAAATGTACTCTTGTTTCATAACGATAAAATCAACCGTTTGCGTTGAAATCGGCAAAATGTGCTCCAAAACACCTGTCAACTACCGCTTTCAAATTTTACAAAATAATTGTACCTTTTAAAGTGACAAAAAATTCCCTATGAACTATGTATCAAAAATTTTTCGCTTTCAAAATCTAACTGGTTGCGAAGTCGACAAAATTTTAAATCCATATTTCAGTAAAACCAGTGATGTTTTACTCAACATCCATTAGGCATTTTTTCTTAATTTTAAACGTACAATTCATCTGTAAAACATTTAAATGCGGTAGGCGATAATTTTATTTCTCGGCACATTTTGCCGATTTCAACGCAAACGGTTGATTTTATCGTTATGAAACAAGAGTACATTTTTGTTGTAACATAATAAGATGCACTAAAATGATGAACCTGCAAGACCAAAAAGATCACCTCAAAAAAGTTATGAGTAGAAAACCCATTGTGCTACCCCGCCCCTCCGCCTCTGGTCGATGGGAATAAATCGTTTTTACACAAAATTGTTGCACTTTAGTTACTAAAGAATGGCACCAAGTTTCATTTAAATTGCATAACTTCTGTAGAAGTTATTGCGATAAAGATGTTTTTAAAACTATACTTTGATCACCCTGTAACTTTCTTGTTATGCATTTTAGGATCCATGTTTATAGGAAATTTTTTGTTCAAAATGACATTTTCTATCTCTCATATTACGTTGGCACCATAATTTAGAAACACCCTGTATATGCTAACTCCCGGTCTATAAGGAAAAGCGGAGTATAGAAAGTTTATTTGTAGTTTCAGTAAATGCTGTAGAGGTTGTGCAGTTATGCACCCTATTGGTGGGAGAAATGAAACATCCAAACAGTTTTATTTCACCGTACACTGAAAAAAATCCTATGATTACATTGTGATTTAACAGTGATATTTGCAGTAATAAATACAGTATATTTGCAGTAAAGTATGGTTTACCGCATATTTGCTGAAAATGCACAATGAACTTGTAAAATAGTTGTACAATATCGTAAAAATTACGTACTAAATGTAAAATTAACAACTATTCTTGTACTATTTCAATATTAGGGAATAAAACATATCTAAAATTACGTTAAGTTTGTAAATTCACGCTGTGTTGGTATTTTCACCGTTATTTTTTGTCAGTTTCACAAGTTATTTGTGATTTCACGTAAAGTTTTTGCAATGGTATTGTAAAATTAAATTTTGTATAGAAAAAATACATGAAAACTTGTAATTATTACGAGTAATTACATATTGTTGGTATTTTCACAGTTGCTTTGCTGTTTTTACAAGTTGTTTGTAATTTGACGTAATGGTTTTACAAAGATACTGTAGAACTAAATTTCGTATTGAAAAAATACATGGATATTTTGTAATCCTATTTAATAATTACGTTGTGTTGGTATTTTCACAGCTATCGTGCCATTGTTACCAAATATTTGTGATTTCACGTAATTTTTTTACAATGAGTTGTAAAATTAAATTTTATATTGAAAAAATACAAAAAACTTGTAATTATGATTAGCAAATACATATGTTTTGTATTTTCACAGTAGATTTCACAAGACATTTGTGATTTTTCGTAGAGCTTTTACAGCGAGACTGTGAAACTAAATTATATATTGAAAAAATACAAGAAAACTTTGTAATACTATGAAATAATTATATTGTCTTGGTATTTTTACAGGTGTTGCTACATTTTCACAAGATATTTGTGATTTCACGTGAAACGATTACAACGATACTGTGAAACTAAATTTCATATTGAAAACTACAAAAACATTTTGTAATTATGTTAAATAGTTATTACATTGCGTTGGTATTTACACAGTTATTTTGCCATTTTAACAAGATATTTGTGATTTTACGTGAAGCGTTTACAACGATACTGTGAAACTAAATTTAATACTGAAAAATACAAGAATATTTAGTAATCTTGTTAGATACCTACCTAATTATTTCATTGTATTGGTATATATTTTTTTGGTATATTCACAACATTGCTGTGAATTTACAAAACTTACCGAATTTGCTTCAATAATGACCCAATCCCATGCAAGCATGCTCGGTTTGACCTACATTTTTTATTACTAACGTAGGTACCTAATTCAGTATTGTTTTGGACGGCCACCGTCGCGCGCTGGCTGGATTCTACATTTCCGTGTTCCGAGTGCATACTCTGCGTGTTATAGTTGTACCCTTTTGATAATAGCACTTTGTCTGGAAAATAAGGTAAGTAAAAAATAATAAATACTTACCTATCGAAATGATTTCTTGCGACATTTGTGGGATCCAAATAGGTACGATTAGAAAATATGAACTCCACAGTTATTATCATAGAAATATTCCAAAAATAACTGTACAAATGTATACGAGAAAATTGCCGTGCAATCTTAAATAATTATGTATCTTTTAGAAATCACATCGTTAGACGTCATGTGAATTTGAACATCAAAAAAATAATACCGTCAAATACACGTGCCCCATCGAAAATTGTAAATTTGGAACACAAATAAAAAAAATTTTTTACAAGCATCTTTATGGCCATATAAGAAATGGTCTTTATATAAATTGTCCCTTTAATTGTAAGTCTAAAACACTTTTTAAAAATGCTTGGGAAAATGACTTTATTGCAGGGTGGGGGAGAAGGAGACACCGAGGGAAACACGCCGAATTTTGACAATTTGAGTAAAAGACTTTTTAGTTCCATGTATTTAACATTGGAAGCCAGTTTTATGGTTTCAAATAGAGCTATCAACTTTTATATAACTGGAATGTCCGACGTGCAGGAATTAAATAAGAAATACTTATTAACAAAACATTATTATATACAGAAAATTATAAATGTTTGTTTTCTTTTTTACTTCATTTTAAATAACATTGTACTTATTATGTTTGGTATTTAAAAGGCAGGTACAGGCGAAGTTCTGGAAGAGACAAAAAACACAGTCTAAACTATACGTATCTATAGGTATGGTAGGGAGTTAAGATATTATGTATAATCAGGTGCGACTTAAACATGATTATTTTATATAAAAACAATCTATAACTTTGAATTTTGGGCCCAAATTTTGAGTTATAGATTGAAATTGTATAACATATTGAAAATACACAAGAAAAATCATTTTGCATAGAATTCTTCCAAGCTTAGGTAACTTTGTTCCTATAATTATTGTTTTTTTTTTGTTTTTTAGTTTTGTTTAGTACGATATCTACTTACTTTTAATACATGTATTACTTGCACTTTATACTTTGTTGTTTTATTTTAGTCATTGTAGACAACCTAATTCAGTAGATATACATAAAGGGTACGAGTCCCCAGATTGAGTTAACAATAAGATAAAAAAAATCGTGTTGAAATTGAAGCTTCTGGGAATCAGCCCTGCTTGGTTAGAAACTAAAAGACGGCTCGTATACCAGCACTATACGCGACTGCTACGATACTGCGACTCGTCGTCACTTAGAGGTCGCGGTATACATTATTTTAAAGATTTACCTTTACGACCAGTACAAAAAAATATTTCTGCTCAAAGTATTTTAAATAGAAGCGCGCCCACCAAAGATACGGCGACGCGATCACTACGCTAGTTATAAGATACTGGTCTAATTTGCCATAGTTTTAGTTTCAAAAAATTAAGTATAGATGTATGCCTTGGACATTTTGAAAAAACTTTTTTCGCACCATCAAAGTGCCATTTCTGTAGCTTTTCCGACAAAATGTTATTAAGAAAAGTTGTTCAGGATAAAAAAAACTGAGTCCATAATTGTGTCAAATTTCAAAATCCTAGGCCTACTTTGATTTCTTACTCTTTTTTTCTTGGAGAAGTTCCTTTTTGGTAGAAGATACATACAACAAAACAGATAACAACTGAAAAGATCCTACTTCATCCAAAAATATACTGTCCGCGGCAAATCTGTAGACCGGGCCTTGTAAAATCTACAGCATGGCACCAAAGAAAATGAAATTCGGTATGGGAATATCGGACATATTTGCGCATTATATTGTGATGTCAAAGAGCGTTTTTTTCCGTTTCATTGTTTACAATTATATTTCAATCGCTTAAGGGTTGCCGACAGCGAAAGTGACGTTAGATTTCGTATTTTTTTAAGATGTATAGCATAAAATCTAATAACATTTTACCTGGCAAAAATTTAGTACAAACATCTCTGTCTTCATTTTAATCATAAGATCTTACAAGCAGAGTTTTGTTTTATAGGTTACGAAAACCTTGGGAAAAATAATAATTCCAGTGCATATGCTTTTGTGATCTTATGATTAAAATGAAGACAGAGATGTTTGTACTAAATTTTTGCCAGGTAAAATGTTATTAGATTTTATGCTATACAACTTAAAAAAATACGAAATCTAACGTCACTTTCGCTGTCGGCAACCCCCTCTTAATGATTTTGTCGTTTTACCCACAATTTTTCTAGTAATGGGGAGTCTTTTGGGGTTTAATTCATTAAATAAATGCCCAAGCCCTCTAGAAAGCTGTCTGTCTACATAATCTTGTATAAAATTAAAATTTGTATTCGCATGTTTTCTGCTTTTCAGTTAATTGTGTTACTTTACACTTTTTTTGTTTTTTTTTTCTTATGTAATTTCAAGAAAATTTTACATTGTTAGGTGCAGAAAAAAACGCTCTTTCAGAAAATGTCAAAAATTACCCGTTGCAATTTAAAAAATATGACCTTGACTTTGTATCTTCCATAATAAACGGGATAAAAACTTCAAAAAACATCACAATATGCACCAATATGTCCCATATTCACATACAAAATTTCATTTTTTTGGCATGCTGTAGATTTTACAAGGCCGAGTCCATACATTTGCCACAGGTCATGTGTGCGGGAATAAGTAGAAAGTTAAACCATAGAAGAATCTGACTACGAAGCATGGTTCGACAGCAAGTAAGTATCAAATACATTAATTTTTGGAATAAATCCTTTACAAAAAATACAAAAATGAGATGTAATTTTAGCAAAAGTAAACTTATAAAATAGCTTCTTATTGTGGGTGGGGACATTTGGAAAAGAAAATAATCTCCTGTGCCATACTCAACGGATTTCTACCTCTGAAATGCTTATTCTACCTCAGAATGTGCGATAACGTTTTGAATAACATATTATATTGTAATAGTTCTTAGTTATACATATGTATATTGTTGCTTGCGGGAATAAAAATGTATTTTCACAGCTATTATAGCTATTGTAAAATGCTATTTGTGATTTTACCTATACCTGAACTTCTTTTGACCAATTGGACTTAAAAACGTATTTTCACCGATAATTATGTATCCCAAGCTAATCGGTGAAACTACGTTTTGTTATGTAAAATCCCAAATTAATAGCAATTCACATGATTAACGTTTCTGTATGTAAAATCACAAATGGTATTTCACAATGTATAGCGGTGAAAATACGTTTCTACATATGTAAAATTACAAATGATATTTCACAATCATAAGCAATGAAAATACGCTTCTGTATGTAAAATCACGAATGGCATTTCACAACAATTATCGGCGAACATACGTTTCTGTACGTAAAATCGCAAATGGAATTTCACAATGATTAGTGGTGAAAATACGTTACTGTATGTAAAATCACAAATGGCATTTCACAGTGATTAGCGGTGAAAAGACGTTTCTGTACGTAATATCGCAAATGGAATTTCACAATGATAAGTGGCGAAAATACGTTTCTGTATGTAAAATTACAAATGGAATTTCACAATGACTAGCCGTGAAAATACGTTTCTGTATGTAAAATTACAAATGACATTTTACAATAATGATAAGTGAAAATAAAAAATTTATATGTAAAATACAAATGGGATTTCACCATAATTAGAAGTGAAAATACTCCTTTACATGTAAAATTACAAATGGCATTTCACCCTAGCCATTGTGTCACAAATAACCAGTAATTTCACAGTTACTGTACGTCGTACAGTAACGTTTGTAATTTCACTTTAGGTTTGTATTATCTCAAATGAGACTTAAAGGCTTTTACAATGTTGTTGTGAAATTACGGCAAATATCATAGGACACAAATAACCAGTGATATTTGCCGTAATTTCACAATTTCCTTTTTTCAGTGATACACCTTTGCAAAAATAATATACCAAATTAGCAGAGGATATAAGTTGTCCTTTCCAATATATTAAATGTTAAAATCAAATATATTTTTCTAAAGCGTTTCTGATCCTAGTCCAAGAACCTTTATAATATCAAAGACACTCTTTAGATCATTGAAATTATGGAAGAAAAGCTATTAACAAAGACGCCTAAATATTATTCCAAATTTGGCCGAGGCTATAGTTTGTCCTTTCCAATAAGTTTATTACATGTTAAAATCAAATATATATTTTCCTAAAGCGTTTCCGATTCTACGCTAAGAACCTTTATCATATTAAAGACACTTTTTAGATCATTGATTAAACATTGAAATTATGGAAGAAAAACTATTAACAAAGACACCTATTATTATCAAAGTGCCTAAATCACATTATCTACAAAATATTCTCACTCACATACAACTTATCACCGTGCATGTTTGTGCCTAACTGATGTTAAATTAAATTAGACGCTTATAAAAGGACCTTGCTGTTATCTTGTATCTTGGTGGCGAGCAGGGACGACAGGCACGAAAGTAGAACGGTAATCACAGCCGGAACGATCAAAACGGTGTGCACCAGCATACTGTAGATCGGTATGGCGCAGAGGGACGCTATGTGGAAAAGACTGCGCATCATGCCGAGGGCCGTGCACCTACAACATTAAGATAATCTTGGGTTAGTTGAGAGTACCTGACTCTGGTTTCTACGAAGGCGTAGAAGGGCCAACGATTTTATCTTTATTTTAACGCAATTTGCAATCGACAATTGTCGACCCGATCGACAATTGTCGGCCCGATCGACAATTTCCCACTCAATGGTAAACCGTCAGTATGGTCAGAGCATATAAAACAACCAGCAGTATAACTTACACTTGAGAAATCATGCGCAAATTCAATGACCTTGAGCCATATTGGTGGAATAGAAGTCAGAGGAGTAGTCGGGAAAATCAATTCAGAAATACAGAGTAGTATTAGTAAAGTATATAGTGTGTGGTAAGCACAAGCAGCTTTTACTCCTTCCTGAGATTCTTTATTTAAAGATACTAGCAAAAAGCACAATTTACAAAAAAGCACACTCCACGGCACTGTAATATCTCTCATACAGCCAAAAAAGAACTGCCCAATCGCCCCGACACTGCATCAATTTGACAGAATCTATTCCCACATGGCGGCTGCGCGAACAGGTGCGCGTATCTAGCGAAAATTTGATTGATATACGCTACTATAAAATGGTATATTTTTTACATATCACTTTTTAAAAAAGTAGGCATATAGAAATTAATTTCGGGTGGGGAGGGACAATTGCATATTTAAAATAATTCTGAGTCCCGTGTACAGGGTTATCCAGTCAGTAGCGTATTTAAAAGGGCGGGGCCGAAACCATTTCAGAATTTGAAAATATTCACTGCAGCTTGAAAATCGGAAGATACTGGGATTTACTAAGATCAGTGACTATAGAAACCTTTCTATAGTCACTGCTAAGACTAATTGTAAGTAATTTTACTTAATATTTCTAAAAAATTTCGCCTGCGGCGCATTTTACAGAATTCTTTTAAATAGGTATGCAATTCATTGAATTTTAATTGGGTTTTTATCCACCAATCTGGTTAATAGACAACTTTTTCAAGTTGCCTGGAAAATTAATAAATTCTTAACAGTAAATGAGCTAAACTTTGAACTTGTAACTCAAAAAATATCTTCAACGAATTTATTTCCTGAGCTTTCGGAGAATAAATCTTCCTCCTTTCTCAAAGATCATGTCACGTCAAAATGAAATGACAGATTAATAAATTTCAGGTTAAAATGTCATGACAACAGAAACAGTAGCCTAGCCACCTGCCTGATATTGTACTCTGTGTTCTATCTAATTATTTATACAAACTTCTCTTTGAATAAGTGGCATTAATATTTTACTGAATTCCACTGAACATTCAGCAACACAGTTGTCTGTATTTCCTAAAATAAATGCTGATTCCTTAATTTTTCGCCTATTTCCTACTTCTTTGAGAATTCTTTCTAAAATTTGTTCTTAATTTTCCAAATTTTCGCTAGATACGGCCCTGAGTTAAGACCATACCATTGATTAAGGTATCTTATTCAATGACCATACTGACGGTTTACTATTCAGTGGAAAATTGTCGATCGGGCCGACAATTCTCGATCGGGCCGACAATTGTCGATTGCAAATTGCGTTAAAATAAAGAAAAATTCGTTGGCCATTCTACGCCTTCGTAGGTTTCAGTACAAGCTGCATTACTTTCAAAAAATATAATAAGTCATTAGATATTTGTATTTCAGGGAGAAAAGTGCGCATCATCTTCCCCAGCCGAATTTGATTTCCGGCGGCGACCGGAGGGCATTGAAATCTAATAAGACTTGGGCTGGAATTTAGAAAAACACTTGGGTTTGTAAAAAATATTTTTCAAAAAATTGCTTATGTTGGAAATTGTGTTACAATTATTTCAAAAATTTATACATGATGATCAAAAAATTAAAACATACAAAAATACCTCGAGAGAAAATAAAAAAAGTTATATTAATAAAATTTTTTTGTAATATTAGGAAGAACTCAAATATCGATAAATTCGGTTAAAATTTTCAGCCTTCAAGAGGAAGAAAGTGACTACCTCTCTTATGGGTAGATTTGTTTGCAAAAACACGAAACTTCAATGTACTTACATGAAGAAAATGCTATGTACAGATCATTAGGTAAATTGCAGAAGAACAAACACAGCTTTGGAATTAGGGGATGACTTTGTTTCCGGAAAGCGCATGGTGAACCACAAAAAGTGTCAGACATGACAGCGGTGAGCAGTCTTTATTATTGCGTCAGTCAACGATTTTATTTTATTTTGGATATGAAATTCGTTGTAACCAATAAATAAAGAACCCAATAAGGAGTCAAAGCTCTAAATCCGTGAGACGGAAATCGCCCTGTGTAGGAACCATGTTTTGACTCAATATTTTGATATCTGACCCGACGATAGGTGCCAGTATGATGATGCGATACTTTCATGCTTAGCGTTCAAAATTTCGGTTTTTCCGCGGGTTTTCGCGAAGTTTCGATGTGGCAAAGGGTGCAAAATAGGATGGTGATCAGTTTGAGCTGAATTAATTTCGATTATAACCACAAATATCGCCGCGAAAAGTGAGGTGTCGAAAAGAAATTTGAAAATTAATTTTCTCGGAAACTACGTCCGAGCACCACAAACTGAGGGGCAGACATACACCATTGGAAACTTTTACCTATTGTAATATTTTCGGAAAGTTTCTTGTAAGGATTTTTGCTTGTTTCGTCCATTTTTCTGCAAAGTTCCTGGAAAGTAGAATAAAGCTGGTAAGTATAGTCTCTGAAAGCTTTCTACAACGTTTCTAGTAAACTGCATAAAGCTCGCTAGTGTTGATGACAGACATTTCTTGGAGTGTCCACTAAACGTTGTTGCAATGTTGGTAAAACATTATAAGTAAAGTCTCTGAAAGTTTTCTACAATGTTGCTAAAACATTACAAAAAACACACGTGCAATGTTTTAGGGAGATTCTTGCAGTAATGAACATTTCATTGTAACGTTTTGTCGTGGAGATTATAAGCTTGCTGGAAAGTTTACAGGACCTCCCGCTACAAATGCAAGCAACATTTCAGCTCGCTTTGTAATATTTTTGCAACTTTGAGGGGATTTTATTTTTCTTAGTGGGTTAAAAGTTAAATATTATGTTGCTTGTAGAATCTATAAAAGGCTGGTGTCCATATTCTTTTGTGGTGCCAATTAGAGTTTTTTATGCTGTTTCAAGTGATTTTACAAATACTATACCTGCATATAATTAATTCAAAATTATCCATTATTTTAAAAATTATTTAAATTTTAAAAAATATTATAAAATTGATATTGTAGGGTAATTAACCCATAGTTATTGAAATTCACCGTCTAATACCTGTGTGCTAGATATTACATAGCAATTTTGCTTTAGCTATAGTCTACTTAATGAAAAGAAATAATCTAATAAATAATATTGGTAGTAGTTTTTTAACACCGTCTTGCGGTAGACCGTACGTTATACTGGTGTCTTCTACGGGTAGATCACATCTTGCAGGTACACCGCGCATATTGTACCGGCACCCATATTTGCATGTTTTTATTTTATAAAAGATTCCGCTACATATAAAGTGAAACAATTAAAGTGGACAAATGTGTTGTGGGAGGAAAATACCTAAGCTAAAGGAAGGTGATCTCCCAACAATTTTTGAGAAGTGCCAAAATATTGTGAGTGCAGTGCCGTTTGAAAAGGTTGAAAATTTTGAAAAAACAATTTGAGAAAGCTTGGATGCACAAAACCAATAATGTAATAGATGAAAGAAAACTTGCCAAATTTGTTTTTTCTACTTATCTCCAAAAATGCCTTTCATTATATAGCACTAAGCTGGTCACGTGACTACGCGATTATGCGTTAGCGCCGTGGCCTGTCTTTATCGTTGGCCTCGCGGGTCTTTAGTATAGTGTCGGTCCAGAACAGAGCTATGCGCAGGTCTTTAATATAGAATATAGTATTTTGTGTTCACCTGAGGTGGCAGGGGTACGCCTCGACAACGACGAGGGTGACCGCTTCCACCGCGCACATGGCCGACACACGGACGACCAGGTCGACGACCGTCATGGCGGCCGGCGTGGCGGCGAAGGCGGCTCCGACGCCGGCGAAGCCCGCCACCGCCGCAGCGCCCGCCACCACCGGCGGCCGCGCCACCCCCTGCAGGGCGAACCCGGTCAGCAGCAGGGCCGGGCACATGGCGCCCGACCACGCCATCGTCTCCACGTACAGGTCTTCGAGGTACACGTTGTAGTCGAAGTCGACGGCGCAGCCCGACACCAGCGACAGGAACGTGTTGTTCACTAGCCGGCAGCCGATGAAGTGGTGGTCAGTGAAGTCGGTGTCGATGAATCTGGAATGTTAGAATAACGGTCTTGTTTTTGCTATACTACAGGGTGGCGGAAAAATTGGGTTAGGTACGTGGAGACAGGGTAACATAGAATCATCATTCAAAAAATGGATTTGTAGTAAAAATTAAGGGGAAATTCGAGGGTGTACTCAGATTTTGTATAGGGGGGTCGATAAAAAATTTATGGCCAACAATATATTTTTTTAATAGTAAAATCTAATTTTGTACCTACACAACCATTAGAGAAACTTTAAATAGTATTCTTGTTCAGTTTTTTTGAAATAACTTACTATTTTGCGGAAATGAAAATTATTTTATGTATTTTACAACTTATGCAGGATTATAGGATTCCTTTTTACAAGCTTTTTTTTAACTTCACTTCTTAGTATGTCTGGGTCGAATCTTGAAAGCTGAATTAGATCCACTTCTTGACATCCGATTGAGCTGAAATTTTGCATACACCTTTAGTTCTGGTGACAATACAATATGCAATACTCAGTATTGTAATACTTTCAAAATGGCCGTCTCCACAAGATGGCGGATGATGTATTTGTCAACCCCCATAATATGGGTATCAAATGAAAGGGCTTGAAGAGTAGAAAACGATAAAGTTAGCGACATCACACTAAATTCAATATGGCCGCCGCTCCAAGACGACGGATTTACATTTTTTCGTTATTGACTGACGTATTAATAAGACTTCTCACTATGGGCGCCGGGAGGGGGGGTGCAAGGGGGTGCACTTGCACCCCCCTGCCATGAAAGAAAATACCCCTCCACCTCCCATCGCGTGACACGCGAGACACCCAGCAACAGCCGCGGTCATATCCATTTCCGAAGGGGGGGGGGCATACCTGGGTATGTACTCCTTTAGGCGGTTTTAGGTACCTACTATAACAATAGAACTTCAAAAAGGCAACATAAAAATAACAAAAATAAAAAATATTTTAAATAAAAATTATGTAAACAAAATTTTTTGCATGTGCGATGGTTTAATACCGTGCATCCACGGACTGAATTCACATAAGGTGTACCTAAATAACAACAAATTTTCGAGTTGAAATTTGAGCTTCTGGGGATCAGCCCTGCTTGGTTTGAAACCAGTTCCTCTTTAAAATAAGGGGACCCAGCATTTCACATTCTATCATATAGGAAAAGTGAAGCCTTGAGGGGAAGTTTGTTTCCTGTAGACTCCAAGGAGACCACAAGAGGGCTGGCACGGGGCTGATACAAGGTTATGTTATATGTAAGTGTATCCAACTGCCATCAGGTTTTATATGAAAGATAGTGCCATAGATTCTAAAGGAAGGAAAAATTTTCCATCATAGTTCACAATTTTTAAGTTTTCTAACAAGATACTCAGATGTGACAATTAAATAATTTCAACTATACAATAAATTTGTTTCATTTGGCAGTTGCCATATTCTGTATTTGTAGACACAACATTGTTGTGTTATAATATCTTATTAGTTAATAGTATAATGTGTAGATGCAGATGATGCACCTCCATGAAAGTAATCCTGCCGGCGCCCATGCTTCTCACGGCTATAGTTTCATGTCCTGGAAAGTAGATGGCGCCTATGGTCAACAATGTATTTTGCATTGTATTTTGTCTCCGGGAAGCGCGTGGTGAGCCAGAGAACTGTCAAACATGACAGCCGTGAGCAGGGGCGGATGGGCTTTACCTAACCAGCCCGGGCATTTGTTTCCCAAGCGGCCCCTAAACATATCATTTGGCTTTAGATTTTTCTTTTCTTAATTATTATACCTAATAACATTTTTAAAAAACAATGTAGATAATGTAATTTTTTAATAAAACAAAATATACATGTTTTATAAATATATAAATAAAATCATAACTCTCATTAAATAAATTAAACTTTTTTCTCTAAATATAAAGATATAAAAATAACAAAACATTCGGAAGCGTACAAGGGCCACACCATTATTTTATTTTTATTGAAGTCGAAATCCCGCCTTTTAGGTAAAGTCGAAGGCCAACTTTGAAGTCAAAATTCCGAAAACTCGAAATTTCGACATTGAAATTCGAAATCCGACTTGAACTTCAGACTTTCAAAGTTTTTTCGAAGTTCAAGATAAGTCGAAATTTAGAGTTCAAAATCGGAATTTCGACTTCAAGGTCGGACTGCGACTTTAAAAGTCGAAATTTCGACTTCAATAAAAATAAAATAATGGCGTGGCCCTTCTACGTTTCCGTAAAACACGTATAGAAATATTAGAACAAAAAAATAACAAAAAAAAAGTTATTTATGTACCAAGGCACTGAAGTCCAACTTTTTATGACTCATGTGGAATTTAGTTGCCGAGGCTTCTGGCCGAGGCAAATAAACCACATGAGTCATAAAAAGAACTTCAGTGCCGAGGTACGTATTATATTTTTTTTAAATCGGAAAAAAATTTATTAGGCAAGAAAATAATCATAAGGGATCACCCGTCCATGAACTAACTGGGCGCGGCGTTGCTTGACTTTGACGATCGCTCTACCTAGGTCAAGTATGATAAGACACGGCGTCTTCGAACAGACAAACCAAACAGCTGCTTGTTGTGCAGCTTCCATAACAAATCTATTGGTATTCAAACCTACTAAAATATTTATACTGAAATATTGCGCCGCTATAGGTAACAATTTCGCAATGTATACGAAAAATTAAATGGGCCTTTTGTCAACTTTTGTGGCCGAATTTTGAATATTTGGTCACTTTTGACGGGCGATGGATCCGCGTCTGACGTTTGATGATTACATCTCGTCAAGGCCTACTTAGGTACTGAAGAAATCGTACAATAATGGGCTACTTTAGCGCCGATTTCTGAGCTTTTAATGACGATTTTGGCACACTTCACTGCCGATTTTATGAAAAAATAATTAGGTATGGCCATTTGCACCGTCCCATCTTAAATTAACTTCCTACCTACTTACAACGATTATTGTAACAATGATTGTTTTTTGTCTTGTCAAGTAGTTAAGACTGTCTTAAAATTTAAGATGCGACGGTGCGATGGCCGATGAGCCTCCGAGCCTGCGGCCCTCCGGCCCTTCGAATGACCGGGCATTTGCCCGGTGTCCCGGTGGTCCCATCCGCCCCTGGGCCCGTGAGCAGTCTTTATTAATACGTCAGTCAACGATTTTTTCTTCTCAACCCCCTTAATGTGGATATCAAATCAGAGAGCTTGAAGAGTAGAATACGATAATGTTGGTGATTTCACACAAAATTCAATATGTCGGCCGCTCGAACATGGCGGATTACCTATTTCTGCACAACCTACTTGACATTAGTATCGAATGAAAGGGTTTGACGAGTAAGTGACGTCGTACTAAATCCAATATAGCGGATGCCCAAAGATGGCCGACTAAATTTCTTTACCACCCTCCTGATATGGGAATCAAATAGGTAGCTACCAAAAAGCACAAAATAAAATAAAAAGTAAAAAACCTTTTTAAAAACAGGCTTTTATTTAAACCATGTACTAAAGCGAATAAAATAGAAAAAAAAATAAAGATAAAAAAAACCTTTTTTAAAAACAAGCTTTTTAAGCCATGTACTAAAACAAATAAAATAGAACAAGTCTAGGCTTTCGTTAAGATAATTCAATCCCAAATTTCGACAAGTTTTTGTAAATTAAAAAGCTTGTCGCCCGTATTGTAAAAAATATATATACTATGGCAAGTAGGTACTTTCTTATCAACTAATCACTCTCCAATAAAATTAATTGGTACCTACTTTTATGAACATTTCGCCCGACAAGCTTTTTAATTACAGATTATTATTAACCGGTAGGTAGGTGGTAAAAAAAGTTAGGATAACCTGGAACGTTATACCTATAAATTGGAGAGTATGTATTAATGATACTTCCATTAGTTAATTGTAAGTATATTTCTTTTCGCTTTTGATCTCTTTTCAGAATAAATTTTAACTTATAGCCCTGAAGAAGCTCTCAATCCAGAGCGAAAGCTTGGAAATAATAAATTTAGTAATGATATTATAAATAAACGACTCTCTGGCTGGAAAACCTGTTATATAGTACCACCTATAATTACCTACATTACATCAGCTCTTACCTTTTCACTCAGTTTTTCGATATTTTTGACAAATATCACAAAACAACCCTCATCAACATTTAACCATCTTTAAACAGCGTCGTAACCTGTATTAATAGTAGTGCAACGTGGTTTCGAAAAATAACGTCATGCAGGACGTCATAAGACCCCCTACCTACGTTACCATTTCTGCCAAGGCCCAAGCTGACAACACGTTTCATTAGTTTTCGAAGTGCTTTGGCACCCTGCATTTTGGCACTGTCATGATCTGACGTGCCTCTACATCGCTCCTGGAAAAACTGAACTTTTTAGTTTTCGAAACCATTTTCAAGAGTGTTTTGGATCAACACGAGACGCGCTAGGACCCCACGTAGAACCCCCACAAGACCTGGACCCGCCGAACCCCGGTAGCCCTGTGATGGGCGACTGAGTGGTGCCGGCCTTCCCCCAGACTTTCCGCTCCCCAGAAAATCCCGTTTTAAAAGACTTTCTTTCAAGAAAGAAGCCCCCGGAGTTCCCCCTGCCCGACTGCGCCCCGCGCTTTTATTGTAAAGGGTGAGATAATACCTTAAAGTTCGGATATTTGCCAATTTTTCAAAAAAAAAAAATATTTGCCCCCTGTAGTAACGTAAATCCATCAATTTAATTAAATAAGTCAAAATGTCAAATTCTGACTTATCCCAGAACGGAGCTTTCTCCGAAAATGGTAGCGAGCTCAATTTCAAGCAGCTTATAAATCAGCAACAACAGTTTATTATCCTGATTAATGAATTAAAAGAACAAATTTGCTCTAAAGATAAAATAATATTAGAACAAGCACAGCAAATCAAAGCCCTATCCGATAAACTTGATGAGTTAATAAAACATATAAACTCAAAGAACGTAAACGAACCTAGGAAAAGGAAGTCCTCCAGGTCTTCCGACACTTCTATAGCTTCTAAAATCACAGTAACTAACGCAGAAGATTCCGATGGATTTACTGTTCCCAAACCTGTTAATCGAAATAGATCAAAATCACAATCCTCTCAAATATCAAACGTTTCTGTTAGCCGGGATAGCTCACAGAGCCATGTAAATGATAGTTTAAGTCAATCTTCTGGAAAAGAAAGCAAAAAAACTAAAAAAGCCACAAGAAATACTCAAAATAACAATTCAAATCAAAAAAATGTACAAGGCAATAAAAAAGAGGCCTCCAATTCCCATCAAAAAGAAGCTACCAGCTCAAAATTTGCAATTAATAATAGTGATAGTGTTAAAAATAATGATAATAATGATGATAACCTCGTCATGGACATGGATCTCGCGCGCGATCATTCCCCCTCTGACGAGGAGGATACCAATGAAGAAGATTATGAAGACGCAGTAGCTAAAAAATCCATAACTCCCATAGTATTACGATCCAAAGAAAAGTGGTTGGACATTTCAAAAATTTTTAAAAATAAGAAAATCTCATACGACCGTGCGGTAAATACCCCTAATGGTATCAAAATTTCTCCCAGTTCTACCGATGATTATAGAAAGGTTATGAGGTGAAATCCTTCATTAGGTTGAAGGGGAAATCTCAAAAACCACAAAATAATTTACTAGTAATTTTACCAAAAAATCAAGCATCAAAAAATATATACCATGAGTCTGAAATTTCTGATAACTGGATCACCTTCGAGCCTAAGAAAACTAGGCCGAGGGTGACCCAATGTCATCGCTGCCAGAAATTTGGGCACACACAGTCTTACTGCCATGCTGTGCCCAAATGCCTGAAATGCGCTGGTAATCACCACACTTTTACGTGCAAAAAAGAATATAATGCTCCGTGCAAATGTGCAAATTGCGGAGAAGACCATCCGGCAAATTATAGCCAATGTAAATTCTTTCCGAAACTTCAATCTACCGATAATACTAATAATTACTCCCCTTCGTCTAATGGTGGAGTTACCCCCGGTACCTCATACGCGACCGCTGCTTCACAAAATTCACAAATTTCCCAGTATAATCAAAACAACAATAACATTATCCAAAATTTCGAAAATATCTCCGATAAAGCTCTTTTAGGCGCTGTAAAAGAATTTTTGCAAAAATTCGCGGCCGCATTTACAAACAACAATTGCGCTAACAATGCATAATAACAACAATATAGACAATGCCCCATTATCACCTGCAACTATCAAATTTACGACGTGGAACGCGAACGGAGTCGCGGACAAAAAGGACACTTTACTACACTTCCTTCAGGAATACAATGTGCAGGTAGTTGCCGTCCAGGAGACCTTTCTAAAGCCCAGCAAAAAATTCCGGTTGCAGAACTATAGTATTGTCCGTAGGGATAGAATTACTGGGAGAAGGGGTGGAGTACTCCTTGCCATCCACAGGTCGCTAAAATACAGTGTGTACAGAAGTTCGGCAGCCGACTCGAACGCTGAATTTGTTTCTGTTAAAATAATAATGTCTAATAATAGGACCATTTCAATTTTTTCTCTGTATATGCCCCCGTCTGTCCGCTATGACGTATATTCGGTGCCCATTATTGTTGGTGGCGACTTTAACGCCCGACATCTGGACTGGTCCCCCCCTCCGGGTAACGCCAGAGGGAGGCTCCTTTCCGCATACATTTTTAACAAGAATCTACAAATTATTGCCCCCCTGGAACCCACCCGATACCCTCAAATCGGTACCCCCGGTATATTAGATTTTTTCTTAACGAAAAACTTTAATTTACAGCTCGAGATTACGACGTCAGAAGACCTAGATAGCGACCACAACCCGGTCACGGTCATCTTCGGCGCTTTGGATGCAGACAACCCCATCGAGAACGATGTACATAAACTTACCACCAACTGGGGGGTGTATAAGACCTACCTCGCACAAAATCCGCCGCCACTCCGTCACATTACGGACGCCAGGGACGTTGAAAATTATGCACAAACCCTACAAGACCTAATACAAAGTGCATTGACTAACGCCACAACACACAAAACCTTTACCAGACAAAAATTCAAACTACCTCAAGATATAAAGGACCTTATTACGGAAAAAAGACAGGCAAAAAGACTCGCACAACGCACGGGACTAACTGCAGACTATAACAGACTTAACAGACAAGTTAGTGACCGAATTAAAGAGCTTAAAAATACGGAGTGGCAAAACAAGTTGGAGGAGATGCTCGTTGTTGACCGCCCCTTTTGGCAGCAGTCAATAATATCAAAGGTTACGGTAGTTTTTATACACCCCCCATTCACGGGGAAAATATATACAGCGGAGGAGAAAGCGGAAGCTTTCGCGGACTCCTTCGAATTACGGTTTGCAGAAAATCAAGACGCTGAAGATGACCTGGACTGGGAGGACGAGGTAATAGGCCACGCCCGTCGCACACTAAGAAACGCCCCCCCGGGGCAAATTGACTTTTGCGAACCTAATGAAATATACCACCTAATCAAAACACTTCCTGTCCGAAAGGCCCCGGGTATTGATGGAATATCAAATAAGGCACTTAAACTCCTGCCAAAAAAATTCAAAATTGCAATTCTAAATTTGACAAATGGTATACTTAGGGCCCAGTACTTCCCTAAAATTTGGAAAGTCACAAATCATTACCATACCTAAAAAACATGGTTCCATCTTCCCTAGCGACTTCAGGCCTATTAGTCTTCTGTCGTCAATCTCAAAAATCGTGGAAAGAGTGATACTTTCTAGACTTTTAACGGAAACCGAGGAACTAAATATTATTCAAGAGGAACAATTTGGGTTCCGAGCGAAACGCAGTACCGAATTACAAGTCTGTCGACTAGTTGAAAACATAGCGGCAAACGTACAGGAGAGAAAAAATGCAGGTATCCTGTTATTAGATATTGCAAAAGCTTTTGATAAGGTGTGGCATTGGGGGCTGTTATATAAAATGCTCAGGGGCGGTATAACAGTACCGATGGTACGCCTTGTCAAAAGCTTTCTTTTTGACAGAAAGTTTTGCGTGAGAGTTGACAAGGGTCTACGGATACGGACCACATATCGATTGGAAAGCTTCGCGCAGTCGCAATCGCTCCGTCGCGTGTCTCGATATCGACAGTGGTCTATCGTAAACAATTCACTGAGCGTAATCAGGTTACTTTTATAAAATATATTTGAATGTAGACTATATACATATAAAGTACAAATAACTATATAGGAAGATAGGTAGGTATATAGAAACTGTTAGGAAGAATGTATTATTTTAGCTTATACCTATTATACTGACACAAAATACTGATGTCTTTGGAAACTCTAGTAGACTCACCTAGGCGCGAGCATTTTTAGGCGGGATGGTTTCCAATTATTGATAAATTAGTTAATTTGTTTCAAAATTTGAACCAATGGCCACGATTCCACTAACAAATATTCGCCATTCGTATTGAAGCAGGTGAAATAGGCATATTTTTATAATATAAGTAAAAAATAATAAATGTACCTAAAATGCTAATAAATGAAAAATGGTAGGTACATACCTACTAAATAGTTGATTGATAGCATACAAAATACAAATCATAAAGTAATGAGAAATTTTATTATAACTAGGCATTAGGTGTCTGATGTTATTAGTTTAAAATAAATAAAAGTCATAGGTACTTAACTAAAATTTATTATTTAAATGAAATACCTATCAGGTACAACTATATCAGTTTTCTTTTTGAGTACAGGCACTACTATTGTTACTACAGGGTCGGTTCCATAATAATTGAAGTGCTAACACATCCGCTTCGTGCTCATCTTGTCAAATGTGTCAAATAGATCCCAACTTTTACCTAATTTTTCACACTCCAAGAATATTGTTTAATAGATATAATAAACTATAAAGTACTGCGTTCTTTATTTAGTAGTGTAATTTAAAACTGGTCTTCTCTGTGGTTATTATTTAAAAAAACAGAAACAAAAATAGGTATCTACCGTGAGCTCGTAAGTTGGAGAGTTTGGAAAAGTTGATCTTGCATTCTCCACACCCAGTAATTCTAGGTGATTCTCCACAATCAGCCATTAGTAAAGTCCAGTAATTATTTCAATAATACCTAATCAAAATCACGGTCTCAGTCACGAAAATTCTTGTCTATGATATGATATTTTAACCAACACCAGCCCAAATACATAAAAACACAGGATAAACAATACCTCAACTAACTGTGATAAAAAGACAAAATTCACAAATCCATAAAACAACAAACACGCGACGGAGCGATTGCGACTGCGCGAAGCTTTCCAATCGATATGTGGTCCGTATCCGTAGACCCTTGTTGAGAGTTGACGGGGTACGCTCGTCTACGAGGAACATTGAGGCGGGCGTCCCGCAGGGCTCGGTGCTTGGTCCTATTTTGTACTCCCTGTATATTAGCGACCTGGTACCCCACCCGCAAACTCAACTATTCCTATACGCGGATGATACCGCCATTCTTGCAACCGGAAAATCGCTTAACTACATTAAGGGCTACCTGCAAAATGCTGTGAATGCGCTTTTAGAATATTTCCTGAAATGGAAGATTAAAATTAATGCCAATAAGACCCAGGCCATTTTGATATCCAAAAAAAGAATCCTCCCGATTATACCTAATATTGTTATTGAAAATAGCGTTATAGAGTGGTCCAGAGAAGTTACGTACCTCGGGGTTATCCTCGACGTTAAACTTACCTGGACCCCCCATATAGCAAACCGCGTCAAAAAAGGCAAGGCCTCCATTTCATCCCTTTACTCCCTTTTAGCCGCTGATTCCAATCTAAACTCCACAAGTAAATTGCTACTTTATAAGCAGGTAATAAGACCTATCATGCTATACGCGTGCGCCGCCTGATGCTTTGCGTCTAACACCCACCTAAAGAAGCTCCAAGTGGTGCAAAATAAATGTCTTAGGTTAGTTACCGGGGCGGAATGGTATGTTTCGAACGCCACCTTACACCACGATATGAATATACCTCTGGTCAAAGATTTTATCAAATCACACACGCAGAAAGTGTACGACACTACCATTCCGAATCATCCTAATCAACTACTCACAAATATCTGCACATATGTTCCCAACATTAGGTTACAGCACCGTCGCCCGCGTTACATTCTTCGAGACGCTTAACATTTATTCTAGACTTTTAACAAAATCAATTGCATCACATACTTCCCTGAAAATTTTTAACCTCGTATTAATATCATTATTTTATTATTCTTAATTTAGACTAAGATAGTTTTAAATCTCTTGGCACATATTCGAACTTTAAATTAGAGGTCCCGCACCTCAGCTAATGCTATTGTCTCACACCTAAAAATCCGATCTTAAAGTTTTTAATATTATAAAAGGGTACAAGACATAACAATGTCGCCCTTATTTAATTTTCATGTTAAAAAAGGAAGGGAAAAGGAAGGAAGTGGTTTGACATAAGCAACTGGCGTCATTATTTTGGCACCGGCAAGGTTAGTTTATAGGAAGGTTAGGACCAAACTCTATAGAGTTTGGGTTAAGACATTCCCCCACTCTTAAGGCCGGTCCACACGCAACGATGTATCGTACGATTTGCATGCGCAAGTAAATCGTTACAGATAAATCGTTGCGTGTGGACAGCAGATTTACACAAAATCTAGGACTGTGCCAAGTTGGACGTCGGAGTTGAAAGTCTGAGCCGAAAAGCATAAGGCCGGTCCACACGCAACGATGTATCGTACGATTTGCATGCGCAAGTAAATCGTTGCGTGTGGACAGCAGATTTGCACAAAATCTAGGACTGTGCCAAGTTGGACGTCGGAGTTGAAAGTCTGAGCCGAAAAGCATAGATTTGGGAGATTTGTGCATGCAAATCGTAACGTGTGTACGCTTGTCCGAGATTTGTACAGTTTTTAGGTGCGACGGTAGCTGACTCCTACCTATTTTTAGTCCAGAAATTATTAAAGTAATTAAAACTAAAAGGATAACTGATTTATTTTAAATTTGTTAAAAAATATGTCGACCATTTCGCATAATTTTATAATAGAATTCAATAGTAAAATAGACTTCGTTTCAATAACCATGCTTTAGACCATCTAGTTCTATTTAATCGTTTCCTGATTTCCCTCTTCCTTTCAACATTTAAACAAAACGTCAAAATACTCCAAAAACCCTTCCTCCGTGATTATTGTATCAAGCGAAAATTGCAGCTTTACTACGATAAGTTGTTATAATGTGGACGCACTGAATTTGTAACGATTTATCTGTAACGATTTACTTGCGCATGCAAATCGTACGATACATCGTTGCGTGTGGACCGGCCTTTAGACAAAGCCAAAGGCGGTCCCTTTGCACCGGCAACATCGCGCGACGGTGGGGGGCTGGCCTTCAGCTTGATGCCAATGGCGTATCAAAAGGGTCAACACGGGTATTGAAATCCCAAAACAAAGTAAAAACACAAACATAAAACAAACATGCGATGCACCAACATACTCCACAAAGTTCCGTTATTTCATTGCACAAACATTAAAATGAAGAAATAACCGAAAACAGCCAAAACAACATAAATATACACCATAAACAAAGTACATGACAAAAACGTCTGTGTGCGCCTAAGGCTGGAAGCGTTATCTATTTAGGGAGTTACTAAATCGCCAATTCACGTGTAAATGCTACCAACTTAAATTGCGGCTTTTCCCCCTTTGCCTCTCTCAATCTCAATATACACATTAACAAAATATGCCATACAATATTTGGTTGACCTTGCAATTGCATTTTCGCTAGTTAAGCAGGAGATAAACAAATTGTTGTATAGGGGATAGCACTTTTATTCCCAGTCTGGTTTGCACCAAGCATACCTAAACGTGAACTTGCTAAAAAATCCTTTGTGAAAAACAAATAACTATAAATTAATATGGATAATGATAAGCTCTTGGAACGCGAAACATAACTAATTTTGGTTTTGAAAATATTAGTTATTTGTGAACCAAGAAACTGAAGTTTAACTTTTTATAGCGAATGTGAAATTTAGTTGCTAAAGCTTGCATAAGACCGAGTTTGACGGGCGACGGACCAGTCTGAACTTTGGTCCTGAAATCTCGCCAAGGCCAACTTATAGAAAACTCCTACAGTAATGACATACTTTAGTGCCTATGTCGGAGCATTTAATGACGAGTCTGAGATTCTTTAGCGACGAGTTCAAAAAAGTATTACTATTCATTGTTCGTTGGAAAACTTTTTGTAATATGCACCAGTTTTAACATCTGTCATAAAAACAATAAATATATTGATATTCTAAAACCTACTCAACTTTTATTTGGCCCACCTTGTACTACATCCTTACCTAGAATCCTTTATCGTGGAATCCCGAAAATAGGTCATCGAAGCTTTGACGTTCGCAAACTCCGATTCTTCCACCGTGCAATTGACGAAGCCGACATGGCTCAGATTGATCTGATTAAACGTAACTTTGTCGAACACCGTGTTCGTGTACAGGACGTTCTCTATGGAGACGTTGAAAAACGCGCCGGAAAAGTTGCCGTTATTGACGAACTGCCTGCGGGAGTTATAGTCCTCGTCGCGGAAGCGCTTTATCGAAGCGGCCGCAAACGTCGACACGCCCATGTAGATGAAGCCCAAGAGGAAGTGCAGCGTCGCCAGCAGCAGGGTCGTGCGAAGATGCGTTGGTGAAGAAACTTTCAGAAAAGCATCTCGAAACTGAAAAAAAATTTATAAAAAATATACTGTTTAGAATTTAATTGGGAAAATGTTCCAATCAGCATAGCTTCACTACCAGCGTGCCGATGAGGGTTGCATTTAAGAACCCTTCTTCGACAGAAAACAGGTAGGTACCTACTCGTATACATTTTTTGTATCCCGAACTTTTCCAAGTGTTTCCTTTTTCCTTTTCAATATTTTGCAATCTGTTGAACCAGCCATTCTTAGAATCCAGTAGGTACAGCATCACACGCGAAAATGCATAGCTTTTTATTTTCTATTCTAGAACACAATGTAAACTCATTGCATAGAATTTTTGGTGCATTTACCCGAAATACGATGGAGCATCTCGTTACCGATATATAAGGATATAAATGAAATGTTTGTTATTTAAACACTCCTTCTATTTCGGATTTTCGAAAACCCTGCTTCATCCCAATTCCAACGATATACAAGGTATATCGGTCATCAATGCATTAATTTTAAAGGCAGGCAGGGAAAAATGCGCTTGTTACCAATCTGCAATAAAATTTTTTTAAAGTGCATACTAACGTTAGAAATATATTTTTTATACGATCGTTATAAAAACTTTACTTTTTTTTAACCTTTTTAAATGCCTAAAGTATATCTTTTTTAACAAGTTAAAAAACTTACTTTTTTTCACTCTGAGCAGTTTAGAGTGAAAAAAAGTTAACTTTTTTTCACTCTAAACTTCCTTACTACGTTTACATGGAGTTTGAAATTGAATTCAGTGTAATGCAGTTTGGTGTTTTCATAAATGGTAAATGTGGCGTTAAATCCCGAAAATAAGAAAATTTATTTTGAGATTCAAATCAATCTCAAAATCTCTTCATGCGGTTTTCAATAATTCTAGAAACATATTCAAATCGATTTCAATACTATGTGTAAACGTAGTGAGACCGCGATCTAAATATTATAATCCTCGTAATTGAAAACCATAGTGCATTTATATGCCCTTTAGTATATAACACAAAAATCCCATCCCAAATATTTCAATGTTTAAGCACGATCGTATAAAAAATAATGTATGAAACTCATGCATAAAGTGTCTTTTTTTCATTCATGGGATTGCGCGCACGATTGGACCTACGACTAGGCTCGGGGTCCGCGGGGCCCCGCTAGGCTGCATAGTCTGACAGCTGCAGTATTAATGGGCGTACGATGGTAGTAGCTCAGGATCAGGATCTCACGGTTTTGCCAAGTTCAGCTGCCGTTCAGCTTTAATTTTAATTTTAAAAAGATTATTAGTGCCTTGCTACTTCCATATTTAAATAACTATTACAATTTATCTAAGTTAAGTTGGTTTTTATTTTATTGATTGTTTCGTTTCAGAATTACAGTTTAATTATGTTTATATAAGGGGCCTCAAAAGAATCCTGCCTCCGGGCTCATATTTTGAAGTTACGCCACTGGGTCCAAGAGCAGTCTAGCTTGGAAAATAATTCAGGTGAATTAGACAGTACTAATACCTTAGACAAGGGAGGGGAGAAGACGCGTAAATCCTGTTTTACATTGACAATTTCGTCATGAATTAATTCATGAATAAGTTTATGAACAAATTCATGAATTAATTCACGACAAGTTCTATATTTTACACTGATGAAGAAATTGATGAATTTTTTTGGCACCTTATGTCAGATTCTAGCAAATACCAACACAAGAGAATAAATAACAAAATTATTTTTTTGTGCTGCATTTCCCCTATCAGAACATATTTTCTAACCATATCCATCTTCATCCAAAGCATCTTTAACTACAGATTAAGTCTGGCTAGAAGAGTAGTTGAAAATGCATTTGGCATTTTAGCCAAACGATTTAGAGTTTTTTTTTACTATAATTAATATGAATGTGGAAAAAGTGCAAACCATAACATTGGCATGTTGCACATTACATAATTTTTGAGACCCGAGTGTCCTAGTTCCATCCTAGAAGAGCTTTATAAAGACTATAGGTAATATTTCAATTTGGACTTTCTTACCAAACATGCTCACCGCAAGACATGCTTGCGTTGCTACCCGAGAGGAGTTTTGTGATTATTTCGTGAAAGAGGGAGCTGTGCCTTGGCAGGGGAATACCTACATAAATAAAACATATTCTAAGATTTCACACACTTTTTATCTAAGTATATTATCTCTTTAAAATTATGTATTCTCCTATTCCTCGTCTAATGCCTCAAAGAAAAACCAGTCTCAAAATATAACCTTCCCTGCGTTAAAATTTTAAATGTTAGCCTACTCCTGAAGTTCACGCAAAACTTGACGGAAAATAAAAATGCTCTAATTCGTAAAGTAACTTCATGAAGAAATTCATGAATTAATT
Organism: Pseudeuparius sepicola; assembly: GCA_963920635.1. Lineage (NCBI taxonomy): Eukaryota > Metazoa > Arthropoda > Insecta > Coleoptera > Anthribidae > Pseudeuparius > Pseudeuparius sepicola. The sequence continues at coordinate 67,666,263 of OY987298.1, forward strand.
CATGAAGAAATTGCCAGTGTAATACACGACTTTTTATAATAATTTGTCCTTGAAGTGACTTCATGAATTAATTCATGAAGAAATTGTCAATGTAAAACAGGCATAACGTGTATTTACGGACCATAGCAGAGAGTGTGTCCAAATATCAATGCGACGCCATAATTTGGTGCCAGACGTCGTGTGTGACAGCAGGTTTAGTTTTTGTGATTTTGTGCTAATACGGACTGAAGACATTGTTATTTTTGTGGCATCATAATGGTGTTTTGTTCAGCTTTTGGTTGCAAGAGTCGAAGTGAACAGAAAGTATCAGGAATATTTCATAGGTAAATATCTAAGTATTTATAATTAGAAAAATAGCTTCAAGGAAAAAGACCTTGTGTATTATTTGTATACCGCCTCAAACAACTAAAATTTGGTTTCTTTGTCGAAATTTGGTCCCTTTATAAACCAACAGTAACGCTTTAATGGCATTTTTCGTTCTTTACCAGTCCCACGCGATTCGCCATTGCGGTGGTGCCGATCTGGGCACACTCGATTTGGCCGGATTATGCGTCCTCTCTCCCGTCCCTTGTCTTAAGGCTAAATAAAAAAAATTGAAGGAACAATAACAATGTCTGAACCCATTTCTAGAGAATCAGAATGCAGAAAAGTAATTTCAGAACTGTTTTCAATCAATTAGATCGCTGAGTGCCTACTGGTTCAGAGCTGTTGTTGGAACAAACCCGCCAATATATAATAAACTTAAATATGTTTTAAAAAAACAAAATGGTAGGTACTAATTATTTTCGAAATGGTTTCTTTATTCTATCACGGAAAGGGTAGAAATTGTTGCAATTTATTATCGAAATCATAATTGCGCTAAAGCTACAGCACGAATTGCAACAATTTCTAACCTTTCCATGATATAATAAAATTTCAAAAACACGTTTACACTTTCAATGCAGGCTGAAACTAACGATTTCGTAGTTACAAGCAAAAAACGAGGACCTTTTTGTGACAGTGACTTTTTGTTACATATTTTAAAAAGATATAAGGTTTGAATTCGTATGAACTTTTTTTGTTTCGCTTCAGCTTTTTCATTTGTGACTTTTTTGTAAACTGATCGACACGTCAATAAAAACTAGGTAATTTGGTCGTGTGTAGTAGATAAAAAACTTAATAGTGGCGGGCATTTGTGTAGAAATTTCTACGCGTACAGTGGATTGTCAACTTTCCGTTTTTAGCCAATAATTCTGTCAAATCTGAACAGAATTCTAAAAACGATACATCACTGTATTCGCAATAAAAAGGGCTTTAAAATGATGCGCCACAAGGGGGGTAGTTCCATTTGAAATTTTAAATTTGGGGTTGCTAGGGATTAGGGGGATGAACATATCGGGTTGGCTTGACTGTCAAAAAAGCTCCCTCCAAAAACAAAAATCGACGGGTCTCGGCGAATTTTCAAATATTGTTCGGTTTCCGAATTTTTGGGGGGGTCAAGTTTTCGTTGGGATACCCTGTATATGTGCCTTAAATCATGTGTTTCACCGCCCGAGATACAACGTGACAATAAAAACTTTCGAGCTACACTGGAAAGGATAAAGGCAGCTACATTTATTTCTTGAGATTTAGGTGCTATAAAAGCTGTATAATTCACTCAAAAACAAGAAATAATGTGCCAAAAGTAAGTCACAGGCGAGTTTTCGCTAAATTCGAAATTTTTAAAATTATCAAGAAAATTTAAAAAAATCATCTGTTCCTTTGCTCCAATCCAGACCAGTGCCCTGCTGCGAAAACGACGGGTATAGACGCAGTTGCCGCAACCACGCGTTGCCCTTGATCCTCAAAATGGTCGTCCTGTTTCTTGTCTCCGAAAATTAAATACTCCGGTGATTCACATGAAACACAAAAATACTAATTGGTGAACGCGAAATAAGAATGGCATCTGACAGCTGGCGGAACTTGAACATAATAAGAAGACCAACATGGAACAGAGCTTCCCAGTGGTGGGATAATCAATATTTAGGCCAGCTAACTCTAATCGTCTCTAGATGGAGTTACCGTACAGAATTTTGTTCGCCTTGAAATTGTCGCATTTTATCAACTAATAAACATTGTTAAAGCATTGGGAGAATGATAATAATTAATTTACGTGGTAACGGGGTTTTAACACAAATATTCCGTAGCAAGGTATAGGTTGCATGGTAATTTTGAGGGGGACGGGACGCAAGGGGGAGATGGGCATACTGAGTGTCGTCAGACGCGTCAATCCCAGTATGCCCGCTTGATGGTTAATAACTGTCCCGCCGATTGTTTTCACACATACCTACTACGAGAAAATAATCATATTCCCCAATTTAGTATATTTAAAATTTACAAAGTGCAAAAGAAATGATAAACGGAATAAGAATATCTCGGTTTTTCCAACTGTAATTTCCTAGAAATTTAAACGGGCATACTGGCTGAAGTCACTCCCGCGCTGGGCGCGGATTGGTTCAAGAGTTACCAATGCTATACCTCTACTAACCTTGGCCGCTTGCCCTCCATTTCCCTGTGCAGCGTTGTCAGACGTATCGCTTGTTCACCGAATTTGAGAAATCGTCTGTCATTTAATTTTTGGGCAACTCTTTAATGGTTAATTTAGCGAATAGCATGCAAAAAACTACCTTTCAGATGTATCGATGATTTTCCTCGCGGGTGTCGTACTCCTTTCTTGTGTTTATTATCAAAAAATCCTCTCAAAAATCACAAAAGGCACTAGAAAACTAGTCGCACTGTTTTTACACAATGGCCGCGAAAGCACTGCGTTGTTTTTTTTTTACGGAAATACGAACAAAACACTTATTATTATTATTATTATTTCACCGCACATCGTTTAGAATTTAAAACTAAACATGAGGATAGTAAGGTTTTTTAATATTTAAATAATACTGTACTTAAATGGAATTTGTAATTTGTGACGTTCCAAAACAACTTTATACCTACCTACCTATTAATAAAAAATTAATATTTCGTCTCGTTTTTCCCTTACTGCAATAAATTAACACTAATTAATGCCATTTGTAAAGGAAACAAAAATTATCCATAACTTGTCAAATCATGTCAAATGAAAGCTTATTATTACCTAATAATTCAAAAAAATGGCCGAAAAAATGTTTTAAAGAACCGGTTAAAATAAGCCACACATAAAACAGTTGTAGGTAAGTACAAGTTAAGAATGCCATATCCTATGAAACAGCACTCGTCGCTCCACAGAATTTTGCTGGAAAAAGGAAATCTGCTGTCGACTGATTTAAGAACCAGTTGCAAAATTCTAATCGAGCAAGAAAATCGCCTGACTGCAATGCGTGGACCTTTTGAATTTGGGAAGGGTGCTAGTTTTCCACCAAATTTAGAACAGCCTCGACCTGTGCTAAATCGTCTTCGGCACGATGTCCCACTCCATCTCGACAAACTTCCACAGACCCCCGTGTTCCAAAGCTTGAAGTACTGTGTCGCTTGTTGGCATATCGCCGCCGATATTCAGCGGCAGCGTGGTTTGCATTACACAAACACTCTCGGATAGCTCGATATACGCGGCCACGTTTTGTAAAAATACAAAACCCTTGCCTGTGATTAATCTAAATTCATTCTTATTTAGAGCAAGACGCTTTTTGGCATCCTAAGTAGTGTCCACACAGTCAGCGGATGGTGACAGCTTTGAAAAGCGTATTGCGCAGAGAGGTTGGAAGTAAAGTGGAAACATTGAAAAGTCGAACTTCATAGAAACAGCTATAAAAATGTCGATTACTACATTATTTTTATGTGAAAATTCACAACTCAAATTTCGGATTTTGCAAAATAAACGTGCAGTGTGGGTACATGAAATAAACCTAAGCAGGGAAACACTTGGTGAACTCCATCATCTGTATAAAAATAATTTTGGAAATCTCGACCCAAAGTTTGTCTAAAACACCTCGGTTGTGGCGATGTGCATGCGTTATGTCCTATAGGGGTTTGCGACTAAAAACTTCACTAATTAGCATTTGAGGATCCATATTGTTTATTCTTAAGTAGGTATATAAGAATACAACGCTCTATTTTTTGAGGTTAAATACGCGCCAATACGTTCGAAAATGTCAAATGACTTGAACGCTCCGCTACCAACGAGCAAACACGCTTTACTCTCCGCTCCCCTCTCCGTGGTATGTGTGGACACGAAAACCTACCTAAACACTGATAGTAGGCTTCCTATTGTTTTGTAAGCTCCGCTACTATCTCCGCTTTGCTCTCCGGTCCGCCGTCCGCCTTATGTGTGGCCGTGCACTTAGAACCTTCTCGAGCGAGGTTATCAGCGATTTCGTTGCCATGAATACCTTCATGCCCTGGCACCCACATTAGGGTTAATCCATTGCCTTTAGCTACTTGCTTTCGATGGGCTTTGCATTCCCAGGCTCATAATTATAAGACTTCAGAGTTTTCAGTGCTGTCCGACTGTCTGATAAGGTGTATATTCTTGCCAAAATGGCTCATAAAACCTCATTCCTGCCAACATTTTTTCTTTAAAAAAAACTGTTCAGACTTTGTAGCTGATAAAACATTTATTATATTTCTACATTTTTCTTCATTTTCAATTTTAGAACTCAGTGATGAAAATTCGAAATACCAAATTTTCGTATTTGGTCAAAGTAAAATTTTCACAAACCATACAAGTACATTTCCACAAAACGAAAAAAATCATTGCTGTCAACCTAACAAAAAAAAACTTTCCCTGTAAGTTCTCACATCCTATTGAAACCAAGTTTATGTTCCTATTCGACCTCTGATTAACGGTGTTTGTTTTAGTGTAATTTGCCATTTTTTTATTTGGTTCATTAGAAGCACTCCACGAATGAATGGAGTATGGCGAGTAGGCGTTTATAAACCTGTCGTGACAGGTCAGCGTGGCGAGAAGTTGGCACTCATTCTTCGAGTGGGTGGCGCTCCGACTTCCGAGGTCGGTACTTGTCAAAGTACTTGTGCCATCTTTTAGTTGGGAGAATATTCGCTGATTGGTTACTCACCGAGTCGAGGCTGTTGCTGAAGATGTTGCGCGTGGCGGGCGTGGAGGCGACCGGCGCGCCGGCGGCGTCCGCGCCCTGCCGCCCGTCCGCGTCGGCGGCGGCTCGCCGCGCAGCCGGCAGCTCCAGCTCGGCGAGGCCGTAGCGGGTGCGCGCGCGGTTGAGGCGGCGCAGCCGCTGGTACACGGCCAGCGCCTCGACCTCGCGCGCCGCCTCCAGCAGGTAGCGCGGCGACTCCGACGCCCACGCCAGCCCGGCGAGGCACAGCGCCCCGGGCGCCACGCTCAGCAGCAGGTACCTGCGCCGGGCCAGAAAATGGGAGCCTGACTCGATTTCAAAATGGGAAGTTTGGTCCAACTTTTATCTGCCCAACTTCCACAATCGATGCAAACCGTCACAGTAGGACGGCTTCTTCCTATAAACACGCCGGGTATCTACTTTTAAACGCATTTATACAAACCCATAAAATCTTTATTTTTGGATATAAGGCCTTCAAAAATCGTCTCTTTTTACCTTCCTACCGTTTTCAAAGGCAAGTCAAGGCCACCTACGATTTATTTTATACCCCCTATTTTCACGCGATTTTTTATTGAAAATCTGACCTCACAGCGTTAATCAAGAAATCCCAAAAACCTCATATAGGAAATTTGAACAAAAAATATACAGGCAGTTCCATTATACAGAGCGCCAAAATTGAGCAAAATAGGTATTTTAAAGGCATCTGACAAGAGAAGTCTACCATGGAATCCCCTCAAAACACTTGAATTGTCAACAGGACCACTCAAAGCTTTGGTGTGCAATTATTCAATATAAAATACTCAGGGTGTCTCTCTCTGTGACATCTCAAAATAGTGATTTTTTGGGGGTTAAAAATCGAATAAGTTTATAAAAACCACTCCGGACACTATAAAGACTAAAAAATACAGATGTCCATATGAATTAAAGTATGTATGTATGAGATAAGGTGGCTGGTGTGCCACAATAGGAAACCAACAGGAAATGTATCATCTTAGACAGTGACTTTGTTGAGAAAAGTTCAATAATTAAAATCCTTTTTTATTTTGTTGGTTGGCATTTTGTAAAAAAATTAAAATTTTGTATTGGACCTTTGCACAACAACACTTTGAGGAGTCTTGTTGACCATTCAACTGGTTTGAGGCAATTCCATGGCACACTTGATTCGCCAGATGCCTTTAAAATCTTATTTTGCTCAACTCTGATACCCTACAAAACGGAACTCCATGTATATTTGTTGTTTATATTTGGTATATGAGGATTTTGGGGTGTTCTAATTAACACTGTGGTGTCGAAGTATAATAAAAAAAATCGTTAACGGGTTTTCGTGAAAAATTTTAGCCAGCCCTGGATTTGCATTTTGCAAATGGTAGAAAGGTCAAAAGAGGCATTTTTTGAAGGATTTATTCCTATGCTTAAAAGTAGACATCCTGTATTTTGAAAACCAAATGGTTTTCATTGTACAGGGCGTTAAAGCTAGAATTTTTTTTAAGTATTTTCGTGATATGATATCTTCTACACATCTTATATCTACACTGTGTATCGTTTTTCATGTATATGTCGTAGGCATCGAGCGTAATACGTCGTTTCGCGGAAAGCCTAGTCATTACAGGTATTGCCGGCAAAAGCTGTAATAAAATAACTATTACCTCGTTTGACTGACATTATGCGTCATTTCAGGGATTGCCCTTGCCCTTTTTAGTCAAACAGAGTAATCGGTCGAACCAAACTGTCGGCGGCGCACTGTGACAGCGACAGCGTTCGCGTCGACGAAAACGCCGCGCCTGACGTCGAGCCGGGATGGTTTGATAGAAATTTTATTCCGCGTTCAACAGTCAGTGCGTTCGCTCGTTGTTCCTTAAATATATACCTAAAAATGATCAATAATAAGGTAAGAATAGCATATGGTTTATTATTGATGAATTATGAGGAAGACAAATAAATTATGAATGCACTTTTCGACCATCCAACAAAAAAAAAAGTAAAATATTCGTAAGACGAAGAACCGAAGGATCTTATAAAGTATCTGTTGAAAGGACGCTATATTATTTACTACAATTCATTTTTATCATAATTATGAATCCCAAGAAACAGCCGTGGGGCGAGCGCTCCGCCGACGTTTCCGTTGTAATCAAACTCAAACAGATTACGACTTACGACGCACACGGTGACGGACGCTCAGGCCGACACTCGGGCGGTCTGCAGTCGGCCCGGCTGAACGGAATCTAACAAACCATCCTGGGCGTTTTCATTGTTTTGATTACAGCCGACGTCCGCAGCGTTCGGCGGCGTTCGACGGAATGTTCTAACAAACCGTAGCTTGACAGCGTCTGACTGCCGTTTGTTCAGTCATTTGTTGAAAATTATTTGTAGAATTTGACTGAACAAACGGCAGTCAGACGCTGTCACGGCCGATTATTACTCTGTTTGACTAACAAGGGCAAGGGCAATCCTTGAAATGACGCAAAATTTGAGTCAAACAAGGTAATAGTTATTTTATTACAGCTTTTGCCGGCAATACGTGTAATGACTAGACATTCCGCAAAATGACGTATTACGCTCGATGCCTACGACCTTATACACCCTTGAAAAACTAAGTAGGCTCGGCGAATTTTTTTATAGATATGTCCCTGAAAGATCAACATTTGCGAAGTATTGGATTGACGTTGCCGCGAAATCCTGGCCTACTGCGATTTTTTGAAGGGGTGCGTTTTTCGACAAACCATATGAGGCATTTTTTATTTTAAATCTGACACAACAGCGTTAATCAGGACACACCAAAACCCCACATACCAAATTTGAACAAAAAAATATACAGGGATTCCATTCTCCAGGGTGCCGTGATATAGATATCTTCTAAAATAAGTGAGTTCATAAAATTTTGGAGAATTTTCTATAGAGGTAATACCTATAATGGTCCCAAAGAGCTATACAGTGCCCGCCAAAAAATTGGAACCATATGGGAATTTTTCTTATTTTTGGGCTAAGATGAAACCATCCTGGGGCGATCATCTCCACTTCCGAAAAGATTCTAAATGAGATCATTAAACGGCGTGACGTCATTTGCACATCTGTCAAAAATGACATTTAATTAAATAAATAGCCAAAATACGCTTTATTTGTGATTTTATCGAAAAAAGTTATTTGAAAATGTTGCTTGGAATTTTATTTTACTCCTATTGCCAATTTTCAGACAAAAATCCTGACAATGATAAATTTTTGATTTTTTGAAAAAATATAAAAATTGCACCTTGTTAGCTGAATTTTTCTTGAAACTAGCCGATTACGACCCAAAAAGGGTCCATAACTAAAAAATATCACGTTTGAATGATAGGCAAACAATTCTAAAGTCAAATATGGCACACCAAAAAAATGATATTTATTAGTTTTTATATTTTTTCCAAAAATCAAAAATTTATCATTGTCAGAATTTTTATCTGAAAATTTGCCCATGGGGGTAAAATAAAATTCAATTTTTGACATTGTCGGATCGACTGGCACCGTCGCAATGATAAAGGCCTGACAACTGACGACGCGACGTCATCACAGGGAGGTAGCTTTTTGTAGTTGTTTACTTTTACTTGTCTGGCGATTTTCCTGTTTTAGAGAACGTTTGTTCTGTTTTATTGTGTGTTGGATTGTCTTTTTCAGTAATATAGGATGTGGAGTTTTATTAATAAGGTGGTAAAACAGCACTGGTTCGGAATAAAGCGATTAAAATTCAATTTTAGTTTATAGGTTTTAGGTTGTGTCTATAGTTTCGAACTTATTCAAATCATGCCGTGGATGTGTTCCGTTCCCAACTGCAAGGGAAACTACTAATGTTTCTCCCTAAAGACCCCATTTTAAGGGAAAAGTGGGTTATGGCCATCAAAAGAGATTTTGTTCCTACACAGTTTTCCAGGGTTTTGGTTTGGACTGTTGGAGAGTGTCCCTAAAAGTGTACCTAACAATTTTACGTGATTAAATTTAACCACCTTGAAATCATGAAGTTTTATGGTTTTATTCATTCGGATTTATCTAGGCACGCATAAGAAATAATTGGCATTTACGAAAATTTTACCGGTATATATCTAAATGCACCAAAAGCCATTGAAAATGTTACTTTCACTCTCGTAGATTATTATCCGTGTTGTAAAACCATGAGCTATATTTGTAAATAATCATTTTAAAGTTTTTTTTTGCCAATTTTACCAAGTTGACATCTTGAAATTTGAATTTGGCGCCTTAGGTCCACCTCCCCTGGACTCATGGCTTTCAGCTGCCGGGCCTTGTCATTGCGACGGTGCCGGACCGACGGCCAGCGAGGGAGCAAATGCGCGTGCCCGAAAAATTCCCCTTCGCCATTGTTCTAAAACGTGACGGGAATACGAGCAGTGTTGCCATATGTTTTACCCGATAGCAATAACAATTTTTGAATTTTACTATTTTTTTTTCGGGCAAATTCCGGTTGACATTTTTTTTTTAAATATCGTGGGAGTTTCCTCTACCTATACCATCGGATAAACTAAAATAAAAATGGTGCACTAGTCCATTCCTACAATTTGATAATGAAAAAAATTAAGTAATAGTTTTTTAATTTCCAAAATATACAGGACTATTGAAAGATAAAATTTAAAACATGAATTTCAATGTATTAATTGAAAATGAATAAACAAAGTTATTTTAACCAGGGGCGTGCAGTCCATGGAAGCAAGGTAAGCAGGATTCCCCCAAACCAAAACAATGTAAAATGATAAAATGTAATTTTTGAATTTTTAAACAGGAAGCAATTATCAGTTTAGTTACCTAGGTATATCAAAAACGCTAAAAAAATGTCTTATATATCATAAATATATCAAATCTACAATATGTTATGCCTATAGCAAATGCGGGGTTGACTCCGACTACGCCCATCCTACCGAGCGATAGTACAGTACAATGTAAGCTATGCCGGCCGCTTTTCTGTAGCGTTCGATAGTCGAGAGGTTATTGAACTTTCCACCTCCACCGCACTGGCTGACGCGAATGAGAACGCCTGTTTTAAGCGGGCGTGGAAGCTATCGTTGCAGTATGTTCTTTGTATAGTTTAGTTGGTTTTGATCTGCGTCGGTGCGTCGCGCGCGTCGTATCTCGGGCGATATGGAAGACAATAATAATCACTTTCACAGATATCGCTGTTGTCTCTTGAGAATATACTTCTCCAGAACATGTTAGAGCATCGACTTTTTATGATGAAGTCATTGACGAATTCGCAAAAAGTGATCGAAAAATCGAATTACATTACAAATAGGAAATAGGTAAGTTTTTAAACATTGCTCCCCTTACTTAAAATGTCACCGCACGCCCCTGATTTTAACCGTTTTTAATACACAGTTTAGCTCGCCGAATTCATAAGTCTCCACACGCACGGCCTAAACCAGGCTGTTTCGGGATTGCCGGCAGCATGTATGCGATTTCGTAACTCTTTATCGCAAAAACGAAACATTGTAGAACAAATCTAAAAACGCCATCTTAAGGCCCATTAAAAAGTGCCATAAGAAAGTGTTTTTTTTTTCTCTATCTAAGATAACAACTTCAGAAAAAAATAAAATCGAAAACGCAAAATTTTACTTTTTTCAAAATAACTCAAAAACGAAAAAAGATATAAAAAATCTATTTGTGCCATTTTATTGACCTCAAAATTGCGCAACTTTTTCCCCATTTAACCGTTGCCCTATCTCTCACCGTTTGCAATATCCCCATGCTGTTCATTCTTATCCGGGACACAGTGTATATGTTAATCACCTTGTATGGTTATAGAAAAATATAATTTTCTATCGATTGTCGAAGGTAGATAAATGTTGGGCCCCCTGTAACGAACGGCCCTCTCTACCTGTGCCAGGAGCTCCAGTGCTCACGGTGGTCGCTGACGATGTCGGCCGGAGCGGCGGGCATGGTGGCGCGGGCGACAACGGCTGCGGCGAGGGCGCCCAGCGGCCACGAGGCCAGCAGCGCGCCGCCCATCCGAGGCCGCGACGCCCGGGAGCAGGTCTCTGCCAGCCACGCGGCGCCCAGCGGCAGCGCCCCGGCGACGCCAACACCGGAACAGAACCTACACAGAAGTATGGTCGGTGAGATATTTATTGGTGTTGGTCTCAAAGCTACCGTTCCTGTAGTATAAATAAAAGAGTCGACCCAGGGCCGGCTCAAGCTTTTGCGGGGCCGGGTGCCGCATGAAAATGCGGGGCTTCGACAAGGAATTATTTAATCGATTAAGAAGAAATTTTTGAAAGTTGGTACGCTACTTACCAAGGTATATTTTAAAAGAGTCGACCGAGGGCCGGCTCAAGCTTTTGCGGGGCCGGGTGCCGCATGAAAATGCGAGGCCGGGTGCCGCATGAAAATGCGGGGCTTCGACAAGGAATTATTTAATCGATTAAGAATAAATTTTTGAAAGTTGGTACGGTATATTTTATTACATGTCATTTTCTAGAAAGGTAGGCCCGGGGCGACGAGTTTGGATCACTTCAGTGGCGGATATAGGAATTAATTTCGGGTGGTGGAGGGACAATTTTTGTGTATTTTTTAAAACAAGGGCATTTAAGATAATTATAAAAAAATGCGCCGCAGGCGAAATTTTCTAGAAATTTGAAGTAAAATTACATAAAATTAGTCTTAGGAAATCCCAATATCTTCAAATTTACAAGCTATTGGCTGGATCACTCTGTACAGGGTGTCCCATTTTGGATGTTTTTGGGTGTTTTTCTCAAAAATCTCAGTTATTATTAAAGCTAGAGGGTTGCGGTTTTCACGTGACTGTACTACTTTTTTGAGAGGAATTTGGTGGACCAATCAGATTTTAGATAAGTTTTATAGTTTCCGCGCATTGGCGCAGGACTGGAAGATTTCCATTTTTGGAAACCTCCCTCCTGGCTACAACTTATATATATCGACAAATTTAATCAACTATTTTTATAGATTTTTTGGCGTGGAATCGAATGGAACAATTAGTTTTTTGGTAGCGTTAATAGTTTTTGAGATATGAACCAAAGTTATATTTTTTTAATGGAAACCATAGTTCATATCTCAAAAACTATTAACGCTACCAAAAAACTAATTATTCCATTCGATTCTACGCCAAAAAATCTATAAAAATAGTTGATTAATTTGTCGATATATATATATATATATATATATATATATATATATATATATATATATATATATATAAGGATGTAAGATTAGCGAGTGTAAATGTAATAATTACAAGAAAAGGTGATAATATATATATATATATATATATATATATATATATATATATATATATAAGGATGTAAGATTAGCGAGTGTAAATGTAATAATTACAAGAAAAGGTGATAATGAAATAATAATTAAAATAAATTAAAAAAATAAATAATAAATAAATAATAATTAATAATAAATAATAATTCCAAATAGCATGAAACACGTGTATGCGGTTACTAGTTTTTTCTTTTTGTTAACTTTGAGTGTTTGCCCATTATCACCTTTTCTTATATATATATATATATAAGTTGTAGCCAGGAGAGAGAGAAAATTTCCAGTCCTGCGCCAATGCGCGGAAACTATAAAACTTATCTAAAATCCCAAATTCCTCTCAAAAAAGTGACGTGAAAACCGCAACCCTCTAGCTTTAATAATAACCGAGATTTTTGAGAAAAACACCCAAAAACACCCAAAATGGGACACCCTGTACATGGGACTCAGAGGCGCGGGGCTGGTCAAAACGCGGGGCCGCGTGCACCGCACCGTTCGCACGGGCCTAGAGCCGGCCCTGATTCGACCCGAGAAAATTCATTGGCACAGAAAATATACGCTACACGGACGGAAGTCTTACACAATGTAATTATTTGGCCGGCTTCGCCTGGCTTTCAGCAGTGACTATAGAAGAATTCTTCCATAGTTCTGCCTTCGCGGCCTTGGTACTTTCTTTACTTAATACAGCACGCTAAGAAAAGCATCGGAAGGCGGCGTTGCCGCGTAGCGTATATTTTCTGTGGTCATTGGTGTCATTATTCGCAGCTTTTGGTCAGTTACGAGTTACGAATAAGACATATGATCACCTGTCATTAGCGAACAGTTTCAGTCATATTAGTCCAATAAAGATGTTCTCGGCTTATAGGAGTCGCAAAAAAATTCCAAACAGGATGATTTTTTTCAGGGTTGCTTGGGAACGGCCTCGTGAGTGTTTAACCAAAAGATCACACTCGAACTCCTGGTACGAATTGAGCTATAGAGTGGTTTCCTGGTTGACGGAAAAAAGATGGAAAATCAAAAGGTCGAATCACAATCGTCCGAATCACAAAATGTCGAAAACAAAATATAGAAACTACAAAAGATTTAATCACAAAATGTCGAATCAAAAAAAGATCGAAAGACAAAAGGTCGAAACACAAAAGGTCTAATCACAAAAGGTCGAAAAAAAATGCGAATGTGTGATTTTTTTCTTTCTTTTGAGTAGGTGGCTGTGAATTCATATTTGACATTGTCTTGGGATTCCAAACAACTTTTCTTAGTGCCATACTGCTGTATTTCTAAAAATAATAAGGGCACTTTACTCTTGAGGAAGTATATTATTCAACCTCCCCTGTATACGAATAGAAATTTCGATAAATAAGTCGAAATTTCGAGAAAAAGGTCAAAATTTCGAGAAAAAAGTCGAAATTTCGAGAAAAAAGTCGAAATTCAGTAAAACTTCGAGAAAAAAGTCGAAATTCCGAGAAAAAGTCGAAATTTAAAAAAAATCACCGCCGTGACCCTTCTACGCCTTCGTATACAAGACCACCTCTGCAGCGTGAGGAATTTTTATCATAAGTCATACTTCCGGCGCATTACTTCTCACACTACTCGCACCATTCTTTATATATTACTTTTATTAGAGTCATTTTGCTCTAAAAAATATTTAGGAAACCACCCCTATTGTTTAGGAAACCACCCTATAGCGCAATTCGTAGTAGGAGTTCGAGTGTGATCTTTTGGTTGGACACTCAGGAGGTAGTCCCCAAGCAACCCTGAAAAAATCATCCTATTTGGATTTTTTTGCAAATCTGAAATCTTTAATGGACTATATCCAGGGGAACGCAGCACAATTAGGATTTGTTGGTTAGAAATATATGACTATCATAATCAGATGACAATGACCGCCGGAGGACAAAATGTTAACATTTGTTTGAAATGCTAAATCTTTAAAATTCCTTAAGTTACTGCTTAAAATGCCTTGTTTTCGTTCTATTGTTAATTAAGGCAGTAGAGAAATTTGAGATAACGTTACTTTTACCCGAATTTCAAATATTTTGAGCTTTAAACATAAAAAAGCCGACGCGATTTTTCTCTATCAGAAGACATTCCTACCTAAATGGATAATTGCTATATAAAGGGCAAATTTCATAAAACGCATAATAAAGTTTTCCCACGTAGGTATGTTCAAAACATTTTATTACAGGTGACTCAATTCTTACACATTTTGTTTTATTTTTAGAAAATCTTTCAAAATTGGAAGCTGACTTGCACAGTAATTATTGGGCTTCTCCTCTCTATAAACCATTCCGTCCACAAATCTGACGGTGGTAGATTCATTATGTGAGAATGTTTGACCTTGCCAAATTTGTTTTCGAGACTGCTGTAAATTGTTACTAAGGGTTAGCTTATCTTTCAGACACCACAGTGTCGTCTTCGATCTTTAATGTTCCCCATGTTACTAAATCTATAAAATATTCACTCATTGCCGATATCAACTGTTTATGCGAACTTATTACACAACAGAAACACACGACAATAAATCAAAACTACAATTTGAACGACGAAATTATCTAAAATAAATCAAAACTATGCAAAATTAACGCAAACTGCTTTACCGACCAAGTTTTATTTTACCTCCAGACGCCACTTTGGACTCGATCCGCTGTCTTGTTGGACTGCCCTATTATCTTTTGGGTTCGAAACTCGTGTCCAAAGGTGCAATGGGCGCGTGGATAATGAATAATATAAGTGAGGCGATTGTAAACGGTTTTATTGAATACACGGGGGAATTCAGCTGAAGGGTGCACATCTGAAAGTAATTTGATACAAGTATTTCATTTCAAAGGGCTTTTTTGACATATAGCAACATTTTTTTCTACTTCCGGGTTTTACCGGAAATAACATCAACTTTGGATTTTTAAATAGAACGTCCTGTATGTTTTTACATATTCGAATTCACCGTCAAATTCTGTGTACCCCACACCGTTTCTGTAAAATTTTGACGGCTCTATCAATTTTTATTTAAAATTTTATTTTGCATCTAGAAGGCCATGAACAACTTGCTAAATATGCCTAATTTGCCTTTCCTAACCACAGAAAAATTGAAATTTTAACAAACTAAATTTTTTGACATTTTTACAAGTCATCTTACATGTATTTTTTTATGAAAATGCGAGGTGTATTTTCGTGCAAAATATATATTTCTTAAAAAAGCATGGTAGAGCGCTTTCGGCTTACGCCATCATCAGTACCACCTGGAAGAGAGCACCACACAATTTAGAGGACGAAAAACGTATGATAACGTAGTAAAAACTGAAATTCTTTTTAATTTGTGTTATACTCACTTGTCAGGTGTACAAGAAATTTTTGAGATGCCATATACTATAAAAACCATAGAGGACGATAGAACAAACTTGTCACATGTTAAAATACTTAAAACACCTATACATATCACAGCTCATAAGCTATATAATTGGACATATTTAATTTTAATATTAATAATTATGAATGATAGCGATTTTGTTGAACAGCTGATGGGCCGGAAGGCCTCGAGGCAACGTGGAAGATGACAAGGGAATTTAGATGTTACCGGCTTTAGTGGAAACCATGAATAATACTAGAAAGCCCGCGCAATTTGAAATCGACATGGGCGTGCAAATAAATTTTTTGTTTTTTAATTAAAATATTAAAGAGGAGGTAGTAGTAGTAGTAGTAGATATTTATTATCTCAAAAATTTTACAATTTTTTATTTTATAGTATTATAATAAAAAATTTAAGTTATTTAATAATAATATTAGCCATAATTTTTATGAATTTAGCTGAGAACATAAATAAACGGAATTCCACTGATATCAAACAAGTTGATATGTGCGTGGTTAAATCCAGGTATTTATAGTAACTACAACAGGCCGTATACAAATATGTCATTAAAGTATTAGGCATTATACATTAATGTGACTGATGAGTAGTGCATGTAGGTGGAGGTAAGTCGATATATATTTTGGTTCAGGTAAGTATGCAGTTTAAGTGAGGTAAGTAACTTATCGAATAAATAGATTGTAGGTTAAACTATCTTAAATATATTGCTGAGTATCTTTTTATCAATTTCTTGTAGCCATATTTTAGTTTTTTGTTTAAACAAGTTTAAATTGTTAATTGATCTTATCTGTTCAGGCAATAAGCAGTATACACGAGGGCCAATATAGTCAAGGGAACATTGTGCTAATCGTTTAGAAACTTTTGAGGTTATAATTTGCTTGTATTCTTTATGTTTGGTAGGATATTTATGTGATATATGTATTAGTTTATTTTTATTTTTAAATTGCAAGTTGAGGATTTTTTGAAAAAATAATTGTCTTAGGTCTAGGACCTTACATTCTTGGAATAATAAAATACTGGGATATATTCTGTCTTTTCCAAGTAGGATTTTTAGGAATGATTTTTGAAGTACTTCCAGGCGATGCATATGAGATTTATAAGCACTACCACAAGCAGCAATCCCATACTGGAGTAAGGATTCCACTAATGCGTGGTAAGTAGTTTTAAGGTCATGTGTACTTAAAACCTTTTTTTAACATTTTGAATTTGTAGATAACTGATCTTAATTTTTTTAAAAGTTTTGATATGTGATTGTCCCACTTCATGTGCCTATCAAATTCTACACCCAAATATGCGATTGTATCGGTACAGCTGATTGAAACATTACAACTTGGATTTTTTGATACAACAAGTGTATGATAGTCCGGAATCTTCCTCTTATCACAACTAAATGGCATGAACTTCGTTTTTTCAAAATTAATAGTAAGTTTCATAGTATCAAACCAAGATAGGATCTTTTGTAAGTCAGTTTCAGCAGTGTTTTTAACGTCCTTCCAATTCTTTCCAGTGTATTGTATAACTGTGTCATCGGCGAAGGAAGAAATTATACCTTTTGTGTCAAGATTTAGTAAACCATTGATGTAACATGAAAATAATATGGAACCTAAAACAGTACCCTGCGGGACGCCACATTCCACAGTTAGTGGCTGACTAATATGATTCTCCATAGTAACATATTGTATTCTATCACTCAGGTATGATTTCATTAGATTTAGTGCAACGCCAACTCACGCCAAGGTCCTCTAACACTGTAGCCAAAATATCATGACTAACAGTGTCGAAGGCCTTGGCCAAGTCAAGAAAAACACCTATAGTTGACATACCCCGATCTAGAGCATGGTATATATTATTTTTTAAGAAAACCATGGCATCCTCTGTCGAAATTCCTTCTTTAAAACCAAACTGTTTATTAGATAGTATATTGTTTTTGTCTAAATATTTTACTAGTCTACGTTTTATTATTTTTTCAACAATTTTAGCGATATTTGATATTAAAGTAATGGGTCGGTAGTTACAAAGTAGTTTCGAATCTCCCTTTTTAAAAAGGGGCTTTATTATCCCAATCTTAAGAATGTTTGGAAAATGGCCGTAATTAAAACTTTTATTTATTATATCACATAGAGGATCTTTAATGAATGGTGCAATTTCCCTTAAGGTTTCCGCAGAAATTTCATCATAACCTGAAGATTTATTTAATTTTAAGTCTTTAATGCAACTTTCAACTTCCAAGCTATCCGTTGGGAATAAAAATAAATTTGTGTTTTTTAATTTCCGTCTCATCTCAACAATTCCTGTAGTACAGAGTTTATCTGCCATCTTTTTTCCTAGGGTGGTGAAGTATTCATTGAAATGATTTGCAATTTCTTTTTTATCAATATTTTTTTGATCTTGGAATAATATCTCTGAAATGTTGCACGCCTTATGCTTGTCACCGCTAAATTCGTTTATTATTTTCCAAACGGTCTTTTTACAATGTTTATTTTCTTCTATCTTTTGTTGGTAATATTTATATTTGCAATTTTTTATTAGTTTATTAAGTTTTTGTTTATATTTATTATAATTTTGTTTCAGATGTTCATTATTAGGGTTATTCATACAATTTCTATATAGATTATGTTTTACTTGGACACTCTTCATTATACCTTGAGTAATCCATGGTTTTCTTTTCTTACTAAAGTTTTTTAACAATATTTTTTTTGTGCATTTATTTATAACGTTTTTAATTTTATTGATAAAAGTTGTTGTTATTGAATCAACGTTTTGACTATCATAAATTTCGTTCCATGTTTCCAATTTTATTAATTCAACCATTTTTTTATTATCCAACTTTTTTACGGACTTTTTTATATCAGGAGATGGACAGGAAACTGGGACTTTAAGATCAATACATGCTGCCACTGGATAGTGATCCGTTATGTCATAATGAAAAACGTACGATCTCGTAATGTCATTACTAGGGTTTCGAACAAAAATGTGGTCGATGCATGTTTTTGAGCCACTGTGCACTCGCTTGTATTCATTTATAAGAGACTGGAATCCAAATTCACTAAGTATATTGAGATAATTCTGGCAATATTCTTGTTGGGATTTTATGTTTATATTTATATCCCCTACTAAGAAATAAATATCTTTAGTCGACTTTACATGGTTTTCCAAAAAGTTAGCTATTTCCAAATTAAATTCAATTGCACAAGTTTCTGGTGGTCTATATAGGGCTATTAGAGTCACTTTTCTAAAACCCATTTGTATATTAGCTATAATAACTCTATTTGCATTAATATTTTCAATCTGTATACTACAAAAGTTTTTGTAAACACTCTTTACATACAACATGACCCCATCGTTTCTGTTTATTTGACCCTCATTATGCACTGCCTCGTAGTTATCTATAGAAAAGAAATTTGTATCTCCTATATTCCATGTTTCTGTAAAGACAATAATGTCGAACAAGCATTTACATTCTTCTAAAAATATTAAAGCATTTTCAAAGTTCTTATTTAAACTCCTAATATTTAAATGTAAAACAGAAAAAGATTGTTTTGTTTCTTCGACTTTTAGGAATATACTAGTATTTTTTATCACTTGAGTTGAATGTTCTGTTATTTGAAATTCTTGTAAGTAAGGATCCATTTAGTATACTATTTTTTAGTAGTAGGTATATATAAAGAAATAGAACCTCTCACCTGAATTTTATTTATACAATAAATGTAAATCACTTTTGTTTAGTTTGTCTTGTGGTTCTGGGACTGTTTTTGATTAGTCTTTTTCTTTTATTTTTATTTTGTTTGATTGTAATAGTCTGTTCTTCCTTTCTTTCTTCTTCACTCGAATCTTTGTCCTCAGAGTCGCCTTCAACTTCACTATAGAACTCACTTCCACTATTGTTGTCTTCCAATTCTTCAGCAGAATTTAGTTTTCCTTCTATCTCCAACTTTCTTCCTTTTAGCACAGACCTATATAGCTTAGCTATATAGGTCTGTGCTTTTAGTTTGGCTTGCTTATTATTTTTCTTTGCTTCTTTTAAATGCTTTACTAGAACTCTTTGTGTTTTCTGATCATGTGGACAAAGGTCATTAACTATAGTAACTTTGCTACCTTTTAAGTTTGATATATGCTTAAATAAGGTTTGTTTTTTAAATAGGTAACAAATTCTATTAGAATGCCCTTTTTTCCTTCTTGTTTACCTATTAGATATATATTATTTATATCACTTGATACAATTTCTATCTTAAGCAAGGTTTGCAACTTATAGTATATAGTATATTCTACCAAATCTTGAGAAGACGAGTTTAAGCCAAACACTATTATGTTGTTGCGCCTTCTTCTACGTTCACTTATGAGATATTGATATCATTAATTTTTTTTATAATTCTAATTAAGGTTAACTTTAACATTTAAGCAATCAGGATTGTGAGTAGCTCTTTGCTCATTTGAATGTCTTCGAGAAAATCCAACCTATTAAAGTTTTTAGAAGTAATGTTATGTATGATTTTGGAATTAGAATGGGGACTAAAATTGTGGTTAGTCCCCATTCTAATTCTACTCACAAATCCTGACTGCTTAAATGTTAAAGTTAACCTTAATAGGTCGTTGCTTCCGTTACACAGAAGACTCACTCTATGATGATAACCACGGCCTCCTCTTACCAGGAAATCATCCTCCTCATCGATAATTAGAATTATAAAAAAAAAATTTTTTACTTTTAACTTTTGCAATAAATTTATGTCTTCTCACAAATAATTTAAAAAAATAATAATACCTCCTCTTTAATATTTTAATTAAAAACAAAAAAATTATTTACACGCCCATGTCGA
This sequence comes from Pseudeuparius sepicola, assembly GCA_963920635.1. NCBI lineage: Eukaryota > Metazoa > Arthropoda > Insecta > Coleoptera > Anthribidae > Pseudeuparius > Pseudeuparius sepicola. Next base: position 67,686,728 of record OY987298.1, read on the forward strand.
TTTCAAATAATTATTAATATTAAAATTAAATATGTCCAATTATATAGCTTATGAGCTGTGATATGTATAGGTGTTTTAAGTATTTTAACATGTGACAAGTTTGTTATATCGTCCTCTATGGTTTTATATAGTTTAAGGCATCCCAAAAATTTCTTGTACACCTGACAAGTAAGTATAACACAAATTAAAAATAATTTCAGTTTTTACTACGTTATCATACGTTTTTCGTCCTCTAAATTGTGTGGTGCTCTCTTCCAGGTGGTACTGATGATGGCGTAAGCCGAAAGCGCTCTACCATGCCTTTTTAAGAAATATAATTATATTTTGCACGAAAATACACCTCGCATTTTCATAAATTTAATCACGTGCACACAGCCGACACTTTTCATTTTATCTACATGTAGACATTAAATGATTGCAAAATACTTTTTTCGAATAGGACTGTGGCTCCTAATTTGTTCATCAAAGATTATTTTGTTGTCTTCAATTTAGTGGGTAGATTTCTAAAATCGACCCACAAATACGGCCCCAATACTATTTTTTAACAGTTTCAAGAAAGTGGCTATTTAAATGGAGTGGTGTCTTCCCAAAAGTCATGAAAGTGTTACGATAAAAACACAAATTAGATTATAAATTATAAGAGCAAATACTCTTTCAAAATTAATGTCTGGTGAGGCATATTCCAGAATAAAATAATAGGATCCTTCTTTTTTGAGGAAAGCCTCAACGCAATTTTCTTAACTTTTGCAACAAAGAATTATGGGAGGATTTAGAAGATATACCGATAAGACCGAAGCAGGACATGATTTTTCAGCTGGATGGTGCCCCTATGCATAATACAAGAATAGGAAGGAAGTGGTTGGAAACGAAATTTCCGGGGGAATGGACATTTATAGAGATCGTCCCACCAAAGTAAACGATTTAAAAGAAAAAAATCATGATGCGTTTATTTTAGATCTATTACCTACGCAGGAAGTACAACAAAAAGTTACGAACAGGAAGGTACTGGAAAAATGCATTGCTGCACAGGGTAGTCTAAGTGAAATCTGTAAAATTTAAAATTGTTAGGTAACTTTTACTTAATACTGCTTTTGTTATTTTTCCTTGTTTTTCTGTACTAGCCTATAAAAAAGTACCTAACAATTATATAAATTGTATTGATTTATTTGAATTTAATTTATTTCAATTAAGCACGACGCACGTTTACTGAAAATTATAAACAAGAATAAAAAATCGACTTATTTTTAAAACTTCGTCGCACAACAAAACCGCCGCCGGGCCGATTTTTTCGATGTTTGGCAATCTAATATTTGCAAGTCACTCAGTAACGTTTACACAGGGCACTCTCAAAAAGTCGATTTTTTCATTTTGTGACCGCTCATGCTACCATAATGCAAAGTTCTTGATTTGTTATATACCGCCCTCTACGGATAATAGCCTGAAGTTAAATTTCTCCCGTCATAGTTTCGCTATTGGTCGCTGGATGCCCCCAACGACGCTGCTTACATGCATATGCCGGAGAACTACAGAGATCATTATATATATCTGTGCGGAGGTCCGGAGGTCACAATGCGATCCTGATGATTAATTACAGAACCGCAAAGACAGATTAGTTCATGCTAAACTTTCAGTCTCAGCCGAATGTCTTTTGCGGCCGCCATCTAACTGACGGAAGCTGTTCTCCTCGATGTAGTACTCTAAGCTATGGAACGTTGTTTTGTACAGTTTTCCTACACTCCTCGAGTTAATTCCCAATACTCGTAATAGGGGGCAACCTTAAAATAATGCATACCAGGATGTAGAAGTAGAGCTTTTGGAACAAAAATCGGCCGACCCGATATAAAATTGTGAATTGTTGCCACTTAAAGGTAAACAAACTGCATATAGGTATATAAAGGATGTCCCGAAATTGTCCTGACATAATTTACCAGCGACCCAAAAAATGAAAAAAGGTCCTATAAACATGGCCTCCAAAGTGCCCTCTATAACGGGCGGGGCTATAATATAGCCCCCAAAATGGACACTATGGGAAACGGTTTTTTCTAAATATTTCCAGAACGAACAAAGATTCTGAAATTTGGTATGTGATATATCTATGACATTTGATCATTTACCGAGGTAGAGACATTTCTTGAGAAATTATGAAATTTCGTTTTCGAGTGAAATCGTTTGAAATTTTTTTTGCAATGTGCCATGAAAGTACCCTGTCATAATTTATCAGCGCGTTGAGCGACCCACAATCCACTTTGAACTTCGACTTTGAAAGTCGAAGTCCGACTTTGAAAGTCGAAACTTCGACTTTGATCTCGAAGTTTCGACTTTAAAGTTAAAGTCGGTATTTCGATATCAAAGTCGGACTTCGACTTTCAGAGTCTGAATTTCGAGTTTAAAGTCGGAATTTCGACATCAAAGTCGGACTTCGACTTCAGAATTTCGAGTTTAATAAAAATAAAATAATGGTGTGACCCTTCTACGCTTCCAAAACTAACTAAGACGTTTTTTCTTATTTTAGAACAATAAAAATTGGTACTGGTAGGTTTTAACGTTAGGTGACATTCAAAATGCGCACTCAGTGAGTGTTTAATTTTATTCTTGCATTGTAATCGTGGCCAACTACGACCAATTGTATGTGCTTAAATTTCAAAAAGTACCTACAATTTAGGATTATTTTAGAAAAATATAACTGACGGTAGATTCTTGTTTAGGATCACTTAAAATCTCCCTGTACTAATTTCCATTGTTATAAAATAAGAAGAAAAGATGTATTATATAAGTATTCTAAAAATTGTAGAAATTTATTATAGATTTTTAACAATAGAGCAAATGTCTCTTGTTTCTACTGATTTTTTTTTTTTAATAATGAACAATTGTAAAAAAATATAATTTTAATAATTATTTCAATTAAACTAAAATTCCAATATTAATGATAAATTTTTTCTGGCAATTTAGAACAATGGAAATTGTTACAGGTAGTTTTTGAGTCATCCTAAATAAGCATCTGCAGTCTTTAGTAAAAGTAACTTAGTAATAAAATTTACTGGTCGTTTCATTGGAATTAAATTTCCTGGGTTTTCTACCAAAATAGTTAAAAAATCAAAAATGTTGTTTATTACGTACGTTTCGGCATTCTGTCAAAACCCAGGAAAATTTAATTCCAATGAGTCTTTAGTAGTAGGTCCTTTTTGTAATTTGAGCCTATAAAACTGGTCGTAGTTCACCATGATTACAACTCAAGGAAAAGTTACCCACTTTGTTGAATGCGTATTTTGCACACCTACCTAACAAAACAAGTCTATCAAAATCAGTCGACAAATAAATATTTTACAAATGTGGGTTTGTGTTAAAAGCACCATTGATGCAAAATATTTCATAAAATAAAAACATACAAATGTGTCCGTTACAACGGATGTCATATATGCAAAATTAAAATTTTCGTGTAACATTTCTATCAAAGTTCGAATTCTTTCAGAATAGATTTTGACTAGGTACGACAAAGAATTGTAAAATGCTTTTAACTGAATATTGTTTGTTATTTTTCGTTCAAAAGTTATTTAAAAAATATAAAATAAATCTAAATTTTGACACCCTGTATCTTTTTAGGTAAGCGGTTTTGACCCCAACCCCACCTTTATATGAACTTCTCTTATTTTTCCATGTTCTTTCAGCCATAGAAACCAACTACAAAATAAACTGAAAAGCTTGTTTGTTATGCCCCTTTAATTTGACAAATTTACATGGCATATTTCTATATATTTTCTTAGGAAAAGCAGGACTATTTTGGTACATTTTGGTGGAAAATGAAGATCCATGGCTAGTTGTAGTGTAAGTATATAGAACGTATTCGATTTTTCAGTTTCTTCTTTGTATAGTGGACCATTGGTTCGCTTTGGGACTATAAACAAATTTTTCTATTTTCATTCTTGCATAGCATACGTTACAAAACACTATTCCAAAATATAATATCCAGAATGCCAGCTTCTTCAACTGGTTAAACAGATCATCCCTTAATTCCAAAATAGTGTTTATTCTCCTGCAATTTACATAAAGATCTGTGCATACGATTTTCTTCATAAGCATGAAAATTTCATGTTATCACAAACAAATATAGGTACCTTTAAAAGCTCTGTTAATGTGACAAAACTGCGAAATATTGAACGCAAAGAGAATTCGTGACCGTAAAAAGAACGGAAATGGGAATAAAGCTGCGGATATTTAAAATATGGGACATTCAGAAACTGACATACCTATAACCACAGAATACCACTGTTATAACCTATAATAAGTCGCCATTTTTTTCGTCGAGTAGCGCCACCCCAGTCCGCAAACAACAATGAAATATGACGTCATGCTCGGGTCTGTAATATAGTGTCGGTCCAGGTTTAACAAACTTCAACCCCACACCCGACACCAGTTTATGAATA